>BSBK01001313.1:0-617500 GCA_027943335.1 Chamaecyparis obtusa | reverse complement strand
ATTTGTGTATTGTTAACCTTTTCCTTTGTAAAAGTATGACACAAGTTTGTACTTTTACCCAATATTATGGTTAGGGTTAGGTTTTTTAAGGGTTAGGAATTAGGGTTTAGCATTTAGGATTAGGGTTAAGTAATAAGTATTAGGGTTTATCATTAATGACTAGGGTTTAACATTTTGGATTTAGGGTTACAGTTACAATTATGCTTACAATATGGGTTTACATATATGGTTATAGTTTAAGTTACCTTTTAGCATCTAGGGTATAGATTTACATTTAGTTTTATGGTTTATATTGTTTTGAATTAGGAGTTGGTATAGTATTATCGGTATATATCAATTAGTAATCTGTAATCTAATCCTAACCCTAACCCTAAGCATAATTGAAACCATAACCTTAACCCTAGCCCCTAACCAAACCGTAATATATATCCTAATCACACTTCTAACCTTAATGATAATTCAAGCCCTTGCACTAACAAATATATAATCTATATATAAAATACGTTGAGATATATCATGGAATTTAATTTTTTCATCATTCAATTTAATAAAAAATAAAAAATAAAAAAAATTCAATGCCTCAATACATCTCAACATATTTTATAATCCCAGTCCTAACCATTTCCTCACCCTTATCATAATTTTAACCTTAATCCCTACCCTAAGTGTAACTTTAGTGTAAACCCTAAACATAATCCTAACCATTACACAAAATCAAAATCCTAACCATAATAGTAACCCTAAAATCAAATCTTAACACTTAATCCTAACTGTAACTATAACCCTAACCCTAACCATAATCATACTCATTAAATGCTAAACCTTAATCATAAATGCTAAAACCTAATGGTTAATGGTAAACCATAAACCTAATGCTATACCTAAACATGATACAAATGCTAACCCTAACCCTAATTATATTAATTTATTTAACATATAGTAGTAAACCTTAACACTAAACCCTAACCCTTACCATAATCATAAACCTAAACCAAATCTTAACAGTAATACTAATCTTAATCTTAATCCTAACCTTGACTCTAACCCTAACCCAAACCATAGCCCCCACCAAACCTAAATCTTTACCCTTAACATAATTATAATTCCAATCCCAACCATATAAATGTTAATGTAAATAAATTAATAAATCTAAACCAAACTTTAAACCTAATACTAACCCTAACCATGATACAAAATGTACCCCTAATGGTAACCCTAACCATAATATAAATTGTAACCCTAAATACTAACCCTAATCATATTAATTTATTCAACATGTTACATGCACTGTGACTACTACTAGCTAATATATACTCTATATTTCAACTTTAATCTTTTCTATTAAAGGCGAATGATAAAAGAAATTCAATGCCTCCATTCATCTCCGTATATTTTAAATATAGAATGTATATTAGCTAGTATACAACCAAAAACTTATTTGATTTATAAAATAGATAGTTATTTATGACTTAAATAAATCTTATATATGCTATTATAGATTTTTGAAAAAAAATTAAAAAACAATCTTCAAATAAGAAACGAAGAGTGAATCATTGAAAAAATTATTTAATCAAAAAAAATATTACAATCTCTTTTAATAAGATCTTCGAGACTTAATGGCAACTCTTTCAACCCAGAACAGTGGCTCAAGTCTATCCATTTCAGATTTTTGAGCTGGCCAATGTCAGACGGCAATTCTTCCAATCCAAAACAATGCCTCAAATTTAACTCTTTCAGATTTTGGAGTTGGCAAAGGTCACAAGGTAATTCTTTTAACCGAGAACAGTAGGTCAATTCTAACCGTTCTAGATTTTTAAGTAGCCCAAATTCGGAAGGCAGTACACTTAATGCAGAGCAACGTTCTAATGTCAAAATTTTCAAATTATTAAGTTGCCCAAAACTGTAAGGCAATTCACTTAATGTACGGCATCGGTTGGAAAACATATATTTCAAATTGCCAGGCTGGCTAAAGTCTGAAGACAACTGTTTCAGTTTAGGACATTCTCTTAGCCACAACCTCTCTAAATTGCTGAGTCGCCCAAAGTCTGAAGGCAACTCTTTCAATTCCTTGCAATCAAGTAGCCACAACTCTCTTAGATTTCTGAGCTCCCCAAATTTGTAAGGAAGTTCCCTCAACTGATGGCATCCCCTTAGGTATAATCTCTCTAACTTTGTTAGATTTTCAATTCCATCTGGTAACTTTTTCATATTATTCAAATTACACCGTAATTCTACAAGAGAAGAAGCTGAAGTGACTCTGGAAGTAACCTCATAATCTGTAACTCCGTTCTCGGCAGAGATTGTAATGCACATAAAAGGTAGGCTAGGAGGAAGCTGCATATTTGCACAATACAGTATAGAAAAGTTTGTCAAAGTGTTATTATACACTCTAATGAAAGTTAATTGAAATGAAATGGTTTTAGGAGGGCAGATCTTACCTTACAAAAACTCATGGCTTGCGTGAAGGGGCCACTATAGTAAGCGAGATGCTCAAGTTTCTCAACATCCATTGGTAACTCAGAAATGTCATGAGGAATTCGGAAGCATCTAAGTTCTCTAAACGGCTTATGACATTTCCCCCTGAATGTTATTTGTGATCCATCTTCATAAGATAGCACTCTTAAGGAATTGCTCATACACTTGAGATGATCATTATTGATTTCAATCGGAGGATGCTCATGATCTCCACGAATATAAATGCCTTTCAAATTTTTGAGTTTCTGCACAAAAGTAAACTATATATATCATTGTAATTGTGGACAACAAAACTGTATTTTGTTAAAATTGACAAAAGGCTTAGTGAGCATTAATTGCATACCTCTTCATTTTTCAAACAATCGAGAAGAGCTTCAGGGTCTGTGATTCTGTTTTGCTCTGCCATCTTTCTACCTCTCGCTTCAACTATGTCATGAATAGTCATACCCCCATACTCAGATCTCTTGATGAATGACGCCTCATCTAGAGCTCTGATTTCCTCCTCTTTTATTGAATTCACTCCAGGACGAGAATAAAAGAAAGATGTGATATCAAGAAAAGCATCTTTAACAGGTTGTAATAAACTGTGGTATACAAAATCAACCATACGGTTACTAATATCTTCTTTTTCCACCTTCTCCCCTGCTTTGAGCAACTCTAATACCATAATATTTGTATTTTCCCTACTTTTAGCTAGTTGAGCACCAGCTAATTCCAGCAAAAGCGGAACGCCACCACACAACTTGAGGAGGTCACATATATGCTTTTCATCATTGTGATCCCTCGCTCTCTTCAACAAAATCTCTCTCGCCTCCATCTCTGGAAGGGGATTCACAAGATATTTTTTGCGCTGAACATTCCAGAAGAGAAATATGTCCGTCTCCTTAAGATTTCGAGTGGTGACCAGTAATCTGCTTCTGGGTGGAAGGCAACTGCCCAGTTCTGCCGGTAGAAGTTGTTTGAGATCTTTTTCTTTGAGACCGTTGTCTATATACAAAAATACAGGTTGCTCAGGATGCTTTTTGAAACCCAACCAAATCTTCTGCCGACCTTGACCACAGTCTGTCAATTTCACTTTCTGATTGAACAATATTTTTAAAACCACCTCTTGGAGAACTTTCAGTTCATTGTTAGTACAATGTTGATCGATGTGTACTCTACATTTCTTATAAATTTTGCCATCGATGCAGTCATAAACAGCATCAGCGAGAGTCGTCTTTCCGATCCCTCCGAAACCATAGACAACCACAACTTGTGCCGATGCATGTTGTGCATTCAAATCAAGAAGCTGAATTACCCTTTCTCGTGCACTCTCAATTCCAACTGTAAAGTTTGTTGAAAACTCGATCAAAATTTGTGGAAAAACTCTAGACAATAACAGGGGAAATTTTTGAAATCAAAAGATCTTACCAGCTGGGTTGTATGCAATCTTTGACTGCGAAGCAAGCTTTGCTATTCGCTTTTGTATGTTAATTCCAGTTGACAATGTCAGGTCTTTATACAGAATGTCTATTTTGGCTTGGAAAACTTTTAAACTATCAGCATTGATTGAAGCTGTAAGAAACCTTCATAGAATCCAAATAATTAAGACTAAGTTAAATTGATTCCACCTAAAAGCAAAGAAAATTTGGCCTTACATGCACATAAAAACAATTAATTTCAGCTTGTTACTGTTATCCAGGTCTGTCTCTAATTAAAATCAAATTATGTTTAAAACATTTATAAGTATGACTATTTTTTTAACATCTGAAATTTAACATTATTGATTTTTCAACTTTCTTAATTACATAAATAAAACTTTTCAAATTATTGACCTCACCTAACAAATTTTCCAATCGAAAGTTGAGATGCGCACATGATGCATCCTTCAACAATGCGCTCGACTGCCTCATTTAGTTTCTCCTTCTGCTTCTCCTCTGGCATTTGCTCATTCAGCTCCATTACTTGCTTACCAAGAGTAACCAAAACTTTCAAAATTTGAAGGCACTCTCTCTGGTTGTTAGACATCCCATTATATCTGGCCAATACAAATCCCACGATAGAAAGTGCTGCCCCCACCCAATGTATTTGCGCAGCACCTTTGAGCAGATTTATAACAACCTTCTGTATCTCTGTACTTGCGCCATCCTTGCAATCATGCTGTACATAACATTTATGACAACAGCCAGCCATTCAATATGATTTATTTCTCAAATTTTGAGTGTTACAATCACCTAATAATTTTCACATAGATATGTTGTCACAAATTGCTTTTGTTATACCGAAATGGAAACTTACCTTTTGAGGAAGTTTGCCAATGTGTTTATCTACTAGCTCAAGGATTGTTTGGCCATCCTGGATATAGTAATTTTCTGCTATTGCTAAACTAGATCCTTCTTCCTTCTTCTCTCCTGACTGTATTGGATAACAGTGCATTTATACTCAATAAAGCCTAAAAAGAATAGATTAGGGAAGCAAAGTGCAGATGACTAGAATTATTGAGAAGTAAAGTGCAGAGGTCTAAAACTGTTGGGAAGAACAAACTCTTGTAAAACATATAAATGCAGAAGTTCCTATTATACAAAACATGTGCATAGATAATTACCGCTTTCTTCAAAAGCTCTTCAATAAACTGAATCAGATCATGAAGCCGACTTACATCGTTGAATTTCTGTACAAAACTCTCCAAATCAACATCTGCTGGTTGTTGTAATGATGTTAAAGGGGTAGAATTGGGTGGTTTCTGAGAAGGTTGTGAAGATAATAAAGGGGTGGAAAGCCCAGAATTGGCTGGTTGTGTGGGATGCACAACAGCAGTGGTTATTTCCTGAGGAGCTGAAGAGGACGAGAAGCAACTGCATGAAAGACGAGAAAACTTGCCCATTACTAACAGCGAGGAAATAATACAGAGAAGATAGAAGGCTAAAGCTGCTGCTTCTGCTTTCACTAGGCACAAGATCACTCGCTGGGTTCATCTGCCTTTTATCTTTGCAATTTATGTTCATTGAAGCCATTTTTCCACGAAATGTCAATGTAGGCCATGGTTGAGAAGGAAAGAGCTGGGAAGCTTCACAAGCTGTTGGCACGTTCAAAATTTTCATGATGTGTCTCAGAAATTAACGGACCAAAATGGACGATACAGGATTCATTTTTCCATGAAATGACCCATGAACTATGAAGGAGAATAGCTTTTATCACGAAATATCAATGTGGGCAATTGCAATTGCACCACAGACAACGTACGATTTAGCTGGGGGAGTTTGGCAGGTAAAAAATGGCAGCCTGGAAAGCAGAACAACCGACAATGAAGAAGGACAAAGGCTGGCCCATTTATTGACTGGCCATTCGTCTTTAGAGCTGTTCAGACTTCTATAAAGTGGCCTTCTGATCAAGACATGTGAAAAAAATGTGTCAAAAGTCCATAAAATATCTTGGTTTAATTTGGCTACAGAATAATTGATGAAGGAAATAGTAAAGATTCATTGGTAAAACATGAATCTATACAGTTCTTTCGATTAGTCATTAGTAATGAGTAGAGAGGTTTTAGTAGTTAAGCATTTTAATTTTGTTTGTTCAATTTGATTAGTAATTAGGGATAGTTACATTAGTTAATTTATTTGGTAAGTTCCTTGTTTAAATTAAGATTTTCCAACTACATCATTAAATATGGTTCTATGTCAATATCTTCTGTGTCAAGTTGTCCATTAAAGCCCAAACAAAAAAGTGAGACCATAGGTATGCACTAATTCATATTTTGTTGGTGGAATGATGATTGGTTATTTTTTAGATCTAAGGAATAGATTTTATTCAATGGTGGGTAGTTATCATCAACACTTACTACTTTAAAATCACAATTATTGATGCATTATTGTCAAAACTGTTAGATATTAATTCAACAAATACTAATAATTATTGGAAGACACTTAGCTACTTAAAATCCATTGAATTTTTTTTAGTAATATATCATTAATATATAAAGTTATATTAATTTGATATAATTTAATCTTATATATATTTGAGAGAGAAATTGTCATTTTTATTTTATTTTATTGTTATTTCAAAAAGATTTTATTTTATAAATTGAAATTAAAAATTACTTTTAAGTTTACTTTTTCTAAAATTAATTGTTATAAATTAATTAAAGTGGAAAACACTCTAAATTATTCAATAGATTGTGTAAATTTTTTTTGAAGGCTTCTTATTGAAAAGGTTTTAAATGTGAAGAGAGTATAAAATGCTCAACAATATCTTTTTTGTGGGGAGATCATGAAGATGAAGAGGAGCTTAATTCTTCCCAAGGAAATTGTTAGGTAAAGGAAAGATGAAAGGCTCAAACAATAGTTTGTTTCTTAGTGGGTTACAAGGACTGAACTATAACAACATAAATAAAAGAAAGACTTGACTATACTAATAGTGAGAGAAAAGAACTAGTATTACATTTTTGTTCTTAGAGAAGATTGATCACTCAATTTTTAGTTGCATAGTAATTAATATAATCTTTTTTCCCAATTATATTTATTAATGAATATTTTTTATTAATTTTAATAAACTCTTAATACAACCAATAGATTAGATCCTCAAAAAATACAATCAGAAAGTATGTCTGATCCAATAGTGTACTAAGACATGAAGAAGACTTCACCTATCAAACTATTACATAAACAACATACAAAATTACAAGCTAATGTTTTCAACATCTAAATACAAAATTTGATCATTGATAATTATCAATTGTTCCTTATGTGTAGGCTATCCATCCATTGCAGCCTTCCATCCAATTTTGCCTTTTTCCCCTATAAACCATTATCCTAATGAAGTATTTTTTACATTCATTCATGAGACCACATTGAGAGGCAAAGGGGATACTACTACAACCTACTCTCTGGCTTGATTACTTGAATCCCACTTCTTTTTTTCCTCCAATTAGGCCACAAAGTTGGCCAAACCTATCTCAATTAGTGTCCTTTCATTCATTTTTCTTGTTCATGTTTATCCATTCACTATCTCCTAGGTGAAGACTTGCAAGTTACCATATTTTAAAAGGCTCTCAAAATTACTTTTCACCAATCTGATAGTGACTATAACCTTCTAGTAGACATCATAGGCTATGAGTCTACTAAGAGACTCCGTAAGAAATGTTTTTACCACGAAGAACATCATTATTTTGAAATTTCCAAATAAGTCAAAGAATTTCATTAGAAATAATAAATCAAAACATGTCAGTATCTTTCTTAAGTAGTAAGACACATGCATTAAGGATTTCCCAAACACTAACATTCCCATTAATAGTAATGTCAAACATGTTCCAAACTTCTTTAGCAAATAAAGAGTCAAAAAATATATGCACGATAGTTTCTGACAGTCTACATAGTACACAAATGTTGGTATTCCCCAAAGGAGTAAGAGGAGGAACATTAAGAATAAATGACCAACTTAAGAAACACCTTTTTTGGTTCAACAGGTCTACTTGAAAGATTCGTAAAAGTATTATGTCAAGGGGAAGGCCGAAATTGAGATTCCCAAAAGTGTTCAGATAAGATAGAATATCATTGTAATCAGCAAGGTAGGATTAAATGGATTTATCTTTCACAATAGGAAAGTTAAGAATAATGAATAAAGAATAAAGAGTAAATGGAAGATTAAGAACAAATGATTGCCATAAGAAAAACCTTTTTTTGGTTCAATAGGTCTAGCCCAAATATTACTAAAAGTATTATGCCAAGGAGGAGGGTCCAAATTGAGGTTCCCAAAAGTGTTTAGATAGGATAGAATATCATTATAATCAGCAAGGTAGGAGTAAATGGATTTCTCTTTATATTGAGAAGGGAACCATCATGCTAGCAATACAAACTATAATGATCTTTAGAGTTGACATTGATCCTAGGAATGGAAAGAAACAATGTAGAATTCCAATTGGATGCAAATACAAATGAAACATCAAACTCAAGATGACTACCTACAATGCCAAATACGGCTTATAAAGGGCCCCGCAAAGTTTTTTGAAGGATTACAACAAAGCCAACATTGCAATTTATTTTATAATTCAATTAATTAGGACCCATAAGATATTATTAAATTTAGAACCACTTAATTAATTAATTTAATTAAGTAATTTAATTATTTTAAGAATATTATACACAGAAAAGCTTGAGAAAACTATATGTTAAAGTTAAGGAATTTGTGGTACTACAACATGCCAGGAATGAACAATGGAGGAAATCCCTCATTGGCATGTATTCAAGAGTAGACAAAATTGATGAAGGTTAATTGGGTTTTGAAAGGGGAAATTAGGATGCCCTAAAGATCATTTAAGTAATGTAACCTTGTTTTGTAGAATAAAAGAAATATCAAATTCTTAATTTGTGATTGGTTTTGGATTATCAATTCTAATAAGATGCCATTTAAGTATTTGTTTGAACACTCTTTTATTTTATTGGGTTCTTGAAGTTCTTGTTACCAAAATGTGTTGTTAAAGATTTGTTTTATTTGTTGTTTAAGTTTGTAACTATTTTGACATAGACTGTAAGTTTGTAGAAATCTATCATCATTTTGGTATTAGGAAATGAGAATGTGAGGGGTGTGTCATCAAAAAATCTAGTAGAATGCCTCTTCATATACTTCCTACTGAGCATTCAAATTTTTACAAAGTTCAAAAAGATGATTTAAATGAATAAATAATCAGCTGAATGACAATTGGGAGGAGGTGTTCAATCTAAAATTAAATTGTATTCAACACCAAAAATAAATGAGAGCTTAGTATGATTTACGGGCTCACGGTCAAGAATTATGGGTAGTGTGTTATCTTCTCTTTGCACTTTCTTGGGATGCAGTTGCTTTCATCAATGGGTCTACCATTAATGTAAAATCTCATATTTCTCCCTCTGTTCTCTCCCATTTTACCACATAAAATTATGCTTTTCTTTAATAAAAAATTTCTCTTTTGTAATCTTTTCTCCAATGACAGAGAGGAAAGAGGAAAAGCATACGCAATATGACATGATAATGGTGTTTTCTATTGTATTTTAGAACAAATTCATATGTACCTATATTTTTAACAAGCTTTGAAAAACAACTTCAAACTTTGAGGTTGATGGTAAATTCAAAAGAAGGATTTCGCTCCCAACTACTTTTTTTGGTGATATTGCTATAAGGATTCAACTCGATAGTTTTTTGAGTGAAACTCATTCACCGATGTTTCATTCTCATAGTGGTTCACACAAAATCATCTCTCATGAGAATGAATGGAACACTTAGCACCCATTGAATCAAGGTGATGCTCTTAGAGGTGAAGCACCAAAACTTCATATGAGGTCATGTTAGTGCATGGATGTTAATATTATTGTTAGAAGGATAAATTGGATATTGATTAGATATGATTGAGTTCTTATATGTTACATTTATGACTGGGTTTGTCATTGATATCAATATATATGCTTTCTGGATAGAGTTACCAGAGTTACAAGCACATATTTGTTTAGCAAGGTTTTATAATGATGAATTGAGTTTTGTGAAGATTTATCAAAATTCAAGAACATGTTCTAATGAAGTGGTTGCAAGCATAAAAAAATATATGAAGATATGTTTGAGTTACGCGAAGTTTACTAAAGACTGTTCACAGTGACAGTTTCCAGAAACTGGTGACAATTATTCAAGATTTATTGTTTTGGTGAGGTTGAAGATAGTTTAGTGAGGCTAATATGTTGTTGAAGACATGTTTAGGATGCTTGAATAAACATGACAAAATATACTTTGCATTTTGTGAAGACTTGTGGATGATGTGAAGCCTACTACTTATTTAGGAGCCGACTACAGATTAATAATTATGTGGAGGTGTTTAGATGTAATGAAACATGTATTATAAATTCTTATTGATGTCCTATATTATTAATTGTAAATTTGGAAAGCCTTTTGGCCGACTCAATAATGTTTAGGACTTGGTATAAAAGAAAGGAAGTTTATTTGGATGAAAAGAGTATCATGCAATCATGAGATGTTGTGCAAGCTTTGAATGCGAAATCTTTATGATCAGAGTAGAAGATGATGTTGTTGGCATGTTGAGGACTTCAAAGGAACTATATAGGAAAATAGAGTTTTTCTTTAGTCAGTTCACTTCTGGATGTGTTATCTTGAAGATTATTTAGTGAAGACATTCTTGAAGAAATTTGGATAGTGGGTTCAGTTGTCTTGGTTGTGTCTCTCTTCAAATCCTCATAGGGTTGGGATCATTTAACAAGGTTCTAAAGTCTGCTCACAAGGACTCATATGTACTGATTACATTATCAAATATTTCTAACAGGGTATATCCTTTCACAAGGAACTTTTATATTAGTACATCATCTTATGGACATCATTCCCACTGGGGTTTTCCCTCTGATCAAGGGTTTCCCTAGTTAACTTGGTGTTATTGTGTATTTTTATTATTTTTGGTTATTGTTTTTATTAATTACAAGCTTAAGATTTGATAAAATTAAATTTAAATTAATTAAGCTCACAACTAATTCACCCCCCCTCTCAGTTGTGTTGGTGGAATTTAATTTCTAACAATTGGAAACAAAGCATTAGGTCCTTGAAGGAAAACTTTAACAACTTAAGGAGATCCATGACTACTATATTTTTTTAGGAAAGAAAGCCAGAAGTTTGTTGGAGTTAATTTTGACAATTGGAAGGAAAGAATGAAGACACATTTTCTATGCATGAGAATTGACTACTGGCTAGCTATCAAGATGAAGAAGATAGTTGTAGAAGAAGACAAACTTGATTCATGTACAGATGAAGAAAATAACATATACATGTACAATATGCTTGCTAGAGAGGCTATTTTATGAGCTCTTTTGGATACAAAATATACTTAGGTAAAATATCTAAGACTTGCTATTGAGATTTGGACAAAATTGGAAAATATTTTTGAAGGAAATGAAACTTTGAAGAAAGCTAAATTATAGAATTATATTAGTATGTTTGAAAAAGTTAAATGTAGGAAGATGAAACTAAAAGAGGTTACTTTAGCAATGTTACTAAGATTTTTGCATGAATTAAGAGTTGTGGTAGAAGGAAAAAAGATAATGAAGCCATATGGAAGATAGTGAAATCTCTACCACCGACCTATGAATACAAAGCACAGATCATTGAAGAAATGATTACACCTAATTTTATCAAAGAATTGCTACATGAAAAGTTACAGGCACATGAGAAATGACTAAAATCGAAGGAGGGATCACCTAGAGTGGAAACAAATTTTAGTATACAAAAGGACAGACCTATGTTGACAAGAAGTGTAAGTGCTAGTGGAGATTATGCTAGAGATTGGGTAGTTAAGCAAGAAGAAGAAGAAATGAAGTTCGATGATACAATGGTATTGATTGCAAGGAGAGAACCTAAAGGTGAGAAATATTTTTCTTGTTGGACATGTAAAGAATTTGGTCATTTTTCATCTAAATGTCCTAAGAGAGAATAGAAGATCAAATATAGAACACCTTCTAAACCTAAGACATAAAATTGTTTTTATGTTCATGAAGAAGGAGAAATTGCATTTAAAGATGTAAATGTTTTAGAAAGTGATGATGAAAATGAAGATGAAATAGGATTTATTTCTATTAAAGATGAAAATTCTGATGAAGAAGGGGTAAGAGAAGAAAAAGATTTAGTTTCACACGTAAAACATAAAAATTTTGATTGGATTATTGACAGTGGATGTTATCATCATATGACTGAAGATGTGGATAAATTTTCTAAACTTAATAGATATTATGCAGGAATAGTTAGAGTTGGAAATAATGCACCGTGTCATATTAATGGAAAGGGATCTATTACACTTGATGGAAAGACTAATACTGAAGATGTTTACTTTGTTGATGGATTGAAACATAATCGTTTGAGTGTTGGAAAACTTATGGACAAAGGATACAAGTTATATTTCATGGAGAAGACTTGTGTTATTAAAGACAGTGATGGAAAACTGATTAGAACAAGAATAAAGATAAAAGGTAATGTATTTCAGTTGACACCTACTGAAATGACATTTTTAATTATTAAAATGGATGAGAGTTGGCTATGGCATAAGATATTTTGTCATATGAACTTTGATAACATTGTGAATATCAGATCATCTAATGCAATTAGAGAGTTGCCTAAGATTGTGAAGCCTACTAACATGGTTTGCAAGGAATGTGTTATGGCTAAATAGAGAAAGAATTCATTTCCAAGAAAAATATTTACAACACTAATCAAGTTGGAGATTGTGCATAGACTTATGTGGACCTACAAGGACAAAAGGATTCTATGGTGAAAGGTAGTTCATGATTTTTATTGATGATTTTACAAGAATGACATGGGTAGCATTTCTTAAAGAAAAGTTTGAAGCATTTGAGAAGTTTAACTTATTGAATAATAAAGTTGAGAATGAATATGGCTTAAAGATTAAATGTTTGAGATTTGTTAGAGGAGAGTTTACTTCAAATGATTTTAACATCTCTTGTGAAGACAATGGAATTAAGAGATAACTTTCAAAACCTAGGACACCGTAACACAATGGTATAGAAGAAAGGAGAAACCGATCAGTTAATGAGGCATCTAGAGCTATGATTCTTGAAGGTAATGTATCACATATATTTTGGAGAGAAGTAGTGAAGACCACGGTTTACACAATGAATAGAGTTCAGATTAGACAAGGTACTGGTAAGATATCTTATGAACTTTGGTTTGGACACACACCTACTATGAAATACTTTTGAATCTTTGGAGGTAAATATATTATATCAAAAGAGATGATGATACTGGAAATTTTGATACTAGAAGTGATGAAGGAATTTTTCTTGGTTATTCATTGAAAAGTAAAGCATACAGATGTTTTAATTAAAGATTGAGGACTATTGTTGAGAGTACTAATGTGAAGGTTGATGAAAAGTTTAGAATTAAAGAGAGGATTCTTAATTATAATTCTAATGAAGAAAAAAGACAAAGGACTAACATCAATCAGAATGATGAGAAAGAATTATTTTATGAAACTGACAATGATTTGCATATTGAAGATGTTAGATTGGAACCAAGAGTTGAACCTGAATCAATAGCTAGAGAAGAATTCAGAGCTGAACCAAGAACACATAAATATGTTGTAAGAAATCACTCTACAAATCAAATCATTGGAAGTGCAAACAAAGGAGTTATGACAAGGAACAAGGTAAATGAAGAACCATGTTTAATATTATCTCAAGTTGAACCAAAGACTGTAGATGAAACATGTAAAGATTGCCATTGGATGAAAGCAATGAAAGAAGAACTTGAGCAGATTGAAAAGAACAAGACTTGGCAATTGGTCCCTACACCTAAAGACAAGAATGTTATTGGCACATAATGGGTTTTTAGGAACAAGGTGAATGAGTAAGGTGAAGTGGTAAGAAACAAAACAAGATAGGTATGTAAAGGATACTTGCAACAAGAAGGTATTGACTTTGAAGAAACTTTTGCACCTGTGGCTTGACTTGAGACATATAGAATGTTCTTGGCATATGCTTGTAGTAAGAACTTCAAGGTATATCAGATGGATGTATAATCAACTTTTCTTAATGGAGAACTTGAGGATGAAGTCTACAATATTGAATAACCTGATGGTTTTTCTTTAACAAAAGACAAGGATATAGTTTACAAATTGAAGAAGAAATTATATGGATTGAAGTAGGAACCTAGAGCTTGGTATGAAAGGTTAGACACACACTTGATCAATTTGGGATTCAAGAAAGGCAATATAGATAGTAATATGTGCTTAAGAAAAAATGATGATGGATTACTAATTGTTGAAGTATTTGTTGATGATATTATCTTTGGAGGCAATAATGAAGCAAGTAAGATATTTTCAGATGAAATGAAAGATGAATTTGAAATGAGCATAATTAGCGAGATGAAATATTTTTCTAGATTCTACATTACACAAAACAAGGATGGCATTTTCATATCACAAAAAAAATATCTTAAGTACTTATTGACAAAACTTGGAATGGAGAATTGTAAACTAGTTGGAACCCCAATGGTAACTGGATATAAATTGTCAAGCAAGGATGAATCAAAAAGTGTAGCATAGGTCCAAGATACAGATCTATGATTAGAGGACTACACTACTTAACTCATACAAGACATAATATAGCTAGTGCAGTTGGGATTGTAGCTAGATTTCAAGCAGAACCTAAAGAGACACATGTTGCAACAATAAAAATTATTTTCAGATACTTGAAGGGTACATTAGAATATCTGGTGCAGTTATGGTGTGAAAGATCACATGATTTTACTCTATATGCATACATTGATGCACATTGGGGAGGAAATGTTGATGACAAAAATATTACAAGTCACATAAGATTGGGATGAAGATTGGTCTTCTGGTTGAGCAAGAAACATAATTGTATATCACAGAGTACAATAGAAGTAGAATATGTTGTAGCAACAAATAATTGTAATCAAATCACTTGGATGAAGAAAATAGTGATGGATATTGGCATTGAATTTATTGAGCCTATTATCATATATTGTGATAATAAAAGTACATTGAGCATGTCAAATAATCTAGTATTACATTCAAAGACCGAACATATTGCAATAAAATATCATGTTGTGAGAGAGAAGGTTGCAGAAAAAGAAATCAGATTAGAGTATATTGGCACAAAGAAGCAAATGGCAGATATATTCACAAAAAATTTAGCTAATGATACTTTTGAGTATCTAAGAGGTATTCTTGGGGTCATTCCCCAACCCTCTTCATAATAATGGATGCAAGAATGCATCTGTCCAACATGATCAAAGCACTATACCTATCTGGACTGGATACTTGATTCTTCTCCTATGGGGGAGTATCTTTGCTTGAGCTGAGTCATTAAAGACTCTTAAACATGAGTTTTCTAAAGTATCTTTTGATACTTAGGCACTTTTGCAGATTGTATTGGAGATGATTAAACTTTGAGAATTGACGTATTGACACCTTTGTCATTAATGTCAATGGGGGAGAGATATACATGAAAAATCTTAAGAGAAAAGTGAATGATGGAGATATGATTATGAAAGTGAGTACAAGAAGATGAGGAAGAAATATATTCATGGGAAAGATTACTGATCTATAATGACAAGCAAGATGGGACTAGATGGTTTTTTCATCTATGTTACCATCAATGCCAAAGGGGGAGATTGTTAGCATGAATGTTAATGATTTTTGTTAGCAACAAAGATTGGATGTTGATTAGAGATGATTGAGTTCTTATATGTTGCATTCATGATTGGTTTTGTCATTGATGTCAACATATACGCTTTCTAGATAGAGTTAATAGAGTTACATACACAAATTTGTTTGGCAAGGTTTTATATTGATGAATTGAGTTTGTAAAGATTTATTAAAATTCAAGAACTTGCTTTGATGATGTGGTTACAAGCATAGAAAAATTTATTAAGATATTTTTGAGTTAGCGAAGTTCACTAAAGACTACTCATAGTGAGAGTTTCTAGGAATTGGTGATAGTTATTCAAGATTTATTGTTTCGGTGAGGTTCAAGCTAGTTCAACGAGGTTGATATGTTGTTGAAGACATGTTTGAGATGCTTGAATAAACATGGAAGAATCTACTTTGCATTCTGTTAAGACTTGTGGATGATTTGAAGTGTGTTACTTCTCTGGGAGTCAACTAGAGATTAATAATTATATGAAAGGATTTAGATGTAATGAAATATATATTGTAAATTCTTATTGATGTCTTGGGTAAGTGCACAAAGATGGGGGACCAAAAAGGGGGTATAAGATGCCAATTTTTTCCTGAAATTAGCAAACTCTAAAATTCAACAAGAAATTGAAGATAGTTAGACTCAAAATTTTAACATGTGAAAAAAACAAGAGTTGTAATACTCTGAATCTAGTTCCTAAACTACTAACTTATTTTGAAAATGGTGTAGATTAAAGCCCTCAAAAAGGGGGAGCACAAAAAGTGGTCCTATTTTTGGTCCAAAAACATAACATAGCATCTGGTGTGCTCCCCCTAAAATGTTAACTTTTTTTTTAAAAAATTTTAATCGCTCCAGTGAGAAGTTAGCTAACACCACGTAGTTTATCCCAGATTTTTTTGGTAATTTTTTGATGAACGTATAATTTTTGATGAATTTACGAAGTGCACACATCTCGAAAACATGAAATTTCTGTGTGCTCCCCCTAGAAATCATTCAAAAATAATCAAAAATTAAATTTTCTTTTTTTTTAAAGTGTGTAGAATGGAGTCTAGTTTCTAAAAATGTAACTTATTGCAAAATTTGATGAACGAGCCAAAATCTATGCCCAAAATACTTCATGTTGGTTTTTTACAAAAAATAGACATACACACAAAAGAAATTAGAGTTGAAAAACTTAACATAATCAGAATTCAAAATAAATTATATGCTTAGATAGCTAACGGAGAGATTGCAATATCATGTCATTTGATTTTTACGCTCTTGAGCCATGAGTAAACCTGACGAGGAGCACACAAAAAAAGATGTCATTTTTTTGTATGTCTACTGAAAAATGCGTCTCAGGCCTATTTCAATCGTCCAAGCCTTTGGGTTGGATCTCCAAGGCAAATCCAACCCTTAGGATTGGTAAATTCAAATCCTTTACAAAGTGCGCACGCCCTATAGGGCATGCGCACTATGTAAAAAATCATAAATTTACATAGGGCATGCGCCCTATGTAAGATATACATTTAAATACAGTGAGAGAGAGAGAGAGAGGGGGGAGGGGGGGTAATTTATACAAATATAACATTTAAGTATACGTTTTATAATTTTAATTTCTTATACTTTAAGTTATATTTTTATAAATTATAAAATATAATGCTTTCAGGATATTTGGGATAGGTTCCAGATTCATAGGACTTAACATGTAGATTCTAGATTTGAAAAATTCCAAACTTAGCCAAATTTCAGGATTCAGCAAGCCTTTAGTAGGGTTACCTCCCACAATCCATCATAGATTTCTAAGGTCAAACTAAAGCTAGTAAAAGGATTCCCAAAGGGTTTTAATTCATTTGATCACAAATCACTTGGTTTTGACCCCGTCTCTACGATAGACTTAGCTTAGCTCTCACCCAAATCAATCTCTCTCTCTCTCTCACACACACACATCACCCTCTCTCTCTCCCCCTTATCTACTCTCTCTCTTTCATTACCCTCTCTCTCTCTCTCACTTATCCACTCTCTCTCTCTCTCTCTCTCTCTCTCTCTCTCTCTCTCTCTCTCTCTCTCTCTCTCCTCACATCACCCTTTGTCTCCCCCTTATCTACTATATCTCTTTCATTACCTCTCTCTCTCTCTCATCTCAAATCTCTATATGTCTGTCTATCTCTATCTCTCTCTATCTCTCTATCTCTTTGTCTCTCTTTGTCTCTCTCCGTCTCCCTTCTCTCTCTCTCTCTCTCTCTCTCTCTCTCTCCAGAGTGAGAGAGTGAGAGAGAGAGAGATAAGGGAGAGAGATAATGGAGAGACAGAGAGAGGGTGATTTGAGAAGAGAGAGAGAGAGAGAGAGAGAGAGAGAGAGAGAGAGAGAGTAGAGAGAGTAGGTAAGGGGGAGAGAGAGGGTGATGTTTTTGTGTGTGTGTGTGTGCGTGTGTGTGTGTGTGTGTGAGAGAGAGAGAGAGAGATATATATGAGTGAGAGCTAAGCTAAGTCTATCGTAGAGATGGGGCTGAAACTGAGTGATTTGTGATAAAATGAGTTAAAACCGTTTGGGAATCCTTTTGCCAGCTTCAATTTGACCTTAGAAATCCATGATGGATTTTGGGAGGTAACCCTATTGAAGGCTTTCCGACTCCTGAAATTTGGCTAAGTTTGGAATTTTACAAATCTAGAATTTGCATGTTAACTCCTATGAAGCTGGAACCTATCCCAAACATCCTGGAAGCATTATATTTTATAATTTATACAAATATAACTTAAAGTATAAGAAATTAACATTTTCAAACTTATACTTAAATGTTATATTTGTATAAATTACCCCCCCTCTCTTTGTATAAATTACCCCCCCTCTCTCTCTCTCTCACTATATAAATCTATATCTTACATAGGGCGCACGCCCTATGTAAATTTATGATTTTCATAGCGCATGGGGTGTGCAAATTTTGGGATTTTACAAAGCATGTGCGCCCTATTTGGCACACGCACTTTGTTTTGCATTGCCCAAGCCTAAGGCTTGGGCAACCCGAGCCATAGGACATGCGCCCTATAGGGCACATGCCCTTTGGTGCGTGTGCACTATTTGCGATGGGGGGCCAAAAAGAAAAGTGGCATCTTTTTGGTGCCCCATTTTTGTGCACTTACCCTCCTATATTATTAATTGTAAATTGAGAAAGCCTTTTGGCCGACTCAATAATCATTAGGACTTGGTATAAAGGAAATGAAATTTATTTGGATGAAAATAGTATCATGCGGTCATGAGATGTTGTGTGAGCTTTGAATGCAAAATCTTTATGATCAAAGAAGATGATGATGTTGTTGGCATGTTAAGGACTTCAAAGGAACTATGTAGGCAAAGAGATTTTCCTTTTTAGCTAGTTCACTCTTGGATGTGTTATCATGAAGATTGTTTAGTAAAGATAGTCTTGAAGCAATTTGGACAGTGGGTTCAGTTGTCTTCGTTGTATCTCTCTACAACTCCTCACAGGGTTGGAATTTTTTAGCAGGGATCCAAAGTCTCCTCACAGGGACTCATATGTGCTGATTGCATTGTAAAAGTTTTCTAACAGGGTCTATCCTTTCACAAGGAACTTTTATATTAGTACATCATCTTGTGAGCATCATTCCCACCCAAATTTTCTCTTTGATCAAGGGTTTCCCTAGTTAACAAAGTTGGTGTTATTGTGTATGTTAATTATCTTATGATTATTGTTGTTATTGATTACAAGATTAAGATTTGATAGAGTTGAATTTAAATTAATTAAGCTCACAACCGATTCACCCTCTCCCTCTCAATTGTGTTGGTGGACTTTACTTTCTAATAGGTCACCTATCCTAGTACTAGTCCAGCTCGAGCATGCTTAACTATAGAGTTTCCTCCATAGTTAAACCCACTCTACTTGCAACCTACTTTTCTTTTATAAATTTATGAAATGGAAAAAATAGTTGTAATAATTATTTTTAGGACCCATCACATTTTAAGACTTATATGAGTAGATTCCAAATGAATTGAGCTTGAAAGAGCTAATCATGTTTTGAAAATTGAAGATATCTTAATTTATTTTAATCCAGGGATCAACAATTCAGCCATCACCTAAATTATTTTTTTGCATTTGGTCTAAAAACGGACAAGCTATCATAACTTCTAAATTGTTAGTTGAGCTATCTCACATTTGGCATTGTTTGTAAATGGGGTTTTTAATCTATGAATGTTATCCATCTTTTCCAACTATTTAAGCATCCTCTATGTAGAAGGCTAAAATGAAAATATCTTAAAATTAAGTAAATTTTAAAAATAATTGAATAATTTTATTGTCCAAAAACTAATATATTAATTCATTGTGAAAATCAACATAGAAATCAAGGAAATTATTTATAATATTTTGTTAATTTCATGCCCAAAACTCATAGCTACAGAATAAACCCTATTTTTCTATATAATGCATTTTATGATATAAAAGTGTGTTTCATTAATAAAAATATATGGAATGACATGATTTAAGCTTTTATTAAATGACAGTGTTTAAGCGTTTTCTCAAGCTAATTGAAGGAATCGTAAAGATAGTTTGAATTAGGAAATGGTTAAACCTTGAGAAAGGAGCGAATCAAAATAAATAGAGAAAAATCAATCTGTAATCAACTTAATTAAAATGAAGCCAAAAGTAAATGAATGCTCAGATCAAATACAAGTTGTCATTGAGTTGCTTTGATTAATGGGTTTGGTCCATATTACATGGAATTCTAAATTTGTCTCCATGACCTCTTCATTATTACCAAAAGCTAACATTGTCTTTATTTTACATCAACTTTTTCTATCGATATGTTCTTTCATGTATAGAAGCAAAATTATATTAGAACTTTGCTTGATAATCAAAATCATTTTCAAATTGCTTTTAACATTTTTCATCTTAGTAATTGTAAACAACATTGTCTTTGTTTCACATCAACTTTTTCTACCCACCTATTCTTTCATGCATAGAGACAAAATTATATTATAACTTTTCTTGATAATCAAAATTGCTTTCAGATTGCTTTTAACATTTTTCAGCTCTTTACTTGTGAACAACGTGTGAACCTACAATTCAAAATTGACTGAGGATTGTGAAATATTTAAAGATCTTATCATTAAAGCAGATGAGAAGTGAAAGGAGGGTCCAATAAATACCAACACCTCCTTATTAGTCTACAAATAAAGACAGACATAACAATACAATGTCTCCGTGACTTGCAATATATTCCAACGAAGTTTGTACAAGTTTGCATTGCACGGTAGATAACAATTCTGCTTTGAAATCTTGTATTTCTTTTTTCACATGTCTGAAGACTATCTGTAGGTGTGAGAGAGGACAGGTAATTCTGAATAATGCCACACATTTTCAGCCTATAAAGATGATAATAATATTTCCAACTTAAGCAGTCACAAAACATCGGTTCATTTAACTAATGATAGGTACAGCCACCCAAAAAAATCATGTTGTATTTAATGTAATAGCTAATGTGACATAAGGCGTGCATCACATTGCAATAAGGTTTTAAATTATATTGTATTATAATTTTAGAATTTAATACGATCATATTATTATGTTTTAGTATCTTCTTTTTATTATATTATTATATTTCTATTAAATTTTCTAGCAAAGTAAAAAAATATATCATTATTATTATTTAAGAAAAATAAATAGAACATGAACATTTATTTTAATATCATATAATAGAAAGTACAAAGGATATGAGTACAACATTTGATAGATGCTTTTAATGTTTTTGCAAGAATTGATATGCGGATGAAATCTCATATCTAAGCTATCAAAGTAACGTAGTTGATGAGATGTCCTTCTACAAAATCATTTCAGAAATTAGAAATTTCAAACACAACATCATCACAAAAAATAGCAATTACATACATGTCCTAAGATCAATAAAGGACAAAGATCTCATATCCAATGTTGGAATTATGGAAAGATAAGTACTGAGAGGGGAAGGGTGAACCAATACCCTTACAAACTTTTAAGACTAAAACCTTTGCAATAGTAGATCTTAATTAACTAATTGATTCCATTGTTTGTCACATACATTCAAATAACTAAAAATGTAAAGCACATGTAAACAAAACAATAAATCATACATGAAAATTCATACTATTGACATAGATATTTTGGTATCATAGAAACCCTTGTTAGAAGGTAAAAATTATGATGGGGATGACACCCACAAAACTTCACTACTGTAGTAAATAAAGTATGTCGGTTAAGACTACAAGTTGTGATCACTTCTGATGATCTTACCCTATTAGGAGTAACAGAAAGAACGACTAGATCTACCTGGTTAGAGGATGTAAACAACACAATGTATAAGTGTACTCGGTTAAGAGATTTAAACAGGAACTGTTAAGTCCACTCTGTTAAGAGATTTTGATCTACTACAATGGTTAAATTGATAATAGTGAAATATCTGTAAATAACAACTTATACTTGTCTGATTTAGATCTGTGAAGTAATAAATAGATATCACCTCCGTGTGATGTATATGCTCTTCTGTCCTACTTGATAGCCTTGTGTGTGTTTTAACTGATTTCTTCTATCATAAACCTTCTGTCATAAACCCAATGTCTGATCTCCTGATGTCCTCAGTGCGGCTACTCCTTCATGATACTTGATCATAATGACATCTTTATACATATATATCAAACTAACTTGACTTAATTAGGGTTTACATCATCTTAGAAAACCTAAGATCAATGGTATACAAAAATAACCTAGATCTAACATTACATAGGAATCATCACAAAAGTTAATGATTACATCCACATTAAATATGTTTCGATCTTGGTAAACCGTTTACTGATCAGTGTAAACCATTTGCATAGATATATGTGTCATTCCTAATTACTATGTTGTTTCCCACTTTACTCAGTAATCACTACATTCACCATTCGATAAATTACTGATGCTCGGTTCATGTGAATGCTCGATGATCACTAGCTCGGTACTTGGTAATTTCCTATCGTTCGGTAAGTGTGCTCAATCAAAACTGTATTTGGTGTACTTGAAGTTCTTCCTTGTCTTTTCTCAGTGCGAAGACTCTTTAAGCTTGATCGACTATTCTATTTGTAACCTTTACTGACTCAATAACTGATTGATACTAATGACAATCCATTAATCCTCTCAAATAAAGATAACAATCTCCCCCTTTGGCATTAGTATCAAAACCCTATGTATATGAAAACCTTATGTATATGTACTAACTATCAAAAAATATATACAACTTAAAAATATGATAACTCCATATATAATGACTATACACTCTGACTCTATATACTGACTCACCCTTTGTGCATGCTCCCGGTGTGAAGTACAAAATGACATATATATAAAATTTATATACATAGATTGTCCCCCTTTTTGAAATTAATGCCAAAATGAAAAAATGTACTTACAACTTATAAAAAATGTGCTTGTGGGTTTTATGTAGGGATGCTAAGAGGTTCTCCCATTCCTCTTTCAAATTGTCAAGAGCAATGTGCTCTAGACCGACTTGTGCATGCATATAAAAAATGTTCTCTAACATAGAGATCTCGGGGGTGGCAACTAATTTTTTTTCCTTTTCTACATGCCTTTCCATTATTTTGAGATGGGGAAGTAGCTTAGCTTGTAGCTCGGTGACCTGGTCACTTATGATATCTTCCTACTTCTTTAAATCTGATCTCAACCACCTAAGTTCTTGAACTTTAGATATATGCTTATGAAAAGCATTAGGCTCGATTAGAGAGTTGTTAGCACTGACATTGATTTCTTCATTCAACTTTTTAATCTTGTCACTAACCTTCATAGTGAACTGGTTAGCAATGCATAACTTTTAAAAAAATTGAACTATCCTCTAAATAATAGTTTCTACCTCAGTTATTACCTAAGATAGCTTTACCTTGTTTATTGCCACTTCTTGGTTGATTTTCTCTGCTAATTTCACTTGTATTTTTGCTTCTTCCCTTTCCTCTATTCTCTTTTTTGCATCAATTTTTGGGACATTTATGTGACCTATCAGAGTTGCAAGTTGATTAAGGATAGGAGTATCCTCATCTACATTAATTCAGGAACTACTTGCAGCAAGATATCTCTAACATCCTCTAGAATTTTCTTACTTTTTCTCTCCTTCTTTAGCTTTTCTTGTACAACCTTCCTTGTGCACAATTACCCATATTTTCTAAGTGCTTCAAGGTCTAAGGTTCTAGGGTCACATTCCAGTATCTTAATAATTTCATCCAATGTAACTGGTCCTTTACCGTGCTTCTTCTTTTTCTTTTCCGGTGTTGGTGCTTTGACAAATGGAACTAGAGCTTTTGTCTCCATATTTGACTTTTCAAGCTTAGTAGACACACTTTCTTCTTTGAGTTGCCTAATGACTGATGTCTCAGTGGTTTGTCCTTGGGCGTCGATGGTGGTGTCTTTTGTAGATTCTACTAGTTTAGTTTCTTCTGCTGCTTGTGATACTACCTATGTTTGCTCAGGTGGATTAGAAGTATCCTTCTCTATTGTTACCTAGTCCTTGGTGGTATCCTTTTCTTTCTCAATGGTCGAGCCTTCGGGTTCCTTCTATGTGAAAATGTCAACAACTTGCACTAAGATTAGTAAATCACCTAGAATTGTACTTATTGTTGCCTCGGTAGGTACATTCTCCTCATTTGTTTCTACAGTAGTAGTTATGTCTTCATCATCCTTAATATCATCAGAATCTCCATGTGTGATGTCTTCAATCAACACATCATCTGTCCCTGTTATGTTTAATTTCTCAGGGTAGAGATTAGTTGCTATGGTAGTGTCTGCTACCTCAGCATCTGATAGATCAATGGGTTCCTTGGTAACAAGATTGACATCATCTAAGTGTATACCTTTACCTTTCTTTTTTCTCTTCTTAGGCATAACTACCATTGCCAACTTATCAGCTTCTACTCGGGAAATAAGAATTGTAGACCATAGAAGTTTACTATTTTCATCAACTTCCTCTAATTTTCCTACCAGAATATTCAATGCTCTACTTTTTACCAAAAATATTTTTGAGTAGTGTGTCATAAGTTATCTGTGGATCTTTGGGCTTGACCAATAAAGCCATTATTAACCTAGAAGCTCGGTCAATGTCAAGTTCATAGCCCATTGGTGCTAAAAATGCTATTCTAGATTCAATAGCCTTAATGAGAGTGGTGTCAGTATCTGCTAAGAAATAGATTTCATCCTTGTACTGCTCAACCAGCTGACCTGGTATTCTGCCTCTTTGATGCATCTGGTCCTTGAATTTTTCAAAATATACATCCATAATACTCACAAAATTCTATCCTAAATTTTGAATAAAATCATTTATTTGTAGAATGGCCAGTCAATCAACATCCTAGTCAACATTACTGAATGAGGAGAAAAAATTTTGAACATAGAAAAATATGCATAACAACAATGATCCAAACTTACATCTATTAGACTTCTCCGACCTAATGGTTTTCATGTTTTCTTCTAACTACTTTAATAAGAGCTCGATGAGGTCCAGTTGAAATCCTTTCTTCACAATCTTATAAGCTATGTTCATAGCTCCACATGACACCTATTTATTTCTCTTTTGTGTTGTGTGTGATTGTGTTAGAAAGAGGAGTACCCTTCATCAATTCAGCTTGTATGATGTTTTAGTTTTTGATTGAATCCAAGTGATTGATAATATAAGCATTGTTATTATAAATTATCAACCCTTGAACAATAATTATAGGCAATTTTAGTGAAATTATGATCCCTTAAATAGTGAAATTGAAATAGAATAATCGTGAATTGGAAGCCCTTAAACCCTATACTCACTTTGATGTTCAATTTACATCCACTTATTTATTATTTCTACTGTTACCTTGATGTAATACAAACAACAAAATTGAATCCCTAAAATAGATAAATGAAAAATGATGTACATTGAATTGGAAACTGTTACAAAGTAAAATTGAATCCCTTAAGCTATGAAACTAAATCCCCAAATCAATTAAAATTGAAACCATAGGAAATTAGAAATGAAACCCTTAAACTAAATTGAAACATAGAAATTAATGACCTCAAAACCTTATACATTTTTAGTAAATTTGTGAGCCCTTAACTAATGGAACTAAATCACTTCCATGATGAAATCAAAACCCTTAAACCCTATAGAAACAATAAAATGGACACACTTTGATAGTAACAATGACATGGTAAACCCATCAATAGTGAAATTGAAACCCTTTATCCTTAACATTTGAACTAAATTTGAAAACAATTAATAGTAAAATTGAATCCCTAAAACAGATAATCAAAAAGGGTTATACATTGATTGGAAATCATTAAAAAGTGAAATTGAATCCCTTAAATTGTGAAATTGAATCCCCAAATTAGTTAAATTGAAACCCTAAGAAATTGAAATTGAAACTCTTAAACCAAATTGAAACATAGAAATTGGTGCCCTTAAACCCTTATAGTTTTTAAGTGAATTTGTGAAGCCTTAAACAGTGAAATTGAACTACTCCCATAGTGAAATCAAAACCCTTAAATCGAATTGAAACATAGGAATTATTTTCCTTAAACCCTTATACTTTTTTCATGAAATTATGAACCCTTAATTAGTGAAATTGAACCACTCCCACAATGAACTCAAAACCCTTAAAGCCTTTAGTAATAGTAAAATGAAAACCCTTTCATAGTAACGGTAAAATTGGAAACCCACTAACAGAGAAATTGAAGCCATTAAACAATGAAATTGGATACCTCAAGCTTAATAATAATAGTTGACATTAAAGTCTTAAAAGGTGAAAATTGTATGGTGAAAATGTGACCACACTTCTATGAATCCTTACATGCAAGAAAACTCAAGATTGAGCCCTCGCAAATCGATCCATAGCTCTTTATGCATGGAGTTGCAAGATTTGTAAAATTGGTCTCAGCTAGAGCTATAAACTTATGACCTTGCTAGTCAACCATACAATGAGAGATTCACAATGAAAACAAGGGCAAGAATGCCAATATCTCCAATGAAACCAAATGTATGCAATGCAATGCAAATCTATATGACAATGCAAGTTAATCTATTGCATAAAAGGAAATCTAAGCTAATATGCCATGATAATGCAACTAAGAATGGAAATATGCAACTACAATGAAATGCAATAACAAGTCTTCAAAGCTTGGATGTAGAATGTCTTCAAAGAGCTCCAAATGACCTAGAAAACCTGCAGCATAACATTAGCATAAAAGAGATGGATATGCAAATGAAGGAGAGAGCTCTCCTTTTATAAGAAATGAGGTGAAATGGACCATTGAGATTAAGAGGAAAAAGACTTAATCAATGGTGGAGAAAAATGGAAGCTTGATCCTTGTGCACTAATATTCTCCAATGAGAAAATAAGAGTTGACTTTTGTGTCTCACATAAGACAAAAAGTGCTTTTTCCCTTTTTATAAAATAAGAATAATGCTTTATTTGTGCAACATAGGATAAGAGGAAAAGTGGAGATTTTTTATTTAAATAAAAGGGGAGGAAATTCTTTTTAATTAAATAAAAGCTTAGGATAAAGTGATTTTATTATTTAATTAAAAGAGATTTTTAATTAATTAAAAGGGAGCATGTTCTCTTAATTAAATAAGATTTTTATTTTTATTTCTTTTAAATTAAATAAGGCTCAAACCTTAGGAAATATCGAATTCATTATGATTTGATCAAGGAAATTGATATAATTGATATTGTTGATATTTGAAAATATTGATTCGGGGATTTGATAAATTGCAGAAATGGGGCCCAAAGTCTAGGCGACCATTTTAGGGTGCATACAAAAA
Organism: Chamaecyparis obtusa; assembly: GCA_027943335.1. NCBI lineage: Eukaryota > Viridiplantae > Streptophyta > Pinopsida > Cupressales > Cupressaceae > Chamaecyparis > Chamaecyparis obtusa. Next base: position 590,054 of record BSBK01001313.1, on the reverse strand, counting down.
TAAGATCCATAAGATTAATAACAGTTCAAGGATGCTTAAATAAACCAAATTATTGAATTCATAGGGCCAAGAACATGAGTGCTAAGATAGAAGATATGAGTATGATTCCCTTATTAACTTATAAGTGTTAATGAACACAGTAAGTTGTGTTCATAAACACAAACTCTTTAAAAAATCACAAGAAGCACTAAACACAATAAAATTCCACATTAGGGTTAGAGGATCAAAAAAAGAAAAGGGATAAATATATTTGAAAGCCCTGAAACATCTATTTTCTAGCCTTAGTGAGGATAAAATCCTCACTTGTATCAAAGACAAGCCAAGAGAACATGAAATATAAATCCTCCCACTAGTCGCCCTAAAGGGTTAGCATGCAAAGTTGGAATGCCTTCTTTTCATTGCATCTTGAATCCATACTTGCAAAACAAACCAAGAGGAAGTAAATGCAATGCAATGTGATACAAAATAATGTGGAACAATGCAATACAATCCATACCATTGAATATAAAATAATACAAACAAATAACCAAAGGAATATCTATAGATAAGATGGAGTTGTTGGTGAACAAGCGAGCATGTTCTCGTCGGGTGTGTAAGTTGTAGAGTCTACAACCAAATACATTCTAGCCACAAGATAAACAAACAATCCATAATGGGTGGGATAGAAATGAATGAATCATATCTTGATTCATGAGGAGTCATGTGTATACAATGGAGTTTTACTCGAATAACCCAAGGTCTACGCTGATTATAAGGAGAGGTGATGCATAGTAAATGTCACTACATTTTCAAGTGTAAGGTGTCAACACGAAGTAATGATGATGAGGGTGGTGTATGGAATGCCATGCACACACCCTATCCAATTCAAAAAGTATGGTGGGCATGTGTAGAGTGTGGGCATGCACATGTCCCGATCGACGCATTGAAATGATAGTAAGTAGACATGTCGAACAAACAGGACTAGAACACGTGGCAAATCGTTGAACCATGGAAATGGATGTTGATTTTGGGTTGCCAACTCAATGATCTAGGTGACCAATTAAAAAAATTGGGTCCAAGGTGCATGTGGAACCCCGAAGTTTGGGTGTACAAGTTTTGGCTCCTCTCCCCTATATTAATATTAACTTTTTAAAAATATATTGAAAGTTTATTAATTTTTTAAAACTATTAATTTTACATTTTTTCTCTCTTATTCATTAATAGAATATGAAATATAAAATATAAATTTTGATTGAATAATATAATTTAATATTAATTTAAAATATTTCATTCTATTTAAAATAGATAGCTTTTTAAATATATTTTTTTATAATTTAATGTAAAATATAAAAAACAAAACTATAATATAATGAAAAATATAAAATTTAAGATTTAATATCATATAAGATCATATTATTTTCACCATATTAATTTTTAGAATTCATAGATTGTTTTGAAAAAAAAGAGCGTAAAATTTTAAACTTTAATGTAAAATATAAAATATAAAATAGTTAATATAAAGCTCACAATTAAATCTTTAATATAAAATATAGAGTATAATAAGTTTAAAAATACAATTCTTTCCCCAAGAACGATTTTAGCTTTATTAGAACAAGGGAGCGCCTCTTTTTTTCCAAATGGGGCTCAAGGGATGTTTTGGAGCATTCAGGGAATGACCTAGCAAATATCAATCATCCCTATGAACAAAAGGATCATGCTTCTAAGAAGCAACAAGAGAAGATTGAACCAATATCAAAGGAGAAGCAAAAGGGTCCAGATTAAGTCAGTAAGATTATTTACCTTGCTTCAAATCATAGAACTCCCTTCAATCCAAACTGTTCAGCAAAAAGGAAATCAAAGAGAAGATGAAAAAATAAACATGCAGGCAAGGAGCAGGGTTCTACCAAGAAACATAAAATGCAATGAAAGCATAAAGAACCTTTGCATCAACTTGAAGAGGTAAAACAAGCCCTAAAAAATGAAGATCAGTCTCACAAAGGAGGTAGGGTTTCTGTCACTTCTTATAAAGAGCAACTTGATCCCCAAATACAAGATCTCAGGAACAATGCTATCATTTGTAAGTTCCCAAATCATTCTCTTCATATTGAAATTTTAAGAGATCTACTTGTAAGAGAATAAGAAGGGGTAGCTCAAGATTTCTATTTAGATTTTTCTCTAGGAGTTTTCTTTGTTTTATTTTATACTTGCAAAGAAATAGATACTGTATTAAAAAATAAGGCATCGGTTTTTAAGGGATCTGGGCTTTGCATGAATGCATGGAGGCCAAATTTCTCCCCTTCCAAGTTTGATAGTAGGTATGTTCCTTTTTTGGGTATGAATGTTTCATATACCACTGGAATATAAAGAACTCCACATTTTAGAGATAATGGCTAATTGCATTGGTAGTTTCCTTAAGAATGATTTGACCATTTATCGTGACCCTTCAATACCTATAAGGGTATGTATCTTAATAGATACAACAAAGGAAATCCCAAGAGAGATTCAAGTGACTTCCAAAGTTGGAAGTTGAATAGTACAGATTTTATTAGAAGACTCTCTCAACTCTTGTGCTTACTATCACTCTCTAGATCATAGGAGGGAAGGATGTGAAGTTACTCTCACTGATAAGAATGGTCTCTCCCTTACACCTATTGCTCCTATTCGTTAGAAGCGTTTCTTAAAAATGACACATAGCTTGCTTCCATTTTGACTGAGTGACCAGATTTGGTTTACCAAGAGCTCATACTAGCTAAGAACACAAAATATGCCTTTTTTGTGCCAAATCAATATCACAAGGGAAAGAATTTTCAATTTAACTTTGCAATGTTATCTCCATATATTTCCCCACACCATGATATAAATGGATTGATACTAAAGCTAATTTTTGGAAAACACCCCGTTGACATCATGATTAACTTCAATTGGGCTCAAGATACTGCTTCACTTTCTTAAAGATTGGTAAAGACATCTAATATCCTACAAGAAGGTTCAAGTATATTTCATGAGAATTCATGTCTCCCCCTGAAACAAGTTTGTGTGAAGGAAAAAGTGGTGGCTAATTTGGAGAAAATGGTGGAAAACATGTTGCACACATTGGGATTAGACATAATTGATAAAATGTATGATGATATTTTTTTAATGATGAGGAGGTTATTGATCTTAATATACCACACATGCCAAATAGTTCTCACCACATCCTAACCCCTACTCTTATTCAAATGGATTTTCAAAATTCTGATGATTTTGAGAATCAACAATCCCCTATTTTTGGCTACTCATGGTCCTTGTCCTTATCCCAAATTCCATCTTCCCAAGCACTTGTTATTATCACTCCAAAGAAGAGAGGGAGGCAACCCAAATCGATCAATATCAAAGTGGAGATAATTGCTAGTATAGAAATAAGCGTGTTTCTCTTCTTGAGAGAAATGAAGTTGATTTTGTGGAATGTCAGAGACATTAATGCCTCTTACAAGGGATCCTAGATAAAACATCAAATTGATGCATCTAGGGCAGACATTATCATGTTGCAAGAGTCTAAGATATCACAGGTCACTTTTGACAAAAAAAATTATGAAATGGTTGAAGTGGAAAAGTATTCATGTCCCAACAATGGGAGAATAAGGGGCCTAATAACCTTATGGAATCTAAAATCAATATAAGTACAATACATTGGACAAGACAATAATTTACAGCTTATAGAGGTGCAAAGTTTGGACACTAAGTTCATTTTATTCAATTTCTAAAGTCCCTCTACAACTCAGGAAAAGAAAAGGCTTTGGGATACGTTAAATTTCCATATCCAAATTATTTTGATCACAATATTATCCTTGGAGAGGATTTCAATGCCATAGTATCTTTGCATGAAGGAAAGGGAGGTATATGACCTCTACAAAGAACCATGGAGGATTTTTCATTTTTCATCTCTGATAATGCCCTCAAAGACATTCACCTCAAAAAAATAATTTTCATAGACTAATAGGAGGCAATTTTCTTATAGATTGCACAGAGGTTGGATAGATTTCTTGTTACTCACATGTGGATCATACAAAATTACAAGTTAGAATCATAAATTCTACCATTTCTAGCATCAAATCATTATGTCATATACCTTCTTATTATTGTAACTAATATGCCACATATGCATAAGCTATCTTTTAAGTTTTAAAGAATGTGGTTAACACATCCTCACTTCATCCCTCTTTTGAGATAATGGTGAGTTAGTGCCCCATTCATCAAGGGTTCCAAAATTCTTAAGGTCTTGCACAAATTTCATGCCAAAGCCTATGTCAAAATATGGAATGCAAAGGAGTTAGCAGATGTGCATGAGTGTATAATCCAATAAGGCCTAGATGAAAATACATCTGAAAAATAGAAACAATTGAAATTTTTGTGGGAAGAATTATGAAAATGAGAGGAAATTTACTAGAGACAAAATTCCAAGGAGCTTTGGTTAAAATATGGTTATCGTAATACAAAATATTTTCATGCCTCAACGAAAGAAAAGAGAGCTTCCAAAACAATTTTCTCTATCCAAGCAACTAACTTAGGAAAGGAATTGGCTAATGCCATCGATATTCAGGAAGAGAGTGTAAATTTATTTACAAACCTGCTTTCACCTTCAATAAATGCAAGTTCATCAGCCACTAACTTAGATGAGAAAGTGCTATTAAATGTCACCCCTTCCATAATAACATAGCAAGACAACACTTTTTTTATGAGACCCTTTACCCTAGATGAAATTAAACATGTTGTGTTCTCTTTAGTGCCAAACAAGTCTCTAGGACCCAATGGCTTCATTGCATTATTCTTCCATAAGTGTTGGGATGTCATAGCCCCTGATTTGCTTGCAAATCTAGAAGAGTCAAGAAAGAGTGGTTCTATGTTAAATATTTTTAATGTCACAAACATAGCTATTTTGCCAAAGGTAAAAGAACGTAAAACATTTGCAGACTTCATGCCAATCTCATTATGTAACACCATCTACAAAATATTTACCAAGGCTATCTATTTAAGGTTGTAACAATTCATCTCAAAAATCATTTCTCTAGAATAAGGGGGTTTTATTCTAGACAAATAAATTGAAAAAGGTGCCTTAGTAGCCCATGAATTTCTTCATTTGGTTCATTCATCTCATCTTGCCTCATTTATTGTCAAACTTGACATGATAAGGTGTATGACAAAGTGAAATGGAGTTTTCTACTTAAGGTGCTTAGAAAGTTCAGTTTTTCTGAAAATGGTGTAATTGGATAAAATCATGTAGCTCAGAAGCATCTTTTTCTATTATCATTAATGAAACACAAGTTGGATTCTTTAATGCTACTCAAGGGGTAAGACAAGGTGACCCACTTTCACCTTTTCTTTTCATCATCATGGAGGAGGCTCTCAACAAAATGATAAAGCATCAAAGTGCTTAAGGCTTATGGCATGGCATTCACATTCTGGACACAACTATCTCAGACACACACATTGTTTTTTGATGAAACTCTTCTGTATGGAAGAGATAATCTTATAGAAGCAAAGTAGATTAAACAAGTCTTGAAAATTTATACAACAGGCTCAGGGAAAATGATTAATGATCACAAGTCTAAAATATATATCTTTCACACAAAGGCGGGTATGAAAAGAAAGATTATTCAAACTTTAGGCTTTCAAGAAGCAGATCTCCCTTGTACATAACTTGGAATCCCTTTTTTTATGAGAATGAATGAGGCATCCTATTGGAATAATTTTATTGGAAGAACCGGATCAAGTATTTCAATATGGAAGGTTAGATGGATTTCACTTTTAGGTAGGTTACTTCTTATCAAATCAATGATTGTTGCTATCCCAAACTATTATATTGTTGTGCTCAAGGCTCCCAATTCTGTGATACAAAAAATTTAAAAAAGTCATAAGAAAATTTCTATGGAAAGGTAATTTATCTAACACCAAAAGAATCCCACTTGTTTCACTAGATAGTGTGGCCAATGGGAAAACAGAAGGTGGTGTAGAGTTGTTTGATCTAACAAAGAGAAATATTGCATTTGGGGGAAAACTTGTGTGGAAGGTGTATGCACAACCATTCTCTATATGGCGTCAAATTTTACAAGCAAAATATCTTGATTTTGATAATCTCATAAAGTATTTACAATGCACAACCCTCATGCTGGATCAGTTATGTGTAATTTAATGATGTCATCTAGAAAATTGTCACCTCTTGTAATATTTCATGGAAGGTTCACAATGGGATGGATGTTAATTTTTGGAACGATTCATGGAATGGCCACCCCCTATTAAAAAAATTGTGAGGAGTTGTAGTTAGCCATTCCAATTTTCATTCAAACATGGGGGTACAAGTTAATAGATTATGTCTTCTTAGTGGAGATCAGGTCAGGGCGAGTCACATGGAAGGACAACTCTCATGTTTCAATTGATAATAATCAAAGACATTCTTTCCATCATATTTTATCTCAACAAATAGTATTTTATCTAACAAACAGGACAAAGTTATATGGGCACCAACAAAGAATAGAATGTGTACTCAATTAAACAAGGTTACAAGGCTTTTCAATAGAGAGAGAGACAACAAGAGTCTCATAGAACATATTCATTCTATTGGAATAATAAAATGTTACCAAAGGTAGGAAGTTTCTCATGGTTAATGTTGAGGAAGCGAGTTCTGACAAGTGAAAGATTAACTAAATTGCAAATTTCTCAGCCTTTAAACTATGTGTTATGTGATTGTGAGATTGAAACTATGGATCATTTGTTTGTCTAATGTCCTTTTGTACAAAATTGTTGGTTTTTGTGATGGACAAACTTCAATTTTCATCTCCATTAACAAATACAATAGGGGATATTTTTCAGTCATGGCTCGTCCTTTATAAAACATCCTTCTATGCACGTAGTTGGAGGATTATAATAGTCGCAGTCCTATGGTAAATATGGTGGGAGCATAACAAACACATATTCAGGAGAATCTCTTTAACTATTGGGAAGGTGAATGAAGGGATAGAAAAATCAATTTCAAAACTAACCAATGCTTATGTCCAAAAGTATAAGAATTGTAGTGTAACACCCCACTCATTGTTTTATTTTCAATTTATTTGGTCAAACTCTTTTGGGCCGCTTTTCATGTGTGTATAAGATCCTCAGATAGATTTGATTTTATTTATTTTTATGGTTTTACTAACCTCATACTTGCATGTGTATGGTTGACATGTATGTTTTATATTTTTGTTTGATGTGCCTGATATGGTTGAGGGACAGAGTCGTAGTTACTTGCTTGCAAGATCCACACGATTGACCGATCCCCTACCATTATTTGTTATATATTTATACATGTATGTACATGCTCATCTTTTATATAGGACTTTAGGTACCAGACATTGACTTCCCTAAATTGTTAGGATGAGTGGACCCTATCGCAATATCTCAATGGTAAGAGAGGGGAGATAACATACAAGTCCAATCCCAACCCAAGCCATTTATGTCCTAAAATAATGGACAAGTGTCTACTTTTCTACCTATCTGAATTCGTCAAGGTGACATAAATTCGTGAGCCCTTCCCTTGAGTTTTCTTGTTATTTGAGTTAGTTGATTTTAATGTGTTCTAAGTCATGTGAGTTTGTTGTGTGGTTAATTGGTTAAAATAATTAAATTAATATTAATTATGAGATTAAAATAATTATATCCTATGAGTAAAGAAATATTAAATATACGGATATTTAATTATTAAGAGTTAATTAAATACCTTTATTTATTAAGAAGACTTAATTAAAAGTCTAATTATGAAAATTGGAGATGTAATTAAATATTAAATTTAAATGCATAGATAATATCAATTGATAATTATTTATCAAGTTGCATGTTATTATGATGTCATAAATATTAAATTGGTAAATTAAAATATTAAATACAATTTAATTTGCACATTTAATTAATAAAGTGAAATATGATTTTAAGTTAAAGTTAAGTTAGAGGTTGATAATTGGAAAGTGCATATTTTATTATTAAAATTAGAATTAATCATGCAAAGAGGGTTTGACAAAAATAATGTTGTAGTTAAGTTCTTATTTCAGTGATTCTATGTTAAGTAATTCTTTTATTATTTTCGAGTGGAGTTCGTCTTGTTTTTGGAGTTGCATGTTTTGAAAACCTAGCTTGACAAGTTTTCTAAATTAGGGGGTTTTGGATTATTATTTCAGGACATCTATCAAGTTTTGGAGGAGCTCTCTCTTTGGTGAATTTGGAGAAATTATTTTTAAAGCTTGGATTTTGGGAGTCTTCAATTTGGGTTTAGTTATTGTTCAGATCAGTTGTGAATTTTAAGTAGCGTTTGAAAACCTATGTTTATTATTCTTTTGAATAGATTGTCTACTTTGTGATTGAAATTGATTGTTGAAAATTATGGTTTTATTTTGATTGAGGATTATGGTTAGATTTTTCATTATTTTTTGTTTAAATTGGTTATTGAATTTCTTTTGCGAAAAACCTAGAATTTGTTTGAAGAATAATAGGGAAAAACTTGAAATTAATTCAGTTAGGCTTTGTTTGTATTTGTTGTTAAAACCCTAGATATTAAATCAAATTAAAATAGATATATAATATTAGCATATGAGCATAATTTTTTTATAGAATTAACATAAAGTAGTAAAAAATATATATATATATGGAGGAAAAGATATTAAATCATCAATTAGAAAACCAATGGAAAAATAAATGTATATGTATTTGGACTTTTGAAATATATATATATATATATATATATATATATATATATATATATATATATATATATATATATATATATATATATATATATATATATATATATACACACACACACATAGATTTAAAATGAAAAAAAATACTATTATTGTTTATTAATTTTCAAATTTAAAATTAAAATTAAAAAAATAAATTATTATTATTTATTAATTTTTAGATTTAAAATTTATTAAAAAAATAAATAAAATTATTATTTTTATTTATTTATTTATTTCAAAAAAAAATTAATAATAAAGATTAATTAATTTTCTTTATTTACATAGGAGTTTTAATATTAATGTTTTCATTTATATATTTATATTTAGAAAAAATATTATTATTATTTTATTAAATACATGGTATTTTTGTTAAAGTAATAAAGTGTTTGCTTATTAATTGAATCATATTGATTTAATTACTAAGTCACTTATTATTTCTTTATGTTTAAGCTAAACTTTAGGCATATAATAATTAATTGCTTTATTAATTACTATCATGCAACCTAGATTTGTTCACCCTTTTAGGGTTTTGATCTCCTTTTATAAGGATTGATCTCCTTTGTAATCTTATTGAGAAACATTCATTCTATTGAATTGCAACTTTTGTTTTTGCACATCAATAATGATTTCTCCTCTCTCGTGGATCAATGCGTTCAAGCCTCCATAGCTTATTGCTTCTTCTCTCTCTTTCTGTGACAGGTGTTTTCATGCAGGTGTTCTTGGGAGCTATGGGTTGTTTTCTCATCAACTCCAATATGGTATTAGAGCTTTAGATATGTTTTCTCATGTCCTCTTCTTGAGAGATTCAACCATGTTTGTCAAATCTGTATTTTCAGAGGGTTTTCTGTTAGATCTAGGGCGACCTCTTTTTCTGGTCATCTTGGCTTCAAACTAACCTCACAGTTGCATTCATAATGTCCAAGAACCCCTATATCCATTGAAAACTTGTCTAATTTGGACAAAGTTGGAATTTGTGGCAAATTTTTTTTTTTGCAACCAGCTCTAACATGGATCTTGAGGCACTTTGGGCCAAAACAGACCTTTCCATTGAGCTCTCAGTGCCCAAAAACCCCCAGATCCATATAAGGCACGTCCAATTCGGATGCCGTTATTTTTTGAGGCAAATTTATTTTTGCATGACATGTTGTACAACCTCAGCATACAAATTGAGGTAGAATCTGTACGTCCTTGACATGAAAATCAATGCAAAATTGTACCGATTTGGCATGCAAATCGAGACAAAAAATTTACTATCTGGCATGCAAATTGAGGTTAAAAATTTGGTATGCAAATTGAGGCAAAAATCCACACATTCTAGCACGCATCCTAAGGTGCTCATGCGAATTTGAATAAAAAACTATTTTATTTTGTTTTGGGTGGTGACGGCCATTTGGCAATCAAATTTAAGCCCATCATTTGATGATGTCAGCATGCATTAGCATCATTTGCACCATTTTCGGGGCCTCTAGCGCAACAGTTGGTATTTTGCTCATAACTTGAGCATACAGTTTCAAAATCGAGCAAACAAGATATCGTCAGAAAGCTGGTTCTAAGATCTATCTAAATCTGGAGGTTTAAATTTTTATTTTTTATTTTTTTATGGTTTTTTTTACTGTCAAAGCCAGATGTTCATTTTTGCACTCCAGGAGCTCTATCTTGCACATCCGGACTCCATTTTGGGCAAACAATATATCGTTGGAAATATTGTTATGAGATCTTTCCAATGTAATGAGTATTTTTTCCATATTTTACTCCAGGTAAATTTTATTCATATATTTGCATTTTTGCAATCTAGTGGATATCTTGGATGTTTTAGGTCCTGGGATCTCTTCCCTTTGAGGGATGGCTCATCTTAGGTTGTTCTTTTATTTCAACAGCCTTTGCTCTTCTTTGAGTAGTGTATACTTCACTTTTGTAGCATTCTTTTATGCATACACACTGAGATAAAGTGTCATTCTATTGCATGTATATGATTTTGCACATGTTCATGCTCTATATACTTGCACTCAATTATGAAGTGTCAAGGGGGTTTAATGTTTGCCTTTGTTTTCCATCTCCTTTTGTCATGTGAGAGTTCATCCAATAAAATTAGCCTCAAGTATCTCTATATGTGTTTGTACTCTCTACACATTCAATGTTTCAAATTCTTCTTCATCATGCAGTTCATATTGGATGATCTTTTCAGTGTATTTGTCATTACTCCCTTGTCAATAGTATGGGGGGGTTATACTATTGGTTCTATTACTTCCTTGGTTTGATTGTGTGAGCTATGTATTCAATATTTGATTCTATGTACTAGGTAGTTGCAGTGGCTGAGTACCTATGCATTCTGGTGAGATGGATCATCTACCATATGGACACTCTTTCTTTCCTATTTTTGGACGCACTCTTCCAACTTTGATTGATCAACTCTTTAGACTTATGGTGTTTTTATGCCATCTGTATTTTTGAGTTCAGGTGTTTGCCTTTGTTTGCCTCCTGATTTGACTAGTGTCATTTGGGGGCACTCATGCAGATTACAGTATTCTGTATCTTTGACTTCAGTTGTTTGCCTTTGTTTGCCTCTTGATTTGAGTAGTGTCATTTGAGGGTACTCATGCAGATTACAGTCTTCTCTACCTGGTCATATTTTAGTGGAGGATCTTCAGATCATTAGTTACATCTTGACAGAGTTTGCAGCTTCTTGCTTCAGTGATGTTGTACATGCTCATCCTTGTTCCTATTTTCTAGAACATTCCTAGTTTTGGAAGCTTTTTCAGTCCTTCAGACTAGTCTTTGTCTCTTTTTTGAGTAGAGTTTTTCCCTTGTGGTTTTCTCTATTTCTCCACTTTACAGAGACTTTATTTTATACTTGGGTACCTGATCAAGCCTTTAGTTGTCGGGACCCATTTATTTTTAGTAGTTCTTTCTAGGTTTTTAGCTTCTCCCAAAGTTTATCTTAAGGGGGGGTGTTAGAGTAATAAAGTATTTGCTTATTAATTAAATCATATTGATTTAATTACTAAGTCACTTATTATCTCTTTATGCTTAAGCTAAACTTTAGGCATATAATAATTAATTGCTTTATTAATTATTATCATGCAACCCAGGTTTGTTCACCATTTTAGGGTTTTGATCTCCTTTTATAAAGATTGATCTCCTTTGTAATCTTATTGAGAAACATTCATTTTATTGAATTGCAACTTTTATTTTTGCACATCAAGAATGATTTATCCTCTCTCATGGATCAATGCGTTCAAGCCTCCATATCTTCTTGCTTCTTCTCTCTCTTTCTGTGACAGGTGTTTGCATGCAAGTGGTCTTGGGAGCTATGGGTTTTTTATTCATCAACTCCAACAGTTTTGATATGCATCGAGATTTTAGTTAAATACTTATTTAAAAAGTATATATGTATCAGATTTTATATGAATATTTTCTTAATAAGTCAAACTAGACTTTAATAAACAAAATCGACTGTTCTTAAACAACAAAGACTTGTGTTATGGCTTGACTACTTTATTTATTCTATTTCCTTGTTTGATGTTGTTTATTTGGGAAAATTATGTTTCCTTTAGGAGTGATATACATAGATTTGGAGGAGTTTGTCTTCTATGTGACATGCATTTTCAATATTTTTGTAATATTGATTTGGTCATGATTTTTTTAGCCAATCTAATTTCTTAAGCTCATTATTTTGTGAACTCTTCGAGAGGGTGTGTTATACCATGTTATGGTTTGAGGACCAACTTGTAATTTTGGGAATATGGTTTGAGGACGAGTGTGAGTTCTAGTTATCTTTTATGGAACTAAAATTGAATACCATGCTTTATATGATTTATGAGATATTTTTATGACTTATAAGCTTAGGGTGGGTTATCTAGGTGTATAGATGGGGGTGTCTTGCAATAAGCATTGGGGCCCACAAGTGGCTACCAAGATCACTTATTGTAAATAATTTAATAAAGTGATAACATGTTAAATTAAATAGGGGTTTTAAAATTAACTAATAAGACATGTTCCTCGCCCATACTTGAGTACTTGATTGGGGTCTTGACTAGGATGGGAGTGGGAGAAGATGCTTGATTGAGGTCTTTCATGATTAGTAGCCTTGTCTGTATGAGAGGTTTACTGATGCCGCATATGGTCACTTGAGTGTTGGGGTCCAGAGAGACTGCCAGGACAAAACTCAAAGGTTAGACGTATGTGATGACACTTCCTTATATACATCTTAGGTTTCCTACATGTGTTGGTTGCCTCTAGATTAGTGTGTATACTTTTGGAGTTGAGTTGTACCCTTTGAGATAGAGAGATTTCATGATCCCTTTCTTAGTTGTATGATTGGTTGTGGTATTTTTATTCGAATGAGGTTTTTTGTTATCTCCTCAACATGGTGGGAGTGGAATTCTTGGTTCCAGGAAATTGGGTGGTAATGTTTCTTTTACCATTGAGATTCTAACATCCCTGAAGTGATACTTGATGATCCTTTTTTGCTATACCATTCTTCCTTGTTCATCATTATTGGAGACTTGCTTGTATCTTTCAAAATATTGTACATTTACCTTGTATATGATTGGCTATTGCATACCATGCAACTTGTGCAGTAGATGATGGTTCTTTATGTATACCTTATGGTATCAGTTGTATTTATGTTTCATTTATACGATGTTGTACTAGTTATTCATTTGTATATATGATATTTGTAATTATTCTTAGTCTAAAAGTAATTAATTAATGTATACGTAATTCTACTTTAAGGAACCTTTGGGAATTATAATCTATGTATTGAGTTACTTTTATGAGTAAATTTTGTATTACACTGTATTACTTCCACATTAATGTACTTGTTGATTGTAAAGTCTTAAGGAAAATATTATTCTATAAACTTAGTAACATGTTTAGGTTAATTTCTCTTGGGTTCTCTGGCGAGGAATTACATGCAGTTCTCTATTCACCTCTTGGGATGACACAGTTATGAAAACTTGGAGAAATATATGACTACCATTTAATGATAGCCAACAACTCCCTTTTAAGAAGAAGGTAAACAAAAGTCTAATCAAATGGAAACCACTAGATCCAAATTTTGTGAAGATCAATTTTGACAATGCATCGTGAGGAAATTTGAGAGTAGCTGGAGCTGGTGTTTGTATCAGGAATCACTATGGGTCAGTAAAAGAAGATAAAACCATTTCCCTTCCTCAAAGTACTAATAATATAGTGGAAGCAATGACTCTTCTCCATGGTCTTGTTCTAGCAAAATACATGGGCTTTACAAATGTTCACGAGGAAGGAGATTCACTTCTCATTATAAATGCATGCATATGTTTTAATTGATAATGTTACAATTGACTCATTGAATGTGTTTTACAGTAGGTATGGAAGATCCTAGACTCTTTTCTTAACTTCAAGTTGTCCCACACATATCAGGAAGACAATAGGTTGGCAAATTGTTTAGCTAACTTGGGTTGTGATAAACTAGAAATAGATTCTTCAAAGGAAAATTTCAATATTTCAAGGTTTCCTCATTTACTCGAGATTGTTAATGAAGAAGGGCATATCACAAATGGTATTGGCTAAATCATAAACTAAAACGTAAAATGTATAAAGGAAGTTTGAAATTTTTTGAAAAGTAAGATTTGTGTTTCATGTTTTAGCTTACGATTTAGACGTTGCCCATGTCAAATAAGTAATAGCATGAGTTATTATTATGGTTCATGCTTCTTAGTGTACCAATGTTGTCGTATGTTTGCATAAGATGAATTCTTACATCCTCATGATTAATTGTATGTCACATTCCATATGGTCTTCATCTTGCACAAGTGAGGATAGATTTCTCTCGTATCAAATGTTCAGAACTATTAATTTAAGTGGTGGATGGTATTCAAGTTATGATTACAATATGTTTATCCAAATTTGCCAAATATTCCCCATATTTATTTTACATCAATTTTGAGCATGTGAAAGGGCCTTGTTGAAGTGTTGGTGATCGAGCTGAGATGTGATGTGGATAGGTATCTATTTCTAACTAGTTTTCATCTGATTGCAGGTTTTGATAGTACATTTGTGATGCTTTTGTGCATCATACTGAGGAGTGAATTGAGTTGTAATTTAAGAAACGTTGGGATTTGAGAGTTTTTCATATGTGAGAAGGGATTTTATTCTCGTTGCTCCTTGCAATTTTTTCACTCTCATTCCTTCTTCTTGTTTCTACTTATCTAAGACTGTTTTATTTGCAATCACCGGGCTACGAAGGGGAGATAGCAGTAACCTTGGGCTTTGTAGTAACTATCTTCAAGCGCACATATATGGAGTATTATCCAAGAAACTATCGTCTTCATCTGCAGGTGTGGAGCTTCCTTTTTCTGGACACATCACGGATCATCACTTGAATCAGATTTTCAATGTGCATTGTCATCAATTTCAAGACAACATCAGGCAAATTGTGGGACAAAATAATTCCTGCGACAATGTAGAGATATGACCTATGGCGTGGACAAGCCCATGTCAGGGGTTTATTTCCCTGACATTTTCTAGTTAAGGGTTGTGCATTTATTTCAATTTACAACGCCATTAAAGATTTATTGGACATATATCGAATTGGGGTTTTAAGAGCTGCATTACAAACACATCTACTGACTGTTGGTGCAGAGCTGGCTGAGAAAATCAAGGTAATAGTTAAGGCTATTGTGGTGTTAATTGATCATGAGCATGATGTCCATGTTCTATTCAATGTGCCCATCTTCGAGCCCCGGTTGCAGCGTCCACAACCAGTGCACTGGGAACCAAAGGTACCCAACATTGTCAGTTCCTCTCGACACGCTAGTTCTCTTTGACAACAGAGCCATCATCATCCAGTTGTTCCTGACATGCCACCAGAAAATGTGCAGGAGGTGCAAGGGGAAAATAAAATTTTAGAAAAGTTAATTGGTTCAATACATTTATAAAATATAGAATATAACTAAAAAAATGTCATAAAATCTTAACATAAATTAAATTATATAATTTAACATACTGAAGAAAAAATTCATGACTATTTTCAATGTGTGCTTGCGTCTTTTTTTAATTTATTTAATAGTTGTTTCTTTCATTTTGTAATTGTTTCAATCATATTTATTTTTGTACTCTATATTTTATATTTATATATAAGATTTAATGGTAGACTTTATATTATCTATTTTATAATAAATTTTAGTATTTATATTTTACATCAAAATTTGTATTAGAGATTTTATATTTTCTTTATTTTAAATTTTATGTTCTTTTTTTTTTAAATAATCATGAATTATAAAAAATAATATTATCTTTAATATTGGGATGATCTATTTAGAACAGCCCTTGAAACACTTTATTAATGAGACTGCCACCTAGATTCAAATTGACTTCAATATTTAATATTGTATATTAAAATTATTTTAAATTAAATACTAGGCACTAGCTATGGGGCCGAATATTTGCACCGGTCCCACTAGTTTATTCTTATGCACAAATCATTCCCTACCATAGTTTTCTGACATGCATACCATGTCGTGCAAAGTCAAATAATATTAAGTGTTGTCGTAAGTCACACGATATGGACACAGAGACCCACTGAGCGGACACGGCTATGCTCCCAAAGGAATGCACTACCGTATAGATTTGAAAAATCTGAAAATACAGCAGATTTTTACGAAAATTTCAGGATCTGTTCTTCATGATCTACATATTCTGGATCGAAAACAACAAAAAAATTTGGAAAAAAACTCTGCATTTTCGTAGATCTAAAAAAAAAAAAAAATTCATTTGTGGTGCATTCTATCGGGAGGATAGCCGCCGCCCCCACCAAGCTGAATTAAAAATAGAGTTTGTTTAAAAAAAACATGTGTGCTGCTTGAAAAGGAATATGATATGCATTTTAATTTTGTGTTTTAGTTATATTATTATATAATATATAAATTATTTTAATACCTATTAAATATATATTTTTAGTAAAATAATTATATATTTTTGAAAATACATGATAAATAATGGTTTAGGAATATTAATATTTTTATTTTATTTAATCAATGTTATAAATTGTTTAATTTTTTTAATTGAAATTAAATATAATCAATATGAAAATAAAAAATTGAGATAGTATTGATTTGATACTAAGATTTTAAAATAAACAACAAATAACCTTGTGAATCCTTTTACATGCAAGGCACAAATATTTACCTAAAAATGATATATTCTATACTAATAATTTAATTCAATCATGATATAAATATCACATGTCAATTAGGAAGATATGTAAACTCATAAAATATTTACTAGAAAATGCATGTTATATATCAATTATTAATTCACTCTTCATATAAATTTCACATGACATAAAAGTAATTCCTTGATTATCTCTTAAAAAGAAGCAAAAGTCAAATGAGGTGGAATTTCTCACATATATAATAGTGGTCTAACTCAAAATTATAATATATAGTTGATGTTTATAGCTTAAATCCACAATCTACTTCCTCTAAGTTCTAATTTTCAATGAGTGTTAAGTATTCAACCATGAATACATTGATATAAAGTTTGATAAACTATAATGATTATCCAAAAAAATGTTGACCATCATCCTCCATATAAATATCATCAACACCTACAAATAGATTGAGTTAGTTATAAAACTAGTTACCAAATAAAAGACTAAGAACATTGAATTTTATTTCATAATTTCCTTACCATATTCTTGATTCTTTTGTTGATAATCTAACACTGCAATAACATTCACATTCAATACATCAGCTTAGATAAAATTAATTTATAAAGTAAAGACTCAAAATTGATTGATTTTTATTTTATAATTTTGTTATTGTAAATGAAATTTAATTTGTAATTTTGCTAACATAATTGAATTCTAATTTTTATTATTGTTACCATAATTTGCATCCACTATTGTTGAAGTCTGGTTAAGATCAACACAAAAGGGTAACATATGTTGTTTATCTTCTTGATCATCTAAAGTTGCAATAAAATGCACATTAATACTGAAGCGAACCACATCTTGTTTATTTGATAAAGCTTTAAAAAGTAGTTAGAAATGGAAACTAAGTAACTTTTTTATGAACCTAATAAAAATAGTTAATAGTTAAAAAATTACCATCTATTACTTGTGTTTCATTCGTTGTCATTTGGTTCAGATCAATAGAGAAAGGAAATCAAGGTCGTCGAGCATTTCCTTGATCAACCAAACCTATATTGACATATGTTCAACACATGAAACAAAAATAACAAAATAATATTGAATAAATGTATTGAGCATAGATTGAAAATAATAAAATACTTTTAAATGAATGTACTCACCTTGTTTCGAGAGAATATCTCTTTCTTCTTGCATTTCTATGCCTAGGTGATTAATGACCTTTTTTCTCTTTTGCTTTCTACAACGTATAGAGGAGAATTGAAAACTTTCATGCTCGTCAACTCCTTCATTTAAGTTTTGAGACATAGCATTTTTTCTTCCATGAATAGAATGACATTCCTACATTTTTCTTGGACTGAACCATGGTGACTTTTGTTTCATAGGCATGTTCTCTAAGCCAGTAATTGATTCAAATTTGGAAGATGAAGCAAGAGGTGCATGCATATTGTTTCTAAATATCTCAACACACTGAATGGAATGTTTTTTTTCATCTTCTCTAGTTTGCAAATTTTGGAGCAATGAATTTAGATAATCAATGGAATTTTGAAAGTTATCATTAGAAGTATCAAATGATCTCAAACCACCTATAATAAAAACAACAATTGTTAAGTAAAAAAAGTTATTAAAAACACTAAGTATTTCATTAGAAAAATGTTGGTGTTGAAATTTACCAGTTCTTTGAGCTTCAACAATGACAACTCCAAGCACATCTTGATTTTTTGAAGGTATACAACCATCTACAATTGGAATAAGAATCAATTAATTTTTGGAACCATAAAATAATTTAATATTTACTTGTAAATAAATATTGATATTACCAATGTTGTTATTTTCATGACCAGAAATCCCTCCAACTTTGTCATTTTCATCAACCAATATAGTAACATCATATGTAGTTTAATTAGATTAGTTTAGTTAGTTCTTACCAATATAATAATCATTAAAATATAAATACAATTTTAAGTCTCAAATGACACTTACCAACAACTTGACCTTGCTTGTTTATTTTGTTTCTCTTTAGAAGATCTAAAATCTTCAGCAAATGTTTTCATGTGTTTCCTCTATTTGCCCACTAACAATCACACACGTGCAAATTTGGTCCAAATTTTCTCACAAGATACCATTTGGTTGAAGAAGTTTGGCTTCTTATTTTATATATATCAAGAAGGAGGTCATATGGGTAGCAATCTGTATCTGCTATTCTTTTTTATCTCTCTAAAGCAGTTATGTAATATCTCTCCTTTTTAAAGTTAGTTAGAAACCCCGATAACTGCAAGTATCTCTTTTTTTTATAGTATGGCTCTACCCTATGAAGAAGAACATGAATAAGCCAATCCATTCTCCTTGTGCATTTTCTAGAACGGCCAGTTAAGTAGTGACTCTTGATGTACATGTGGTATGACTCTATGGAAGCATTAGTTTCTTGAGTCATGTTAGAGAAACCTCTAAAGTTTTTTTGCACACATTGCTATTACAAAAAAGTATAATGATTTCTTAGCATATATACAATAAAATAATTAAATAATATAAATGAAAATATACCATAATGAATAATATATATGAGCTTACTAATATATCTCTCTTCATGACACTAAGTATTTTGAAAATACTTAATAAATTCCTTATGTTCTTTGAATTCCTCCATAAAAAGTTTTATCAGGTTAGTAGTGATGTCTCCATCATCACTCATTGCATACATTATCTCACCTAGTCTAGTGAACATATTTGTTCCAACATCCTTATTGCTTACAAACCTAGAATATAAAACATACTATCAAGCTCAGATGTTAAAGAATATAATTTTCCATATATTTTAAGTAAAAATTGACTCACCTAGATATACATTCTTCAACCACTCCTTGTGTACATGCCAAATACATAAAATTACTTGACAATTGAAGGATAATCTACAAGTTACATTACAAACGTTTGTAAGTAGAATTCTAACAAAATCAATTAGTAAACTAAAATTATTTATGTTTAGAATTATGAAAGATGTAACTTTATAACCTGTATATTAATTTTAATTTTATAAATATAATTGGAGGGTAATAAAACCCATTTTCTTCAATCTCAGCACTAGCATCATCTGTCATGAATGCATTGACATGCCAATCTTCTTTACATTGTTTTCCTCTTTTGTAAACTTCTACTAGCCATCCATTTATATGCTCAACTTTATTTCTTGAGGATATGGCCCATGCAATGGGTATGACAACCTCTTGTTTGTAAAATACAAGCAATGAATATAACTCATACTGCACATAAAGAAATCAATGATAAATTAAAATTTTAGATACAATATAGATCAACTAAACTAGGATCCATAAATATAGTTGACATTGGTCTACTTACAACATATTTATTTGTTGAGAATGTGGAATCCATTGCAATAATTGAGTCATGTGAATATTTCACCATCATCTCTCGCACCCATGGTGTTTGGATGCCTATGCTAAATGGAACATTTTCTCCACTATTTGGTGTTTTATAGTAGAATAAGTTATCTTTCTCATCTGCATGCCACAAACTTACACTTTTTGCACCATCTTCATTTTTTGCGATCGAAGGGAACGTACCCTTTTCCATGCATTCATTACATCTTTTCTTAGCAAATATGTGTCCCTCTTATTCATCAACTATGTTAGACCAGAATCTAAATAATGTTGTTCGCATATTATGTCAATCCCCACACCCATCAATAATAAGGATTCAATATATGATTTACATTCATGTGACAGTCTTGGTGCAACATACTCCTTGGATCACCAAAAGGGTCATCCTTTCCATGACAAAATTCACCACTAGCATCTTGATGGCTAAACTCATTATAAGTAATAATAGAAATGTTTGGTCTTCCATACAATACCCTAACATGAAAGTGGGTTTTACAAACCCTTTTCTGAACAAACCTCCATATCCTTTGCATATTTTTATTTTTTTCTTTTTTATCCTCAGGTCCAAAAGCATAATGATATCTATTTATACATGTACAAATATATTTATATTAATTGATCTATAATAAATAATAAATAAAAAATGTTATGTATGCTTAATTAGTGTATTCAAACTAGACAAACCTCAAATACATCTTGGTAGCATGGTTAGTAGGGTTTGTCAAGTTCATCTCTTTATGCAATTTTCATATGAATGTTGTTTCCTTTCCATCTAGCAAACCTTATCCCTGGACAAAGTGATGGAGTCTCTCTAGAGGGATAGCAACACATAAGTCCATGAAAACATTATGATCTCCAATTGGTGTCCATTCAAGTTGTTCAATTGAAAAATTATTTCCTTCATTGGGAACATCTTGCACAGGTAGTTGGATGAGTGATTTCCATTTAAACTTTGTATCCATTCTGAAGAATATTAGGATGGTTAGTGACCCTCTATCTTGTTCAAATATGTCAGAACAACTACACGGGGATCATTATATATATCCTTAATTAAAAAACGTAATATATCAAAATCATAAATTAATTAAATTATATCCTCAATCTAATACAATGTCATTATCCCATCAATGAAAGGGTTGTTCAATACTATATTACAAGTGGATCTAATGTATTTTGTTCTATAGTTTTCTAATCTTGTGGTCTTCTAATAAGTGGCTTGATAGTGCAATCCTAAGATACATGATGCATATGGTAAGATTAAAAGTTATGGTATAGATACATAAGTGATGGTCTAATCCATAGTGATGGTCCATATAAAAATGGATGTGTATAAAGAAGTTATGTTGGTTTAAGTTATTATCTAGGATCATGAAAAATAAGAATCTATTAAGGAACCTTACACAAAAGGTCTTATAGGAAGTCAAAATAGAAAATTAAATGTGGCTATCATTTAGATTCTAACTTAATCATTTGGTTTAATTATTTAAGGTAACAATCAATTGTGTATTATATCATTATTGATATGTTTAGTTGAATAGTTGGCATTTCAATTATCAAAACTGAGCATATTTATTTAGGGTTTGTTTAGAGATTGGTATGATGTTACTATTAGCTATTGTAATATTGGAAAAAAGATCTTGAATATGACATTTAGAATTTGATTGATGACTAGAGATAGTAGGAGAACGAAAATTGACTTTATAGAGTTTAAGATCAAATTCTTGCCATGACATTATTGCATCTAAGTTGCATTATTATTTTTAGAGCTCAAGTGTTAAGTGTAAATAAAATATTGTACATCATTGATTATGCCTACGTCATAATAATCACATTTGGTAGCTAATTATGGAAAGAGATTATTCATAGACATCCATATCCTAGGTTCAATTACTACCCAAATTATTTTCATCCTTTTTTCCATACCATAATTTTATCATATATTCATAAACATTCATGATATCCTAGGTTATAAACATGATAGTATCATATGTCCTCATAAATATACACTTACGTTGTTCTTCTATCTACAAATAAAGTTGACTCCTCCATAAACATTTATCTTTTAGTTTTAGACCACCATCATAGTATCCATAATCATATACCATCTTTATACATCTATGTCCTATGGGCGGTCCCAGAATAGTGTGTCCCACTTTTTGGCCAACTTTGACACAGGGATCAACATTCTAAGAAAAAACTTCACTTTCGAACACTTGTAGCCGCAAAACTGTTAGGAATTTGGAGATGATGTAAACTAGAGTCTTTTTGAATTTTCTTTCTAGTTTCTAAATATATTTTTTTTTAAATTTAAAAATTCATTTAAATTCATTTTTCCTTCTCCTTTGAAAAGTGGTTTGCATGAAAGAACTGTGTTTTTAAGGAGTTACTTTCACTTGGATTAGCATAACATTTTTAAAAAATACGATAATGATGTAATTATTTCGAGATTATATTTGTAACTTTAATATCTAAAGGATGCAATTGGTTTTATTCATTTTGGGTCAATATTTCATAGTTTATTAAGTACTAAAGTGACAGTAACTATAATTTAGCTGACATAAGGTCACTTGGATCGCTCTAACTTGATCTATGTATATCAAAATTCATTTTTTCTTTTTTTCATAGAAAGGTAACACAAATACTCTTTTCCTACATATTTTTCATAATTTTTTTTGTAATTTACTATTTGGGTATATGCACAAAGATGGGGGACCAAAAAGGTGCCACTTTTCTTTTTACTCCCCCATCAACCACGCACTAAAGCGTGCGCGCCCTATAGGGCGCACGCGCTTTGTAAAACACTAAAAAGTTTTTTTACAAAGCGTGTGCACCCTATAGCGTGCATGCACTTTGTAAAACACTAAAAAGTGTTTTTACAAAGCGTGTGCACCCTATAGTGTGCACGCGCTTTGTAAAACACTAAAAAGTGTTTTTACAAAGTGTGTGCACCCTATAGTGCGCGCACGCTTTGTAAAACACTAAAAAGTGTTTTTACAAAGCATGTGCACCCTATAGCGTGCACGCGCTTTGTAAAAACACTTTATAGTGTTTGCTGCATTTGGGAAAGCTCATTTTTCTTTCCACAAACCCACGTTTGTAGAAAAAAATAGCTTCCCAAGCGCATACGCAGAATCCTTGTGCTTGTTGAATCCATTTTTTTCATTCATTCATCCATCAATTTTTATTCAAAATGGCTCCACGACGTCATCAAGCTCGATCTGGAAGAAGAGGTGATTGTTTTTACAACCCATGCCTCTTACTTGTATTGAAATTTTAGTTTTGTTAAAATTTGTTTTCTTAGATTTTATATGTAATTAAGATTTTAAAATCTAGTTTTTTAATTGCCAGGAAGAAATAATATCCCTCAACTAAACCCTCCACCAAATCCTCTGTCTCCTCATGAAGAAATGAATGAAGAAACAAATGAAGAAAATAACCAAGAAAATGAACCTCAACTACCTCCACCAATCGAGAAACCTCCTCCTGGAACACAAGAAAATTTGATCAACCAAATTGAAAGAGGGAAAAAAGAATTAGAATCTTTAATTAAGAGGTTAAAAGATTCTATTGGTACAAATCTTGGAAGGGAAAGACTTGCAAAATCATTGGAAGAAATCTTGACCCATGTAAGCTCGATTAGTGGGCAAATTAATTTATGGCATGATAAAAGAGAAGAACAAAAACAATATTATGCAAATAAATTATCTTATGTGGACATAAAAAAGAAAAAAATCACAAAAGATGACATTTGCAAACTCTTTAAAAAACTAGGGGACACAGATACTCTTAGAACTACAACAAGGAGGTTCCAAATTCATTGATGCTTAAATAAAGACGTTAAAAACAACTTTTGGGAGAGATGGTGGATGGTCTTTGATTTGCCTCCCTATAACAATCATGAGGTTCCTATATATTTCTGAGGAAAATCTATTGTGAGTTTGTACTCAAGGAGGTGCCAAATTATTTTGACTATCTAGATTCTCAGGGTAGAGGAGGTGGGTCATAATTTGATAGAGCGGGGGCACATTGTGACCCTAACACACCTAGGGTTCCTATTGGCAAGCCATCAGTGGATCATGTTAGTATTCCTTCCATTGTGAAGGAGCATGTAGAGGTGGAAACACTAGGCACGATTAGTGCTCTGACAAAGACTCTCATTTAGTGTGCCACTCGTTTAGTTGAGGGTGACCATGGTCAATCTTTGAGGGGGCATATTTTTTGGTCATGTGGATGCTTGTGCATATTTGGTACTGCCGAGAGAGAGGAAGAGGATCCTGGAATGATGATTGATAATTTTCTAAATATGACATTTGGCATTGACACATAGGTAAATATTTCCAAGTTCATTAAATTTCTTTCATCATATTTCATTTATAAAAGAATAACTAATTAATTTAGTATCTATTGATTATGATCAAAATTCAGGGCAAGAGTGTCAGTGGTGGTGGCAATGGCAATGATCATCCTATCCCCTTCTACATATCGTCGTCAATTGCACAAGTATGTATCGAATAAAACATTTTAATTAATATATTTGATTATTATGTAATTATATGAATAATTGTATCATAACTTATTGTGCATGTGCATTAGTTCATCGGTGGACCCTCGACATTCACAACAGACAGCAAAGGGCATCGTGTTGGCCACTTTCCTTGAGGTATCTTTATTTGCATGTTAATTTGATTTACTTGGTTATATTTAATTAATAGATGAATGAATAACTAAATTAATAGACAAATTATGATCAAAATCCAGAGGCAAAGTGGTCATTGCAGTGATCACATTCTTTCACCTGGCTTTGTGACATCATCATTGAGTCCACGGGTATATATGTAATAATGCATTATAATTAACATGTCAATAGTATGTTCTTATATGATTGGTTATCTTATAATTTTCCATGAACATGTGCACTAGTTGAATGTTGGAGCTTTGACATTGACACCGCACAGTGAAGGATGCGGTGGAACCTTCATGGAGGTATCATTTATTCATTAGTAGGGTTCTAAAAAATATATGTAATCTTGATAATTACATAATAATTTTGTTGTTTCATTTTCAGTTATTGACATCAGATACTCCTTCTATTCATGATACTTTGGATCGTGGAGTACCTGTAGTAGTAGCTAGTTCTAAAGCACTGACTTAGGTATGAAAGAGATCACTTAATTTTAATTGTTATTTTAATAGTTTGTATTGAATTTTATAATGATATTCATGTATGTATTTTAATTATTATTTTGATCATTGTTGTAGGGACTTATTACTCCAGAGCCTTCAGTGGATGTACATAGTGACTATTTGCTAGCAGTAAGTGAATATTCAATTTTATGTCATTGTATAATTCAATTTTGATGTATATTAGTTATTGATGGTTAATTATTTTTTTATCAGCTCAAGCTACAGAAGTGTCTAGACAGGAGGACTAGTGAGCACACTCAGAAGACTATAGCATCCACTATATCTCCATTGATGCGACAATCGAAGACAGCTCAAGATTTTTTTTCTTCCCCTAGCGGGAAAGGACTAGATTAGGGATATAGATTGTATGCCTATATGGCACTAGTGGACATATTTTGTGTATATTGTATAAGTGATACGTTGTACATCCATTTGGCTTTGAGGAAGCCAATTTAACTATATTGAATATATTTAATGTATGACATTATTGGACATATATATTTGGCTTTATGCCCTACGAATATATATTTTTTATGTTTTAGGTATGCAATTCATGTGTTTAGTGTATTGATGTATACTAATTTATGTTTATGTGGATGTCTTATGCTTTGTAAATTTCCCATGCCTTATAGTTATGCTTGTATGTTTATTGATGTTTATTGTTACTATATGATTTATACTTTATTAGAACATGAATGTGATGCACAGGTGGTGTGTAAGACACTACGAACCCGTACCCTTATAGAAATACAAGAACAATCAGTAACAAGTGAGACAATATTCTCACATAAAACATCCTTCATAAGGATCCATTGTCTAGGCTTCACCAAATGCACTTACATTAGTTGGCTCCAAACTATCAAACTATCATTCTAGGACTGTGATGTAGAGCCCTCCACTATCACCCTAAGGAGACTAACTCAATTTGAGGATTCAACAAGAAACTTGGAATCCACTCAAGGATTTAACCTCACTCAAGGATCTAGTAGAGTTCTCTAACTTTGTAAGTCACTCCCATAGCCATACTACTCAAGTTCACTTCCTTGTTTCCTTGTTCCAATGCCTTCTAGCACCAACTCCATCCTAGGCCACCTAGTGCACCTAGTGCCTCCACCATGCCAAAACTCCAACTAGACCTCTCACCTTGTTTCCAACACCATAGATCATCTTATCATGGTCTATTTACCATGTTCCAACTTCCCATTCACTCCAATCAACTCAACTTCAACCATTTCTCTTCTATATCCTTCTCACCCTAAAATCAGCAAATGACTTCCAAACTTTCCAAACAACCTAACAAGGTATTTACATTTTCTAATACCCTTTTCATAGTTTATAAATTTGTATCAATCTCAGACCTTCATGATTTGACTGGTGAAGACTTTCATCACCTTCTAGCTCTTCTCCTAGGCCTAATTAGCCCTTTCTCAAAGAAGCAACTCCTATATCCATTTGTCTCTAGGACTCAAAGACTTGAAACAGTCTTCCTAGACCTTCCAAAATACAATATTTTCAAACTCTTAAAGTTCCACCCTTTATCAAACTCCCAAATCAATAAACCCTTGTTTCTAGGGTCGATAACCTAGGGTTTTAGGGGAACTACCCTTACCTACAACTCACAACCACAATAAAGGTTCTAACACCTTCCCCTACATCCATATAGACCATTTAAACCATCATCTACCCTCTCCATTCATCGAGTATCTTCCAGCCATGGTTGGTGCTTACCAAGTGCACCCTCCATTATATGTTTACCAGTCTCTTCACTGTTCCCTCGCCACCTTGGCTCTTTCCTTGCACTTAAATTCATATGAAATGCATAATATATATACAAGGAATCTCCCACCAAACTACAATCAACACAGGGGTGGGATTTCCCTTACATTTTAGGGGTTTCAACCCTTAGCCACTGATTGTACCGCTATAGTTAGTCATTGTCACTACACCAGTCAAATCCTTGGTGTTCTTAGTGACAAACGCAATGAAAGATAATATAACCAAGTAAAAAAAAATGCAAATAAATTTTCCTACATTCCAAACCAATCCAATATCATGTTCAAATCAAATACAACAGTTTGTTGTTGTTTGACTATACCTGTAGGCCAGTGGAATACATAGTTTGTAGAGAATTAACTTTTTATTGATCCTCAACTTGTTTTTGTGCTTCATACATGTTAGATCATCTTGGATCATACTTCTATCCTTGTGGATCCCTCTCCCAAGACACATTAACTCTCCAAATAACCGAGAGTAACCACTAACTACTTCTAACTACCTTAAATTGACTGTTAACAATCTAAACAAGAAATTTGTTGTCAAGTTGACAACAAAAGTTGTCAACTCGACAAGTCAACATCCAAGACCCATTCTAAAGACATCTAAAAGGTTTAATGACAACCTTTAAAACCAATCTAACCTATAACCTTTACTACTAATCCCAACCAACTCCAATGAAGCCCTATTTGGCTTATATTGCCAATATAGGCAATTTACAAATTATTGCGCTCTTAGTGCTCTCCACACCATTTAGAGGCTTTAATAGCCTTATTACATGTTTTTAGACCCTTATAGGTCATTTACATCAATCCCTAACCTAGGATCAATCCATAATCCATTCCTAGTGACCCCTAGGTACCTTTTAGACTTATTGATGCCATTAAGGCTTACATTTAAGATTGGATTACAATGAGATCAATATATGATCAAAACAATAGGACATGAACATGATTATTCTTATTACATAATTCAATGATCTTTGAAGGAAATTTTTCTTCCACTCCGCCCAAGGATCCATCAGAGACCTTGGGGCACTCCATGGCTCCTGCCTGTGACCTTGGTGCTCCTGCACCAGACTGCTCCTAATAACCTTCACAGTCATAAAATGGCATTTTTCTCCATGTCTTCCTAAAATAATTCAAAAAGTAATCAATGATCTGGATACCCTTATGGAAGTTTTAAAACATATCCCAAATGTGACCCAACTTGTTTTGAGATAAACTAATTTAAAATTGTTGATTTTGTACACTGAACCAGTCCCAGTTCCAAGAACACCAGTCTATTCCTAGACTCCAATACCAAAAAAAATATAGAAATGATTGCATAAATAAGTAAAAACAATGAAAGGAGTATCCTTACATCAAAACCAATCCAAAAACACGTTACAAATGATCATTAGAAATTTTTGTTCCCTCTCTATACCCACAAGACACTTCAGCCCAGAGTCATCGATGGTATTCGAGAAACTTTGTGTGCCAAATGAGGTTGCCACTAGCATTTACCTAACCATTCGGAGCTATTGGAACAAACGGTTTGATGCTACGACTAACAGTTTGAAAGATATGCAATGTTGCTCATTTCAACTAAGGAACACTGCAAGTTTTGACATCGACCAAGAATGTGTTGCCAAATATAAACAAACTTGAATCTCTAAAAATTGAGCTAGGTTATTGTAGGAAACATCAACATGGTCTTGTAGCACCTGAAGGATCAATTCTACCTCACACGAGCTCTGAGATATGACCCCATAAAGATTTTTGATTTCATGTTAAAGGGACCTTGAGGAACACTTCAGCTTGGAGTCGTCAGCATAGTTCGAGTGACTCAGTGTGTCAAATAAGGTTTCCACTAGTGATTACCTGGCCATTCAGAGCTTTTGGAACAAACGGTTCGATGCTACGACCGACGGTTTGAAAGATACACAATGTTGGTCATTTGAACTGAGAAACACTTTGAGTTTTGACATCGACCAAGAATGTGTTGCCAAATATAAACAAACTTGAATCTCTAAAAATTGAGATAGGTTATTGGAGGCCCCAAAAACATGGTCCCATAGCACCTAACAGCTTCATGCTACCTCGCACGAGCTCTGAGATATGACCCCGTAAAGATTTCTGATATCATGTTGAAGGAACCTTAAGGGGCACTTCGGCCCGGAGTCATTAGCGGCGTTCGAGTGACTCAGTGTGGAAAATGAAGTTGCCACTAACAATTACCCGACCATTTGGAGCTATTGGAATACACGGTTTGATGCTACGACGAACAGTTTGAAAGATACACAATGTTGGTCGTTTGAACTGAGGAACACTTCGAGTTTTGACATCAAACAAGAATGTGCTGCCAAATATAAAAAACTTGAATCTCTGAAAACTGAGACAGGTTATTGTAGGCCCTGGCAACATGGTCCCGTAACACCTAATAGCTTGATGCTACCTTGCACGAGCTCTGAGATATGGCCCCGTAAAGATCACCAATTTCATGCTGAAGGGACCTTGAGGGACACTTCGGCCCAGAGTCGGCGGTGGCATTCGAGCGACTCTATGTGAAAAATGAGTTTTCCACTAGCGTTTACCTAGTCATTTGAAGCTATTGGAATAGACGGTTCGATGCTATGACCGATGGTTTGAAAGATACAAAATGCTGGCCATTTGAACTGAGCAACACTTCGAGTTTTGATATTGACCGAGAATGTGTTGCCAAATATAAACAAACTTGAATCTCTAAAAACTAAGATAGGTTATTGTATGCCTCAGCAACATGGTCCCATAACACTTGGTGGATCGATGCTACCTCCAACGAGATCCTAGATATGATCTCGTAAAGATCATCAATTTCATGTTGAAGGTACCTTGAGGGACACTTCAGCCTGGAGTTGTTGGTGGTGTTTGAGTGACTCTGAGTGGAAAACATGGTTGCCACTAGTGTTTACCTAGCTATTTAGAGCTGTTCGAATAGACACATTGATGATACGACCGATGATTGGAAAGATACAAAATGTTGGTCGTTTGAACTGAGGAACACTTCGAGTTTGACATCGACTAAGAATGTGTTGCCAAATATAAATGAACTTGAATCTCTAAAAACTGAGATAGGTTATTGTAGGCCCCAGCAACATGGTCATGTAGCACCTGATGGATTGATGCTACCTCACACGAGCTTTGATATATGGCCCCATAAAGATCCCCAATTTCATGCTAAAGGGACCTTGAGGGGCACTTCGGCCTAGAGTCATTGGCGGTGTTTGAGCAACTCAGTGTGCCAAATGAGGTTTCCATTAGTGATTATCCAACCATTTAGAGCTGTTGGAACAAATGGTTCAATGCTACGACCGACGGTTGGAAAGATACACAATGTTGGTCGTTTGAACTAGGGAACACTTTGAGTTTTGACATCGACAGAGAATGTGTTTCCAAATATAAATGAACTTGAATCTCTAAAAAATGAGAGAGGTTATTGTATGCCCTGGCAACACGGTCTTGTAGCACCTGATGGATTGATGTTACCTCACAGAGCTCTGAGATATGACCCCATAAAGATCATCGATTTCATGCTAAAGGGACCTTGAGGGACACTTCGGCCTGGAGTCATTAGTGGTGTTCGAGCAACTCTATGTAGAAAATGAGGTTTCCACTAGCGTTTACCCAGTCATTCAGAGCTATTGGAATAGACGGTTCGATGCTACAATCGATAGTTGGAAAGATACGCAATGTTGGTCATTCGAACTAAGGAACACTTCAAGTTTTGACATTGACCGAGAATGTGTTGCCAAATATAAATGAACTTGAATCTCTGAAAACCAAGACAAGTTATTCTAGACCTCAACAATAGGGTCCTATAGCACCTAACGGCTCGATGCTACCTCGTACGAGCTCTAAGATATGGCCCTGTAAAGATCTCTAATTTCATGCTGAAAGGGACCTTGAGGGACACTTCGACCTGGAGTCATCCGCGGTGTTCGAGTGACTTAGTGTGTCAAACTAGGTTGACACTATCAATTACCCAACCTTTTAGAGCTGTTGGAATAGACTGTTCAATGCTACGACCAACAGTTGGAAAGATACACAATGTTAGTCATTAGAACTGAGGAACACTTTGAGTTTTCACATCGACTGAGAATGTGTTGCCAAATATAAAAAAAATTGAATCTCTAAAAATTGAGACAGGTTATTGTAGGCCCCAGTAACACACTCCCTTAGCACCTAATGAATCAATGCTACCTCACATGAGCTCTGAGATATAGCCCCGTAAAGATTGTCAATTTCATGATGAAGGGACCTTGAGGGACACTTCGGCTTGGATTCGTCGGCGATGTTCAAGTGACTCTGTGTGGAAAATGAGGTTTCCACTAGCATTTACCTAGCCATTCAGAGCTGTTGGAATAGACGGTTTGATGATACGACTGATGGTTGGAAAGATATTCAATGTTGGTCATTTGAACTGAAGAACACTTTGATTTTTGACATCGACTGAGAATGTGTTGCCAAATATAAATGAACTTGAATCTTTGAAAACTAAGACAACTTATTGTAGGTCTCGGCAACACGGTCCCATACCACTTGATGGATCGATGCTACCTTGCACAACCTCTGAGATATGACCCCCTAATGATCAATGATTTCATGTTGAAGGGACCTTGAAGGACACTTCATCCCGGAGTCATCGACAATGTTCGAGTGACTCTATGTGGCAAACAAGGTTGCCACTAGTGTTTACCTGGCCATTTGGAGTAGTTGGAATAGACGGTTCAATGTTATGACTAACATTTGGAAAGATATGTAATGTTTCCCATTTGAACTGAGGAACACTTCGAGTTTTGACATCAACCGATAATGTGTTGCCAAATATAAACAAACTTGAATCTCTTAAAACCGAGACAGGTTATTGTAGGCCCTAGAAACATGGTCCTCTAGCACCTAACAGATTGATGCTACCTTGCACAAGCTCTAAGATATGGCCTTGTAAAGATCATCAATTTCATGCTGAAGGGACCTTGAGGAACACTTCAGCCTGGAGTCATCGGCGGCATTCGAGTGACTCTGTGTGCCAAATGAGCTTGCCACTAGCAATTACTTGGCCATTCGGAGCTATTGGAACATACAGCTCAAGGCTACGACCGATGGTTGGAAACATACACAATGTTGGCCATTTGAACTAAGGAACACTTTGAGTTTTGACATCGACCGAGAATGTGTTGCCAAATATAAATGAACTTGAATCTCTAAAAACTAAGATAGGTTATTGTAGGCCTCAACAACATGGTCTCGTAGCACCTAACAAATTGATGCTACCTCACATGAGCTCTGAGATATGGCCCTATAAAGATCCTTGATTTCATGCTGAAGGGACCTTGAGGGATACTTCGGCCCAGAGTCATCGGTGGTGTTCGAGCGACTTAGTGTACCAAATGAGGTTTCCACTAGCGATTACCCCACCATTCAGAGCTATTGGAATAGATGATTCGATGCTATGACTGACGATTGGAAAGATACGCAATGTTAACCGTCTGAACTGAGGAACACTTCAAATTTTGACGTCGACTGAGAATGTGTTGCCAAATATAAATGAACTTGAATCTTTGAAAACTGAGATAGGTTGTTGTAGACTCCAGTAAAATGGTCCTATAGCACCTTATGGCTCAATGCTACCTTGCACAAGCTCTGAGATATGGCCCTATAAATATTGCTGATTTCATGCTAAAGGGACATTGAGGGACACTTCAGCCTGGAGTCATCGGTGGCGTTCGAGCGACGTAGTGTGTCAAACAAGGTTTCCACTAGAGATTACCAGGCCATTCGGAGCTATCGGAATAGATGGTTTGATGCTATGACTGACGGTTTGAAATAAATGCAATGTTGGCCATTTAAACTGAGGAACACTTCAAGTTTTGACATCGACTGAGAATGTGTTTCCAAATATAAACAAACTTGAATCTCTAAAAACTGAGACATGTTATTGTAGGCCCTGACAACACAGTCCTGTAGCACCTAATAGCTCAATGCTACCTCGCACGAGCTCTGAGATATGGCCCCGTAAAGATTGCCAATTTCATGTTGAAGGGACCTTGAGGGAAACTTTAGCCTGGAGTCATTGGCTGCGTTTGAGTGACTCAGTGTGCCAAATGAGGTTGCCACTAGAAATTACCTAGCCATTCAGAGCTTTTGGAATAGATGGTTCGATGCTACGACCGACGGTTGGAAAGATACGAAATGTTTTCCATTTGAACTAAGGAACACTTCAAGTTTTGACATCAACTAAGAATGTGTTTCCAAATATAAACAAACTTGAATCTCTGAAAATCGAGACAGTTAATATAGGCCCCAGTAACATGGTCTCGTAGCACCTGACGAATCGATGCTACCTCGCATGAGCTCTGAGATATGGCCCCATAAAGATCATTGATTTCATGCTGAAGGGACGTTGAGGGACACTTTAGCCCACAGTCATCGACGACATTTGAGTGACTTGATGAACTACAACTAATTGAGAACCTAATTGATGAATTACAAGTGATCAGAGATCACCAAGCACTGAATTGTTATGTAGGATAATTGAATCAATCATTTTGTTGTCATTGATGTCAACTAGTTTTGACAGTACTTATCATGATAGTTGCAAACATCTACACATCTGTAAAGAGGAGAGAAAAGATGAAAAACTGAGATATCTACATTGAGGAAGATGGATATGACAGATGAGGATAAGGAATACTTTGGGTAACTTATTGATGAGTCTATGACTTCATATGGTTGACTTGATTATGTTGCATTAATTCTGTTATGAAGAAGGAAGAAAAATGTTACAAAGCAGTGTGGTCGGTTAATGAAGCATTCCACTATACACTAAGCCAATGTAGTGTACACCAAGCAACAGTTTCAACCAAGCTTGTATTCACTGACGTATTTCTTTGTTAACCGAGTATGGACAAAAGAACTAAATGATTAGTTTAGTCGACAGAAATTTATGAGCTGTAAAGTGTATGATTTCGAGGTGGAAGATAAATTTTGTTATGAGATCAATGGCTAAAAAAATTTGAAGAAGATCTAAAGGATAGAAATGAAACAAGTCATTGACACATCTGTCGAGGAAGGTTTAAGCGAAAAAATCAACGAAGGAGATAAAGCAGCAAAATCTGATGGATGAAAATAAAATGGTTTACTTGTCTAATTAAGAGACTAGGGTTTCATTGTGAAAAAGATGCCAGAAGAAGGAGAATATAGAGATATCGCGTGAATAGAGCTTCATGCATGTCTGATCAGACTGGTTGAAGAAGAACCAAACTGCAGAGTAAACATAGCATCAAAGAGCTATTACCAAGTGACAGTAAGTTATTGAATACTGAAGAACTGAATTGAAATATTGATCAGAGGATTTGTATGGACTTAGAATAGATCTAAACATTTCCAAAATCAAGTTGTATTGTAATCAGATCACCTACTGTTTCAATTTAACCATTGTAAATAGATAAAATCTCTTAACTAAGTGGACTTGAAAGTATTGTGATGTCATTCATAGAATGTACATTCTTATCTTGTCAACCCAATAGTGAATGCTAGTTGGATGATAATTGTTAGTGTTAAATCCTATAACAAGGTCACACCTTACAGTGTATTTTGTAACCTTTAACGAGGTTGGCTCTTCACTGAGCTCACTTCAAAAGAGTGAAAAGTTTTTGGGTTACCGGTCCCAGGTGGTTTTTCCCTTTATAGAGTTTCCACGTTAAATCTTTGTGTTATGTGTTTATGTGGTGATTGTTTGGATATCATACTTTACATTTTCATATTTCATTTGGTCAGTAATCACTATAAGTAATTAACTGGTAATCAGTAAAGACATAGATTGTTTAGTATTCTTGTTTACTGAGCTACGAAATTAGGTGAATTTGTTTTAAGTGATACATTATGTAATTTGGGACTGTGGATAACTGATTCACCCCCCTCTCAGTTATTCTAACAATTGGTATCAGAGCATATTGGTTGCTTGGAACAGAGTTTTAAGGACCTCAGCAAAAAGATCACAAAATGTATAAGAGGGAAGTGCCAAAGTTGAACAAAGACAACTTTACAATATGGCAAAGCCGAATGAGACTTCATATACCTGGCATTGGGAATTCTACCCTCACTCTATTGGATAATGGCTACTTAGCACCGCCGACAAGACCTTTGACTCTTGATCAATTGAGAGATAGACATGAGCACAATGTTACTATGATGGAGATTGTTTCTGCTCTATCAGATGTTGATGCAGGAGCATCCTAGGTGTAAGAGCAATCTTGCATCACACAAAAATATTTTTGGTTTTGTTTTCAATAAGGGCTATCTTGTGCAGAGCTGCTATTTATGGAAACTTACTATTTTTAGTAAGTTGGTCATACAATCTCGAAATGTTCTGATTTCACAGGTGGAGGTCCATCTCAGTCATTTCAACCTACCAGTTGAGTTTCATTACCACATCATCAGTATTGGTGAAGTTATTGAGGTTTTTGGGCACGAAATCTTTGAGCTCAATTTTGAAGGCCTTAGAGGCTCCGGATCACGATCGACCCCCGGCTGACTGGCACTTGCGCATGTTAGGCACTATAGATCTTGTCATGGCATTTCTGAAAAGTGGTTACAATAGAAAAATGGAGCTACGGTTAAAAAGTTATGGCCTTCGGAAGTTGGGCTACCTAAAAGCATATTTTGTATTTCTTTTGAGCCGACCCTATTGTAAAAATTGTGAAAATAAAATAATTCTATGTATAGTCGGCCTTAAAGGCTAAATTTCTGGAACCTTCTCGGGCAGTGGAAATTGCCTATATAAAGAAGGCCCATAGTGTTGTCTAGGGCAGTTCTAGGTAGATCTGGGTAATGATTTGAGGCTTTGTCCTACAGAATATTGTAAAGGGAATGTCTATGTGGCTTTGCATATTGTAATTCTAAAATTTGTAATTCCACATTTGTGGAGATAATAAGAAGCCCATTTTCTGTTCTTACAAATTATTGTTGTTTCTCTATTTATGTTATATGTTTGTGGTATTAAGGGGAGCACCCTTCATCAGATGTCGAATTTGAAGATGTTAAAGATTGCTTTACTTCAAAAGAAATGTGGGATAAACTTACTTAAGTTTATAGTGGTGATGCAAATGTGAAAAAAGCCAGAGCTGAAAGTTTAAGAGGAAGATTCGATGATATGAAAATGAAAGAAGGAGAAAATATAGTGCAGTATACAAACTGAATAAAGGAGGTAGTCAATGTTATCGGAGGATCTGGTGGTGTCATTGAAGAAGATACAGTGGTAAGTAAAATTTTGAGAACCTTATTGCCTATTTATACAATCAGAGTATTTGCTATACATGAAATGAGGTCTGCACCTAGCAGTACTCTTACTCTTGATAATTTGACTAGTAAGCTAACAACTTTTGAGCTGAACAACTTTGATAATAGTGTTGTATCGTCCGTTGAGACTGCTTTTATGTCTTCTCTGAAGATCGGTAAGTCTAGCAGTAAAAATAATAAGAATGATAGTGACAGTAATACTGATGATGAGCTTGATGAGCTTGAAGCTGTTATGGTCGGGAGATTACCTAAAGGTAAAGGTAGATATAAGGGTAAATTACCTTTATTATGTTTTAATTGCAAAGAAGTTGGTCATATTGCTGCTAGATGCCCAAACAAGAAAGAAGATGATAGAAACAAAGATCGATATGGTGAAGGAAGCTATGGGAGGAGAAGCAACATAAGTTACCGACACTACAACAGGGATAACCGAGACAACAATGATAAGGGCAAAAATGTATGTTATATTGCAAAAGAGAATGATACTGATACCAACACCGATGAAGATGTTGAAGTAGTATTTGTTGCAATGAAGGATGATTATGAAGAAGAAGAAAGGTATGTAGAGACAGCACTCATTTCTAAAGTTAATAAAAATGATACATGGATTATTGATAGTGGCTATACACATCACATGACTGGTGATGAAGAAAAGTTTGATCATCTTGAGCAATATAATGGAGGATCTATAAAAATGGGTAATGATACACCATGTATGGTTAGAGGAAAAGGATCTTTACTGGTAAATGATAAAATCAAATGTGATAATGCTTATTGGGTAGAAGGACTAAATTACAATTTGCTAAGTGTGGTGCAGCTTAACAACTCAGGTCACCGAGTAGCTTTTGAGAGCAAAAAGGTAAAGATATTTGATGATGGAGGAAAACTTGTTGGAACAGGAGCACAATCCAAACGTAACTTGTTTTATCTTGACAATGCTAAGTCTTCCTATTTAATGATGAAAAATGAGGATGCATGGCTATGGCATAAAAGGTTATGTCATGTAAACTTTGATAACATGATTAAAATAAGTAGAAAGAAAAAGGTTAGAGGTCTGCCTAGCCTAACAAAGCCTGATCATGTTATGTTTCATGGATGTCAAAAGGGTAAAATGACAAAATCTAGTTTTAAGAGTAAAGACTATTCAACAAAGAGAATTTTGGAGCTCATTCACATCAATCTATGTGGTCCCATGAGAACACAAAGCTAGTATGGAGATAGATATTTCATTCTGTTTGTTGATGATTACACTAGATTAATGACTGTTATGTTCTTAAAAGAGAAATTAGAGGCATTTAAGATGTTTAAATGGTACAAAGAAAAAGTAGAGAAAGAAACCGAGAAGGAACTAAAATTCTTGTGATCTGACAGAGGTGGTGAATTTATTTCTGATGAATTTACTAACTATTGTAATGAGCATGGTATAAAAAGACAAGTTTCAGCACCGAGAACACCTCAGCAGAATGGTATTGTTGAAAGGAGGAATAGGTCAATTGTTGATTGTGCAAGGACACTGATGATAGAAAAGAATGTGGCTCAGACATACTGGAGAGAAGTAGTTAGCACAATTGTTTATGTTCTGAACCGATTACAACTGAAGAAGGATAAAAACAAAACACCTTATGAGTTATGGTTTGGTCACAAATCGACTGTAAGTTACTTCAAAAAATTTGGTAGAAAATGTTTTATTTTGAAAGATGATAAAAATGGAAAGTTTGACTCTAAAGGGGATGAAGGGATATTTCTTGGATATTCCACAAAAAGAAAAGCTTACAAGTGTCTAAATAAAGTTACTAATAAAATGATTGAAAGTACTAATGTCAAGGTTGATGAATTTGATACTAAGAACGGTGAAGAAAGCACTAGGGAGCCAGAAGACTATGGTAGATTCACTTACATTGAACATCTAGAACACCTTCTAAAGCTATAGGCTGAGTCGACCGAGCATCAGGAAGAGAACACTGAGGATCAACAAAGGGAAACCGACAATCAGGAAGGAGCTACCAAGCAAGGAAATGAACCTGAACAGGATGAACAACAAAGAAGAGATCAAGTGCTAGCAAGATTTTTCAGAAGACATCATCCTGAGAACCAATTCATTGGAGACAAGCAAGCTGGCATGATGACAAGAAATAAGTTAAGACAAGGTACATGCTTAGTTTGTGAGTTTGAACTGAAAAATGTTAAGGTTGCATTGCAGAATGAAGAATGGATAAATGCAATGAATGGAGAGATAGAATAGATAGAGAAAAATAAGACATGGACTTTAGTACCTGGGCCTAAAGATAAGAATGTTATCGGTACTAAATGGATTTTCAAAAATAATTTGAATGAGAATGGAGAAGTTACAAGGAACAAAGCTAGACTTGTATGCAAGGGATATGCACAGGAGGAAGGTATAGATTATGGTGAGACTTTTTCACCTATTGATAGACTTGAAGGATTCTGTATGTTACTTTCATATGCAGCATATAAAAAGTTTAAATTTTATCAAATGGATGTTAAGTCTGCTTTTCTGAATGGGCTACTAGAAGAGAAGGTCTACATAGAACAACCAGAAGGGTTTATTGATCCAGATAAAAGAGACATGGTATGTAGACTACATAAAGCTTTATATGTTCTAAAGAAAGCACCTAGAGCCTGGTATGAAAGGCTGCATACTTATTTGTTAAGTATTGGTTTTGTTAGAACTAGTGAAAACATCAATTTGTATATGAAAGGAGATACTAATGATACTATTTTAATTGCTAAAATATTTGTGGATGATATAATTTTTGGAGGACAAGATCATATATGTAAGTCATTTGCTGATGAGATGAGAAAAGAGTTTGAAATGTCTATGTTTGGAGAGATTAATTTCTTTCTAGGCTTGCAGTTTATTCAGCAGAATGATGGAATATTCATCACACAATCAAAGTATATAAAAGAAGTACTAAGAACATTTGGCATGGAAGATGCTAAACCAATTTGAACACCGATGGTCATAGGCTGCAAACTGACTAAAGATGATGAATCTACAAAGGTAAACCAAACATTGTACCGATCTATGATTGGTAAACTGATGTATACAGTACATAGTAGGCCAGACATTGGACATGTAGTGGAGATTATTGCCATATTTTTTTCCAATCCAAAGGATTCACACATGATTGCAGTAAAAAGAATCTTAAGATACCTGAAGAAAATAGGGGAATATGGATTATGGTATCCTAAGGAAGGCAAGTTTGAACTAAGAGTCTATACTAACGCATACTCAGCTAGAAATATAGATGACAGAAAGAGTACCACCGGAGGAGCATTTTTCTTTGGTGAAAGACTTGTTACTTGGACAAGTAAGAAACAACTATGTATTTCTCAGTCTATTGCAGAAGCATAATATGTTGTTGCTGCTACAAACTGTTCAAACATTGCATACATCAAGCAAGTGTTGGAAGGAATGAATGAGGTAATCACTAAGCCGGTGATTATATATTGTGACAACACTAGTGCAATAAAAATTTCTAAGAATCTTGTAATGCTCTCAAAGACCAAGCATATTTCTATTAAGTATCACTACTTAAGATAACAAGTACATGAGAAGCAAGTTAAACTAGAATATGTTACATCAAAAGAGAAACTTGTTGATATTTTTACTAAGCCGCTATAGAAGGACACTTTTGAATACTTGAGGACTAGACTCGGGGTCCGTCCCCTGTCTACTGGTCACTAATGTGATCCAGAGGTTGCATCAACCTAATCTTATCAGAAGCTCATTCATGTTGATGCAACATAGTTCACACTTTGGATTCTGTCTAAGGCTTTGGAAGATTTGAGGAACCAGAATAGAGATTTTCATATCAGTATACCAAGATATATTTGGTGCAAACAATGTATAGACACCGAACAATAGAGAGTTACTTAGCTAATGCAAAGTTGTATGTTTTATTTTTCTTCTTTGGCATTATTGTCAAAGGCAGAGATAAACAATATGAATAATTGAGGAGATCACTGGAACATCTATCTAAGGGAGAGATAATCTGAGAGCTGAACAAATCATATGTACAGAGGAAAGTCTGCACTTTCAATATTGTCATGTAACATAGTGATTAAACATATTAAGCTAGGGAGAGCTTACCAAGCTACAACATTTATTTCTATAGTTGTAGAATACATGTTTGGTATGTGTATGGTATATTTCATATCTCTTGAGTTTCCATCAATGCAAAAGGGAGAGATTGATGAACTACAACTGATTGAGAACCTGATTGATGAATTACAAGTGATTAGAGATCATCGAGCACTGAATTGTTATGTAGGATAATTGAATCAGTCATTTTGTTGTCATTAATGTCAACTATTTTTGATAGTACTTATCATGATATATGCAAACATCTACACATCTGTAAAGAGGAGAGAAAAGATGGAAAACTAAGATATCTACATTGAGGAAGATGGATATAACAGATGAGGATAAGGAATACTTTGGGTAACTTATTGATGAGTCTATGACGTCATATGGTTGACTTGATTATGTTGCATTAATCTATTATGAAGAAGGAAGAAAAATGTTACAAAGCAATGTGGTCTGTTAATGAAGCATTCCAGTATACACTGAGCCAGTGTAGTGTATACCGAGTGACAGTTTCAACTAAGCTTGTATTCACTGATGCATTTCTTTGTTAACCGAGTATGGACAAAAGAACTAAATCATTAGTTTAGCCGGCAGAAATTTATGAGCTGTAAAGTGTATGATTTCGAGGTGGAAGATAAAGTTTGTTATGAGATCAATGGCTAACAAAATTCGAAGAAGATCTAAAGGATGGAAATGAAATGAGTCATTGACACATCTGTCAAGGAAGGTTTAAGAAGCCAAATCAATGAATGAGATAAAGCGACAAAATCTGATGGATGAAAATAAAATGGTTTACTTGTCTATTTAAGAGACTAGGGTTTCATTGTGAAAAGGATGCCAGAAGGAGACTGCAAAGATATCATGTGAACAGAGCTTCATGCATGCCTAATTAGACTGGTTGAAGAAGAACAGAACTGCAGAGTTAACCAAGCGTCAAAGAGCTATTACCAAGTGACAGTAAGTTATTGAATATTGAAGAACTAAATTGAAATATTGATCATAGGATTTGTATGAACTTAGAATAGATCTGAACATCTACAAAATCAAGTTGTATTGTAATCAGATCATCTACTATTTCAGTTTAACCATTGTAAATAGATAAAATCTCTTAACCGAGTGGACTTGAAAGTCTTTTGATGTCATTCATAGAATGTACATTTTTATCCTATCAACCCCATAGTGAATGTTGGTTGGACGATAATTTTTAGTGTTAAATCCTCTAACAAGGTCACATCTTATAGTGTGTTTTGTAACCTTTAACAAGGTTGGCTCTTCACTGAGCTCACTTCAGAACAGTGAAAAGTTTTTGGGTTACCGGTCTCAAGTGATTTTTCCCTTTATAGGGTTTCCATGTTAAATCTTTGTGTTATGTGTTTATGTGGTGATTGTTTGGATATCATACTTTACATGTTGCATATTTGATTTGGTTGGTAATTACTATAAGTAATTAACTAGTAATTGGTAAAGACATAGACTATTTCGTATTCTTGTTTACCAAGCTGTAGAATTAGTTGAATTTGTTTTAAGTGATACATTTTGTAATTTGGGATTGTGGATAACTAATTCACCCCCCTCTTAGTTATTCTAACATGAATCTATGTGCCAAATGATGTTTCCACTAGCATTTACCTAGCCATTCAGAGCTGTTGGAATAGATGGTTCGAGGCTAGGACTGACGGTTTGAAAGATACACAATGTTGGTCGTTTGAACTGAGGAACACTTCAAGTTTTGACATCGATCGAGAATGTGTTTCCAAATATAAATGAACTTGAATCTCTAAAAACCAAAATAGGTTATTATAGGCCCTAGCAACACGGTCTTGTAGCACCTGATGGCTTGATGCTACCTCACACGAGCTCCAAGATATGGCCCCATAAAGATCACTAATTTTATGTTGAAGGGACCTTGAGGGACACTTCAGCCTAGACTCGTCGGTGGCATTCGAGTGACTCAGTGTGCCAAATGAGGTTTCCACTAGCGATTACCCAGTCATTCAAAGCTATTGGAATAGATGATTTGATGCTATGACCGATGGTTGGAAAGATATGCAATGTTGGTCGTTTGAACTGAGGAACACTTCAAGTTTTGACATCGACCGAGAATGTGTTGCCAAATATAAATGAACTTGAATCTCTAAAAACCGAGACAGGTTATTTTAGGCCCCAACAACATGGTCTCATAGAACCCAATGGATCAATGCTACCTCACATGAGCTCCGAGATATGAGCCTGTAAAGATCACCAATTTCATGTTGAAGGGACCTTGAGGGACAATTTGGCTCAGAGTATAGTCTAAGACCGGTGAATTAAAAAATTTGCATAAAAAATGATTTGGATTGGTCTATGATGTAAGGACTTTCCCTTGATTGTTATTTATCTTTCCATGCATTTATTTCAATATTTTTATTATACTTAAGACAGAGGAAATTACTAGTGTTCTTGACAGTGACTGGATTTGGGGTCACAGTCAGTGATTGGGATTGAGGTCTCCTTATGAGGTTTGACTCTCCCACCCCCTATGATCATTGGTAGGAGAGGTTTGAATGTGTATTATATCATTGTAATATAATGTTTGGTGCAAGAATATGATGGATATTGTTGGAGAGATCACTGAATGAAGGAGTTTTTTGTGTGAGGAGAGCCCTATTTTAGCACCAATCATTTTGGTGAGTGTAAATCCTTAAGAGTGGATGTTTTTATGGTGGATTATGGATTTTGGGATCCATACTAGTGTTTTTGATCAACTAGTTTGATTTGGAAGAAGTTTTATGGTTCCATTTGTGTAGGCCCTAGTTGTGTGACCCTAAAAATAAGGGTTTGGTGGCTAGAAGAATGGGTAGGTGTTGAGACCTTAAAAACTTGAATGTTTTTTGTTTTTAAACCTTATGAAAGACTATTTCTTGGTTGGGATGTTGGGGAGTGATGGTCCAAAGGAGTCTATCTTGGGGTTTGGGTAGGATTTATAGAACCCAAAAGGGTATCTAAAACAATCAAGAGTTCCTTTAGTTGTTTGGGAGGATTGGGAGAAAAAGGCTGATTTGACATATTGGAGGCTCTAGGTGCATTGGGAGGCTCTAGGTGAACAGTCAATGAAACAACAATTTCATATGCTTGACTAGAACATGTTTTGGATAGGGCAGTAAAGTAAATACATTATTGTGTTTATTATTTACATTTCCATGCATTTGAATCATTATACTTGGTGGGTTGGTGAAACATGGTACATTGACCATGTTAAGGCATTCTAAAGTGTTGGAACAAGGCTAGAAGTCTTGCTTGGAGATTTGATAACTTGGAGGGTCTAGGTGCATTGGGAGAAGCCTAAATAGTGCATCCTTGAATTGAGTTGGTTCCTTAAGGCTCTTCAATAGCCTTCCAAGTATTATGTGCCTGCAAGTCATTAGCATAACATCATAAAGTTTTTTTAATTAATAATGAGAAATATTTTTACAACTTAGCTCGTTAGGAGCACCGAGAGGAAAGAGATGAGAAGAGAAAACCTCTGGAATTGCCCCAAAAACTGGAAGAGAAAGGTTGTCATTAAATCTTACAAACTTCCCATTATACATACAGGGTAATGCATAGCAATTTATAGTCCACCCAATTTATAGTGCTATATAAATTTGACATTACAATATTTTGTAGCTCCATTTAGTCCAATGAACCAATTGGATCTACCCTACCCTTGATTGTCTCAAGTATTGCCTCATGGTCTAACTCACGAACCTTCCAAAGAGTTTTATTATGCGGTCTTCCCCCATATCTAATCAAGTGGACATTTAATGC
Source organism: Chamaecyparis obtusa (assembly GCA_027943335.1). Classification (NCBI taxonomy): domain Eukaryota; kingdom Viridiplantae; phylum Streptophyta; class Pinopsida; order Cupressales; family Cupressaceae; genus Chamaecyparis; species Chamaecyparis obtusa. The sequence goes on along the minus strand of BSBK01001313.1, from coordinate 545,628 downwards.
AATGACAAGATTTGAATAATGAAGAATCTTTATGTGTGTCCCCCAATCCTCGAACAACCACAACCTAGGGTTCTTCATAGCATACCATCTAAGCCATGTACCAGTTACAACCACTACTCCTATAGGGTATTCTAATTCTTCACCATCGATAATCGAGTGATCCAATTTATTTTTTGCCTCAACACAATGACACAAATAATAATTTGTCCCTTCTTCATTTTCTTTAGGTGCAATAATAGAAAAAACATGGCCTGTAATGATATAAACATAATGAGGACATTAGTTTACTGAATATTTATGATAAAGTACTAAATTTGAGATTATTTGTATGTGAAAAATTTACCTCGTTGTACTAGATCAAATAAGTGATCAAAGTCAATGCATGATTCTATTTCTATCAATTGTAGTGATTCATGGGGATGATAAGAGGCAAGTGGACTCAAAATACGTGTATATCATTCATCAACCCATTCCTTTGACTCACACCCATCCCAATCTTCATCTACACATGATGAACAAAATCACAACATATGTCATGTGTGGATACTCCATGAACTTGCATTACAACTTCTAAAAGAGTGTAGCTCACTCGATCATGTCAGTGTACAACAATCCTCATATGGTGCAATGTTAGTTTCATCCATCAACCAAAAAAATTTACAAACCATAGACTCACCTTCATTACCTGGCCCCATTGTAGCATTACACCACTGGACAATACATCTCGCATCTGACAATGTTTCTTGCTCTTTGTACTTTAATTCTTCATGTGCTAAGGCTCTTTTAGTACATGCACCTGGACCATCTGCTCTCCCTTTCCATGATTGGCCTCTATGAAATTCCACATATATTGAATTCCAGTAATCTTATGCATCTTGCGCAACTAATAAAATATTCGATAATTCTTGAATTGTGATGCACAGTTATCTGACCATATGATATGTCGATGATATTTTATGCCCCTGTTTGCCAAATGACCATAAAATAGTTGAAAGAAACTATGTACAAATTCTATAGAATATGAGCGATCATCGCTGATATAAAAATGATACTCCCTCAATATCTTCGTGTTCTCCTCTATACTGTCTGGTGAATACATGAATGCTATATGAACAAATATAGCAAACTATTGAGAGCTGTAATACTTTGATTGCACCTCATTCTGTGGTTGTAGTGTGTAGTTCTCTGAAAAGTCCACAACTGAAATAATGGTATCAAGTGAGAATTTGTCCTTGCACAACTTGAATTGCATATCCAACCATCGCACTCTATGTGTATGCCTTGCATACTCATATATAATTTTTTTACAAAAAATGTCCATGAACTGATACACTGAAATTTTTTCAATTACTATAGTAATCACTTCTTTTAGTCTCTTTTCCATCTTTTATATTGTATGTCACGGTCTTATATTTTCCAAATTCTACTATTTCATTACCGATTGCATGTGTACTCTCCATATGTTGACAAATTGGAAAATGTCACAAACCTCCGCAATCTATGCATGTACCATTCAAGCATGAGAGCTTGTAAAATTGTTGACCATCCACTCTTTCACATAAAATAGTAGATATTAATTCTCTTCAAGATATAAGTGGGACATTTATGTTACAATCCTGCAAAACATTGTTAGAGTGCAAATCTACACATGTATTCCTATAAACTTCAAAATGGTTAGAAAATTCAATATGTACCCTACAACAACAAGTTGTGCATGTGTGATTTATCTTCACATAAAAAGATTTACACATTTCAAAATATCTCTGACTAATTTTTATTTGAGGATACATATGCATAAATTTTGTAAAGAATTGTGTCTAAGTTGAATCCAAAAAATGTTTTGGATGTGGAACACGAATTTGGCTACCAATCCTCCTTACAACATCTCTTTGATTGTGAGATACCCATGTGTTATTCTTCCAAAATTCTCTAATCAAGGATTTCAAAGCTTCAACAATTGCTTTATCTTTTCACGGTAGTGTATCGAAAAATACCCATAACTCATTGCTATTTGGATCTTCCACTCTTTGACGCCTTCCCAAGGCTCTCATTAGAGACTTTCTACTTATTTTCAATGTTTTGCTTGTCTTTCTAATGAGTTGAGATTTCTTCATTTGAGTGCTTACTATCATTGATGTAAGTACATGTCATGTGACATTACTATCTTTTGTGTGTGATGTAGAACCCACACTCTCTATGCAATCATTAGATTATTTACAATAGATTTTTCGCTTGACTCATCCATCGTTCTTAGCCCAAGAATCTTCATGATGGGCCTAAATTTTAGATTTCTTATCATTTCAACAAATAGTTGACAGATCTTCTTGTCATATTTAAATTCTCAAAAAATGATCTCCAAATACGATTAGCATTTCTTTAACAAGTACTCTTGGAAATCTTGTCAAGCATTGCTTGTAAAATGTTAGTATCAATATCAATCAAATATTTTGGCTTTCTATAAATAATTCTAGGAGCATCAAAAACATTATGTGTGAATTGTGTACCATCTTGAGTGCCTTCAACATGAGATGATGTTATGCCTACACCTTGGGATGTAGACAATGGTGTGCCTTCAACATGATACAAAGGGGTATGTAAACCTTGGGATGTAGACAATGGTTTGCCTTCAACATGATACAAGGGTGTGCCCACACATTCGAAAGTAGACAATGGTGTACCTTCAACATGATACAATGGTGTGCCTCCAACATTGGATGATGATGTCTCTTCAACTTGGGAACTCATAGATGATGTGCCCGCATCTTCATAATTCAATTGTCTTGTTGCACGCAAGTTTCTCATTCATTGTCTTTTTGTTTTCAATTCCAATTCTCTCTTACTTTGTATTGATGTTTCATGTTCCTCATCCAAATAAAAATGCTCTTCTATGGTATCCAATTTTTTTTGTTCACGAAGTTGTCTCATTCTTTCTCTTTTCTACTCTTTGTCTCTTTCATGCTCTTTTGGTGTTAAAGTATTTACTCATTTCCTTGGCATGATGATGATTTCTACATATGAATTGATTATAATTTTAAAAATATAATATAAATATAAAACAATAAGTCAAATTATAATATAAACCTCTTATAATATGGAAAATTATAATATAAATTTATTACAATTATATCAAATTATGTATTGAACAAGTCTATATCATACCAATTATAAACCAAAACATTCTTTATTCACATTTGACATGTAAAAATAAATAAAAAATTACCTCAATCGATAAATTTCTGTGAATAATGATTGACTTTCACAATTTGATGTTGATTTTTAAACAAAAAGATGGTGCAAATTGATAGAATATGCTTCTTTGTCACTTTCAACATCATGAAAAGTGAATATTTGTTATATATTACGCAGAACTCAGACATCATACAATTAAAGTGGGACTCTTTCACGAGATCTTTAACAAAGAAGACCATTTATTTTAGTCTTCCATATCGTGAGCGCGCTATAGCATGTGCACCCTATGCAAAATTAAAAAGTGTTATGCATATTCTTGCATAGCACGAGCATGCTATAGCATGTGCACCCTATGCAAAACAAGAAAAAGGGAGAGAGATAGACAGACAGACAAGTAGACAGAGAGAGACAGAGAGACAGAGACAGAGATAAAGATAGAGAGACAGAGACACAGACACAGACATAGAGACACAGACATAGATAAAGACACAAACACAGACACAGACATAAGAGAGAGAGAGAGAGGGGGGGGAAGGTGAGAAAGTAGGAGAGAGACAGAGATAGAGACAGAGAAGGGGATAGAGAGACAGAGACGGAGTGAGAGAGAGAAGGGATATATATATATATAGAGAGAGAGAGAGGGTGATGATATATATATGTGTGTGTGTGTGTGTGTGTGTGTGTGTGTGTGTATGTATGTATATGTAAGAATAAGAGAGAGAGAGTGTGTGTGTGTGTGATGAGAGAGACAGAGGGAGAGAGAGACTCTTGTCACCCTCTTTCATCTTTCTCTCATGCTCTCTCCCAGCGCTCTCTCTCTCTCTCCCTCTCTCTCTCTCTCTCTCTCTCTCTCTCTCTCTCTCTCTCTCTGCCTCCCTCTTCCCCTATCCTTCTCAGCCCCCACCACTTTATAACTATTTGTTTCTAACTATTGAAATCTATGATTTCCATAGGGCACTCATGCTATAGCCCGCATGCCCTATGGAAGTCATAGGTCTAAATAGCATGCTCGCACTATAGCATGCACACCCTATAGGGCGTGTGCACTTTTAAAGACATTGGAATCCATCAAGCCTAAGGCTTGTATTTGCCTTGGAGATCCAACCCAAAGGCTTGGAGGATTCAAATAGGCTTGAGATGTGTTTTCCAGCAAACATAAAAAAATGACTTTTTTTTTTTGTGCTCCTCATCAGGTTTACTCGTGGTTCAATAACGTTAAAATCAAATGACATGATATTGTAGATCTCTTTGTTAGCTATCTAAGCATATAATTTATTTTGAATTTTGATTATGTTAAATTTTTCATCTCTAATTTCTTTTGTGTGTATGTCTATTTTTGTCAAAAACCAACGTGTAGTATTTTGAGCATAGATTTTGGCTCACTCATCGAATTTTGCAACAAGTTACATTTTTAGAAACTAGACTCTATTCTACACACTTTTTTAAAAAAAAAGAAAATTTGATTTTCAATTAGTTTTAAATGATTTCTTGGGGGAGCACACAAAAATTTCACATTTTCAGGATGTGTGCACTTCGTAAATTCATAAAAAATTATACATTCATCAAAAAATAGGACCATCATAAAACGTGGTCCCCCATCTTTGTGCACTTACCCCTTTTTGGTCCCCCATCTTTGTGCACTTACCCATTTTCCCGAAGTCTTGAAGAGACGGGTAGTTGAATGACCAAACAACCTATGTTTAGTTAAAGTAATATTTAGAAGTGATAATGAACTCAATATGTATTAATATTATATTCATTAGAAAGCTTGTTCTGAATAGCATCATTTGACATTGTATGTTTGAAAAAATCATCTTGTTTGGTCCTTGTCTCAGGCCTTGAAAGACAAATTTTTTGTAGTCCACTTTTTTTCTGAGAGGAAAATTTTAGTTTGGGGTCTTCGCGCAAAGACCCCAAAGTGAAAATTTCGGTGAAGAAACATCCTCCAAAATTTTCCCCATGGTACTTTGAGCAAATTCAGTTGGCTAGTCATCAATTTGTTTTGAAAAAAAAATTAGAATGGTATAAAACTAAAACATTTTGTTTCTATTTTCTAACGAATAGCAATAAATTAATTTGCTTTTTCTATTATTGATCAATTTTTACAAAGGCATTTTTTGGAGGAGGATTTCTTTTTTTTTTTTTTCAAAAGCATAATTTTGGAGAGGAGAAATATTAGATCAAAGTATTTTTTGAAGAAGAGAATTTTTATTGGCGATCTTGTGGAAGACATTTTTTGAAGAGAAGAAATGGGGAATGAGAAGGGAAGACAAAGTAAATTTGCTAGAAAAAGGTCACCCAGTACTAAACAAAGAAATTGTGAAGCTACATTGACATATTATCATAAAACTAAAGAAGGTGAAAGACAAGCTGAAGTAGAAGGATCAAGTCAAGTTGAAGAATTGCACATTGAAGAAGGGCCAGGATCACTCCCTATGGAAGCTCAAGCAATTGATGTTGGAGAAGGGTAAAGATCACGTGCTCCTACTGGTATGGATGAACTTTTAAATTTAGCTCAAACTGTAAAGAGAAAAATTAATTATAGAAACTTAGATCATTTACTTACAATAGATGTGGATAATTTGAGATCACTTGATAATGTTCATCCCTTAAGTCTTTCTAAGAAGAGATCAATGAATATGATAGCAAGAGAAATATTGGCTAATTTTTATAATTTTGAAACACTTGAACAAGCCCAATTGCTTTTAGTTGTACTTATAAACAAAAAGTTGGAAGGGGCATTAAAATTATTGGGTATAGACACAACATCAAAGAAGAGAAAAGTTGTTGACATGCAAACTGATATGATTGAAAATCTTAGGAAAGGTTTGAACCAAGTAGGGAAGTGATCTCAGACTAAAGATAAGACCATTACAAGAAAATTTATGTTGACATCCATTGTAGGTAACACTATGCTTCGAAAAAGATAGATATCTTCAGTTTCATCTCAATTTGGTTTTAATAGGAAAACAATATCATGATATGTTAATAGGAGAAGACTTTTGGATGATAGCACCTTGGAAGGAAATTGGGCAATCATGTGTAGAGCTCCTCGTTCTGATAGGATTGATGAAGGAATCAAGAATTTGGTCACATTATTTTGGAATGATAATACACATACTTCATCAAATAGTAGAGATGTTATCAGACATAGAATTTCAGTTAATCAATATGAATATCATACGAAACATTGGTTGGACACAACACAACATGAAATGTATGTGTCATTTTGTAGGTCAAATCCTAATATAAAGATTGGACAAACATTGTTTGAAAGATTGAAGCCATATTATATTAGGACAAAAAAAGTGTTTGAAACTTCTTGCTGTTATCATATTGAATTTGATCTCCATTATCAGGTTTTTTGAAAGTTTGTGGAAGACACTTATGGTTTTTAAAATGCTCCTCCTACTAGACGAAGTGAGTTCATCTCATCCATTTTATGTGACAAAAGAGATGATGTAGTTGGACAAATAAATTGTATAAAAGGAATATGTCAAACATGTGCTGATATATCTCTTTTTCTTTTGAAAGATGAGAATATTGATGTAACAAAGATGGTAAATTGCAAGAGTTAAAAATATGTAAAGAATGAAACAAAATTTGGGAAAGAATCCAAAAGGTTAGAATATGTTGAAGAGGAGATAAATGTTGGAGTATTTATGGACAAATTTAAAAAATTAATTCAACCCTACATTCATCAGGCTTTTTTTTGCAAAGTGGCAAGCACAACAATTCCAAACACTGAGAGACAATTTCCCACTTGGAACTATTGTATCAGTTGTTGATTTTGTAGAAAATTATTCCTTTGTTCATCAAAAGGCAATTCAATCATAATACTATTTTTCAGAGCAAATTACTATTATGGTACATGTGTGTTATCAACACGCACAATTAGATTTGGATGGTATTTAGGGCACATTTGAAGCATGGGTCATCAAGAAGGAATATCATTTTTATATAAGTAATGATAAAGAGCATGACATTCATTATGTAGAACAGTACTTCAAGATATTTTTTGGAAATTTGAAAGAAAGAGGTATAAAAATTGATAAACATTATGTTTGGTCAGATGGATGTGCTACACAATTCAAATCATCGAGACCATTTTATGCACTATGTAGATATCATTGTAAAGGAAACATACCACATGTCTAGAGTTTCTTTGAGAGTGGACATGGAAAAGGTGAACATGATGGTGTTGGAGCTTGCATCAAACATGTTGTACGAATGTATCAAATGAATTATAAGGGAGTTCATATAAAAAATGTACATGATGTTGTTCAATGGTGCAAGACACATTTCACACCAAATGAGAATGACACATCATCGGGATTGACTCAAGCGATGCCACATAGAAAATTTTGGGAGATAAAAGGTATGCACACATTTTTAAATTATTTGAAAGTGTTTAAATTTTTTATATATTCTTTATTCAAATTATATTTATAGAATGTATTATATATGCATTTGTTCAGGCGTGGATAGAAAAATTATGCATGGTTACAATAGGATAGAAAAGACACGATCTTTGCATTCAGTTATGAGTACAAATTGTCGCAATTGGATGTTGAACACTAGGGACTACTCATGTTTTTGTTGTCACTGCATTGCTGACAATTATGAAGAATGCATCAATCAAGACCGTGGATATGTAGGTGCATGGAATCTAGTGCCACTAGTTGTTATTGATACATTTGATAGAGATGAAGATGAAAACTTTGATGATGTCCCTTTGATTTCTATCGATTACGATCATATCTCAGGATTGGTCAAAATTGGTATGTATATATGTTTCACATTATATGGTCCATTGAGTTGCATGTATAAATAGATAGATAGATCTATAGACTGAACTAGGTAAATTTTAAGATCTCACACATATACATATATAAATTTACCCTGCAGGAGATGTCTTTGCAGTGATTGATGAGCGTGGAAATGTAGAAGGAGTTGGTTATTATTTACTGTGTTGTACTACAAAGAGGATGAAGTTACTTGAACCTGAAGAAAGTGATGGAATGTTGTTCCCCATAGGTTTGTACATGTTTTACTTCAATATATTGAACTCAATTTGTAAATTTTAAATTTCAACCTTTTAACAAATTTCAAATTTAGTTTGTTTAAATTTATATTGTTAAAATTTATGACCTGTAGGTTCAGTTGTTTTAGAGGGAACATATTTCAAGAAAATCAAATTAATTCAACATGGTATTCACTTTATTGATTACCAACCACACAATAAGGTGTTTCAATATAGTCACCTAGTAGTTTCCACCTCCATTTGTCTCCATACAGTTAAATCTCAATGTGGACATCGTAAGTGGAGACTGGATAGTGAGGATCATGAGAGAATATTACATGTTCTCCATGAGTTGGTCTAAAAATTATAATATGTATATACCTATTTCATGTGTTAGGACCTACTTGATATCTCTGGATTAAATTGACTATACTTTGTTTATATATTTAAACATATGATGGACTATAATTTGTTGATATATGATGGACCTATTTGATGGTTCAATGGTTTTAATATATAAAATTTTATGTATGCTTATATATATATATATATATATATATATATATATATATATATATATATATATATATATATATATATATATATATATATATATATATATATGCTTGTATACATGTATGGTTTTATATGTATACTTTGATTATTCAATAATTTTTATAGATTGCATATTAATTAAAGATTTTATGTATGCTTAGATTATTCAATGATTTTTATGATACTTATTGTCTTTTAGTTACATGTATTAACTAGTTAGTTTTTATGATATTAATTCTAGATTCCCTTAAGACCTCCCCTTAAGATTGCATATTAGTTAAAGATCCCCTTAAGACATTAGTTTGAACACTAAAAAATGATGAAATTAGCTAGATTACTTATGACACATGTTAGTTCTAGAATGAGTTAGAATAGTTATTGTCCATTAGTTAAATGTATTAACTTGTTATTTTTTATGATATTATTTCTAGATCCCCTTAAGGCCTCCCTTTAAGACCTCCCCTTTTAAGATTGCTTATTAGTTAGAATAGTTATTGTGCATTAGTTACATACATATTAACTTGTTATTTTTTATGATATTAATTCTACATCCCCTTAAGACCTCCCCTTAAGATTGCTTATTAGTTAAAGATCCCCTTAAGACATTAGTTTGAACACTAAAAAATGATGAAATTAGTTAGATTATTAGAGTAAAGTATTAATTTAATTGTGTTAATTAAATTAACTTTTCTCCCTTCTTAAGATGTCACCTTTTTTGCTTTAGTTGTTTATATTTAAAACACTCATGCACTAGTTGTTTTAAATATAAACTTGCATCAATTAGTCATGTAATAATTAAACTAATTATTACATGTACTTCTACTTTTTAGGGTTTTCCTTTCAAGGCTTTCGATCTCCTTTATAAGGTGGATCCATTGTATATTTTATTCATTCATTAATTGAGGATATTTTCTTGTTCATTTTTTTAGTCAAACCCTTGCCCTCTTCTTGTCTCTACTTCCTTCTAACAAGTTTTGGTATGCAGGTGATCTTCGGGTTTTGTGGATTTGTATTACTCAAATCTTACATGGTATCAAAGCCTAATCTGCTACAACTTATTTATGTTTGAAGGAATCAGAGATAAGAAAATAATCTAGTTTCGATTAGGGCTTTTTCAGTTATTTTTTATTGAAATTAGGGGGTCTTTAAATTTTGGTGCACTTTGAGCTCAAACAAACATCATCATTGAGCTCGCAGCACCCCAAAACCCCTATTTCAATATAAAAAACTTCTAATTTGGACAACTTTGCATTTTGGGGTTTTTTTTTTGGGTACCAAACAATTTGGCACGCTTCTTGAGGCAAAATTTGTATGAACTGGCATGCAAATTGAGGAAAAAATTCTTTGTTTAAGTATGCAAAATGAGGCAAAAATTTTACTGTCTGGCATGCAAGTCAAGATCAAAAAATTTGGCATGCAAATCAAAGCAAAATCTGTAAAGTCTGGCATGGATCCTGAGGCACGCATGCGATTTTAGAAAAAAAAAATTTGGGGGCGGTGACAGCCATTTGGCATTCAAATTTAAGCCCATCATTTGATGATGTCAGCATGCATCATCATCATTTGCACCATTTTTGGGCCCTCCATTGTAGCAGTTGGTATTTTGCTCATAACTTGAGTATACGATGTCGAAATCAGGAAAATGAGATATCGTCACAAAGCTGGTTCCAAGCTCTATCCAGATCTGAAGGTTTGAATTTTTTGTTTTTCTTTCTTGATGGTGTTTTTTCCTATCAAAGCCAAATGTTCTATTTTGCACTCAAGGAGCTCTATTTTGCACATCCAGACTCTATTTTGGGCAAACGATATATCATTGGAAAGCTTGTTCAAAGAGATTTCTAGTGTTATGGGTCATTTTCCCATATTCTTCTCCAGGTATATTTTATTCATTTTTTTTTCATTTATGCACTCTAATGGATATCTTGGATGTTACAGGTCCTAGGATCTCTTCCCTTTAGGGGATGGCTCTACTTAGGTTGTTCTTTTGTTTCAGAAGCCTTCGCTCTTCTTTGAGCAATGTATACTTCACTTTTGTAGCATTCTTTTATGCACATGCACTGAGATAAAGTGTCATTCTATTGCATACTTGGAATCTTGAACATGTTTGTGCTATTTGTACTTGCACTCCATTATAAAGTGCCATGGGGGGTTTGATGTTTTCCGTTGTTGTCCATCTACTTTTGTCAAGTGAGTGTTCCTTCCATGACATTAGCCTCAGGGTATCTTTATTTGTGTTTGTACTTTCACTGCACCTTTGATGTTCCTAGTTCTTTACGATGAAGTTCTTATTTCCACTATTTTCAGTATACCTGTCACCTCTCCCTTGTCAGCAATATGGGGGGTTTCCACTGATCGTTCTTCTACTTCCTTGGTCTGATAGTGTGAGCTATGTATTCAGTATTTGTTCCTATGTACTAGGTGGATGTAGTGGTTGGGTACCTATGCATTTCGGTGAGATGGATCATTTACCATATAGACACTCTTTCTTTCCTATTTTTAGAGGCACTCCTCCATATTTGATTGATCATCTCTTCAAGCTTTGGTTTTTTATACCGTATGTATGTTCGAGTTCAATTGTTTGCCTTTGTTTGCCTCCTGATTCAAGTAGTGTCATTTGAGGGCACTCATATAGATTACAGTCTTCTCTACCTAGTCATGCTCTATTTTAGTGGAGGATCTTCAGATCATCAGTTACTTCTTGACAGAGTTTTCATCTTCTTGCTTCAGTGATGTTCTACATGTTCATTCTTGTTCCTATTTTCTGGAACATTCCTAGTTTTGGAGGCTTCTTCAATCTTTCAGATTAGTCTTTGTCTCTTTTTGGAGTAGAGTTTTTCCCATGTGATTTTCTCTATTTCTCTTCTTTATAGAGACTCTCTTTTGTATTTAGGTACCTGAACAGGCCTTTTGTTGCCAGGACCCATTTTTTATCAACACTATAGTTTCCTTTGCTTTCTTCTTGCATTGTTTGTAGCTGCATTGTTGCTCATCTTAAGGGGGTGTTAGAGTAAAGTATTAATTTAATTGTGTTAATTAAATTAACTTTACTCCCTTCTTAAGATGTCACCTTTTTTGCTTTAGTTTTTTATATTTAAAACACTCATGCACTAGTTGTTTTAAATATAAACTTGTATGCATTAGTCATGTAATAATTAAATTAATTATTACATGCACTTCTATTTTTTAGGGTTTTCCTTCCAAGGCTTTTGATCTCCTTTATAAGGTTGATCTATTGTATATTTTATTCATTCATTAATTGAGAGTATTTTCTTCTTCATTTTTTGAGTCAAACCCTTGCCCTCTTCTTGTCTCTAATTCCTTGTAACAAGTTTTCGTATGCAGGTGATCTTTGGGTTTTGTGGATTTGTATTAATCAAATCCTACAATTACTTATGACATGTTTTAGTTCTAGAATGAGTTAGAATAGTTATTGTTCATTAGTTAAATGTATTAACTTGTTATTTTTTATGATATTAATTCTAGATCCGCTTAAGACCTCCCCTTAAGACCTCCCCTTTTAAGATTGCTTATTAGTTAGAATAGTTATTGTCCATTAGTTACATACATATTAACTTGTTATTTTTTATGATATTAATTCTACATCCCCTTAAGACCTCCTCTTAAGATTTCTTATTAGTTAAAGATCCCCTTAAGACATTAGTTTGAACATTAAAAAATGATGAAATTAGTTAGATTACTTATGACATGTGTTAGTTCTAGAATGAGTTAGAACAGTTAGTGTCAATTAGTTACATGTATTAACTTGTTATTTTTTATGATATTAATTCTAGATCCCCTTAAGACCTCCCCTTTTAAGATTGCTTATTAATTAGAATAGTTATTGTCCATTAGTTACATACATATTAACTTGTTATTTTTTATGATATTAATTCTACATCCCCTTAAGGCCTCCCCTTAAGATTGCTTATTAGTTAAAGATCCCCTTAAGACATTAGTTTGAGCACTAAAAAATGATGAAATTAGTTAGATTACTTATGACATGTGTTAGTTATAGAATGAGTTAGAATAGTTATTGTCCATTAGTTACGTATATTAACTTGTTATTTTTTATGATATTAATTCTACATCCATCTAATAAAATCTAATCAAATGAAACCATCTAATCTAATCATCTAATCGAATCATATCATCTAATCAAATGAAACCATCTAATCTAATGAAATTATATCATCTAATCAAATGAAATTATCTAATCAAAACATATCATCTAATCAAATGAAACCATCATAAATCTATATAATGTCAAATCATAAACCATCTATGTCTAGAGGTCTAGATAGCATATAAATATATGTCTCGAATCATAAACTAAAACTATCAAACATATAATAGTGACATATATAATGAGTCTCAAATCAAAGATCTGTGCAACATGTCCTAAACTAGGGAGTCATCTAGGTGCATGTAAACAAAGCGACCCTCTAACTAATTACCACGAGCATCCTCTGACTATGAGGCACAACTAATCCCTACGAATATAAATGAAACATATATAATAATAATGTAAAATACTTAAAATATTATAAATGCATGTTTAAACTTACATATTTTTAAAACTTACCTAACCACTACTAGGTGTCACATATGTTGAATCTCCCCTATGAAGAGCATCCTCTAGCTGTGAAGCAGCAACTAACCCCTGCAAATTTAGTACAACAGTTGGTTATATACACATGTGCATACTGTGACCTAAGTAAAGTACTTGAAATATATATAAATACATGTGTACAAGTGTACATATGCATGCTTAAACCTACAAATATCTTTAAAACTTACATGACCACTAGTATGTGTCACATCTACTGGATCTCTCATAAGAAGATGCTCTGAGCCCACACTAGAGGTAACGTTCTCTGCTAATTGTGCCTGCAAAATATTATACATTGAACAAACATCAATACACACATCAACAATTAATTATTCACTAAAACTCCTAAGAAAGGAGAAAAGAAAACTTTATATACCTGGGTCTCATGAGCAAGAGGATCCTAAATGTGGTTCATCATCATATCATCAACTGAAACTGCATCACCCAAACCACCTTCAGTCCTGAACCTCTCTAGTAATGAGGAGTGTAGGGGTGACACTAGCCGAGAGGGGAGTGATGTAGAGCCTGAACCATCAGGATGCAACAACATATCCATAAATGATCCAACATCAGTGCCAACATCCACCTAACTCAACCGGCCATGCAACTACTCATCAAATGTGTCTAGGCCCTCATTGGTGATGTGTACATCTCCAATCTGTATACCTGGCTCTACAACTATAGACTGATTTGTGGGTGCAGAGTGCTCTGCACTATGTTGTGCCTGACTAGATGGTGTGTCCTGTGTTGGTGGAACTACAAGACCCCATGCAAGTATGATGAGATCCCTAACTGAATGTACTGGGATCCTCTGCATGATAGCAATATAAGAATATAACTGTAATAGATCCTCCAAAAAGTAAAGTACCACATCTAAATGACTATGATGACTTGAAAGAGCTCATATCTCTCCAGGTGCAAGAAGACCTACAGCTCTATATGCCTCATCACTGACACCTGCAACAGTACTAGATGAAGCCTCAAAAGATGATCTAGCTCGACCTTGTCTAGTCAAAATATATCTCCCCCACTAAAATTGAATTGATGGAGGTCACTGTAGAAGAAATATTCCCTATCCTATCCATTACTCCCCTCTGAGAAGCAATGACCACTCTATCTGTAGTAGTAGCCATCATCGGTGCCACTACCAAAGTCCTCTGCCCAACTAGCTGTCTATGAAGATGTACAACTTGATCAGCCCTATGATACTAATCACGGTCTGCAACCCTACCGCGCCCCTAACCATAATATGGAGGAAGATCTAAATAGTTGACCCTAAGTCCCAAATGGAACTCAACATACAAATTTTATGCAAAATATAAAGGAATCTAGTTGTTATTAGGATAACAACCATGTGTTGCAAGAAATTGAGGATATATCATGCATGCGATCTGAGGAATCACACACAGTGTGACCTGACATGCCCTCACCTTGGGCTTCCCCTCATAAAATGGGAAAACCTCTCATTTGATGATTTCCTTGGGGACACGACTCTAAACCATCTCCAAGGAAACATCACCCTAGACCTCGACTCTCAACTCTCAAAAAATAGTATCAACTACCTGAGGCATGAAGGAGGAGTGGGATCTCAATCTAGTAGTCATCTCCTCCAAACTGGTCAATACACTGACACAAGCATCTCTATATATGCTATATGTTGAAGATGTATGGATAGACTCTCTAAGTCGAGCCATCTCTGTGTCAGCAATATGAAAAATGGTATGTATATCAGGAGTGTGAGGTGCATCCTGAGTCACCATCTAGATACATAACATGTGAAATCTAAGTGCTAACAATTAAGTACTTGATACATGTTATAACTGCGTGTAAAATGGAAACAAATATCTGAATATATAAAATTAAAATTTAATTTACAATACTAGAGTGTGTACTAATAGTCCTAAAGGGTCCAAGTTGGTATTAAAATAGGTCCTATTAGGTCTTAAGGGGTCCTAAGGATCCCAAGGGTTCTTAAAGAGTTTTATGTCACAATAGGGGTCCTAAAGGAACCTAGAGTGTACTAATAGTCCTAAAGGGTCCTAGGATGTCCTAATTGGTATTAATAGGTCCTATTAGCTCAAGTAAGTGGTTTTATTAGGTCTTAAGGGTCCTAGGATGTACTAATTAATTTTAATAGGTCATATTAGTCCTATTAGGTCTTAAGTCCAGTCTTATTAAGTCTTAAGGGGTCATATTAGGTCTTAAGGGGTCCTATTATAGGTCATAAGGATCCTAAGGGTTCTTAAAGAGTTTTATGTCACAATATGGGTCATAAAGGAACCTAGAGTGTACTAATAGTCCTAAAGGGTCCTAGGATGTACTAATTGGTATTAATAGGTCATATTAGGTCAAGTAAGTGGTCTTATTAGGTCTTAAGGGTCCTAGGATGTACTAATTGATTTTAACAGGTCATATTAGTCATATTAGGTCTTAAGTCCAGTCTTATTAAGTCTTAAGGGGTCCTATTATAGGTCCTAAGGATCCTAAGGGTTCTTAAAGAGTTTGATGACACAATAGCCCGGTCCTACGACATACTGAGATACATTAATGGGTCTTTGGGTTCCTATGTGTCTTAAGACATCGTAAGGGATGGATAAGTTTACTAGAATGTATTAAGGGGTAACATGTGATGTAAGTGGTCCTAAGGGATCCCAGTACATCCTAAGATACATTAATGTGTCTTTGGGGTACTAATGGGTCCTAGGTATCTTAAGATGTTGTAAGGGATGGATAAAGGTCTTAGAATGTCTTAAGGGGTCGTATGTGTCATAAGAGGTCCTTAGGGATCCTAGTATTTATTAAGGGGTATTTAGGGTGACAATGGGTCCTTGTATGTATTAATGGAACACAAGATACATCAATGAGTCCTAAGACATCCTAAGATTCTTTAATGGGTCTTGGAGGTCCTAAGGTTTCATATTTGTTTTAAGATTTCATAAGGAATCCAGATATAAGGGTCCTAGAATGTTAATGGGTCATAGATGCAATAAGTGGTCCTAAGGGATCCTACATTACATTAATTAACCCTAGTGTGTCTTAAGGTTTATTGAGGGAAACAATGGGTCTTATGTGTCTTAAGACATCGTAAGGGATGGATAAGCTTCCTAGAATGTATTAAGGTGTCACATGTGTTGTAAGTGGTCCTAAGGGATCCTAGGTTATATTAATTGATTCTAGTATGTATTAAGGGTTGTTCAAGGTGACAATGGGTCCTCATATCAATTAATAGAACCTAATATGTACATGAATGGGTCCTAGGGAATCCTAAGATACATTAATCGGTCTTGGAGGTTTGAAGGGGTCATATGTGTCTTTAGATGTCATAAGGTATGGATAAGGTTCCTAGAATGTCTTAAGGCTTTGTAGGTGTCATAAATGCTTCTAAGGGATTATAGGTTAAATTAATTGATCCTAATATATCTTAAGCATCTTGGAGGCAAACAAATGGGTCCTCTTATGTATTAATGGAATGTAAGATACATGAATGGGTCCCAGGACATCTTAAGATACATTAATGTGTCTTGGGGGTCCTAATGGGTCCTAATTATCTTAAGATGTTGTAAGGGATGGATAAAGGTCCTAGAATGTCTTAAGGGGCCATATGTATCATAAGAGGTCCTTAGGGATCCTAGTATTTATTAAGGGGTATTCAGGGTGACAATGGGTCCTTGTATGTATTAATGGAACATAAGATACATCAATGGATCCTAAGACATCCTAAGATTCTTTAATGGGTCTTGGGGGTCCTAAGGTTTCATGTTTGTTTTAAGATTTCATAAGGGATCCAGATATAAGGGTCCTAGAATGTTAATGGGTTGTAGGTGCAATAAGTGGTCCTAAGGGATCCTACATTACATTAATTGATCCTAGTATGTCTTAAGGTTTCTTGAGGGAAACAATGGGTCATATGTGTCTTAAGCTAGTGTAAGGGATGGATAAAGGTCTTAGACTATCTTAAGGGGTCGTGGGTAACATAAGAGGTCCTAAGGGGTCCTAGGTTATATTAGTGGATCCTCGTATGTATTAATTGAATCTAAGATAAATAAATGTGTCCTAGGACAACCTAAGATATGTTAATGAGTCTTGAGGATCCAAAGGGATCATATGTGTCTTAAAATGTCATAAGGGATACATAATCCAGTCCAATAAAGTTAATGGGTCGTAGTTGTGATAAGTGGTCTAAGGGATCTTAGGTTACATTAATGTCTTAAGGGTTCTTGCTGTCAATGATGGGTTCACATACGTATTAACAGAAGTTAAGATAGATGAATTGGTCCTATGACATTTTAAGATATAATAATGGGTTGTATGGGTCCTAAGGGGTCCTATGTGTCTTAAGATGTCATAAGTGATGCGTAAGGGTCCTATAATGTCTTAAGGGGTTTTAGGCATCATAACAAGTCCTAAGGGATCATAGGTTGCATTAATTAATCCTAATACATCTTAAGGAGCCTTGAGGGAAACAATGAGTCCTTGTATGTATTAATGGAACCTGACATACATCAATGGGTCATAGGACATCCTAATATGTATTAGAAAGTCTTGAGATTCCTAAGGGATCCTATGTGTCTTAATATGTCGTAAGGGAGGGATAAGGGTCCTAAAAACTTACTGCTACAATTTTCTAACATATTCTAACATACTACTAGATCATTTTCTAAAATTTAACTACGATTATCTAAGATTTATACAAACTAAAAATTATTTAAAACAAATAACTAACTAATATTTACTAACTTTACTAAAAATGTGTGTACCTGAGAGAGAGAGAGAGAGAGAGAGAGAGAGAGAGAGAGAGAGAGATTCCTAATATTTACTAACTTTAAAAGAAATTTAAAAACAAATATTTTTAATCATTTCTATAAGTTCTTAATGTTTTCTAACATTTCTACTACGGTTTCTAATGTTCTGTAAACATTTTCTAACAAACTACTATCATTTTCTATCATTTTCTAACATTTATAATACAATTTTTAATGTTTTCTAACATTTTCTAACAATTCTACTATGATTGTCTAACATTTTCTAACATTCTACAATCATTTTCTAACATTCTAAAATTTAACTATGATTTTCAACATTTCTACAAACTAAAATTTATTTAAAACAAATAACTAACTAAAATAAATATAAAACATATAATTTACAATAAAAAATGAGAAAAATGTGTGTACCTGATACTACTAACAATTTGAAGAGGTCAAAGAAGCTCGAGAGGTGCTGATGTCATGTCACATGTCATTGGTTTGCTCTAAGCACTGGGTCCACAAAATCCAAACAATACACAGTGAAAAATAAAAAACAAAGCCAGAAATATATAAAGAATCTGTCCAAAGGGGTCTTCGTGTGAAGACCCCCTTTGCGCGAAGTACCCTGCGTAGGGTACTTCACGCAAAGTGGGGTCTTCGCGTGAAGTATCCTACCCAGTGTACTTCACGCGAAGGGGTTCTTTCCCTTCACCTGAAGACCCCACTTTGAGCGAAGGCCCTAAATTTTTCTCCTTCCCTCCGAAGCTGAATTTGTTCATCTCAAAAAGTGGGACACACTATTGTGTTTTAACCCTAATGCATATATGAGTTTCAATTTTATTTTTGTTATGTGCTATATATTGTATACATGTATGTACTTTGATAATTATCTTACATTTGATAATTATGTACTTTTATTCCTGACTATATTGTCTCTTATTCCTATTTGTAACATATATGCAAATTCATGTGGGACAATGTTTTTTGATAGCATGAGAAAACTAATGAATGCAGATTGCACTTGGTTACTTAGTTTTGCATGCATACCAAAGTGGTGATAAAATATATAATAAACATGTTTACTTGATTCTTTCACCTTTTTATTTTATGCCACTTTATATAATTGACACTAATGTATCATTATAAAACCAAATTTTCTTATTTTATCACACTTATTGCCTAAAAATTTATTTGAAAACTATTAATCATAAAGTTATCATATGTTTGAGATCATTTCCTTGGAAATTTCATATCTTGAACTTGATTCCACATGTGATATTGTGTCCTAGACTAGATTGTGAGCATGATGTATTCCCTAAGTTATTATTTTAAAATTCTTACTTCTGAGGTCAATAGGATTGGGATATGACTATTACTTATTAGTTCAAGTGTTTAAAACATTAAAATGCATGTTTAGGTTTTTGTATTTAAGGGTACCATCTTAGATTATTTTCACTAGATGAATCATCATAAAATGTTATCTATCCTCACAAGAACCAATTTTTAATAGTCTTAGTTTGCATTATATTTAATAATTTGGTATTCAATATGTATATCTTCTTAGTTTTGATCTTCATTATCAAATAATAATTAAAAAGAAAATTATCAATGACTATTGGCATTAGATCTAATTTGTACATCAACTATTCAACGCTCATTTCCTTCTTTATTGATCTTCCAAGATTATTTGGTCAATAGGTCTAATTATCATAAATAAAGATTCATTCTTCTCACTATATAAAAGACTTCTTTATGTTATATATATATATATATATATATATATATATATATATATATATATATATATATATATATATATATATATATATATATATATATATATATATATATATATATATATATATATATATATAAGGACAAACTTTATAATAACCATAATCAAACCATGCCACTTTGACCAAAGTGTATCCCAATAAACAACAATTTCACATATTTGTTCCTCTCACCATTTTTCTAATTCCTCATTTCAATTCCTAAAACTCTATTCTTTGGAAAGTTTTTGCAAACATGTGTTTGTTGGGTTTGATCTTGCAGTGGTGGCTTCCTTTGATGATGATAAAATTGCCTCTCTCATGTACATAAAAAACTCTGTGCTATATGAAGGAAAGATCCTGGGTATTCTCAACAATGCAAAGCTTGTCCTCAAGGTATAATCTGGCCACATTATCTAATTTAATGTGATGACCTTTTAATGCCAAAACAAAATTCAAGTCTATTTTCCTATCTAGTGAAATTGAACATGAAAAATGAAAAATTAATTGTAAAGAAAATGCTCATACAATTGAGCAAATAGTTGAGGAACTCGGGTCATTGGAGAAATATATGTGGAGTTTTGCTGGTATAAGCCCATAATAAATAGATATCGGTATCTCAGGCAAGTTCCAATGAGGATATCTAAGGCCCATGGTTGTTTATTCATTTATGCAAGCAGCGGGGATGACAAACAATCATCTTGTTCACTATTTTAGATGGGAGGAGTTTCTTTGGATTTCAAGAGGATTACAGGTTGGGCACTGCAATAAAATCTAGACGAAAGATGCAATCCAATCCATGATATGAGCAGAAATGGTTATTTCAATATAAATATTCTAGAGGATAATTACATGCTAGACCCACCTACCTCTTGGGTGATGTTGAAACTTCCAGAAATTGAGAAATTGATAAACTAGTTGAAGCTTTAAATCGCAGTTGCAAGACTTGCCACAAAAATTGCAATATCAGTTATTGCCGCCAAGAATATCTTATGCAAAATGGTTTCACCAGCCATAACAAATATAGTTGAGGTATTTAATGCAAAAATAAATTCTGATCATACATATAAATCTCCAAAAAAAAAATACGCAATATCATTTTGTACATACACTACATTGACTTGCTCCGATGCAACAAATACGTAATTTTACTTTACTTGCAAGGGCACATTGATGTCAGGAAGCCACAATAGGGAAGGATTTGTGGGGCTCGAGGTCATTGGCGATGGGGGCATGGATGGCCATCCAACCATATCAAATGATATGGCTGGATAGCCACTGCCCTTATGCAGTATTGGCTAACAAATGCCCAACATACACTCCCATCCATACAAACCATCATTTTTATGTAGAGTACTATACAGAGTACTATTGACAAACATGATCTGCAGTAAATGTATTCCTTTTAATTGTATTGCTCAATAAAAAAAATCCTTAGAATTATATAATTTTTTATAAAAGATAAAAGTGTTTAGTTAGATTTAGGTGAAAAATAGTTTAAGTGAATTTTATTTTAATACAATATAATTTATTAACATTATTTTTTAAATAAAAAGATTTTAATATAAAATTATAAATAAATTAAAAAAATTATTATGATACAAAATATGTTGAGATAATTTTTATAAAAAATATTTGATAGTTAAAAAATATTTAAATTTGATGTTATTAATTGATAGTAAGAAGAAGTAGAAGTTTTTTTCTCAAGTATAATTATATATGTAATTCTATTGTTTTTAATTATAATTTTAACAAGTGCCTTGCCTTTTAGTTTAGTAATCAATTGTAATTATATGGTGAAATATAATTAGAAATTTAATAAATTTATTATATTTTATTAAGTATAATTCTATTTATTATAAATTTATTATGCCGAGAGGTGTAGCTATACAATGGGAGCACAAATGGAGATGCCAACACGGGAATATGCCATAATAGATTCCTTGTAAATAAAAACTATTATTCTATATAAAAAATTAGTTAGGCCGAAATAATAGCTGGCCGAAATAATAGCTGGCCAAAAATAATAGTTGGCCGAAAATATAGGTGCCCAAAAATATAGCTCACCAAAAATATAGGTGGCCGAAATAATAGCTCCCTAAAAATAATAGTTTTTACAAAAATTATATAATATAGAAGAATAAATGCAATGGCATCAATCCCCTCTATAGGAGGTCATCTAAAAAAACGGTGTAAGAAAAAAGAAACATTTGGTATTCCACTACCAACTCACAATTCTGAAAATATAGCCACCACATTCTGTGAAAAAACAAAAGGAAAAAAGCATGTCCACGGTGTCACCGTTGCATGTAAAAAGCTGAAAAAAGCATTAGCTATATGGGCGACGACAATGGAAGATGCAAGATGAAATGATATCCATTGCATGTAAATACAAGTGGCAGTAGAAAGATGAATCATTGTCCCCCTCAACCATTCTCCAATATTAATATGAATTTTTGCATATCGAGTTTCCAGTTTTACAACAGATTTGCATATAAAGATCAAGAAAGTCGATGGTACAGTGATAAATCTGCTGAGTCGTGCATATGTGAAGGAAGTTGTTTGTGATTATCCAAGTCATGGGGTTTTTCAAGAAGGTTTTGTTCATCCACCGGTTGATCTCGGTCGGCCTTTTTCTCACAGTCCAGAGCTTCGACCTGTCATCCTCTATTTTCTTATTCTTATTTCTGCAGATTCTTGTTAAGGGATTATTTTATAATACCCAAGGGTATGAATATAGTGGTGAATATTTTATCAGTGAGCAAAGATCAAAGGTACTGGGGAAGTGATGCAGATGAATTTAGGCCAGAGCATTTCAAAGATGGAATAAGCAGAGCTACAAACAATCATCCGTATGCATTCATTCCATTTGTTAGCGGGCCATGAGCATGCATAAGCCAGAACTTTGCCATGTTGGAAGGAAAAATTGTGATAGCTGTGATGGTGAAGAATTTCAGATTTAGTATGAGCAAAAAATATAGGCATGCTCTTGTAGCTTCCACCACTCACAGAGCTCAACATGGGATACCAATCATAGCAGGAAGAATCGATGGAAATTAGTTTTTTTATTTTTCTGAGATGAATGGTTGGCATGTTGTAATCTGCGTTTAGAAACATTAATTTGTATAATGTATTGGCGGCTCTCTGAAATTTAAATTGCATTCAATTTAAGATGATCTATTTTTATATTAATTTAAATTATTATATATTTTTAAAAGTTCAAACTATCAGTTTACGGGTTTACGATTTGTAGTTAAAAGAACTAACTTAGGGTTTGAATTCTATTGGATGCAATATTTTAAAAGAACTAACTTATTTTATTAGATGTAATATTGGGAGATTATAATAAAACAATTTCATACGGGAAAGTAAATTGGTTAAATTTTATAAAACATTGTGTTATTTTAAAAAAGAAATTGTGATAATAAATTAATTTAGAAAGTATATTTGTTCAATCTAATATGAAATCTTATTTTATTGTTTAATAGAATATAGAAGGAAAGTTTCTTTATTTTATTGGATACAATAGTGAGTTATGATAATAAAATAAATTTCATATTAGAAATTAAATTTTTTTAATATAATCTAGAATGAAATTTTTTTGTGATCTTCAATGTTATCAATAAATATCTCTTTAATTTATTGTTCAATAGAATATGGAAGGGAAGTTTCCTTATTAAAATAATTTTAATATTAGAAAGTAAATTTTTTCAATAGAATCTAGAATGAAAATAAGGAAACTTTCATTCTAGATTCTAAAATCTAGAATCTAGAATGAAAGTTTCCTTATTTTCTCAATTAAAATTAGACATTTACAAAATTTAAAAAGTGGAAACAAAAAATCTAAATGGTTTAAATAAGATAAATAGAAAGAATGAGAATTAGTATTTGAAACAATTTGAATCATATACTAAGAATGTTTATTAGAAAATCTTTTTTTAGAAACATTTGTTGTGAAATTAGAGAATATGTTTATTAGAAACTAATTTTAATTTTAGAAACAAACAAATCTTCACAAAAAAGAAATAAAATATAATGAAACTTGGAAAGTAGCTTAAGATAGAACTTTAGTTTTTAAAGAATTTATAATAAAAACATTTATTTCAAATTAGAATGTGTGGTCATTAGAAACTAATTAACATGAAATATTTGATCAAGTAAATGAATGAACAAATAATATTAAATGCATAATAAAAATAGTTACTCACACTAAAATGATTTAGGGTTTAGCAATTAGGGTTAGGATGAGGCCTTAACATTTAGGATTAAGGTTACAATTAGGGTTTATCATTTAGGATTATAGTTGAGCAATAAGGATTATGGTTTAACATTTATGATTGGAGTTAAGATTAGAGTTATGGTATCAATTTATGTATTGTTAGTATTATGATTATATGATTAAGGTTAGGGTTTAACATTTAGTATTTAGTGTTATACTTATGATTAGGATAATGGTACATGTTCGCATCATAATTGGTGCTATGGTTAGGGTTAGGGTTATGGTTTGTATTAAGGTTTATTATTTAGGATTAGAGTTTAGTACTTATTAGTAGGATCAGGATAAGGGTCTATAATTTGTAATTAGTACTTAACATTTAGGATTAGGGTTTAACATTTACCATTAGGGTTTACTATTGAGTTTATAGTTTAGTTTACGATTTAAGATTTAGTATCTACCATTGGGTGTTGGCATTTACAATTACAGTTAGGAGTAGGAATTAGCATTTAGGATTAGGGTTTAGCATATAATATTAGGGTTATCATTTAAGATCATAATTTATCTTAGGATTTAGGATATAGGGTTTAGCAATTAGGGTTAGGATGAGGCTTTAACATTTAGGATTAAGGTTACAATTAGGGTTTATCATTTAGGATTAAGGTTACATAAAGGTGAATTATGAAATTAAAATAAATCATAATCCTAATTAGCGCTTAACATTTGAAAGCGATATTCTGTAAGGAATAGGAATTAGCTTTTATTGTTATAACAATTAGGATAAGGGTCTATAATTTGTAATTAGTCATTTACGATTAGGGTTTACTATTAAGTTTATAGCTTAGTTTATGATTTAAGAATTAGTTTCTGCTATTGGGTCTTGGCATTTACAGTTATAGTGAGTAGGAATTAGCATTTAGGATTAGGGTTTATCTTTTATTGTTATAGTTTAGCCTTTACAATTTGGGTTCACCATTTAGGATAGTGCTTTAGCTTAGGATTTAGGATTTATAGTTTAGCATCTAGGATTATTGTTTAGCATTTAGGAATAGGATTATGATGAGGCTTTAACATTTAGGATTAAGGTTACATACAGGTGAATTATGAAATTAAAATAAATCATAATCCTAATTAGTGCTTAACATTTGAAAATGATATTATGTAAGGAATAGGAATTAGCTTTTATTGTTGTAACAATTAGGATAAGGGTCTATAATTTGTAATTAGTGCTTAACATTTAGGATTAGGGTTTAACATTTACGATTAGGGTTTACTATTGAGTTTATAGTTTAGTTTATGATTTAAGATTTAGTATCTACCATTGAGTCTTGGCATTTATAATTATAGTTAGGAGTAGGAATTAGCATTTAGGATTAGGGAACTTAGCTTTTATTGTTATAGTTTAGCCTTTACAATTTGGGTTCACCATTTAGGATAATGCTTTAGGTTAGGATTTAGAATTTATAGTTTAGCATCTAGGATTATTGTTTAGCATTTAGGAATCGGATTATTATTTACCAATTAGGGTAGGGATTAAGGTTTATGATTAACATCATAGTTAGTACTAAGTTAACATTAGGATTTGGGTTTGGCATTTAGGATTAAGGTTAAGATTAGGTTTTATAATTTAGGATGTAGCATTTACGATTAGGGTTTAGCATATAATATTAGGGTTATCATTTAAGATCATAATTTATCTTAGGATTTAGGATTTAGGGTTTAGCAATTACGATTAGGATGAGGCTTTAACATTTAGGATTAAGGTTACAATTGTACACACTAAAATATGCACTTCTATGAACCATTACATGCAAGATTACTCAAGAGTGAGGCCTCACAAAGCGGCTCATAGCTCTCTATGCATGGAGTTGCAAGGGACTATGATGTGTTTGCTCTCAGCTAGAGCTATAAGAAAGTGACCTTGCTAGTCAACCATACAATGAGAGATTCACAATGAAGACAAGGGCAACAATGCCAATATCTCCAAGAATCCAAATATGCAATGCAATGCAAGCTAAGAATGAGAATGCAAATGTGCAAGCTATGCTATGAAAATGGAAGTACAAACTAAGCTATGAAATGGAAATAACAATGTGTTACAACCCTTCCTATTAAGCTAGATGAGTTAAATCTATTGCATAAAAGGAAATCTACACTAAGAATGTCATTATTATGCAACTATGAAAGCAAATATGAACTAGATGATGAAAGCAACAAGTCTTCAATGTCTTCAAAAGCTCCAAATGTACCTAGAAAACCTGCAGCATAACAATAGCATAAAACATGGATCTCCAAATGAAGGAGAGAGCTCTCCTTTTATAAGAAATGAGGAGAAATGGACCATGGAGATTAAGAGGCAAAAAGTCTTAATCAGCGGTGGAGCTTGAAAGAGGAGCAATCCATGTGCACAAGTATCCTCCAATGAGAGTGAAGTGTTGACTTTTGAGCCTCATGTGAGACAAAAAGTGCTTTTTTCCCTTTTTATAAAATAAGAATAATGTTTTATTTGTGCAACTTAGGATAAGAGGAAAAGTGAGGGCTTTTTATTTATTAAAAAGGGAGGAAATATTCCTTTTAATTAAATAAAGACTTAGGATAAATGGTTAGCCCAAGGATAAAAATCCAATATATGATCGAATTTAAGACTTGATCAAGAAATTGATATTGTTGAAAATATTGATTTATTGATAAAAATGATTCAGGATTGATAAATTGAATAAATGGGGCCCAAAGTCTAGGCGACCATTTTAGGGTGCATACAACAATTAGGGTTTATAATTTAGGATTATAGTTGAGCAATAAGGATTATGGTTTAACATTTATGATTGGGGTTAATATTAGATTTATGGCATCAATTTATGTATTATTAGTATTATGATTATATGATTAGGGTTAGGGTTTAGCATTATGTATTTAGCGTTATACTTATGATTAGGATAATGGTACATGTTTGCATCATAACTATAATCCTAACTCTAACCCTAACCCTAATCATAATAATAAATCTAAACTAAATCCTAACCCTAATTTTCACCATAACCATAATATAAACCATAACCATGATATAAACCTTAACCTTGAATGCTAAATCTAACCCTTACAATAATTTTAATCCTAACCCTAGATATAACCCTAACCCTAACCTCTTCCCCAACAATTGTGAAAACCCTATCTAAGTAACCAAAATCCAAATGATAATTCTAAAACCTAGCCCTAATCATAATCCCACCTCAAACCATAAACTTCAACCATACCCATAAATCTAATTTTTACCCTAAATCCAAAGTCTATTAATAATTCTAACCCTAACCCTAACCCTAATTATATTCCTAGCCCTAACACAATTGTCACACTAATATTAAACCTTGACCATGACCATAAAGTTAACCTTAACACTAAACCATAACCCTATTCATAATATTAAATCTAAAACCAACTCTAACCATAATATAAAATTTAACCATGAAATAAACAATAAGCTTAATTGTAACATTAATCATAAGTATAACACTAAATCTTAACACTAAATCCTAACCCTAAATCCTAACCCTACTCAAAATATAATACTAAATCTTAACACTAAATCTTAACCCTAACCCTAATTCTAATCGTGACCCTAACATAATTCTCACACTGATATTAAACCCTAACCCTGATTGTAAACCTAACCTTAACCCTAAACCCTAACCCTAATCATAATAAAGAATCTAGAAAAAACCCTAACCCTAATGCTAACCCTAATTGTGATATAAACCTTAACCTTCAATATGAACCCTAATTATAACCCTAATCAGATTAATTTATTCAATGTTTTATGCACACTACGACTACTACTACCTAATATATACTCTATATATAATACGCCGAGATGTATCGAGGCGTTTAATTTTTTCATCATTCACCTTTAATGATAATTAAAGTTGAAAAAATTCAATGCCTCGATACATCTGAGTGTATTATATATAGAGTATATATTAACCTCAACACTAAACCATAACTATAACAATAACACTGGCACTAATAGTTAAGATTATATATAAATATATATAACCTTAACCATAATAATAACATGAACCCTAACAAACTTCTTCAATGGAACCTAACAGTTCCCCTAACACTAACTTTATGTGTAACAATAGCACTATTACTAACCCTTGTTGTCACAATTTTCTATTACTCGAGTACTTAATAATAGCATTAACAATAACCCTATTTAAAACATTGAACCTAACCATAACGCTAACACTAACCTTAACTATAACAATAGCATAAACCTTAATCGTAATTGGACCAGTTTCCCTAGCATACCTCTTAAATGTAAAATAACAATTTCTGTAACAGTAACCTCAGCTCTAGCAATAGTACTAACCTTAACCATAATAATAACACTATCCCTAATAATAACTTAAACCTTACCAATATGACTAACCTCAGCTCTAGCAATGGCACTAACCTTAACCATTATAATAACAGTATCTGTAATAATAACTTAAACCTTACCAATATGACTAACCTTAACTGTAATAGAAGCAATATCCCTGGCAAATTTCTTAAATGTAACCTAACATTTCCCCTAACACTAACCTTAACAATCTCACTAACCTTAATTATAATAGTTTAACATACCCTAACACTAACCTAACCATTATATTAATACTAATTGCAAATGCAATCCAACCTAACCAACTGGGTTTAATAACCCTTACAACAATTATTTAAAATATAAAATATTAAATGTCTTTCATGTTGCGCTGCCGCTGCTACTAGCTTATATATATTTATATATATAATACGCCGAGAGTAATCCTTCTCGAGGTGCCTATTTTCTTTAAATTGCAAGCTGCAATAGGCTCCTCGAGAAGGATTACTCTCGACGTATTATATATATAAATATATATAAGCTAGTATAATTATAATTATAATAATAAGATTTTTCATTTTGAAATTGAGCTACTATAAACAATATGAATAAATTATAATTAATTTTTGTGACTAATTTTACTTGTCATTTTAGTTTAGTTGCTATAAAGTGAAACATTAGAAAAAACATGTAGACCTACTAAATTACTATATATATTATATAAATTTTTTAAAATATAACTATTATAAATAAATAAGTTTAAATAAGTTTTTAAAAATAAAACTATTATAATAACATTAAATATTAATTTAATCTATTTTGATTTAAATGATAATATTTTGTAAAGAAAAAATAATTATTATAAAAAAATAAAATTGCTTAATATTTTTACATAAATACTTGGTAATCTATAACAAAATTAAAAATTAAAAACTTTAAAAATATGAATAAAAATAAATATCTATTATAAGTTTTTATTTAAATTGTAATATTTTGTAAAAATTAATAATATAAACTAGAATAAATTCATATAATTTTTAATTTAAAATTATATTAATATAAAACTAATATAAAATAAAATAAATCTTCATTAAAATTTATTAACTTCGATAAATAATTTATTTTTTAAGAACTTAAGTTTGTTGGTAAAAGTAACAAATTATGAATATATAAAATTGACTTGAACTATTTTTCACGTAAGGAATTTTGGAATACATTAACTCGGGATCATAATCTCTGACAATAGTACTTGCATGGTACTCCGCATAACATAGTACTCTGGAGAAATTTGTACATGTTTGTTTAAGGATGGTATGTATGGATAGGAATGTATGTTGAGCATCTGTTAGCGCCAAGGTAATGGCTATCCAGCCATATCATTGGATATGGCTGGATGCCCATCGCATTGTCACATCTCTTTGACTGTGTACATTATCACATCTCTCGGACAATGCGATGGGCATGATATGGCTGGATAGCCGTTGCCTCTGGTAGCCATTATTCGATACGGCTGGATGCTCATGGCATTGTCACATCTCTCTGACTACGTACATTGTCACATCTCTCTGACAATGCGATGGACATCCAGCCATATCGAATAATATGGCTGGATAGCCGTTGCCTCTGTTAGCCACTACTGGCTAGTGGGGCCGGTGCAAATATTCGGCCCCTTGGGATTGTGAACTATAAACAGGAGGAGAAAAGCATTTATGAACAGTAAAAGTAGCTATTAAATTTTTTTAAAAAAATTGGAAATCGAAAGTTTCCGACAATCATTTCTGGTAAATACATCTAATCTTTCTGGTGGGACTGTGGCGAGAGGGTTTTGGACCTTGGCACATTTGTGGGAGATTCAGACGATGGGGACTATTAAGCGAACGAGGATAAATGGAATGAAGCTCTTGAAGATAAGAAAAGATGTTGGATCTCTAATTTGAGGCTCATTTGGAAGCTTCGCAGGCACAGTTGAGCGTTGTTTGAAAGGATAGTTCCTCTAGTGCTAAGGGTTAATGTTCGAATGATGTTGGGCAGAGCAACGGTTCACAATAGGCAATGATTTCTGTGTCTCTCTTAATTTTTTACCCTGTTTCTCTGTTGTTCAATATTGTCTTTGTTTTGGAGTGAAAGATTGATTATGAACAGGAAAATCGCGGCGAGAGGATTTCGCCCTCGACTTAGATAATTGTAAGAGATTCGGATGACGAGGATGAGGAAGAAATTGAAGATGAATATGATGGATACATGTTTGATTGATATTGGGCGAGCAATTGTTCACAACAAGGATTGAAATGCAAGTTTTTTCTCCTTTCTCTCATGTGCAAACCTTAAAGCATGGTATCCCATGGCAATGTTAACCAACGAGAACAATGTTGGCTTGTACAGTGTGAAAGATATCGATGCTCCTATTCGTTGCCCTGCGTCCTTAAGGGGGATTTTGGTAGCATTTGTCTTACTTCCTGTTGTGCCACAATTAGTGGTGCAAGGTCCCTACGGCTCTAATTACCATTGTTTAGAGGCTGAGAGGGTTGGGTCTATTCAGCATTGTAAAGCGTATAAGTTTCTAACGGTACTCTAAGGGTACTTCGGTTGTTTGCAAAGAAATGATGAGTGGAAGTTGTTAGGGGCAAGTTTTGTGTCATTCCTGCTCTACCCTCTCCTTTGAATCCGATCTCGGTTGCAATGAGCTTTTTCCTCATGATTCCTGATTCTATGATTGATATGGTTGCCTCCAAGCTAGAGCTTTCTTTCATAGGGAAGTTAAGTGGAGCTAGACAAATCACAATTACGAGGAAAGCCTTTAATCTCTTTTTTAAACCATGAGAATTCTGGTCAAAGCTTCATGGAAGTTATGGTTTTGGGAAAATCAAGGCCCTATTTGAAAAATTGAAAAAATGGAATCAAGGTTTTGATCTTAAGAAGGAATGTTTCAATAAGTTCTTGTATAGGTTAGGCTTCCAAGTTTATTGTTGGAATATTGGGAGGATGGAGTGTTGAAGGGTATTGCAAACTCTTTCGATCAACTCATAACTATTGATGCGATGACCAAATCCAAGGAGCATTTGTTTCCTAGATTTTATATAATGGTTGAAGTGGATAGGGTGCTTCCTACTATCGTATCATCCTCTAATTTGAGGAATGGGAGCGAAAAATCAATTATGAGCTCTTTATCTGCCAAAAATGCCATAACATTGGTCACCTTGTTGTGATTTGCCTAAACAATAAGATGAAGCATTTCTCATGGAGGAAAAAAGAATATAATATGGATATGGGCCACTTTCAACCTAGTAGGTCCCAAAACCACTACACCACTTCCTAGAACAAAATCCTGCTCACAAGGCCAAGGTTGTCATCAAGTGAGTGAAAAAGGTTCAATGGTGGAACAATGGAGGATTCAAGGTCAACTTCACGAAAGTGGGTTCTCTCTCCTATGCTTCAAGCTTAGTTTAAACTTGGGAGGGTATTCCTAGAGGCCATGTAAACAAAATATAATCAAAGACACAATAACTTAACTTAGATTTTTTATACAACTCCAAAAAATGTCATTGAGCACAAAAGGAACTAGTTACCCTGCTACGTCTATATAGCCAATTAAACACCATAGTGATAAGTGCATGGAGGCAAAGATACAATATTCACAATTTTTTTTATAAAGATTGTTTCTTACAAATGTGGTGAAATGGTCAACTGCATGAAGCTAACTCAAACAATATTTTATGATTTTGTTTGATTAGTGATTTCAATCAAATTATTCCTAAGCGGGTCTAAAACTATAACCCACTCACAAGGCCAAGTCATCATCGAGTGAGTGAAAAGGCTCATCAATGGGACAATGGAGGGTTCAAGGTCAGCTCGATGAGAGTGGGTTCTCTCTCCTACGTTTCAAGCTTAGTTTTAATTGAGAGAGTGTTCCTAGAGGCCAGTGTAACAAAAGATAATCAAAGACAATGGTAACTAAACTGAGATTATTGGCACAACTCCAAAAAAAATTGTCATTGAGCACAAAAGCAACTAGTTATGTTACTACATCCATATAGCCAATTAAACATTGTTGCAATAAGTGCATGGTGAAGGCAAGATACAAGATTCACAATTTTTTTTTTAAGATTGCTCACTACAAATGTGGTGGACAAGTGAACTACATAAAACTAGCTCAAATAATGTTTAATGATTTTGTTTAATTAGTGATTGAGAAATTCTTCCTAGGTGGGTGCCTTTTTATGGGCCATTGAGTTGTGACCAAATCCTCAAGATATATCCAATTTAATGTATTTTAAATAAAACATGCAAAGCTATTCATAATCAAATTGCGAAAATTCACATGTAATCATTAAATGATCATTACAATAAGTGTGAATGTGCCAAAATGCTACCACATTTTCAAACAAAGATATTACATTTGCAACACAAAACATGTTAAAGGACACCTTAGTAATATTACTAGCAATTGCACGTTAGTGTGCAATGGGTACACCAAATTGTTGTGGAAGTTCAAATAAAGAAAATTTTGTTCTATTTTTTGTGTACATTTATTTAGTATGTGACCTCAATTGGTAGGCCATTTAGAAAATGGTGTTGTTTGTGTAACAAAGGTCTCAATGGAGAAGTGGTAGCTTGAAATCAAGTATGCATCCAATTACACAGATCTAAGTATGATTAGAACAAAATACCTAAATGGAGAAGATAATTAGGCTTCAATATCATGAAGCTCATGTTATGTTTGCAATAGAGGGAGAGGGGGAGAGATAGGGATGGATAAAGGGAGAGATAGAGGGGCGAAGAGAGGAGAAATGATGATAGAGAAGAATGAGAGGGGTATGGAGAGGAGAGGGAGATAGGGAGAGAAACAAAGAGAAATGAGAGAGTGAAAGATAGAGATGCAAGAGATAAATATTTGAGGATAGAGAAAGAGATAGAAAGATAATGATAGACATAGGAAATGATATAAAGAAAGAGACATAAATAGGGAGAGATATAGTGGTAGAGAGAGATAATGAGATAATAAGATAGAGATAGAGGAAGAGATAAAAGAATAAATATCTAGAGAGATAGAGATAGAGATAGAGATAGAGATAGAGATAGAGATAGATACACAAAGAGATAAATATATAGAGATCTAGGTGTAAGGAAACTCAGGTGCGGAAACAGCTTCCTACGCTAATCTCTATAGGAGAGTATTGTGCAAATTCTTATAAATCTTTACAATTTCAGATTCGTTAACTACTTTAACAAAGATATTGCAACCACATACCATGCATACAGAAAAAATAGAGAATGACACAATGATATACCATGGGGAAAACCTTTCGGTAAAAAACCCCAACACTCCAAAACCTGCACAATGTATTAACTTCAACACAAAGATTACAATACACTTGCAATGCAAGTTCTTTCAGGAAATGAGAGACAAAGCCAACAAGACTTAAATTTCTGTTATATCTCTCCCATAGGAGTAGCATCGTATATATAGACTCCTCTAGACGCAAAAATAGGCACAACCACCAAGACCCATGCACAAAGCCACATGTACACAGTTGTTACATGCAATCCCAAGAATAGGCATCCATCCCTAGAATAGACTATGACAGCTTGTCATAGAATCTGCCAAAAATAACGGTCACAAGAGAAGTGTAAGAGAATCTGTCATACCAACCTATTTTTGGCATATTCTCTTACACACACCAACCACTTCTTCTTGGGCGCCCAAATAGGCCCAAGTCATAAGATGCTCTTACACCTGTCATAGCACATTCCTTAAACAGTTCTTACGCGTCATAGGAATCTGTCATGACCGTTTTAGTCATGATCTCCTTATGCACAAGATGCCGACACATCAAGTGGAGTGACACATCAACATGCCAACTAGACATGTACACTCACACTTAATTACATTATTTGTAAAAAATACATTTACAAAACAAATAATAAGAATAGGAATTATCCAAGGTTGAGACACCTTATTCCTAACATTCTCCCACTTGTCGAACACCTTGTAAGAGCAACAGGAACATAACAGGAACTTTAACCGCTATAGGCCAAAAGGCCCATAGACTCCGAACACCATCTGAACTTCTCAGTGCCCACTGGTTTCGTTAATGCATCTGCAACATCCTTCATAGTATTTACCTTCTCCAAATTTACCTTTCCATATTCCACCATATCTCTCACAAAGTGAAACTGCACATCAATGTGCTTCGTTCTGGCATAGAAAGTTGGATTCTTTGCAAGGCAAATAGCGCTCTGACTGTCACACCAAATAGTAATCTGTTTTGCATCAACACCAACATCATAACACAATCTTCTAAGCCAAATGGCTTCTTTACAAGCATGAGTAGCAGCCATGTACTCAGCTTCTGTAGTGGACAAAGCAACCACAGGTTGTCGCTTACTCATCCAACTGATGGCACCACCAAACATAGTGAGCACATAAGCACTGGTGGATCTCCTACTGTCAATATCACCTGCCCAATCTGAATCCACAAACCCACGAATACAAACTGAATGCGGAGATCTAAAAGAGTTACCATGATAACATATGGAGTAATCTGATGTACCCCTCAAATATCTAAATACTCGCTTAACTGCATCCCAATGTACCCGTCCAGGATTAGCCATAAACCGACTCAGGACTCCCACTGCTTGGGCAATGTCTGGTCTAGTACAGACCATAGCGTACATAAGACTGCCAACTGCACTAGCATAAGGTACTCTACTCATGTCCTCCACCTCACTAGGAGATTTTGGACAATCATCTACAGATAACTTTGTTCCCACAGAAATAGGAACACATAGTGGTCTACAATCTGCCATGCTGAACCTGTCCAACACAGACTTCACATACTTACTCTAACTCAACCAAAGTTTTCTGTTAGACCTGTCTCTACTGATTTCCATACCCAAGATGTACCTAGCTGCCCCAAGATCTTTCATCTCAAACTGTGCTGACAACTGAGATTTAAAATCAGAAATCATACACTTACCCTTCCCAAACAACAACATATCATCAACATATAATGCAACGATCATTTTCAACTCTAAAATAAACACAATGATCTGATTTTGATCTTACAAATCCAATTGACAACACAAAGGCATCAAACTTAAGGTACCACATCCTAGTAGATTGCTTCAAACCATATAGAGATTTCTTTAATCTGCAAACTAAGGATTCTTTACCTTTAACAATGTAGTGCTCAGGCTGTGACATATAAATCTCTTCCTCCAAATCACCATGAAGGAAAGTTGTCTTCACATCCATCTGTTCTATCTCTAAATCATATGATGCAGCAAGAGATAACAGAAATCTAATGGATGTCAACTTTGCAACAGGAGAGAATATTTCACCATAATCTATTCCCTCTACTTGTGAATACCCCTTTGCAACCAATCTAGCTTTGTACCTTTCAACACTGCCATCTGCACAGAATTTCTTCTTGAACACCCATTTACAGCCAACAGATTTTCTCCCTTTAGGCAAAGGTACAAGGTCCCAAGTTTTGTTTTTCTCCAATGAAGCCATCTCATCATCCATAGCCTCAATCTAGGAACCTGCATCTTCCATGCCCAAAGCCTCTTTCACTGATCTAGGCTCATCAATGTTAGTAATCAAAGCAAAGGCACAACTGGAATCTAACATAGAATAACCAAACCTTTCTAGTTGCTTTCTTTCTCTCATGGATCTCCTCAAGGGCTGAGGTTGAGATTGTTCTTCCTCTTCTTCCGAACTATCAGAGCTGCTAGAGCTCTCCTCATCATTAGACCCAACATGGTCTCTCTGTTCAGTCTTCTCAGGGGTAGGAGGCAACTGAACAACATCTTTTTCCTTTTCTTTTTCATCTAGTTGTAGCACAATAGAAGATGTTAGCTCTCTGAAAATAACATTTCTACTATACAAAACCTTACTAGTCACAGGATCCCAAAACTTGTATCCTTTCACACCAGCACTGTATTCGATGAAAATACATTTAACAGCTTTGTTTTCCAACTTAGATCTTTTCTCCTTTGGAACATGTGCATAAGCTTCACAACCAAAAACACGAAGATGTCTAATTGAAGGCTTCTTACCAGACCACACCTCCATGGGTGTCTTACCAACAAGGGCTGATGTAGGAGATCTGTTAACCAGATAGCAAGCAGTGGCCACAGCTTCGGCCCAAAACCTTTGTTCTAAACTAGCTCCACTAAGCATACTCCTAGCCTTCTCCATCAGTGTCCTATTCATTCTCTCTACAACTCCATTTTGTTGTGGGGTATAAGGAGTTCTCTTATGCCTCTCAATACCTTGTTCTTTATAGAACTGTTCAAACTCTGCTAAGCAAAACTCACCACCATTGTCAGTTCTCACACACTTATCTTCTTACTAGTCTGATTCTCTACAAGAGCTTTAAATTCCTTGAACTGACTAAAGACTTGTGTCTTACTTTTAAGGAAATAAATCCACGTCCTTCTACTGTAATCATCTATGAAAGATACAAAAAATACAGACTTGGAGATTGAAGGAACTTTTACAGGACCAAATACATTAGAATGAATAAGATCCAAAACATCAGAAGATTTGTGAGAACTAGAGTAAAACTGAACACGATTTTGTTTACCATAGACACAGTGTTCGCAGAAGTCGAACTCGAGATTGCAATCATTTAACCCCTCAACGAGATTTTTATTTTTCAGGGTTCTGAGACCCTTTTCACCAATGTGGCCAAATCTCATATGCCACAACATTGTCTTTTCTGCAAGAAGCTTACCTTCCAAAGTGTTTGCACTACCATCAGAACCAATAGCCATAGACTTCTTCACTGCTTGTTCAGATGGTGAGGATGAAGAACTATTACATAGAGGAATACATGCATCTAGCTGAAATAAGGTACCTCTCCTAGTACCCCTTGCAAGCACTATCGATCCTCTCATCATCTTGCATCCTTCTTTCGAAAAAACAACTTGCACACCTACATCATTCAGCATACTTACAGATAATAAGTTTCGTGCCAAACCCGGAATGTGCATAACTCCGTTGATTCCCTTTACTCATCCATCAAGAAATTTGATAGTGACTCTTCCGTGTCCAACTATCTTTAGGTGAGAATCATCACCCAAGTACACCTTTCCACCATCGAACTCTTCATATTTTGAGAACCAGTTTCGATGAGAGGTCATGTGAAAAGATGCACCTGAGTCAACCAACCACACATCATCAGATGCATGGGCTGCCAAAGCTGCGATGAATGCATCGCCATCTTCTTGAGATCTTTCTGAAGCTGAGTCTGAATCTTTCTTCTTCTTCTTCGGCTCTTTGTAGTATTTACGGAAGT
Source organism: Chamaecyparis obtusa (assembly GCA_027943335.1). NCBI lineage: Eukaryota > Viridiplantae > Streptophyta > Pinopsida > Cupressales > Cupressaceae > Chamaecyparis > Chamaecyparis obtusa. The sequence goes on along the minus strand of BSBK01001313.1, from coordinate 507,851 downwards.
GCCTAGATTTATCACAGTTCCAACATTTTGCCTTGGACTTATTGGAAGTCTTTGACTTCCCACAGGATTTGGATCTACCCTTATTGTCAGACTTATTGTCATTTTTCTTCCCTCTTTCAGTGGATCTCCCATGAACAGCAAGGGCTTCTTTTTCCGAAACGGAAGCCTTTCTACGCATCTCCTCTGATAGCAGCGAAGACACCACATCATCCATTTTGAAGGTGACTAAAGTGCTTCCGAGAGCCATCACAAGATGGTCCCATGAATCTGGTAAAGAACACAAAAGTGTGTAGCAACGATCCTCCTCCTCTAACTTGACACCAGCTGATGTCAATTGTGCAGCCAGCAGATTAAATGCATTTAAATGATCCGTTAAGGATCCACCTTCCTCCATTCGCAGAGAGTACAACTTCTTCCTCAGGAACAACTTGTTCACCAGAGATTTGGCCTGATACACGGCCGCAAGTCTTTCCCACAAACTATTTGCGGTTTTCTCATCTAGAACATTCAGAAGGACTGCATCGGTTAAACAGAGTCTTATAAGACCCTTAGCTTTACGGTCTTTGATATCCCAATCTGCTTGAGCTATAGTTGATGGTCTTGTAGCACTTGAAGTCACTTCCCATAGGTCATGATCTTCCATCTTGAGTTTCCACAACTCGAAATTAGTGCCATTAAATTTCTCCACCTCCATTCTTCCATATAATGAACTTGCCATCTCAATCTACAAATAAGATTCAGAATGCTCTGCAAAAAACTCCCACTCAACTTGAGATTAGCTCAAAAAACCCTACCCAACAACTAGGATCAAAAGTTGATCAGGCTCTGATACCACTTGTAAGGAAACTCAGGTGCGGAAACAACTTCCTACGCTAATCTCTATAGGAGAGTATTGTGCAAATTCTTATAAATCCTTACAATTTTAGATTCATTAACTACTTTAACAAAGATATTGCAACCACATACCATGCATACAGAAAAAAATAGAGAATGACACAATGATATACCCTAGGGAAAACCTTTCGGTAAAAAACCCCAGCACTCTAAAACCTGCACAATGTATTATCTTCAACACAAAGATTACAATACACTTGCAATGCAAGTTCTTTCAGTAAATGAGAGACAAAGCCAACAAGACTTAAATTTCTGTTATATCTCTCCCATAGGAGCAGCATCGTATATATAGACTCCTCTGGACCCAAAAATAGGCACAACCACCAAGACCCATGCACAAAGCCACATGTACACAGTTGTTACATGCAATCCCAAGAATAGGGGTCCATCCCTAGAATAGACTATGACAGCTTGTCATAGAATCTGCCAAAAATAACGGTCACAAGAGAAGTGTAAGAGAATCTGTCATACCAACCTATTTTTGGCATATTCTCTTACACACACCAACCACTTCTTCTTGGGCGCCCAAATAGGCCCAAGTCATAAGATGCTCTTACACCTGTCATAGCACATTCCTTAAATAGTTCTTACGCGTCATAGGAATCCGTCATGACCGTTTCAGTCATGATCTCCTTACGCACAAGATGCCGACACATCAAGTGGAGTGACACATCAACATGCCAACTAGACATGTACACTCACACTTAATTACATTATTTGCAAAAAATACATTTACAAAACAAATAATAAGAATAAGAATTATCCAAGGTTGAGACACCTTATTCCTAACACTAGGAAGATATATATATATATATATATATATATATATATATATATATATATATATCTTCCTAGACCTCTATATTCTATATTCTAATATAATTGATATAAATTGAAAAAATTATATTTAATATATTTGTTTAAATATTTTTTTATAGTAAAATTTTCAATAATTTCTATATTATGATGTATCATAAATATGATATACTTAAATAATCTCCAAGATACACCTAGCACATATGTCATGCAAGAAATATAAATATTATTTAATTTATACTCTAAATTTCCAATTCATTAGATGAGCATGACATAAAAAACAAAATTCTCATAAGAAAGAAAGAAAGAAAGAAATTTTAATGTCCATGAGGCTAAAGATAGCTTGTGTGACAAATTGCTTCACACACTTATTTTTGCATTTAAGCCCTTTTCTTGTGCAATTTGATAATGAGTGCCCCAATTGCTCAACTATCCCCTCGTTGAATAAAACAATCCAAAAAATAGTTGTCAAGATATTAACATAATTGTCCCTAATGTCCTAGAATTTATCACACTTTAAAATGATATATTTTTCTATTTCCAATTTTCTAGAAGTGTAGAAAATACTCTCTTTCTTCTCATGCTTCTTCTCTCTTTTCCAATGCCCAATTTCATAACAAAGTTGATGAGAGTCGGTCCCTATCTGAGCAATAAGACTTTTGGCTCTCCAAGAGATATTGACCCTTATGTATGCTTTTTGATGATGATTACAAGTAGGATTAAATTCTTCAATATAATACTCTTTCTTTCTTGTTAGACCTTTATCCCAAGAACACTTGTGGTACTTATCCATAACAAAATATTTTATCTCTTTACTATTTATGAGGCAAGAACTCAAGTAAATATCCTATTTACTAAACCATTTGTTGTTTTATCGCGTCAAAGTCTTTTTCTTTAGCACAAAATATCATTGAAGACAACCTTAGGCCATCTACCCTCTTCCATTTGTTCAATTCTTTTTAAATATCTTATGAGCCTCACCGTGGCAATTACAATTACTTCAATAGGTGCAACCCCTACTGATGCAAAGCCTTTCACACCTTAGGGTATCTTATTCCCTCACACACACTAGTATCCCTTAAGGGTGGGATTTATATGAAAGACTCCACACCTTGAAACAAGTTCTCCAAACAACCCATGATGTTTATTAAAACTCCCTATGAAAGATAAGACAAGTATCAATTGCTCCTACCAAATGTCTATGGTCGATGGTACCTTTCACCAAGTGGTTTTGTTGTGTTCTGTACTACTTGACGATTCTTCACCAAGTGGATTCAATAACAGACTAGTTAACTCCAAAACTTCCCAAAGCACTCCAAAATCTAATGGCAGATTCAAATACCCTTTTGGACATTCTTCAACATATCAAAAAGTAAACATTAGTTGTTTTGGACCTTCAACCCCAAAAACTATTGCTCCATATTTCTTCCTAGGTCTAATTGACCTATTTTACAAAGCAACTACAAGAAATGCTTGCTCCCATACTTTTCCACTTTCAACAAAGTTATTAAATGGCTCTAATTGAAGGAATATGTAACCAATTTGACCCTATGGTCTTTCTAGACATGAAAACCCCAAATTGCTCCTTAAAACCCTCTAAAACTAGGGCCTACTCAATGTCAACCCTCCGAGCACTATCTGACTCCAACAAAAGTCGATTCACCATTAGTTGACATATCCTAATGGATTTCAACATAAAATGATGCCCTCCTTTGGAGAAAACTCTTGTTGCTACACCTTAGCCTCCAATTTGGTGTTCCTTCAACACAATTAATTGATGATCACCCACTTTCCCTTACTCTTCTACACAATACCTTGTTAGACAATTATAATACATGTTATTCTAATGTCATTCCATGAGAATCAGTAATTTGCATTCATGGAATGACACCTAATCCATTGAAGACAATCGAATTGTCACTAAAAGATGCACTCCCCTGTGACTGTTAGCAAATACAATGATTGATCAAACAAAATGAAATCTCGGGACATATGAAAGGCTTCCAAAACTTCTTATTTTGGTTATTCAAAACATTAGAGATGCACTGGAAAAAAGTAACAAATGAAAGTACCACCATGAAAGTACTGCAGAATTAGTTATTTTATTGCTTCCAAAGAGTACACAATCTGTACATTCTTTGTCTTCTCCGTACTATCCCTTCATCCTTATGCCCTGACCAAGCTATATAGGATGTATTGTAACTATACCAACCAATCCAAAATGGTTTCCCTTCATTACAAATGCATTTAGCCTATTTAACAAAGTTTCCCTCCTAATTGGCACTAGCTGTTAGGATTTAAATATTTGAATTTCTAACTTTATTTAATTGCCCTCCCAAGCATTCTAACTTATCAAACTTATTTCTTATTTTATCCTAGGATCTAATTATCCTATCTAGGACCCTCCTAGCCATCTAGATCCCATTTAGGCACTATTGACCCCCCTTATAAGCAATTTTGGTCCCAAGGTCCTTATCAGGACCTTTGATCATTACATTGGTTTGATTATTACATCCCAATTTACTTGGATTGATGTCATGAAGTCTTCCTTCATGTCTTGGACCCTCCTGTGTTCATGTATCCTCCTAGGTGCCCCTACACCACCTACCTCACTCAACATGATATCATATGTGATTGAACTTTTAATTTTGAACTTGTTTGTAATCAAGCGTTTTTGGATTTTGTCAATTTCCTTCCACTATAGATTAGAAGTACTACTGGCCCAAAATTCACAACCATAGAGAAAAACCAAAAGCACTAAAAGCCCAAAAAGAGTGGGTAGCTTTCCAATCTCATAGCTTTGCTTCTCTACATCTAATTTGAAAAATATAAAATGCTTTCCAACCTCCTAAAGTTCGCTTCTTGTAGCACCCTTCCCAACTTAAATTTTTATTGAAGTCAATTCCAAGGTATTTATCAATCGCTTCTTCAAGAGTACCACCTTCAAAGTAAAACTTATGGTGGTTATCCAACAGGACATGATAAGCATGCTATACATTGGCACCTACAATTTTTGGACTAGGCGTTTAGCCATAAATTCCCTTAGTTATTTAGTCAATGGCCATAAAAGCAACCACAAAATAAAGGGAAATGGAGCTAAGTTGGCTAAATTCAAACAATTTTAAAGTGTGCCCAATAACAAAAAATGTCACGAGGATAAATATCAATGGTTGAAATTGTTGCAATCGTCTTGCATTGCTCTCCTAAGATATTGATTGTTGATTGTCAAAATCAGCTCGCCTAGCTCAAATAAGAAACACTTTCAGCGTAATAAAGTACCTTGAATATGTACCTATGATTTAGAGACATTACATTTACAATACACTTGCCTTAATACCTTTAGATATTATGTGACCTTCACTACACTCCTACAAGTGAGTTTCAATGATTGAAACCTCAAAATCTTTAACACTCTTTTTGCATTAAGAATAATCATTGACCCCTTCGAAAGAGTCCAAAAAATAAAATATCCATTGGTCAAAACCCTAGTCCATGGCACTATAGCCAATACTAGATCCACATATGGGAATGAATCCATGCAAAATGGACACTCTAAATTAAAAGTAGACGATAACATAAATCTCTACTATGCAAGAGATGCTAAAAACCATAGTTGGAAAACTTGGACTCGACAAAAACTCACCAAGGCCTGAAAAAGAAAATTTGGGAAAAACTCAGCCAGTTTTTTAAAAAAACTCAACAAATAATTCGGGAACTGAAAAAACTACTTAAATTTAATTAGAAATGCATTTTTTTTTGCAAAATTCAATGAAAAGATGCATCCAATGAGTCAATTAATGAGAACATGAAAGAAACAAGCTGAGTCTAGATATATTTAAACACAAAGTGGGTACAAAATCGCATTCTCATGAGGAATGCTGATGGTTGGAAGCAAAGTAGTAAATAGTTTATGTAAAACTAAAAATAAATACATCATTACAATTTACAATTACATCTTCCTCTCCCCAACTCTAGTAAAAACTAAGGGAGAGGTAAAACTAGAGGTTCTAGTTGTTGTTATATGGAGCCTAATCAGACTCGAAGGTTAATTTTTCCCACTTTTATCGGCCCAGTTTCCCCTCAAAATTTTCAACGGGGGTTTGGGGGCAGCCCTCCTTGTTGCGATATAGGGTAGGATCGCGGGGCACTTTTATCGGCCCAGTTTCCCCTCAAATTTTTCAGCGGGGTTTAGGGGCAGCGCCCCTTGTGCGCTCCTTGTTGCGATATAGGGTAGGGTCGAGGGGCAGTGCCCCGCGAAGCCAAAAATGACTTTTATTATTGTACAAAGGCAATCAGCTACCAAGGGCTTGGAAGCCTCTTTTCTTCCCTCACTGCCAAACACAAATGCTCAAAATAAAAAAAAATGAATAAAACTGTGACGTTTTTTGCTTTAACACTAGACTATCAAAACGTAGGCGAGTTTTTAGCTTAGACTTGCTGAGTTCTTGTGAAAAACTCAACAAGTTAATCTGTGAAAAACTTGCGGGGCTCAAAAACTCGGCGATTAATCGGCGAGTTTGCCAACTATGCTAAAACCCTTCATTGGCTGTTTTGGAGCTTGCCAAAAGTTCTGAACAAAGGGTAAAAGGACTGAAGCAAGAGAATACCCCTCACCAACACTTAGGCAAAGAAAACTTGAGGGAAACACTTGAAAATATTTCCAGATTTTTCAAAGCCCTGACAAAACCATTTTGTGTTGCCCTTGGCGAGTTGTAATGATGAAGGAGATCCCTCCTTGGAGAGGATTGTCTTCAGTGATAATTGTGTAACACTAACAGAGCCCCCTAACTTTGATGGGAGTGATTCATAGTGGGCTTGTTAAGGGGTCAAGGAGGTCCAAGTTAGTGCTATGCATTCAGACATTTCACTTCCTTTCGTAGAATGAAGAAGTAATTAGTTGAGTTATAAGAAGTCCAATAATTTCTTATGATCCGTGATCAACATTTGAAACAGGAAGAGCAGCTGAAAAGGGAAAAATCTTCAATTCTTTTGAAGATAGACTAGTGGTAGTATTCGGCACACTTGGGAACAGTACAACTTCAAGCCACCTTCAATGCTGGTATCTTGTTTGTACATTGAGTTCTAGTAGTTTTAAGTCCCTTTTGGGAGTTTCCATAGGGTTGATAGTGGTGTACAGCTGTAGAACTATTTGATCCTTGTTGTTTGTTGTTGAGCGTTTGGTTTTATTATTGCATCTTTACGTATTTGTTAAACGTTATAGACCCCTTCCAAAAACATTACTTTTACTTAAATCAAAAATATCTTCTCTATTTCTTTGACTTTTAAGTTCTGTTTTTACAAAGTAGTCATTTTCATTTTAAGGAAAACTGGGTTTGTAAATGGTTTGATGAGCATGGTGTTGGACAAAGTTATGCAGTTTTTGTTATTTGGTCCTCTGTCATTAGAAGGGACAATTTTATAAATTAAGGTAGGAAGAGAATAGGCCCACTCCTTTAGGGAGAAATCCTAAGGATGGATCAATCCAGAAAAGTGGGTTAGGCTGTGTAGTGAATAGGGAGATTTTGTAGATGGCTGTTCAAATTTGTCTTTTCTTGCTCGTCATTTTACTCAACTTCCATTTGAGACAACTATTTAACAATACAAAAAGCAGATTTCACCAATATACTTGGTAACATTGGAAAAGTTCTTAACCAAGACTTTAGTCAACTCATGCATGCTTTTGAGCCCAAACTGCTTGCTTTTATTGCTCACTGCAATGGTTTTTGGTGTGAAACCATAAGGTTATTATTATCTTCAGTCCCATACAATTAAAAAAAATTCTTATTTCTTCAAGCATTCTAGCTTCCCGATCCCCGTCTTCCAGACCCCTTTCTTAACATCTTCTCAAATTCATATAATACTTTATTCTCATTCAACCAGATAAACATCTTCCCTTCCATATATCAAACACTGGCAGGCAATTAAATTATGACTCTGCCTATATTGTTCTCACCCTAGATTCCATTGACAATCACTTGAAATTTGTATAGAAATGTTTTGTAGCCCTCCCACAAAATTAAAAAAAATGGACGTACAGATCGTCATGCAATGACAATATTTTTACACTTTGACTGAAAGAATTGAGCTCTGCAAATTGCTTCCTCAGAAGAAAATCAAAGTCCATAGCAAATCATTTCTGGAAGGGAGGATCTAATCTGCAGGGTGCAGAAGAAGACTGTCTTCTTTCACTCTTTCAAAGTCTAATCTTCTTTCTGTGGTCAACTCCATAATCAAATTTCTCTTCAAGCGAGTTTTCAGATAATAAATGCTTAAAAAAGAAGGATTCTGAATGAAAATGCTAAATAAAGAAATAAAGGACGTACAGAGCATGTGTCTGAAGGAAAAGGAGAATAAGGTAGGAGGCATTGAGTAGGGAACAGGCACACAACACTTAAGTATGTGTGTTTTTCACAAGAAAATAATCATGTGCCCTCTACAAGCCTCTGGAATGTTATGGAATTTATAAAATTAAAATTTAATTTCTATTAAATTAAGGAAAAGCCTAGAGCTATTCAATATCTTCAATTCATGGACAATATTATCCGTTTCCAACTAATTTTTTTTGTAATTGTATGAATGACCAGACCATTACAGGAATGGTGTTCCAAAAAGACTTGCAAAAACAAATTACATAGATACAGGTTATTTCACCAGACCATGACACACAAGAAACACAATCTCCAGAAATCAAACATGATCTTTGTTTATCACCAATGGGGAAAACAGAGAAGAGAAAACCTAACCTGCAGGAATCCTTGGCAACTGACATGATTCATGCAGAAGTTGCACTGAATCTGAAATTTTATGTAATTATCAAAAGCCACAAAATTTCTGAATACCAGAACATTTACGTGCACAAATTTCCTTGGGTCAAGAATGGCACTGCTAAAAAGGAACTCTATAATATGTTTGTTGAAAATGTTGGATTGTTGGAAATCCTGTAACATGAGAATGTTACATTGTAAGAGGTTTATCCATCCAGCGAATAGTGCAACCATGGGCTTCTAAGTGCTTAATTAGAAGACGTGGTATTTTAAACTTCAAGAATTCAAGAAGCTTTAGTTTCTTTAGACTCTTGCAAGACAACAGAGTAGAAATAAAGCCATTAACAGTTACATTCCTCAAATGAACCAACTTCACGTTCTGTAAGCAAGGAAGGCTTGCAAATGCTGATAATCCGATGTCTGAGACTGGACAATATGAAAGATTTACCTGCAGAAATGTCACAAATTCCAATTTAAGATTGGATTGGGAACATGATTCCAAATGTTGCACAGTATGAAAGATTTATCTGTGGAAATACCACCAATCCCAATGTAACATATGCAGGGGAATATGAATAAAAAATTCACAATATAAAAAATTTATCTACAGAAATAACACAGATTCTGGTGTAAAATATGCAGGGGAACATGAATCAAAAAGCTACATTGTATGATATAATTACCTGTCGTAAATTTCGACATGAATTAGCTATGGCCAATATCCCAGCATCATTGACATTGTAGCACCTTTTGACATCTAATTCAGCAATACACTTGCATCCTAGAGCAATTGCTGAAAGACCAGCAGATGAAATACCAGAGCAACCACGGATTTCAAGGTTTTGAAGTTTATGCAGTTGTGATATAGACTTCAGAGCATCATCACTAACATTTGCGCAGTAGGAAAGGTTTATGCTCTTTAACCTTGGGCAACCGTTAGAGATTACTGCAATTCCAGCATCACCAACACCTGTGGATCTGGATATACTTATCATCTCAATTAGTAAGCAGAAAACATCTCAAATTGGGAATAGCAACTTTCAAAAAGCATTCAACTATTCCTTTTCCTAGGAACATTATGCAATGATCTACAGGAATTCTGAATTCATTAAAGTACCTGTACAAATCAAGTTCTTCGAGATTTGAGCAATGTGTGCCTATATGGATGATCCCCTCATCAGATATGTTTGGGCAGAATCCTAGCTTCAAAGTGATTAATCCAGAGCACCTAGCAAGGGATTCCAATCCTGCAGGAATGGATTTTGTAAATACAAGAAATGTAAAAGATGATGAAACATATTTTTGGGCTGAAACCCATAACTATCAAAATCATCCCTTTCAAAACTCTCTTCCTTCTCAAATCTAATTATCTAAGTATGGAACCTGTGTTGTTTACGCCGCAGTCAGTAAGGTCAAGTTCTTGCAGAAAAGGACACCCCTCTCCCAGCATTGTCAAACTCTTTTCTGTAACCAAGTGACAAGATTCGATTTTAAGAGATGAAAGATGTCTACATGATCTCGCAACAGCTGATAAAGCAACATCAGTTAGATCATGGCAGCAAGTAAGATCTAACTTGTTCAGCTCTCTACAATATGCCAAAAATCTTTTCAATTCTTCATCTGTGACTCCAATACACTTGCTTAAGCTCAATTCCCTCAAACATTTGCAGCTCCTACCAAAAGACTCCAGTGCAGTCCTAGAAATTTTACAACCGTCAAATTTGATTATTTGCAGTCTCTCAAAAGTTAGGGAGTTTGCAAGATCGATTGTTATCTGCATTACACAAAGCAATATATTATTAAAGTATAAAACAATAGTTACAACATGAATTAAACATAAGTTCTTAAATACTCTTACAATCAAGAAAATTAGCCTTTACCAAAGCTTTAAGACTTACTGGCATACAATAGGCAAGAGTAAGTTGGCGCAACTCTGGGGAAACATTTGCAAAATTGACTATTCCAGTAGAGCTGATTTTGTGACACTTTGAAACATCCAGCCCCTTTGACAGTGAAAAAGCAATGTATCACAACAGATAAACAGACATTTCAGGGTCCAAACTTTTTGGCTAGATTCTAATGATATATTCATTGAGTCAGTAACCAAGCAAAGCAAATCCTTACCGAACAGATATGTAAATCTAATGAGATTCCTTAAAATGTGCAATTAGTTCAAATTTTTACAAGCAAGAAAATGTGTTGCTATATTAACCACCTATAGAATAGGTAGATTCTCTTCCAAAATCTGGGGCAAAATTGCATGAAAATACATTTAGTAGAAGAAATACCAAAAAATGGCAAAGGCAGCAGAACGGCATTGCAAACCTTCTTAAGGCTTAAAGAACTTCTTGCAAGCCAAAATTTTATGTTTTCTTTATAACCTGTGCAATAGGTTTGCTCATGATTGGGCATAGTCAATACTTGATGCTTCAAACATTATTGTCCTGGCAATGCACTAGATATAAACTACGATGCCATTACAAGCTGTAACTGGTTCCTACTAGTAACAACCAATGATCAGTGACTTGTAACTGTAATTTGCTACTAGCAACTCTCTGCTGGCTAGAATTCACTTGCCCCATGACACACAAGGTTATTTACAAGCACTTGCAGTAACACTTAAAACTTGCATGCTAGGCTAGGTCAGAATCTAGATAGAAAATAAAACTTGCAAACAGAGGACATGCAAATGAAGCAAAAATGAAACCACAAAGATAGCTTGAGTTTTAAAGTTTTAAGTCCTAGCATTGGCCATGGAAGCCTGATCTGACCCAAAAATTGTTGAAGGGAACAACCTGCAATCCTCAAGGATCCAAACAGATTGATAAAGCTCATTTTGTTCTGGAGCATTGTAATTAGGTCAAAACCTGAGGATATAAAAAATAAAAATAGGCAGCCTCCTCAGGTTTTAGTCATCTTGGATAGGACCTTCAAAACTGAAATCAGAGAGGTTGCAAATCAGATCATAGCTCGTTGCATTTATGCCAATGGACTTGCTTTCAACCTTGTTAGACCACCTTATTAGCGAGCGATGGTGAGTACCCTTGCAATACACCTCCTAATTATGTTAGTCCCAGATATGAAAAGGTGTGAACCACCTTATTTGTTGAAGAAGAAAGCTTCAATAGAGACACAATTGAGAGTGATCAGAGATGCATGGTCGAAAACAAGAGTGTCCATCAATTCTGATGGATAGAAATATTGCAAAAATAGGTCATTGATCAATGTTATTAGCAGTGTCCCCTTAAGAGGCACTATTCTTAAAGGCATTGGATTGTGAGGGGCAAGTGAAAGATGCAAGTTTCATTGCCAATATTTTCATAGAATTCATGGAGATGGTGGGGCCTACAAATGTTGTCCAATTCATAACAAACAATGCTAAAAATTGTAGGGTAGTTGGTTCTATAGTGGAGGCCACATATAATCACATTTTCGGACACCGTGTACAATCCACCCAATTTAATCATGCAAAAGATTGGCACACAAATTGAATGGGTCAAACAAGTTTACATGGAGGCCAAGGAGGTTCAAATGTTTGTGACTAATCATTACATGTCACAAGCCATATTCAAGACCTTCTCCAGATTGGAGTTGTTGAAGGGAATTTAAATTTGTTTTTTTAGTTTTAAAATTTTAATAGTCGATATATGACATGCATTTTTTATGCCATGTTAGGTTGTTGAAACAGATTTGCATGTCACACAATCGTCTTAAGACAACTTGTGAAGGTGCAAGAGGCCTTGAGTTCTATGGTCATCAACACCTTGTGGAGTGTATGGAGGCAGTCAAACACAGAAAGAGCCCATAAAGTAAATACATTGATCATTGATGATGAGTGGTGGGATCGTGCATAATATGTTTTGAGTTTCACTGAGCCCATCATGAGCATGATGTTGATACCCATTACCCATGTTTGGGTGAAATTCATGATGGCATGGACACAATGGTGGAGAACATAAGAACAATAATAGAGGCCAAGGAACATGACCCAAAGGATGCGTTTTTCAAAGTTGTTTTTTCAAAGTTGTAGAACAAATTATTGTTAACCATTAGAACAAGATGACCACCCCCTTACATCTCTTAGCATATGCTTTCTTGCCAAGGTTTTATAGCTAAGAGACACTTGCATTGCCAAGGAGGGTGGCACCATATAAAGATGTAGAGATTTCTGCAGGCTACAAGGCTGCATTCAAAAAGATATGTGATCTCGAGATATTGTCTTGATCGAGTTTGGCCAATTTGCATCTTTTGAATATTATGATACTACTGCCCTTATGATTAATATAGGACGAATGTTGATGAGTGGTGGTATGTACATGGTCAAATGGTCAAGGCTCAATTTTCTTGCAGCCTCTTGCACAAAAAATTCTCTCCCAAGTATGTATTTTTTCTTTTTATCATTTCTCATTTGATCATGATGCTATCATATTAATATATTTTTATTTTATAATTTATGTTTCGACTTAATAACTTCTAATTCATGGAAAATGAACTATAAAATTAAATACTAAATGTTGTATGCAGACTCAACAAACTGCAAGTTCTTTAGCTGAGCAAAATTGGAGTACATACTCCTTCATCCACTCGGTCAAGCACAATCATTTGGGCGCAAAAAAAACAAAGGATTTGATCTACATACACTCCAACCTTCACCTTTTGTCACATAAGCAACCATAATACAATGAGGGTGTGACAAGGAATTGGGATCTAGCCCCTGAGTGTGCCGATTTAAATGCCATAGTTGCACAACTTGCCCAAGTCTATAGATGAACAAGAGGTAGCTATTGCACATGACACAAATATAGCTAGTGTGAGTGGCAATTAAATGGATTGTGGTTCAAATTAAGTTGAACCAAGTATTGACCTTGATGCCTCTGATGAAGATGAATATGGCATTGGATGTTAAATATGGCTTGTAATTTGAATTTTCATTGTGTAATTCCATTTTGAGACTTGAATATTATCATTTTTTAAAATTATGAATATGATAAATGAGGTATTTTATTTATGATTTTATCAACAATCATGAATTTATGAGTAACAGTATTCTAACTTCTTTTTATATTTATAACTTGATGTTTGAACATGTATATATAAATGTCTAACATATCAATATGTATATGCATATGTATATGGTGTGTGTGTGTGCGCAGAGGAATCTGAACCCTAATCCAAGGAAAAAAAAAATTTGTCGCACCTGCATATGCATACCTGAACCAGAACCCAAATTGGGAACTTCATATTCTTAAATGCTCTATATTTCTTATTCTAATTGGAATTGTGGTTTTAGGGCAAATTATAGTAATATCCCCAAAAGGGACATTACAATGCTGTTGTATTTAGTGAAGCTTAAATGAATTGATAAGAATACAGTGGACCTCCTTCCATACTATGGCATGAGGACAATAATGTTCATGCAATATCTGTTGTCAATATCCTTTCAGCTCTGCACTACGTTTTCTGCTATTTGTATTTGCATCACTGCTGAAAGTTAGTATTGTTAAGGGGGAGATATCTCTGACCTACAAAGCCCTTCTGCTGCAAAGATCAAGTCTACTTATATTATCCATATAAATGCTGCAAGATTGATGCTCAAGTTTGCAATTACCTGTTGTTCGTTTCTCAGTGAACTATTGGCCTTATGTATGATTTACGGAGATAATGAAGGTCAGAATTATATTTCTGATGTACACTATTAATTCCATTTCAACTAAGCTTATTACTATTTACTCACTTTGGTTTATGAATGCATATATATCTGGGACCATTATATGAAAGCCAAACACAGACAAAACTGCAAACAAACCACACTCTCTCAGACATATGCAAACTATTTGACAAAATGCTCATTGAGGAAAGTTGAAAAAATACCAGTGGGAAAGGTTTTTAAAAATTGGGCAAATAGTGGCCACATGTACTCCAATGGTGTCATATGTGCATCTGCACTATCATACACACTTTAGTGACTACTCAAACACAGATGTGGTAGTGAATTTTTCTCCAAATGACATGCAGTTGCAACCATGGGACAATTAGACTAAGCCAAGCATCCATGCTAAAGAATGTCATCTAGAATTCATTGCAACCTACCACATGACTTTGGTTGTTATTTATCAATCTATGATCAAACACTATCAACATGAATTCAAACAATATTCTATCATCTCTCACCCAAGAACTCTCTGCAATTGAATAACACAGCAAAGTTCTACTTCTAACAACTTCTGAGGATGGTGTCATAATGTAGCATGAGTTGCTACTTGTAAGGAGCTACTCGCCCTAGGATGAGTTCAAGGAGCTCCTCTACAATAAATTTGGAAACCATTGGAAATTGGATTGGCACTTTATCCCCACATAGCTATCTATGATCAAACACTATCAACATGAATTCAAACAAATTTCTATCTTCTCTCACCCAAGAACTATCTGCAAGAAAATAACACAGCAAAGTTCTAACAACTTTTGAGGATGGCATCATAACATAGTATGAGTTGCTACTCCCCCTAGGATGAGCTCCTCTACAATAAATTTGGAAATCATTGGATATTGGATCAACACTTTCTCCCTACATAGCTATCTAATATAAAGGAGAAGTAATCAATACAAAAGATCCGTGGAAGGCTCATCCCCTAGATAGAGTGAGGCGTCTATACATCAATGCCTTCAATACTAATGTTAGTTATCAACTAAAGGGATGGGAATAGTAAATAGCATGTTGTTTCTGTTTAAAAGCATTCATCACACATTTATATTATAACCCCCATAAGCATCACTATTAGTTCCAATTCATTTTATGCATTGGAAGAGAAGTCTCAATTTTTTAAGTCCTCACAAACTTAGTAGTTTGATGGGGACATAATCATAAACTCAAAATGAGGCATATTTTTAGTGTATCATAAATCCAGTTTAATTCAGAGTTCAATGCTTTCAAAGATTCAATATATTTTCCTATGCATTTACATTTTAAATTGGTTTCCATCATTGTTGTTATTTGAGTAATAATGAGAACTATATAAGTGTAAGTATGTAAAAATAGGTCACTGAGTGGGTAGGGGGTAATGGAGAAAACAACTCATACTCATCAAATTCATGAAATCATGATGAGAGAAAAGAGAATGCACTAGTTTAATTTACTTCACACTCTATAGGAATTGAATGAATGGCACACAACACACTTTGTAGGATTGTAGCCCATAGCATTCAGTTTTCAAGACCCACTTTATTTGGACTGAACTGAAAGCACCTTTTGTGGATTTTGAAAGAGTATCTACACAAGAAATAATAGACTGGTCTAGCAAAGACATAGGCCCAGTTAAGCACTTTGCATACATCAAACCTTCTCGCTTGGCCTCATCTCCGTTATGTTCAAGAACTTTAATAGCCTCCAACCCCACCTTTGTTGAGGAGGAGAGAATCCCATCCTAACAAAAACATAAAGGCCCTTGGTTGGGTGACTTTCCCAATTGTACGAGATGAAAAGGTGAGAGGCTAAAGGCCCTTTCCCTTTCCCTCATCCCAAAAGTCAAATGCATAATGAATATTACAGTTGCATGCCCTACTTCTTAAAGTGTTGCAAACTCAAGCCCCATCCACCCAAAACTAAGGGTGAGTTAACAAAAATAATTAGGATCTACATACCCTCATACAAAGAAATTGGAAAACAACAGATGATTCATCACAGCCTTCAAGAAGACAACATAAACTGACAATTCAAACATTGGATTATCAGCATAGGCAAGCCTTGTTTAAGGAATATAAAACTGGTTTACCTTAAAAATGTAACCATGCACTGCTTGTTTTTTGGTTGATTGACTTGTCATAAGTGAAAAAACTAAAACTTATTAAATAATTAAAATTCAATCACCACGGATCCTAATTGAGTACTTGGAAGTTCACGTGTACTTTTCATTGGAGGAAAAGCCTTAAGTGATGAAGCATTCTCATGTCAGGAATTTTCAAACAGCTGAGGATTAAGAAAAATGTATAATGTATTGAGTATTCAGAGTTCCCATTTTAGTTGTATGGTATCGCCTCAATATGTCATGTCCTCCATCTGAAACCCTAATCACGGCAATTAATGTAAATAAATAAGGAGCAGAAAATGATTTATAGCCTCAAAATTAAATTGACCACCTTGGTGAAAGAAAAATAATGCACAATTGCTGGCTGACCTTGTCTTGTTAAGCGCCCAATTTGAAGGAAGATTTAATTTTAAAATAAGTACCTTGGCCCACCCACAAGGGTGAAGCACCCAGCCTTGGGCAGGGAAATTAATAAATAAAAAAAGTTTGTTATGCTTGGCCAACCTAGAAGGGTTATGATGGCCGACCTAATTGAAGTGGTACGCCCATTCATTTGAAGAGGCATTTAATGGGTATGAATAAAAGTCCTTGGAGGAGATTTTAAATCATTCAGAGAAGAGGGGAGCAGAGGAAATATGCAGACCTGCAATCAGTGATCAGCAGACTGGTAATGCATCAATCCATTAAGAAAATCAGATCGGATATATATTTATACGATCTGCATTCAGCAAAGCAATCAATCAAAATGAGGACAAAAGCCCTGAAATTCTCATTGCTGAGTTAAGGATGAAAACCCCAGATTCAGGCAGATCAAGATAGACGTACAGGAGGAAATCATCACAGTTTGAAGGAGAATTTAGCAGAAAATCAAGATGTGATTTATTTTCAGAATTGTGTCATGAATCTGAAAATTATAATAAATTCATAAATTTAGACAAAGCCATCATCTTTTGGAATAAGGATGGTTGTTTCAGGGCAAAAATCAGAAATATCCCTAAAGGGGACATTACACAAAATTGAAGATTTTTGGACATGTCATTGTTATTTCTAAATAGAAAATTTGGAGTTTTGATTCAATATGCAAATATTCAGATACTACGGATTGTCTGAGCTGGATTTCACAGCTGATTAGGATCCCATTATTTCGGACCCCAGTTTCCTGTACTTCAGGATAACTCATATTTCATCTTTGGAGCTACATGTTTTCAGTTGAGGTGGGTTATTTATCTAGCTTTTCTTATGACCACCCTTTCTAAAATGCCATGTCAGTACAGTTCAATCATGCCTTGAATACACTTTACAATTTTGAGATTATAATGCAATTACTAAACATACAGTTAAATGAACCATAAAAGATGGCAATGAAAATGAAATGAGAAACACTATCATTTGGAAAGAAAAAAACAACTGCGCATCATTTGAACCATGGTACGCCCTCCCTGCACTCTCCCTTTCCTGGAAGAGATATTAGGACCTTCCAATTAACAAATCTGCAATTTGCTTACGTTGGTTATAAAAATGTGATGATGTTTCTGTATAAAGGAGTCAACTTGTTACCTCCCTCAAGTGTCTGGATGAAGAAAATTGAAAATTGTGTGAAGAACACAATTCTAAATTTCTCCAATGGTGTATTATTTATAGAAGAATGCAAAAATCCAGGCATGCATGCATGAATTCATATGTTCTTATTTGTATGGATATATGTATGCACAAAGGGATATGTCTATGCATTGATATATGTGTGCCTGAATGTATTTGTATATGTAAATTTTCATATATAGCTATCCACTTAGCAAATGCATACATACACAAACATACAAAAATGCCAATATTAAACTTGCTTCTTTCTCAAGCTATGCAGTGAAAATCCTGGAAAGAATTATTCCATTGCATACCATTATGTCCATGGTTGTTGCTCCATAGAATGATTCTGTGTGCTTACACAAAACAAACACACACACATCTATGTCAAAACATCTTCTTTATTAGCCCATGCAATGAAAATCACTTGAATGTCAGAAGTTTTAGAACCATGAATAGGCCTGCTTTCTCAGCACATAAAGGAAGAGCTCCTAGCAGCTGATAGCCCTTATAAAAGCATTTTGTAAAAATTGGTGTTGAAAACACCTATTGATATGTTTTTGTGTGTGTGTGTAAGTATGTATGAATGTGTGTGAGTATGTATGTACATTGTATATATGTCTGTCTGTCTGTGTGTTTGTACGTGCGTGTGTGTATATATGTAGCTGTGTATGTATGCATGTATAGATGTATGTGTGTGTATATGTATGCATATGTGTATGTATGTGTGCATGTGTGTGTGTTTGTGTTGTCTGTGTTGTGTATGCATGTATGCGTGTATCTGTGTATGTATGAAAGTATTTGTGTTTATGTACATGTGAGTGTGTGTATGTATGTATATGTACATACACATACATGTGTATCTGTCTGCATGTGTGTATGCATCTGTACATACATACATACACATATATAGACATATACATATGCATACATACCTTGTCAAGCAAGAATAACATATAAAGTTCTTTCCAAGTTTTTAATTCCAAAAATTGAATTAAACAGAACTTATTTTACCATAATCCATTGCCATTAATTATTATATTTGTAATATGGATCATTGCTTATGCATTTTTCATACCTGTAAAGATATGTTCCTGAGATAAATAAGGCCTTCATCACTCACACTGACACATCCAACCAATGCTAAGTTCTCAAGATGACTTAGACATGTAAGAGATTCAAGACATTTGTTGGTTATCTGCAGCAAAACAAATCTTCTCAGTATGCAGTGATCCAATTTTAAGTATAAAAAATTCAATCACATTTCAGTTGTGCTAAGTGTTGGGCTTAATTCAAAACACATGCAGCCAACATGCATTTACATTCCTTAAATTACTATTTATTTACAATCTCTATCATATACCGTGTTTAAAAGAACAATTAGCATGACTGAAGACTTATCACCAAAACAGTTTGTTCAGTAAATAACCATGTACATCCTGATATAAAAATTCTTATATAAGAATTCAATTTACTATGTATGAAATAAAGTTTAAACTCCAATGCTTCAACCTAACAAGTTAGCAAAGAAGGAAAATCATACCAACATGTTAAATTAAGGTTAGAATAGTTTTATGTAATTTATTATTGTCGAAGATGTATGGAATCATGGTCTCATTTTAATGTGCAAAATTGTATCATCATATCTGTGTGTATGTGTGCACTGTGTAACATATTGCATATGGAATAAACGTGGGGCTTAAGCAATAGCTGACTGTCACCAAATAATGTCTGACTGACGGCACAAAGAACTACTTAAAAGACCAGGCTTTCTAGAATATATGTATATTTAACTAGAATATATGCAAATTAAAAAATATATATTTGTAGTTAGATTGCCTTGCATTGGGAGCATATCAGTGGCCAATACTAGTGAATTGACTTTGTTAAACTGAAACAGAAGACAGACCTCAAAGTTTAGACAACAATATTTTTTTCCTTCAAGATTTGTCAACTTTATTTATAACACAAATAATTCTTATGAAAATAAATTATGAGAAATCATATTGGAAAATTTTAGCCAAGATTCACAAACTTCTACATTATCTACAAGTGTGGTTAGAATTTTCTCTCCCTGTAAGAAAATGTTTCATCTGCAACAGCCACACGTTATTGGAAGAAGAGAATAGCCCTTATAAAAGAGCATTGCGCCATAACATAACGAAAAACCTTAACTTTGCCTTTACAAGACAAGACCTATCCTTATATGCAGAAAAACAAAGAAGGGATTAATAACAAGGGCTAATTAAGGCTTAAGTCATATTCACACCTGTAAGTAAGAAATATCGAGATTCCGCAGCTCCTTGCATTTGACAGCAACCAACTGAACTCCAAGGTCTGTGACCCCTACACACCACTTGAGATTCAGAGTGTGCAACTTCCTGCATCCAACAGCTATGCATCCAAGACCCATGTCAGTGATTTGTTTACATTTCACTAGCTTCAACGATTGCAAGTTCTGAGCATGTGCTATAGCTTCAGCTGCATAATCTGTGAATCTAGTACAGTTGGAAAGATCAACCTCAACCAAAGATTGACAACTTTCAACCAGCCGTGCTATACCCGAGTGAGTGAAAGTCCACAAGTTTGAGAGGTTGATGGAAAGTAAATGATTCTCAATGATGCGAGCCACACGCCTTAAACTTTCATCTGTGATCTGGGAACAAAGGGATAGATCTAAATGCTGAATCTTGCTGTATCGTTGTAAAATCCTGGGTAGCAACTCTGATCTCGTTATCTGCACTTCCTTCCTAGACCTCGCTTCCAAGGAGAAAAATCGTTTGCTGACTAGGCACCATGACTTTCTGTCTGTGGAATCCTGCAGTTTGTCAAGGATAGTTACAAGGATCTCATCGTCCAGGATACTCATGATTGAGCTACACTGGATAGCCGCTCTCTTCATTGCAAGAGATTGAAATCACAAACCTGCGCTTAAAGATCACCCGATTCGAAAGCAATGCGTTGAACCAAAGATCTGAGACACCACAGATACAATCAAATAGATGTACTCCCTGGGGATACTCGTGCCCTATATATAGCTCAATGCAACAGTTTATGAGTTCACTCTGTTTCAGATTAGCTTATTGGGTCGCAATGAGATTGTTAGAGAGAACCCAAAACCTGATTTTACAATTGTTCGTACAAAACTTTATTAGATGCTATGTATGTACAGACGCCCAATCAGAAGCTGAATATTTTCTCTGAAAGCCAACTACAATAGGATATTCTAAAGAAATATTACCAGCAGCAAATGGATGCATTATTTGAGACCGTACAGGAATCAGAGAAAAAATCGGACGGAAGAAATGATTGGTTTAAAGACCAACTCAATTACACACTTCCACCAGGCAACAATCAAATTTATATTTCAGTACTTTATAAGTCTAAGATGTCAGACCTGTGAACTTGATTTACTTAATTGCAGAGAAGCTTATAGTACTTTATATGAGAAAAACCCAATTCTTTCCCCAAAACTCATCATGGTTCAAACATATTTCTTCACCACTGACAAACACAAATTCTAACCAGTCCCCTCGTGTGTCAAAGCCCCGTCTCTCCCAACTGAAACCCCGACTCTGTATGTTTCCAACTTATATCTCCTCCACAATCAATAACACAAAACCTTAGCCGTAGTTCACTTGGAGTTTCAGAATTAAATTGCCAATTCACAATTGTTAACTAGAATGTCTCTAATCCACAAGCTTTGAAGGACTGGACAAAACACCTGGTATTCCAGGTGTCTAATGTAAGCTAATCCTTATCTTCCAGAATCTAATATGGTGATACTGATGAACACAAAATTTAGAATAATTTCAATACCCTTGGATTCTGTGTATCTCTGAAATATTCAATTCTATTTTGACTAAAAAAAATACAAATTTCTTACAAGGATAAGGATTAAGATACTGACCCTACTTATTGAATGTTAGCCCACTTAGCAGGCTTTGGAATTCGAACCTTCCATAGAAATACATCATCCAACAGACAGATGGAATGCTTATTAGATACCCATCTCATTGCTGAAGAATCCCTTCTAACAATAAAATCCCAATTCCTCATACACGCACCTCGCCCTTTTCATTCACACACAAACCCAAATCATCAATGCCCTTTGCCCAACAAACCCATCTCACATTCCTAATTTACAGACAGTTAAAAAGATACCCCAGCTGATCATTAATACCAACCAGTGAAAATCGCCTCATACTCCTTGTTTACAAACATAACCAATTCACGCAAACCAAAGATAGCCCAAAAAACGTGACCACATTTCGCCTCCAAGTTAAAAAACCAGATTGAAACTTCTTCTGGCTAGCGTGAAGGAGAATTTCCTCAGCAAATTCAAATCACAACTACAGCCTTCAGGTTCCTAAGCTTTTTTCCTTGGTTTGGAAAAAGATAAACATGGTCAACAGACAGTACGGTAGCATGTACAACATGTACAGATAAGCAAGGCAAGTCTTTGGTAGGTCCTAACCGGACAGGTACTGTGCGTACCATTGCGTACCTCCCCCGAGATGCCTTTCCATATATAGTTTATTTCTTCTTGGGGACCATCAGCACATGATTATGTTTTAGATTAGTGTCTGGTCAGTGCTACGCTATGAGTTGTACGGATTTGTTTCCTTTTCTTTCCTTTTAATTTAATCAGATACATTTTCCAAATATGGTTTCATTCTCTTGGAACTCTGACCGCATAATTTGGCAATATTCTTAACGGAAAACATGGACCACGATAAAATTTAATAGTTGCTTATGTGTTACAGAGAAAAAAAAAGTGATGGAGAATAATATTAAAAAAGGAAATAAGGGGTGCCGTTAGCTTAGAATTTATGTCAATTGAAATAATAAAAGCAAAGTCAATTAGGATTAATCAACAATTACACCTTGGTGTGGAATATATATGTCTAAGAGGTTGGAAAGTCAATTAGAAAAAAAATTGGTCTATTTTTTTGGGATAAATTTGTGTAGAGCATGAGATCAATAGGTAAGTCATTTAGACAACTATTACAATCGTGCAATAAACATATATATGGGAAATTGAGCTTCAAACTAACTCTTCATCCACTTATAAGGATCTACTCATAACTCAAATAAACTTTTTAATAAAAAAGATAATCAAGTTCCATTACCAACATGCTCATATAATGTTTGTATAATGTCCACTTTCTAGCACATGTCATATGAGGTTTTCATTAGCCTATTTCTCCATGGTCTCGTAAGCTAACCAAGACATTTAAGAGGCTTTAACACCATTTGGCTTAAGTAGTTTTTGTTGGAGGTCAATCTAAGATGTTTGGAGGAAGTTTTGACATACTTACTATTTATAGTAAGTCATTTGGGCAGCTAGGATCTTCAGTGGCAGTGTCATGTCAATGGTTGACAGTTAATATTGACATTAGATTTTAATATCATTGATATGATTCATGTATGCATTAATAAAGTTAGATTAAAAGTTAAATATAAAAAATTAACTTTATCAATACAAGACTATAGTTAAGTTGAAAATATTTAAACAATAAAGGTCCTCTTATTTAATAACACGTTGGAGACATCAATCAAACAATATATTTTAGATTTAAAAGTTGATATCCTGCTTTTACAAGAAGTTAAGATGTCTTACTAGACCTTCTCTATGATTGTTGGAAAACTTTGGTCGAGTGCTTCCTTCTATTACACTGAAGCGACTGGTGCTTAAGGGAAGATTGTAACCATGTGGAACCCGCACAAGGTGAATGGTATCAATGTGTATGTCAATTCTCAAAATTATTTGGTTGTGACATTTAAAATTGGTGACTGTAACATTGGCATCTCTTGAATATATGCTCCCAACACTAGAGTTGATAGATTACTGTTGTGGGAGGAGATTTTTGAATGTATATTACAAGCTCATAATGATCTTTACATGATTACCAGAGATTTCAACACACCCATTTTCCCCCCTGAGAAGCTTGGTGGGCTTTTGGATTACACTAATAGCATGGGGATCTTGCTAACTTTATCAACATGATAGACATGTTTGATCTTGAGCTCCAAGGTAGCCCCTTCACCTAGTCTAATAATAGAAAAGGCAATCATCTCATTCAGGTTAGGCTCAATAGATTTATTGTCTCTTCTAAATGGGATATTGGATATAATGCATCACTTAAAATGTTGTCAAGGATGACCTTTGATCACAACCCTTTTCTCTTTCATTGGGTTAATAAGCCTTACTATGGACCTCTTTCATTCAGATATGAAATAATGTGGACCTCCCACCAGGAATTTGTTGATAATATGGCAGTGAACAACTGAGAGGGCGGAGGGGCATGAATTAGTTGCTCCTAAATCCTTAAACATCAAACCCTTAGTCCTCAAAACCCTTAAACTTGAATATCCTTAATTCTGATCTGATTAAATGAAATATGAAACATGCATGCAACTATAAATCAAAATCACATCCACACAATTTGACAAAATATTTTTATCGTGGAAACCCTGTTAGGGGAAAAACCACGGTGGGGTTAATTACCCACAATAAGTAAATACCTTGTTAGAAGTATAAACCTACTACAATGTATTAGGAATGTGTGTGCATTCAAACTCACTGCCTAGAGCTCACTACTCAAATGAAAAGCCTCAGGCTACAATCTTGAGGAAGGCTCACCAGCTTACAATCTAATCACTACAATGATCTAAAGTGTATTTGACTTGGATAACAACATCTACCTTTTGCCAAAGTCAGTTCCATTGAAGTGCAACAAGAATCTATGATCTAATTCTCTCTAACTCCTTCAGATGAGCAAATTAGCCTTCAAGAGATCTCAATAAGTGCTCTGTAGGCAATCTCTGGTGTGTGCAATAATTCTTCCACTTCCATGCCTATTGATTTTGCCCTAATTCATCACCTTATATCAATAACTCGGTCTACCAAACCTAATTCACCACCTCTTCAAATCATCATGCCAAATATCTCGTTTAGAATCCATCTCTGACTATAAATCATAACCATGATCCATAACAACCACCTTGAGATCATAATTCTCCCAGATTTCATAATTTACCGCTTGTGCAACACGATTTAGCAATCTAGTCAACCAAGAACATAAAGAATAATAAAAATATTATTACTAACCAAAAATTTCACTAATTTGATCCTTCTGATCCATGAGTATCGCCAAATCATCAAGAATATACTTCAAGAACATCTTATAGCATCATGATAAACACTCATCTACATAAATCCACCACAACCATTGGATTTGCCAACCCTTTTTCAACTGAACCTCAAGAACATTGTCAACAAGGCTCTGAGACAATAAAAATATGTCATGCGAACATCTGAAGTACAAACCTTCTGAATTAAAGACATTTGAGTATGTCCCAATCACACTCATAAGTGCACTCCAAGATAGTCCAACTATATTATGTACACCAAACCTCTTTTTGTCTTCTTGTCAACACTAACTTTCACCTTGTCTGCCAATCACTGACTCTGACCTTGAATCATACCCAAATTTCCACGATGTCCTCTAAAACTTAGAGTGAACTGAGTATTGACCTTCTTCAACCATATCCCACATGCGCGAATCCATATCTACAATACCCAAACCTCACTAGACCTATGCCATCATGTTTCACTGGATAACCTGTAATAATTAGGTTAGCAACAAACAAATAACTCTTCTATTCAATTCCTCTGATTTCTCTAACATGTTGACATCCCTTTGACTTCTCTGATATGTTGACATCAATGAAAACACATCCAATATGCCAATATGCCAATAGAATTCAAGGACCATGTTCAAAGGTGGTGGGCCACCCCAATCAAAGGTCCAACCATGTTTAGGATCTCAGAGAAATTGGAACTCATCAAAAGGAAGGTGAAAGGATGGAATAAATCCATATTTGGTGATATTTTCAAGAAGAAAAAAGAGCTCTTCTCCAAGCTAGATCATATCCAAAACCTAATTGATTTTAGAGATCTATCCTAATCCCTTCACCTAGAGGAGGAGTGTAAGAAAATGTGGAAGGACAACCTTGCAAAGGAGGAGATCTTCTAGAAAAAAGTTTGAGAGTGTAGTGGTTGAAAGAGGGCAATAGGAACTCAACCTTCTTCCATAGGACTGCCACCAACCATAAAAGAAGAAATGCTATTAAATGTCTATTGAATGAGAATGGACAAGATACCACTGATGAGGCTCAAATTGGTCATATTGCTCCAAATTTCTTCATCCAAATGTATGTTGACCATGATGTTAGGAATGATGAAGATTTGCGGGTTAAACTTCTGAGACACCTCCCCACTACTATTGGGCCCGATGATAACATACAACTTCTATCACCTATATCTTACAAGGGAGTTCGTGTTGTTGTGTTTTCCATGAGTGTTTACAAAGAACAAGGTCTAGACAGGTTTCCTCCTACTTTTTGTAAGATTTGATGAAAAACAAATCTATTAAGCCCAAGAAACCTGCATACAAAAACCTGTCACAAGGAAGAAATCTGTAGGAAACAAACAAGGGTTTTTCTCTGACAATATGAAAGTTTATTATTATCAGCCAAAAGTATGAATCAAAAATATACAATGGATCAATCCTTATAGAAGGAGATTGAAAAACCTAATGGGAAACCCTAATAGGTAAATAGGCATTTAATAATTAGATTTAATTATTAAATGACTAATGCAAGTGCATAAAGTGAAATATTAAGAGGTAGAAAATTTAATTTAATCAATGTAATTAAATTAATTCTTTACTCTAACACCCCCCCTTAAGATGAGCAACAATGCAGCTACAAACAATGCAAGAAAGAAGCAAAGGAACTACAATGTTGAATGCAAATTTGGGTCTCGGCAACATGGCCTGATGAGGTACCCAATCACAACTAAATCTCTATGAAACAGAGAAACAGGGAAAACCAAATGGGAAAAAACCTCCTCCAAAAAGAGATAGAAAGATGCGGAAAGAGGAAAAAAAGAAAGGAAGGTAGGCCTCAATGAGACCCCCCAAGGACAACTTCCTTCACCCCAAGCATAGAACACAGCTAAAGATACCACGAGGATGCAAAAGGCTTAGTGAATATGTCAGCAACTTGCTTCGAAGTGGGAACATACTCCAAGCTGAGAGAACCATCCTAAATTAGTTGCCTGATGAAATGCATATAGATCTCAATGTGCTTGGTCCGTTGATGCTCAACTGGGTTGCGGGAAATATGAATGGCACTTTGATTGTCACACCAAAGAAGAGTGTGACTATGAGGAGGAAACCCAAACTCTATCATCAATTGTCGAAGCCATAAAACCTCCTGATTAGCTAGCACAAATGCTCAATACTCTGCCTCTGTAGATGATAATACAACAACAGTCTACTTCTTGCAAGACCATGTGATAGGACCAGAACCAAGACAAAAAAAAAAGCCAGAAGTATACTTTTGACCATCTATATCACCACCCCAATCGACATCTGTGAAACCAACAATGTAAGGATCTCTTGATGTATAGTGAATGCCATATGAAGTAGTGCCTCGAATGTACCTCAAAATACGTTTGGAAGCTTGCCAATGACTCTCATGAGAATCATGGGAGAATCGAGATACAATGCCAACTGCAAAGGAAATGTTAGGACAAGTGTGTGTCAAGTACAACAAACTACCCACAAGTTGCATGTATAAGGTGGAGTCCACTGAAGGAGTAGAGCAAGTGGTAGACAAAAGAACACCTGACTGAAAAGGTGTGGGAGAAGGCTTGCAATCAAGCATGTTGAATCTCTAAAGCATGTCAAGAGGATACTTCTGTTGGTGTGTGGAAATCCCATCTGAAGACTGAATAACTTGTAGGCCCAAAAAGTAGTGCAAAAGTCCAAGATCTGTCATCTCAAACTGCTCCATCAATGCTCTCTAAACACTCTGAATCATAGAAGATGAGCTACCTGTGATGATGAGATCATCAACATACAACACAAGTATCACAAGATCAGCCCCATGACATTGAATGTACACTACAGGATTAGAATGACAGCGGGTGAAGTGTGAGGCTAGCAAGAAAGAATCCATCTTCTCATACCAAGCCCAAGGGGCTTGTTTGAGACCATAAATGACCTCCAAAGTCTACACACAAGAGAAGAGTCCTGCATAAAACTCTATGGCTATTCCATATAGATCTCCTCATGTAGATCCCCATGCAAGAATGCACTCTTCACATCCATCTAATACACTATACAACCCTGTGAAGCTGCAAGAGAAAGTACCATGAGAATAGAATTCATCTTGGTGATTGGAGAAAAGGTCTTGGAGTAATCAATACCCTCCACCTGTGAAAAGCCCTTCGCAACAAGACATGACTTATACCGATCAATAAAACCATCTGCAACATACTTGGTATAGTACACCCACTTTCACCGAACTAACTTTTTTCCTTTTGGAAGAGTACAAAGATCCCAAGTGTGATTCTTCATCAAAGAAGAGTACTCCTCATCCATAGCCCTATCCCACTCAAGATGTCTTGTCACCTCTAAAAACTTTTGAGGATCATCTGAAACATCATGACTCAAAAGACCAGTACCAGATCGCTGAGCATGAGTACAATGGGTCACAAGATAGAGGCAAAAAGGGCAAGAAGTCCAAATCTAAATCTAAGGAGAAATCCAAGTCTCTTGATAAGAAATCCAAGGCAAAATATTGGAATTATGGGAAAAAAGGTCCTACATTCAAAAGGATTGTAAAGAGGATAAAAAGAAGAAGAAGAGTTCTTCTAATACCGAGTCTTCTCAGAGTGATGTTTATGCCTTCGTTGTTGCCTTGACAACTCACTCACGAAACAATGTCTGGTTAATTGATTAAGGTGCATTTTTTCACATGACATCTCATAGAGATTGGTTCATGAAGTACGAAGAATATGATGGTGGGAAGGGTTATCTAGTGAGTGATTCAAATTTGGAAATTGTTTGTTGAGGAAGAGTCAGAATTTAGTTTCTTGATGGAAGATTCAAGGGAATTGATGGAGTAATGCACATACTAGGTTTGGCTAAAAACTTCCTCTCTGTTAGCAAGCTGAATGATGTTGGGTACGAGTAAATTTCTCAAATGGTGGTTGTAAAATGACTAGAGACTCAATGGTGTTAGCCAAGGGTGTACGTAATGACACTCTATACAAGCTAGATGCACGGGTTGTTCAATGCAACAATGCCTTTGCAAAGTCACTAGATGCTACTAGTAAGGATAATGCTGCAAAATATTTGGAGGTAAAACTTCCTATAGAGAAAACTATGCTTTATCATCATAGAATTGGTCACATTAGTGAAAAGGGCTTAAAATATCTGAAAATAAAAACCTCGTTGAGGGGCTTAATGATTGTAGTTTTGAGTTTGATTTTTGCGAACATTGTCTATATGGAAAGAAACATTGTGTTATACTTTATTTGAGTCCTTGTAAATCTTTTAGTTTGCTAGATTATATTCATTATGATGTTTTTGGTCTAGTGTGTTCCTTCGATATCGAAGTCTAGGTATTATGTTTCTTTTATAGATGAATATTCGAGAAGGGAATTTGTATATTTTCTAAAAGTAAATAAGAAGTGTTTAGCTAGTTTAAAGAATTTAAAATTTTGGTAGAAAATCAGATTGACAAAAAAATTAAATTCTTAAGGACTGATAATGATGGTGAGTTTTTCTTGGAAGATTTTGAACAGTATTGCAAAGATCATGGAATCAAGATGCATAAAACTACACCTTACACTCCACAAAAAAATAGATTTGCTAAAAGGTTGAACATAATGTTGATGGAAAAGGTGAGAAGTATATTAAGTTGTGTTGATCTAGAGAATTGTTTTTGGGATGAGGCAGTAGCTACAACATGTTATTTATTAAATAGATCTCCCACTTCGGTGCTTGTAGAAAAAATGCCTATAGAATCATGGTATGGTAAGAAAACCTCTCTAAGACATATTTGTAATTTTGGATGTGAGGCATATGCTTATGTGCCTAATGTAAAAATATCCAAATTGGAAAAAAAAGATGTTAAGTGTACCTTTAGTGTGAACGAGTATAAGCTTTGGAATCTAGTAACTGAGAAGGTATTGTATAGAAGAAGTTTTATCTTTTGTGAACTAAAACATGTCTCAGTGGATATGCAGTTAGAAAAGACAAAGAAAGGGGAAGATGTAGTTGAAATTCCTCTTACTCTAGAAAAGGAGGAACTACGAACACCGTTTGTACCTAAAAATAAGGAGAGATAAAGAAGCTCTAAAAGTTATGAAGTTATAGAAGAAGAAGAAAAAGAACCTCCACCTCATTATTGAGGAGGTCTACATAGGAAAGGAGACAACCTGATAGACATCATTATTCACCAGAAAGCTTTGGTTATTCTATGCTAGATTATAATTGTACCTATGATTTGATTACTCATACTAATGAGCCCAGGACTATAAAAGATGCAATTAAAATATCTGATTTAGACTCTTGGTTGGGAGCTATGAATGAAGAAATGGTGTCTCTAAAGAAAAATGAAACTTGGGATCTAGTGCCCTTAGCTAAAGGTCAAAATCTAGTTGGTTGTAAATGGGTATATAAAAATAAAATTGGTCTAGATGGCACAATGGAAAAGCATAAAGCTAGCTTGGTTGCAAAAGGTTATTCCCAAGTAGAGGGAATTGATTATTGAGAAATATTTTCTCCTGTAGCTAAGCTTGCATCTATTTGATTTATTATGTCACTTGCAACAACATATGATTTTGAGATTGAACAGATGGATGTGAAGATAGCATTCCTTCATGGTGATCTAGAAGAAAAAATTTATATTTAATTACTTTATTTAAAAAGGTAAAGAATCTTTATTTTGAAATTTAAAGAAATCTCTCTATGGTTTGAAACAGTCACCCAAAATGTGGTACCAAAATTTTGACAACTTTGTCTCGTCATTGGGATTTGTAAGATTAAAATTGAATCACTGCATGTATTTCAAAACTGAGAATGGTCATTTACTTATCATTTCTTTGTATGTTGATGGCATGTTATTTATTGGAGATGATAAGGGTATGATTTCTGATATGAAATGTCGATTGTCATCACATTTTGAAATGAAAGATTTAGTTGTAGCAAGGCACATTTTGGGAATTGAAATCATAAGGGATAGGAAGAATAGAAAAATTTGGCTCAGTCACAGTAAGTATATTGGTACTATTATTGAGAGGTTCAATATGAAATATTGAAAGAAGTTAGTTGTTCCAATCTTATAGGGAACAAAACTATCTATTGGATATTGTCCAAATTCTCCTACTTGGGAAGAAAACATGTATGAGGTTCCTTAAGCAAGTGTTTGTGAAGTCTAATGTATGCAATGGTTTGTACTAAACTAGACATGTCTCAAGTAGTGGGAGTATTAAGTTGATTTATGGATAATCTAGGCATAGCACATTGGGATGTTGTGAAAAGAGTGTTCAGATACTTCAAGGGTACTTCATACTATGCTTTATGCTATAGGGAAACTTGACTAGATCAAAAAGATCTATCAGTATTCAATGTTATGTGGATTTTGATTGGGCATGGGACATTGATAGAAGAAGATCCACTAGTGGATATGTATTCATGATAAATGGTGGTGCTATTAGCTGGATGATAAAGCCGAAGGATGTAGTCACATTATCTACTATGGAGGTAGAGTAAATAGCATATACTCATTCCTATGAAGAGGCTATTTGGCTTAAACATTTGTGTTCTAATGTTGGTTTTAATGCAAGGAAGATTAAAATCTATTGTGATAGTAAGAGTGCCATTTGTTTGGCAAAAAATCCTACTTTCCATGCTAGGATGAAACACATTGATGTACAATATCACTTTGTTTGTGACATGGTGGAGGATAGGAAAGTAAATCTTGAAAAGGTTGACACTCTAGAAAATGTTTTAGATACATTAACGAAACTTGTGAACACAACTAAGTTCAGATAGTGTACCAGTTCAATGGGGCTTAGCGCCCTTGACTCTCATTAGTTCTTTAGTGAGCTCTAGGGATACCAGTAAGCACTTTGTCAAGTGGGAGATTATTGAGAAGTGGTGTCTCATGCTTATTGGTAAATAGCCTCAGTTATGACATTTTTGGTGTAATCAGGTTTGGTTATGTCAATGAACAATGTCAGGGTTACTTTTTTGTTATAATCTAAACATATAGTTCATTCAATGTACAATCATTCTTCACTATGAAGCAATTTTTGATGAGTAGAAAATTGGTTTTATTGATATTGATATGTCGATGAAACTTGTTCATTTGTTGGGTTTTTTCTATAGTATATTGACATCATATCTTGGATAAGTGATATTGATGTAACATTTATCTTGTCTAATAAACACCATTATCGATATAACTTCGGTGTCATAGGATTCTTAGAGGGCTTCATCAAAGTCCTTACTCTCTTTGATACTGATGAAACTTGTCATAGATTTTGGCGATATAGTATTTTGGCATCGAGCAATGACTTAAAAGGGATATATCGAAAGCCTTTGTTTCATTGATAAAGTCAATGTTGATGGAACACAAGGTGACTTTGGGCGAAAAATATATTTCAATGGAACTTTAGTGTCGACAAGGATCTAAAGGGATTTATCAAAAGTGTTAGTCTATTTGATAGACAGTGGAGGTGAACATGTAGGAGATAGAGTTTGACATATGTTGACTTGAATGATGTGTATCTAAACTATTGGTTGAACCATGAATTCTATACTGAGTTAGAAGTCGTCTGGTATGTCGAAGGGAGAAAATCATGTTTGCTTAAACCAGTGATCATTTTGGCATTTGATCTTTCATAACTAAAATAAACCGCTGTAGGGAGATGGTAATCTTTTAGTTACATGAGTCATTATGTAAGCAGGGTGAAATAAAATGAACAAGAAATATTGCAGTGAGTTACTCAGAGGAATTATAGAGTGTACTTTGTTAAAATTATTCATTGGGTAGAAAGTGAATTAAGACTTTAGAAATTCCAGAGAATTCTGAACAAATGTATGTAAATTTTTCTTACTATTAAACAAGAAGCCTTAACTTTGGTGTAATGTATTTTTGCATGTAAGGGTTTTCCCACAATAAATTATTTGTGTCTATTTATTTTTGTGTTTACTCTATTTAAGAATTGTGCATTCTAATTACTATAAATGAAATTAAAAGTTGTTCCTATTGATCTATCTTAAGAATTTGACATTCAAGAAGGTGTTTCTACACCTTGCTTTCCTTTCATGGAAAACCTCTTGTTCTCCACCCACTATGGTTGATTGTTTGATTTTTTACTCCTAGAAACTCCCCTCGGAGATCAGAACCTATGATAACTCTAAAAAAGTCAACAGGCAGAGTACTAAGTGGAAGATCCCAAGCTCGTAATGGCACAAATTAAACTTTGATGGTCAACCCAAAAGTAAGTGGAAAATGGGTGGGAGTTATTAGAAACCACAATGGCAAGATAATTGCTACTTACTCTGGTAGGCTAAAAAACCACATTGTCAACCAAGTTGAAGGGATGGCTCTTCTATGGGGACTTAAATTTTCCCTCACTATTGGTATTAGAAACCTAGAAATTGAGGGAGATTCCAGGCTTATTGTGGAAGTAACCCATGGGATGATGTCAATGGGATGGAAGTTTGAGGCTATCTTGAAGGATGTTAGAATTCTCTTGGCCTAATTTGATAACTTCACTTTGTGACATACCTTCAAAGAAGGGAATGTGGCCATTGCCTCTATGGTTGCGATTGGGTTGTTGCAAGATGGCTTACGATGCTAGAGAAGTGTTATTCCACTACCAGAGTCTACCAAGGTAATCCTTGAGTGTGATAAAAGAAACAATTATATTAATGATGATTTCTAAACCCCTTATTTTGATTTTTATTTCTAGTTTCTATGAGGTGAAGGGGACGGGTTCCATCCTAAGATTTTATCAAAAATTTAATTCAAATTTGAAATTGTTTTATCACACCTAGATGAGGAAAGCTCTTACATGTGGCTAGTACCTAGACCCTTGTCATTTTGTTTAATTCCAAGATCATACACATTCGCCAATAAATGATTTTATTTTTTTGCAAAGTACCATGGTGTGGGTTTGGCGTCATGATTTTTTTATTCAAGTTGGAAGATTTTTTGGATTTGATAAATATCCTAAAGGCTTTTCCAACCTCATTGCCTTGCAGATGATGAAGGCTTGCATGGGAAAAATGTCCATCAAACTTGGAGGAATAAAGAGAATATTACTTGCAATAATTATGGTGATCATGGTCCTCATTTATTACAGAGTATTGTGTTGGAATATTTAGATGTTTCTTTTCTAGGTATCCATTGGATCTACATTTTCAATACTAAAAATTTTCCTTTTTCCACTATCTTTGCAACTCTGGTGCTAGAAACTATGTGAGGTGATAGGATTTGCATTGAGATGGATAAGAATGATGATGTTAAGAGAAAGCCTATTGTTTGGTTTGTGTGCACTAAAGGTGGCATTGATAAGTTCATCAAAAGTATGACTGGCTTTGATAAGAGATTGTCCATGTAGTTTGTCTCTTCCTAGTTGGATAGGAGGGTTTCTATTGGTGGTATCTCCTTCAAGGTTAATGAGGAGGTTATCACTCAAGCGACTATCCTATCTATGGATGGAAGAAAATGGAAGAAAATAGGAAGAATCCCCAACACTAGGAACCTCAACCAATTCTTCCATGGTGAGAAGAAGCCTATCAAATGAAGGGGAGGGTGTTAGAGTAATAGTATATTTACCTTTATAATTAAGTCTATCTGATTTAATTATTAAAGGTCACTATTATTCTTTTTTCACTTAAGCTTGTCATTTAGGTGCATAATAATTAATATGTTTATTAATTATTAAATGCACAAACCTAGCTTTCTCCGGCTTTAGGGTTTCTCACCTTATAAGCCATTTTTTGTAATTATTGTTCATACTTTTGAGAAATACAATTTTGCTCTCACTCCGCTGAGATTCTCAAAACCCTAGCTCTATCTCCCTCTCAGGTTTTCGCTCCAGCTTCTGGTATTTTGCTTGCAGGTGATCTTGGTTTTTTGTGGATTTGCACATTTGTGAAATCTTACATGGTATCAGAGCCTCCCTGCCGCTGCCGAGGTTGAAGTTCTTGGAGCCTAGATTCGAAGACGACAGCCACAGCTTGTTTCTGGGGTTTTCTGTCACTTTGAAGGAGGCACGATCTTCTGGAGCAGATTGAGCAGAAACGGACTCCGCCATTGCGTTCAGAAGGTCCGGGAGAGTCGAAATCATATAAAACTCGACTCAGTTTGGCCCCTGTGACCACAGGGAAAAAAATTTGCCCTACCAGGGCCGTATGGCTCGAAAATTGAGGAAAATTCTCGAAAAACACAAAAAAAAAGTTTTTTTCTTTAAAAAATGGCGCGCCGCCAACGCGCCTCCTGCAGCGGCTGCCGGGCAGCGCGCCGCCAGCGCACCCCCGCCGCGCCGCCACGGCCAGCCACCGCCCGGCCGCCACCCGCGCTCCGCCCAGGCCCCACCCCCGCTCCGCCCGGGCGCCACCGCAGCCGGTGGAGCCGCTTTCCGGCCACCGGCCCGCCACCCGAGGCAAACGCAGGTGACGTCATCTGACGTCATCTGCCAGATTTTTTTTCTGGCAATTTTTATTAAAAAAAAAATTTCCGGCAGTCCTAAAATTTTGTGGGATGATGTCATGCTGACGTCAGCGACGGCCCAGTGACGGTCATACGGCCGTCAAATTTTTTTCCGTCCCTGGTTTTTTCCAGAGAGCTTACATTTGGGGGTACTTGGGCGTTTTTGCTCCTACAAGGTTCATACGGACTCGAAAATCGACATATGATATATCGCCGGAAAGGTCTTTCTGAGACGAACGCAATGATGCTGGTTTGGTTTGCTGATTCAGCCATTTGAGTTCTCTTTTTTCACGTCAAAGTCAAGGCTTCTCCTTTCCTCCTTCTCTGCATCTGGAGTCCAGGTTTTCTCCTCATTTTTTGTGCTTTCAGTTATTTGTTGTACGGGGGTTTGATTTATACATTGTGGGGGGGTGTTTTTCCTTTCTGTAATTTACTTCAGAAAAGACCCTTCTACTTCTGTCTTCTTCTTCTCTCAATGTCGGATCCCTCTGTGGCCCGGATGACACCGCATAATTATCATACCTGGAAAGCACACATGACCAGACTTCTTATGTCACGTGGCTTATGGTCATGTCTGGATGAGAACCAACTTGTCCTACAACGTCCCTTTGAGATTCTTCAGCACAGAAATAAGATGGATGAAGCCATGGGCTTGATTGCACTGAACATCTCCGACAGTCTCCTCTTTCACTTGGAAGGTTTGACCACTCCTAGGGCCATTTGGGGCAAGTTTTCAGATTTGTTTGGCACAGTTAATGAGTTCAGGGCACTTCAGCTTGATGCAGAGTTGACTACTTTGACACCTACCAGCTTTCCCACCATTGAGGACTTCTTGATGAAGTTCAAGTCTCTGCGTTTAGTTTTGCAAGGATGTGGGAAAACAAAGACAGATGATGAGTGTATCTTCTTGATACTCTCAAAGTTGCGAGGACAGTATCAGATCTTTTCTTCCACTTTCTACTCCACCATGGATGCTTTGGGTGCTAGGCACACCATGCCTTCTTTTGAGACATTCTATGATCGGTTGACACGAGAACAGGCAAAGATCCAACAGATGGATGCTTCTGGCTCTTCTAGCCAAGCGTTGGTTGCTCAGTCTTCACAGGGGAAACCAAAACAGAAAGGCAAACCGAAGAATTCCGCAAGCAATGAGTCTTCCTCCAAACCTGCACAGAAAAATGATTCCAAACCTCCAGCGAACCCTTCTAAGGGTAAATCTTCTTCGAAGTCTACTGAGTCTACCTCCAAGACTAAGAAGAAATCAGTTGAGACCTGTAGCTTTTGTGGAAAGGATGGACATCCCGTTTCCAGGTGTTGGAAACGTTTGGAGGCTTTAGAGGAAGCCATGCAGGAGCATCACATTTCAGCTCCCCCGTCCACCTCCTCCCCTGCAGGGAAAGGTCATGCTCTTACTGCACGAGCTATGACTTCTGGGCCCACCTGGATTCTTGATTCCAGTGCTTCTCACCACATGACTCACACTTAGCAGTTGGTCACCTCAATTGCTCCTTGCGCTACTTCACAGATTGCTGTTGGGAACTCATCTCATCTTTCTATTTTGGGTTCTGGTTCAGTTGCATTAGCTGGGGGTTCTCTTCAGGATGTTCTTTTTGTCCCCGACATTTCGACGAACCTTCTGTCTATCTATCAGATTTGCCACTCTGGCTCTGGTAAGACAGTTGAGTTCTCACCACATGATGTGGTTATTCGGGACTTACATTATACTGAGATGATTGTGGCTACTGGGAGTGTTGACACTGAATCCCGCCTATACAGATTTGATGGATTTGAGTCTTCTGCTGGCACAGGTTCCTGTCTTATAGCACATGCAGATTCAGTGAGTAGACTTTGGCATGAGCGTTTGGGCCATGTCAATTACAGATATCTTCAGCAGATGAGCACACGGGCACTTGTTCTTGGGCTTCCACAGATTACTTGCACTGATGGGGTTTGTCAGGGTTGTGTTCTTGGCAAACAACATAGGGATCCTTTTCCTCAGGGACGAGCTACTCATGCTTTGGCGCCATTGGAGTTGATTCACAGTGACCTCATGTCCTTTCCTACTCCTTCTTTTTCTGGTGCCTGATATGTGCTCACATTTATTGATGACTTCTCCAGGCGCACATGGGTGTACTTTTTGAAGTACAAGTCTGATGTGTTTGATTCATTTCGAGTCTTTAAGACATTTGTGGAGAAGCAATCTGGTCTTTCTATTCGCCGGATACGCACAGATAATGGGGGGAGTATGTGAACCAGGCTTTCAGGGATTTTTGCTCTGAACATGGTCTTCAGCATCAGTTTTCAGTGCCCTACACCCCTCAGCAGAATGGTGTGGCAGAGAGAAAGAATAGAACACTTCGGGAGATGGCTAATTGTATGATTCAGTCCAGGTCCATGGATTCATCTTTTTGGGCAGAGGCTGTCAATTGTGCCAACTATATTCAGAATCGGATGCCCCACAAGGCAGTTCGACATATGACTCCTGAAGAGGCTTGGTCTCATGTCAAGCCTGATGTATCTTCATTTCGAGTTTTTGGTAGTGAAGCATGGGCATTTGTGCCTGACGCTCAGAGGAAAGCGATGGAGCGGAAGAGCTGACACCTCATTTTTGTTGGCTACTACGAGGATGTTAAGGCATATAGGTTGTTTGATCATGATTCCAGAGAGGTCCTGTTTCGACGGGATGTCCAGTTTGATGAGCGCCTTCCTGCAGTAGATAACCCGCTTCCAGAGTCTACTTCACTCACCACTACTCCCTCATCTCTTCCAGTTGTGTTTCAGGATGATGAGGATGATGATCTTGGTGATCCCCATTTACCTCCACCACAGGATCCTCCACAGATGCCTAGATGGGCTCGTGTTACAGTTGATGCTGCAGGATCTCTGGCTGGTGACCCTTCCACCTCTCGTCGCACCCGGTCTCATATTGCCGGTTCCAGTCTTCTGAGTCATGCTATTTGTGGTGATCCTCAGACATTTGGGGCAGCGACAGGACATACTGAGTGGGACAGTGCTATGGAGGAGGAGTATTCTTCTTTGATGAAGAATCATACTTGGGATCTTTGTTCGCTTTCTAAGGGAATAAAATTAGTGCAATGCAAGTGGTTGTATCGTACTAAGTTTTCTGCTGATGGTTCTATTGATAAGTATAAGGCACGTCTTGTTGCGAAGGGTTTTTCACAGGTTGAGGGTATTGATTACACTGAGACATTTGCCCCTGTCGCCAAGATGAACTCTATTCGCCTTGTCTTATCCCTCGCAGCTTCTCAGGGATGGCCCATTTTTCAGATGGATGTGAAGAGTGCTTTCTTGCACGGTGATCTTAGTGAGGAGATTTACATGGAGCAGCCTCAGGGATTTGTGCAAGATTCCTCCTTGGTTTGCAGACTTCGGCGTTCTTTATATGGTCTCAAACAGGCCCCTCGGGCTTGGTATGAGAAGATGGACTCTTTTCTGCTTTCTACAGGATTCACACGCTGTCATTCTGATCCTACAGTCTACATTCAGCATCTTGAGGATGAGGTTTTGATACTTGTGCTATATGTTGATGATCTTCTCATCACAAGTAGCTCATCTTCTATGATTCAGGATGTTCAGTGCGCATTGATGGAGCAGTTTGAGATGACAGACCTTGGTCTTTTACACTTCTTTCTGGGTCTACAGATTGTACAGTCACCTACTGGGATCTTTGTTTACCAGCAGAAGTATGCTCTTGACATGCTTCAGCGCTTTGATATGCTTGATTGCAAGCCTGCTCCCACACCTTTTCAGTCGGGTGTTACTTTGTCTACCTCTTGCACTACGCCTTCAGTGGATGCTACTTTGTATCGGCAGTTGGTTGGCAGTTTGTTATACCTGACACACACTCATCCTGATCTCTCCTTTGCAGTTGGTCTAGTCTCTCGGTTCTCACATGAGCCTCATGAGAGTTATTGGCAAGCTGCCAAGTGTATTTTGAGATACATTCAGGGCACACTTATGTATGGCATTCACTACACATCAGGGGCTCCTCACATTGTTGGCTACACTGACTCAGATTGGGCTGGTGATGTTGATGATCGGAAGTCTACTTCTGGCTTTGTTTTTTGTCTTGGCTCTGGTCCTATCACATGGTCGTGCAAGAAGCAGAATGCTCGAGCACTTTTATCTACAGAGGCTGAGTACAGAGCGGCAGTTCATGCTAGTCAGGAGATTTTATGGCTTCGGCAGTTGATGACTGAGTTTGGTTTTCCTCCTGATCGTCCCACTGTTCTGTGGTGTGATAATCAGAGTGCTATTCACATTTCTCGCAACCCGGTGGAGTATCAGCGCACTAAACACATTGAGCTTCATATGCATTTCATCCGTGAGTAGATTCAGGATGGTGTTCTCACTTTGGAGTACATTCCCACTGATGCGCAGGTTGCTGACATCTTCACCAAACCCTTTGCATCTCCGCGCTATCTTCAGTTGCGTTCTATGCTTGGGGTGACGGAAGTTGTCCTTGGGGGGTCTTGTTGAGTCCTTCCTTCCTTCATGTTTCTTTTCAGCATGTTGTTGTATCTCTTTTTGGGGTAGGGTTTTTCCCACTGGGTTTTCTCTATTTCCCCGGTTCACAGAGATTTCTTTGTTGTTGGGTACCTGATCAGGCCTTGTTGCCGGGACCCATTTTCCTGCTTTCTTAGCTGTGCTAGGTTAGTTTCCTCCTGAGCTTCGCTTAAAGGGGGGTGTTAGAGTAATAGTATATTTACCTTTATAATTAAGTCTATCTGATTTAATTATTAAAGGTCACTATTATTCTTTTTTCACTTAAGCTTGTCATTTAGGTGCATAATAATTAATATGTTTATTAATTATTAAATGCACAAACCTAGCTTTCTCCGGCTTTAGGGTTTCTCACCTTATAAGCCGCTTTTTGTAATTATTGTTCATACTTTTGAGAAATATAATTTTGCTCTCACTCCGCTGAGATTCTCAAAACCCTAGCTCTCTCTCTCTCTCAGGTTTTCGCTCCAGCTTCTGGTATTTTGCTTGCAGGTGATCTTGGTTTTTTGTGGATTTGCACATTTGTGAAATCTTACAGAGGGTTCAACCACAAGGATCTCCTACCACCATGGGACTAGGTTTTCACTATGATAATGAAATAATTTACTCTTGAAGGCCAGTATGGGGTTTTTTATTATTATCATTTATTGTTTCTTAATCACATTAGGAATAGGGATCTTATTTCAATTTCATTTTTCATGTTGTATTCTATAGATTCTAATGTCAAAGAAATTGTTGAGGCTAAGAGCCTTATAAATATGTATACTATCTTGTACCAGGGCCAAATCTATTACCTTTATAAGTTACATCTTTCCCTATGACCTCTGTGTGCCATTTTTGTCTAGGAAGCCCCAACCTCATAGTCGCATCCTTCTGCTAGTGTCATCCATGACCCTGTGAATGCTAAAAATTTGAGGCTCAAGAACCCATCCCTAAAAATTGGTCTGATTCCTTCTCACACATTCCAGCTAGTTGCTACGGCTGAAAAAACCCAAAGGGAAAAAAGGGCTAGACCCCCTAAGGTGGATAAAGCCACAAATCCAAAAATGCTAAGTTTAACATTCAATAAATAGACTTTGATATTGAAATTACATCATGAATTCAACACTCTCTGTCTCTTTGTTAGGATTTCCACCAAACCTGCTAACAAAGAGAAAAATATGAAAGATTTTTCTTCCTCTACTAAGTGAGATGACATAGAGAGTATGGAGGTGGAGGAAGAAACCTCAGAGAAAGAAGCTCATTTGGCCAATGCTAGCAGATCAACCCATATTTCAGAGAGCACTAAAAATTATGTCAATCCTACTCTTGATCCCCCAACTATAGCCAATTTTCCTTTCCCTACCTTCGACATGGAAAAGAATATCGTGGTGGAGGAGTGTAATGTCAAAGATGAGGTTGGAGGTAATATTGATGCAATCAAGAAAACCCTAGTTGAATTTCATGGGAAACTACATGATATTTTTTTGTGATGTGGGTGGTTTGGATAAGGGACATCATGAGGTTGCCTGAATTGCACTAAAATTCATGTATAGCTCAGTGACCACCCTCTATTTGTTCTAGGAAAAGGCTCATAAGGGAAAAATCGGTGAGGAGGAGGACTATAAGGAACTTTTCAAGTTCCCGACTGAAGACTAGGCTAGGATGATGTTATCCATGTTGGAAAATTGAAAGAAAATTTAATGTTGTTCTTTGAGCTTTGGTGGTTTTTGATGCTCAACATCTTGAATGGCCTTAGATTTTTTAAGACTATTCTTAGATTTATGTTCTATGTTATGAACTTTATTTTCTATAGCCCTATGTGGCATACTAGGTTTATTATTATTAAGACTTATAATGGTTCTGTTATTTTAGATGGTTATAATGCTAGTAGTTTTTTGGTTAGAAGTTATATTGTTTTTAATATAGGAAAATCTTTTTGGTTGTGTCTCTTTATATTTTTAATGTACTGAAATTGGTAATCTCCTAATAATATCATTGTGGTATGTACTATGAGACAACCCCTTGTTTTTAGATGCTTCTAATATTAAAAATGCATTGGAGACATAAAAAAGTAAATGGGGAGTAAT
The DNA here is from genome assembly GCA_027943335.1 of Chamaecyparis obtusa. Lineage (NCBI taxonomy): Eukaryota > Viridiplantae > Streptophyta > Pinopsida > Cupressales > Cupressaceae > Chamaecyparis > Chamaecyparis obtusa. The sequence goes on along the minus strand of BSBK01001313.1, from coordinate 465,809 downwards.
TTTTATTTATCTGACATTGGTAAGATGAGTGAATGAACTCTTATGATGATAATATAAAATATTTCCAAGGGCTCACTTTTAGGCATACTGGAGAAAATAAGAAATTTAAGAAATTAATTGAAGAGTTAATCCTCAAGGATTTGTGAGAATGAAATCCCTCATGAATAAAATTTTCTTCATTGTTTTTTATTACAGTAAAAATAGGTTTTGAAGGGGCCCCGAAACCCTTTAACAAAGAGAAATAGAGATAGGCATGGAAGACCAAGAGCACAACTAACTATCCCAACAAGGAACAATCAATAGATGGGACATATCCCAGATTTCCAATACAAATTGACTTCAAAAAGAAAAAAGGGTGGGAGACAAAACAAAGCAACAAAAGACCTACAGCAAGGTGAGACCAAAAAGACCACCAGCAGCAAAATCAGTAAAGAGTATTCAAGAAGAACTCTAATTCCTCCAGCTAACCCTGCATATTCTTGCTAGAATCTTTCAGCTTCAAAATGTTATGATCCTCGATCTTTATCTTCTTCTTGGTGTTGGACCTGGTTCTGGTCCCTGGCCCCATTTGTTGACTGGGAATAGTCAAATCAATATTGTCAATTGAGGAGCCCTCTTTGTTACCTTCCAACAAACAACTTAAAGTATTCGGGTTCTCCAAAGTAGACTTCATCCCAGAATTTTCCAAAACAAGCAAATTCTTAATCATAGCTTCATTTTTACTTGTCTTCTCATTGATGGGAACCATGGCTATCTCTACAACTTTTTTGATTTTGTCCTCCAGCTTAGTACCATAATCAGAAACAACAACATTAACATTGGAGACAACCTCCTTCCTAAGATTGTCAATTACTTCCTCCATCATAATGTTCTTATTTTCCAGCTTAATGCATCTATTCTTCAGCTCAACAAGGTCATTCTGCATCCACTTGTCCAGATTATAGCTGTAGATAGATTTGTTCTTAGCAATTTGAAGGGGGGTCATCATAATGGATCTTTTAACATGAGAATCCATCTCTCTGAGATCGTCCTATAAAGGGTGGGACCTTTTTCTATCAAATATTCTCTTGCTACCATCCTTATTTTCCTTACCAGTGATGGGGGAATTGGTAGAATGAAGATTTTCCTCATCCATAGCCCTAGGGCTCTCTCTACTAGAATCTTCAATAGTATTGTCTACATTGATAACATCCTTCTCATTTTTATTCCCCTCCTTAACAGCCTCTTGTTCAAGGTTATCTTTTCCATCGGTTGTATCAGTGGCCGGGATGTCAGGGTTAGGCTCCTCCCCGTCATTGAGTTTGTCCTGCTCTGTACCGAAATAGCCCTCAATAGTTTCAATAATATTGTTAATAACAACATCAGGGTTAACCATATCATCCTCCTTCAGGATCTGGATGGTAGAGTTAGACTCAGTAGTATGACCCTCGTGAGAGTCCTCAGCAGCCTTAGCTTCATTATCAAAGAAAGCCCTAATCACAGTCTCCTTATGAGCAGGCTCCGTAAAATCATTACTAACTTTCTCCTAATTGGCGTCCAACCCGTAGTCATCATTAGAAGCCACATTGTCCTTAGCAATCTCAGAAAGATTTTTCTCTGAGAGGTCCTTAATAGTCTCCATACCATTCTTGGGCTTAGAAGAATCATGCACAGGAGAAGGGAGGGATTTTTTGCAGGTTGGATTCTTCTTCTTGGACGAAGAGCCCCGATTCTTCCTTCTTTTAGAACTAACCTGAGGGGGGATAGGATCAGGAATGTGTTCTCTAGCATAATTCATGATAAGGAGGATGAGCCTGACATGAAGGACATGGAAATTCTTCACCCTAAATTTAGTAATACTTTAATTTAGCGAGCACATGAGGAAATAGGGGAAGGAGATCCACTTATCATGTCTAAAATGATTTGCTAAGACAAAGTGAGAGTTGTAAACCCTAGTATATCGCCCTTCAAGAGTGAAGTACTCCATCATAACCCTGATAACAGAACCCCAAATTTTTTCAATGTTATCCATATCCACATAATCTTTCTTACCTTTAACCATGAGAGCCTGTTCTTCATCAGTTTCAAGAAATAGCTTGTAGGCTTTGTTACCGACTTTAATCTCCTTAGAATACTTCATACCCTCCAAAGGAAGGCCAGTAATGTCAGAAAGAAGCTCCAAGATGAGGTTGAAGGACTTGCCTACCAAATTCACCGTACCCTTATCCCACCCATCAGCGAAGGCTTTGGAGATATCGTTATCAAAACCATGAAGTCTCTTGAGATACTGATGGATCTGGCCTTTTTTCAACACATTCCAAACTTCCTTATTCTGCTTCCACTTACATTCAGCTGGTTCTTCTCTTTTAAGGTCACCACCCATGGCCGAGTAATCACCCATATCTTTTTTCTTAGGAAGAGGATTCTTCTTTTTGTGCTTCAAAAAAACAATGCCATCATAGTAAACACAATTATGAATATAAAGGCTATTGCTTTGGTGCTTAACCCTGATCACATGCGAGGACTAGTAGCCATAACTAGTAATAATGACAAGGCACATCAAATTTTCTTCATTGTTGAAAGACACAGTTATGAAGATTATTTAGAAATATTATTTGGGAGTTCATTTAGAGCTTTCTTTTAGGTAACAAACAACACATCTTAGAAAATTTGTCCATTGAAGCTCTAGGGAGTTGTGAAGATATCTAGTGTCGTTACAACCATACATGGTTGTACTCCTTACCATAGCCAAACCATTGCATTAGCAATTTACAATCATTAGGGTCTAAGTAGTTTCAAAAGCTACAATAAGGCAAATAAGATTAGAATAGGGGCATCTTTCTAATATCCAAGTTGAGGAATTTCAAAGATATATCTTGGAGTTATGAGTATTATACTGAATATAGTTTGAACCCTATCATTTTTTAGTTTAAAACCATATCTTAGCTTGTTGGATCACTCCATGTGACTGTTCATGTATAACTATAGAATTTATAGCTCTCCATTGGATATTCAAATAAGTGTTGAAGTAATACTAAGTTTAATGTAAAATGCATAGGTTGTTGGAATAAATAGGTATTGAGAGTGATGCAAGGTAGGGAACAAGAGGGGCCAAAGGATGGTGCACCCTAATGATCAAAGCCTGCAACACACATGCGGAAGCAACAAACAACAAGAGTGAGAGAGAGAATGCTAGATCTTGCTTATATTATCATCAATTGGAACCATACATGACGAGCTGTAAGGCCTTCCTGGTTAGGGCTTGATATACAATGAATCTCAGAAGTCCTCAAACATGCGAGGATCTGTCAAAAATCTCCAATCTAATGTCTACTATCTTCTATCTAAAAATTGACTCCCCAAACTACAACCAAACATCTACATTTATACAAGAAGCTACCAAGCTGAGTCAGCCTAAAGATCCACAATTAAAGGAAGTAATGGTCAAATCTGGGACCACATGCTTCCCAATGATGGATACAAACATTAATTTTGCAATCTAATATAAATGCACAAGTCAGCCACAATAGGAAACAAAACTAAATCCGTCGGTAAGCAAGATAACCAAGTAGCAAACAGGCAATGCCGAGTGCCAATGAAATAACTAACCGCCCAGGAGATAACCGACCACACTCGGTAACCAAAGGAAATTGACCAACTACCGACCAACTCGGTCAAAGTAGAAACCGAGCAACATAGAAAAAACTCCAAATTCTTTTTGGTGACATAGGATTGCCAAGGACCTGAGATGCTCTTGCATCAGAGAGGGGGGTGAATCAGTACTTATAAAACCTTTTAAGCTATTTCTGATTCATTTAAATGACAATGAACTAAACTTCCATAACATCAAACACATAACTAAAATAGTAAAGTTAAAAGGTAATAAATTCAATGAAATCACATAGAAACACATAACACCATAATTTGGTATCATAGAAAACCTTGGTTAGAGGGAAAAAAAATATTGAGAATGACACCCACAACTCTTCACTGCAATAGAAAATGTTTGTCTAGTTAATATTTTTAGGATTAGAAGACAAAAATTTAACAATTACATGCAATATAATCAATAATGCAAAGGAATAAAGAACACATAAGTAGTATAAGAAGACACAAAGATTTAATGTGGTTCATCCAATATTGTGCTACATCTACCAAACAGAGAGTCCAATCTTATATCTAGTAATTCTTGCCTGTTACAATCTGCAATCCCTTGCAACTCAGTACCGCTGCAAGAAGCTATGAAATTCTCATATATGAAGAAAACCTTAACCCTAAGCTATTATAACAAGACTTATGATAGTTAAAAAGTTAACCCTAGAAAATACTTGATGAGTCAACCTTGGAAAAATCTTGATGATTCAAATTAGGGAAATGCTTGACATATCAACCCCAAACCCCACGATAAAGGAAAAGTATATAGTACTTTCATGATCAGTCACTACAAACCAACAAAGAGCCACACATGTCACTTTCTAGGTGACTACCCTGTTAAGGGATTTTATCCCATTATTACAATGTTTAACCAATTAAGGGATTTACAATAAAGTCTTGTCAAAGGCTACCTTGTTAAAGGATATTGAACTTGCTAAAAACTATTAGGAATACAAAAATAATAAAATGACCTATTATTTTCTCTCTATTATGTTGATCAAATCCCTATGCTTTGTCCTTGATCTATCCTTGCTTCTGTAGCATCTCTGTATACTTCTCTATAATTGCTTCTTCAACTTGCCATCAACAACTTTAGCTTCTCCTTCTCAACTCTCATCAACTTACCAACTCTGGCTTTTTATACAATGTCCACCGCCAGATGTTAAATCATTTTAGGGTTTCTAGTCCATCCAGATGTGTTACTACAATCTCAATACATTTTTTAGAAATATAAATATTTCATTGTGTCAGCTAGATCTAACTCAGTTTGTCATTTCCTAGGTGACATATTCCTTTATTTTAATTTATTAAATATACCTTGGAATTATAATCAAATATGTGCACAAGTTCCAATAAATTGCTTTAATCATCTCCTTGAACTTTGTACAATGTTTATCTTTTTTCTAGGTTCAATGAATCTACCACTAACATGATTGATTTGATCAATTAAGTGAAACTGTGTATTGTCCTTTGTTCTTTACCTATTTATCTTACTGATTGGTTAATAGTTTACCCATTTACCTATCCACCGATAGTCTTTCCTATTCATCGATAATAAACCTTTTTCTTCTTACCACTTGTCTTCACCTGTTGACTTATCCTGTTAGCTGATAAGGCTTTACCTGTTCCATTTACTTATCGATTCCTTAGCATAGTGTAGTTCACCGGTTGCCTTTTCCTATACCGTTTATCTATTGTGTTTACATGTTAGATATCTCTTTTTATCGGTTAGTATAACTTCTCATACTTAGTGTAATATGAAAAATGATGTGTGTTTAATATATAAAAATGTGTGGTAGAGTGATATAGGATTGGGGAAGATAAGATCCTCTTCAATACCCCAAATTCCCAAAGGAAAGATCCAAATTGATCAACCAAAAGAAAATGGTCAATGCACAAATGAATCAGTCGATGAAGAATATGAAGAAAGGAGAAAACCTTATACTTTGTTATGGAAAGGAAGTATTGAAATCCTAATTGAATTTGAAGACAAATACTAACCTCAAAATATGACAGATCTGGAAAATGCTATTTTCTGGTGTCTGTACTCAATTTTGGGAATTTCTGCAACCGAATCTGGCCTAGAAACACAGAGATAGAGAAAACCCAAAAACCTTCTACTATTTTGAGAAAGGTCGACCTTGACCCAAATACAAGGGGACAATCTTACCCCTTTAAGTCAACCTTGACCTACGCTGCTCTGACAGAAATTCTATTCACAGATCCTGAAAGTCTGCTGAAAAGGGTACTCAGATCCGTACTGTAAATCATTGTTCTGCACCTGTTCCTGCAAGAAAAATGTTTTTTTTTGTTGGGGGGAGGGTTTTTCCTTGGTCAAACCCCAATTTAGGAATTAACCTTGAAATTGAATTGAAATTGCATTCATAAACAAAGTAAATGAAACAATTCAACTTGCCTATGTTGAAACCCTTGTGGAGGATTCAAATCCTTGAATCCATAAGTATGGATGCTCCAAATGAATGTAGAATTGTATGTAGGATATCTCAAATCAATTTCATTAGATCTTCAACACCAATCTTGAATGGATCTTGGAACAAGAAGAAGATTGAATGGAAATGGATGGAGAAATCTTCACCAAGAGGGCTCCATAGAGATTGAATCCTTCAATGGATACCAATGGATCTCCTTGATGAATTGGATCTTGAATGCTTGAAGATGAATGAATGCTTGAATTCTTTCTTTCTCCTTCTTTCTTTCTTGATAATTTCTTGATCATGTAGTTGCTTGGTGAATAATGGATGTGAAAATGAGAGAGAAAGGCTTCCTTTTACACAAGTTAGGGCACAAACTTCTAGAGAGGCCTACATAGGAGAATTAAATTCTAATTTAAGCCTTTAATCTTGGAAGTGGACCTAATTTAAATATCATTTAAGAGTTTACCATTTCGAAGCCCAAAACAGCCAACCTAAAAGTGGAAAAATAAACTTTTCGAAACCCGACAACCAGAAACTTTTAGAACTTGAAATATGGACCCAGGGTCAGGTTCGAGGTCGACTCTAATCACCTAGGTCAGGTTCAAGGTTGAACTTGACCTAGAAGGTTGACCTTGACCCTGAGGTCAAGAACCTCAAATTCTCAGGATCAGGTGCCAGAAATAGGCTAGAAAAAGGTGGAAAGAGAAGTAGAACAGGGGGAAAAAGCCAAATCCAAGTCAAAGACCCATTAAAGGCATTTGACATGAACCCAGACCACTTACTCGGAGGGCTAAACCGGTCCCAAATGGAAGTACTTCTATTTTCTGATGATACACTTAGTATAAATACTTTCACCGATGTGATGGATTTCCAACAATGAAAATCATAACTTCCAAAATCATCATCAATGACCTCATTATGGTTTTCCAATCAACATTCTCCCTCTTTGGCATTGATGAAAAAAAAACTTCAAAATTTCCAAATTTGAGTAACACTTACTTCCCCTACATCAGATCATCTTCAATTTTATACAACTATACATACCTAAGCTTGTTTACTCCAAAATTTCTACATCTCCCCCTTTTTCTATACTCTGACTTTTTAATTCTCTCCACACTTACTCCCCCTTTTTTGGCAAAAATGCCAAAGATTAAAACAAATGATATACAATGATACTTACTTCTCTTAATGTGTCAAATACAAATTTGAACTTTCTTTTTGCATTCTCTAATAAATTTTTCCATGAGTCATTCAAAGCGTTCAGTTTAATATACTGACCATGTAAGTTAGATGCCAAATCCTCCATGTTGTCCATGGTGCTCATCTCCGGTGTGGAAATCAATTCTTTAGCCTTCTTAAGATATGCTTGCATTATGTCCATATGACGGGTTAGCATACCTTGTAACTCAAGTAATGTCATGTTGATTCTATCTTCTTCTTCCTTAAGTTCTTTTTCTCTAAATGATATTTCCCTCATTTTGGTTGTATGCTCCATTATTGATGAGTTCAATGGGTCCAAATTGCTCACATGTGTGGCCAATGCACTCTCAAGTTGTCCTAACTTGACCTTAATTTCTACAATGAAATGTGTAGGAGTAAATATGTTACCAAATAACTTACCAACTTCTATTAGTGCATCCTGCATCTCTTTGACAATCTCAAATAGGGAGACTTTGATCAAAGCAATCTTTTGTAATAGTTTCTCCATCATTTATTTCTCTAACCACTTCTCTGCTTTCTTCACAATTTCAACTTGTAGATCATGATAAGAACTATTGATAGAATCAACTAGTGTCTTGATCTAATCAATGAATGGCTCATCCTCATCAATTTTCACTTTTGGTAATAAATATGAAAGTAAATTAACAATTTTCCTTAGTATTCTTTTCTTTTTTTTCTTCCTTTTGATTCCGTCTCTCTCAACTTTCTTCGTAAAATTATGTGAATACAATATTTTCTCCTTATACTTCATTTTCTTTGGGTCCTTTTTTAGTATCTCAAATTAAGGATAATCTTCATCATCTCCATCTTCCTCTTCATCATCATCTTCCTCTTCATTTCTTTTCCATTTCTTCTTGTCCTCTATTATTGCTTGTGAGTTGCTAGGGGTGTTTTCCTTAATGGTTTCTTCTTCACATTTGGATGTCCCCTTTTTATCATTTGATTTATTTTCACCTCCACTCAAATTGTGTTCACATGTTTCTATATTTCCCTTGTCCTTTTCTTATCCTATCACTTTTTCTTTATCTGCCTCTTTAGATCATTCATGTTCTTGTTGTTGTTCTTCTTGTTTCTCTTATTTTTCCTCCCTATCATTATCCTTTGGTTGATTTGGGGTCTTTGTTACCTGTTTAAAATCTTTACTCTTTTTAGTTTCTTCATCCTTTTTTACTTCAGTATCAACCACATCATCATTAATAACAACATGATTTACTTCATGTGGTGATTGGAGTGGCGATTCATCATTGTTATTTCCTCCCAATGGGGAATCAAGAGTGTCTATTATGTCATATTCTGTATCATGTGTATCTATGATGTCTTTAACTATAACATTCTCAGTTGATGTGGCTTGTGGTTAAGGTTGGTCAATGTTGAATATACTTTTCCAAGTTGTTACCACTACCTCTTAAACCTCTTGTTCTTTACCAATAAAAATGAGTCCAGTACCATGACTAATTTTAAATCTCCCTTGGTATGTTTGACATATGTATTATCCATTTATTTCATTGAAAGGTGTGGCATGGTGAGTATGATTATCCTTTCTCTTACCTCTCTCTATGTTTTTCGTGCTACCTAGTGGTCAAATTTCTAGTAAAGTGCAAAAATTTGGAGAAATTGTCAATTTCTGCCTTAGAAGCAAGGAAATATGGTTAAGTATGTTAATAGGGTTTCAAAAATTAGTTTCCTAAGTTCAAAATCCTACGGCCGATCTATTTCCTCGTTACTTTTTTTATCACTTAAGTGAAGGTTTTTTAGTCATATCGCAAGGCCACTGTTACTTTCCTAGTTCTTTATCTTTATTGGTCCCATGGTGTTTAAAAATGTTTGGTCTTAATTGTCAACATTATGCGTGACTTTGCATTTTGTTTTGTCTTTGTTGTTTTAAAGTTTCCAAAGTCACAAAAAAGTCTTGTTTGTAATGTCTCAAGGTTTGTTTCATGGTTAGTTTAATAGCCCTGATCTCTCAAAAAGGTCATGCGTAACTTCACAAGTGTCAAGTTTTATGTTTAAAATCAAGAGCCCCGAAGTTACATTGAGAGGTTTGCGGAGCTTCGCAAAAGGTAAGGAATCTAACCGTTAGCATGTTACAAAGTTGCACATAGTTGTTGCATGACTTCTCAATGGTTAAGAGATGGAAATGATAATGATTTCCAAGGTCCCAACTAATGGTGTGCGTAACTTTAGAGGAGTTGAAAATAAGAGCAAGTAGAATGCCACATGGAAAGCACAGAAGAATTGTGAAATGTGTTAACAGTCGGATTAGTATTTGTCAAAAATCACTTCTAAAGCTATGATAGTAAAGTTCAAGTGGTTTGTAGAGCTTCACAAGGGTTTCTTGGTCATTTGTGGTGGAAATTTCAAAGTTGCAAAGAAGCATCTAGTGGTTAGGTGTAACTTCAGAAAGGTTAAGAAGTTACAAGAAAAAGAGGTTTTCAGGTTACGAAGGGTTTTGTGTGAGACTTTGCAAGGTAATATCTAATTTTTTTTCACACAGTTTGTCTCTTGCGAAGATGTTAAAGGGACGACCAATGTATCTTCAAAAAAGTTTCAAGAGGTTCGAATCTGCATGTAGTGAAGTTGAGACATGGTTAAATTAACTATTTGCGTAACTTAGAAACCATGCCAACTTAAGTTTTGAAATGGCATGAGATTTTTACAAGCGAAGAAAAGGGACAATTTTTGGGGTCTTAATGGATAAAATAATGACATGCTGATATGATAGGTCGATGATTTTCTCTCTGATCACCGCCAAATCTAAGTTGGAAGGGACACTTTTATGAAAAAGGGAATTTCATGTGTGTGCTCTTGATGAGATTTTAATACAGTAGGTGGTGTGTTTCTTATTAAAGGAAGATCCATTTATTAAGAACTTCAACATTCACAGAGCATCCATAGTTTTCAAATTCAAAGAGAAATAGAGAGTTGAAACCTTTACATGCAAAAAAAGAGCTCAGAGTCTAGTATACATAAAAATGGCCAAGCAAGGATCTCCTGAAGTCATTGAAGTACTAGTAAAAGTTGTGCAACCAAGAACAAAGAGACCACACATATATGTTGAAGAATGGATGAAATTGTTTCTTGGAACCTCTAATTTACAATCAACTAATGATTATGAATGGAGGGACCCTTATGCATTTTTCAAGGATGTTTTCTGCCCAAACACAACTGGGTATGAGCTCTTTATGTTCTTCTACAACAATAGATTGAGAGGCCATGAACTTGGGAAAATTGATAGTACCTGAGGTATTCATGGACATAGAATTTATAAAAGCGCTAAATGAAGCATACAATGTTGTGACACAAGATTTCCACAAGAAGGACAAGTCTATACTCTACATGTTATACATAGTGACATGTATTCAAGCTTTCAACCTTTAGGGACCTATGAGCGTGGATATTGAACTGGCAGTAGAGGAGGCCATGTTCAAGAGACAAAAGAGCTACTATACAGGAAGGGTCATGAGGAAGAATATTCCTAGAGAAAAGAAAGAAGTAGGGTTGTTTTTGAAGAAGGTTAAAGACTCAATATATATTGAGCTATTATTTCCCTATTTCTAGTATACCATCTATGATCTACACAAGTTCAATGGACTAGATGGAGGTTTGCTAGTGACTCCTAACATTTATATCATGGCTATAGATGTCCAGGACTTGTAAACCAAAAAAGAGTTTGATTATGCAGGGCACATAATCAACATGATGCACATTGAGTTAATGATTGCAAATAATGATTTGAAAAGCTTCAAGTTCACTCACTACTCCATGTTGATGCACTTGATCCTCTATTGCAATATTGGCTACATCAACCCAAAGTTCATCAATGAGACTGAGAATGCAAGAGGAAATGTTCCACTTCAACTCTGGACCATGTTATGGGATAGAAATTACCATTCCTCTAACTCCATTTCTTTCCATAGTGATTTTGTGTCTCCAATAATGAGCATGTTAGGTGTTGAAAGGGACAAATTTCCTCTAGTTGTTAGAAAATTTCTTAGATCCTGTGCATTTGATAATGAAATTCAGCAAAATTGGGGTGATAAGTTCATTTTTAAGAACTTTTATGTTATGAGAGTGTATGCATGCCCTCAACCTCCACACATATTGCCAAAATATTTCCCATAACGATTGGGGATAATTGAATTCGTATGGAAAATCATTATGATGGATAGAGACATCCCTGCCGAGAAGGAGACCTTGAAGAAAGTATTATTACACAAAATAAATATTTTAAAAGGGAAGTCTCAGATCATTCATAGTACTTTCATTTATTTTTAGGGGAAAAAATATCGTTGTTCTAATGCCTTATCTGTACTAACTCCATTATTTAATTCTTGGGGCCCGTACTCACAATTCTTTGATAGATTAATTTTACTAATGGAAAAGAAGTTGGATTTACCTGACAAGATAATTGATGTTAAGGAAATGTTGTTATTAGTAAAGAGTTGTATGCATTTTTCACTGGTAAGTTACAAAACATCCAGGTTAAGTTGAAGATTTTTACTAAGAAGTCTAAAGGATACATCCCTACTATTGTGGACATAGAAGAACACTTGAAGGACTGGCAGGAGTGGGTTGATTCTTTCAACCAAATTTTGGATGCTAGCAAGGTGGACTCTTATTTTGTTGGTGATGCATATATTTCAACTTTCTATGAAGTTTTGGATGAATTGTACAAGAAGGAGATTGAAATGATTAAATTTGTTTTTGAATCTTGAGTCATAATGGATGCTAGGTGGAAAAAATTCCTTCAAGACTTCGATGTAGTTAGAGGAGAAGTTTGGCCATCAAAGACGGAAATTTTGGCATGGGAAACCATTGGAGAGATTCAAGCCCTACCACCTAGAAGTAGTTGAGATAGATTCTGGTAAAGAATGAAGAAGATCCAATAGAGGGAGGCTAGTTAACAAAATAGGGTATCTTATAGTTGTAATTCACCTATTGTGGATACACCTATGATGCAAACCAAGACTAATTATAAAGAATCTGGGCCGCCAACTGTCAATTTTACAACTACTTCCATGTTGTTTGTTAAATTTTTTTTTATGTTTACAATTTTACCTTTTCCCACGTCTGAAGCTTGTTGCAATCCATCATTATAAAAGGATTTCCAAGACTAGGAAAAGGGACCGAAAAATATATTCAATTAGATTTTCTTTTCTGAGAGTAGAAGTCTCTATCGTCTGTTAAGACTATGTAAGTGTCATTTTGTATATTGGGCTAGGACTGAAGCTTAATGAAATATGGTGTTCTATTCATTGTGTGTTGTTTTGAGTCCGATTAAGTACTATGATGTATAAATTTCAAGGAATTTAATACAAAGATTCAACAGAAATTTGTTGCTTCAAATCTTGTCTCCTTTTGTGATATTTTGTAATTTTTTGTGTCTTGTGAACAAAGAGCTTAATATCATAGTTGTAATTTATTTAAAATTGTATGTCATATTATTCTTTTCTTTTGATTTAGTGAATTAAGTAATTTCTTAGTATAATTTGGCAAAATTACAAATTATTAGATGAGGATTTGTTATAAGAATAGGGTTTAAAGCATCAATTGATTTTGATTTGCAAGGTGAATGGATAGATCATAAATCATAGTGTGGACTGGTTTGAAATATGCCTAATGAAATAAGGCACTGATCAACGAAATGACAGTCAATCTCATATTCATTTCTCTTCACAGTTAAAATCTAAAAATTAAATAAAAATCTTCTAAATTTTAAGTTGCAATCCTAAATTGTTAGCCCCTGCTTAGCTTATGATAGAATTGATAGTGTGATTAGCTCTCATAGTGTCACTTAAGTTTCATAAGAAAGAGAAGGTTAATGGGCATTTATTTACTTTGTTAAGGATTAGGGAAAGGTAATGTTAAGAAGTAAATAAGTCTAATCCTAGGTTCACCCACCTGAATCTTGCAGAGTTCAAAGTGTAGAAAGCTTAATTGCTTTGTTAGTTGGTCCTTATTCCTTTTTTAGTGTATTAATCATGGGATTTAGCTAAACCCTAGGTATATTTCTTCATTTACAAGGTAGTTAAAATTATGTCAAATCAGAAGCCAACACTACCTCCCATTTTATATTTATTGCATCAATTAATTTATTGGGTACATGTCCTTTAAGGTGATTTGGCACTCTAACATGTTTATAAAAATGAAATACAAGTGCATACTCAATTTAATTTTTCTCTTCATTAGAGAACTTCTCAAACTTTAAATTGATTATGTAACCGATTGCTCCACCTTCTCCTATTCCTTTTGCAATTTCTATAGCAGTTAATGTCTTTCCAGACTTACCTAACTCCATGATCTCTTTACCAAAATCATTCTTTTCACTATACTCCTCCTTTTTCTACTTCTTTCTTTTTCTTAGAGAGGCCTTGGTCTGACCTCTAATTTTTCTCTTCTCGTGGTTTTTGGTTTTCTTAGGGTTAATCGATTGACTTTCCTGAACTTCATCCACTTCTTTTTCCTTTAATGGAAGTTCTAGTATTTTTTATTCCTTTTACTTTTCCTTCCTTTTTGCATAGCCCTCAGGAATTTTCCTCTTTTTAATTGTGGAACTGCTACCTTCTCATGTTCTAAATTTTTCTTCTAATTGACTTATTATCTTCTTTACTTTTCTTTCTACTCTAGGCTTCTTCAGGTCAAGTGTTATTATCTAATATGATTCCTCATATGTTTCACATCTCTTTATAGTTTTTTTCACCAGTAATTGTAGAAATGCATCTATATACAGGGTAATAAAATGTTCATTTGTCTCATAACCCATTTATGATATCCATGAGACTCTAGGTTCAACCTCTTGAATCTTACATGTGTCAGTATTCACTAGAAAACAAATCGTGTCTCTATACTTTTCAACTATGTGAGGGGGTATCCTATACTTCTTGTGCATTTTGTCTTGGAGGCTTCTAAAGTATCCCCACATAATATGGTTTAGGTTATCTCCTAGCTCACCAATATAATCATTCATCTGATAAATTGCAGGCCTACTGATTTTCCAAATAACATTTCCTTTTCCAGGAAAATAGTTCTGCACATAGAAGAACATACATACCAATAGTGATCCAAATTTGAATGCTTTCTTTTTGTCGATCTGGATCCTCTTTAGATTTTCTATTAATTGCATTTTGACCATCTCAGCTAGATCATATCATGTTCCATCCTTTACAATCCGATATCCAGAATGAATAGCACCATAGGGCACACTATTCAACCGACTAGATTGATAGACTTTGTATCCCACAATCATTGAAGAGAATCTAATTTCCTGACCCTTAATGTCATCAATCATCATTGCACAATGATATTGTCTTGACTTAGTCATCTTTTCCACCATTTGACTTAGTCCTTCTTTGTCCATATCTTCTTCATCTCATTCCTTACTTCTTCAACATTAACCATCTTTTTACCTTCTCTTCCTTCATTGCTTGGTGACCGGTTCTTGTGCCAACAATCTCTTGCTAGATGTCCAACCTTGTGACAATGGAAACACACCATACATATCCTCTAGAATCCATCATTACTTCTAGGATTCCTTAATCGATAATTCATCGTCACATGTCCATAGCTCCCACAAATAGAACATGTAACATTTATGTTTCCTTCTCTTCTTAGAATATTCACTGGTTTGTTAGGAGATCTTGGTGATGGTATCCTTGATCTGCAATATTATGCCTTGTGTCCTAACTTGTTGCATGGGTAATAGTAGCCATTGAAACTCCCTTCAAATGATCTACTATTAGGTCTTGATCTGCACTCATAAGCTTAAAGACCATACTTATTTCAATTGTAATAATATCCATCAAAATAAGTAGTACTTGGAATATTTACCAATTTTATTCTACATACCTTAGTTGCGTGTCCAAGCTTTCCACAATTAAATAAAGTGGGTTTAGCATATTTCTTACCCTATGGACTGGTATTTCCCTTTGGAATCTGTAATTGTTTCTCAACATTAGTCTTAGATGATTCTCCTTTTTTAAATTTGTTTCCACTGATGTATCCTAGGATAGAATTATCCTTATGTTTCCTTTTATTCCTCATTTGTTCATCAATATTTTGCATGCTTTGTTCATACCTCTTGATTTTTTCATTTGCATCTCTTTCAATCTTCAATTCTTTTTAAAGTTGTTCAATTTCTTGTATTATTCTCTCATTTTCAGCACTCATATGTATATTCTCATCATTGGTGTCACTGAGTTGTCCATTCAATGTATGATTCTCATGTTTCAACCTTTTTATTATTGCAATTTTGTCTCTGATAGTTTGTTTAACATTTTTCTTCTCTGATTCAAGAATTCCTTTAGCACCTTCATTTGTTCTCATTCTTTCAAGTATTTCAGCCATCCTTATGGATTGACTTTCTTGTTCTCTTTTCATCTCAGTTCCCTCATCAATCAAGATCTTATTCTTTTCCATAAAATCTAATATTGTTGCTTGATCCTCCTTAGTGTTAGCAATGCTTTATGATAATTCATCAATATTGTCCAGACTATCTCTCAGTTGTTCAAAAAATTCTTTCTTTTTGCCAATGAATCCTTTAGCTTATGTTTCATTTATTTAATCATCTCATTTTCTATAGCCAACTTCCTTTCATACCTATATCTTTCCATCTCCTCAAATCTACTCCCCAAGATGTCAAACTTTTCTTCTAGAGAGCCCATGCTCCGATACCAATTGTTGGAAACAATAGGTATTGAGGGGGGGGGGGGGGGGTGAATCAATGCTTAGAAAACCTTTTAAACTCTTTCTGATTCCTTTAAACATCAATGAAATAAAATTCCCTTACATCAAACATATAAGTTAAATAGTAAAGTAAAAATGTAATAACTCTAATGAAATCACATGCACACACATAACACCACAATTTGGTATTGCAAAAACCCTTGGTTAGAGGGAAAAATTGTGGTGGGGATGACACACACCACTCTTCACTATAATAGAAAAGATTTTCCTAGTTAAGAGATAAAAATATCACTTTCTAGATGACTCACCATGTTAGGAGTGAATTATACATTGTTAGATGTATCTATAAGTCCTATTACAAAGTACCTTATTAAGAGATTTTATCCCACTATTTCAATGTTCACCCAGTTAAGGGATTTACAATAAAGTCTTGTCAAAGACTACATTGTTAGAGGATTTTGAACTTGCCAAAAAATGTTTAGAATAAAATGACCTATTATTTGCACTCTATTATGTTGATCAGATCCCTTATCCTCAGTCCTTGATCTATCCTCTCTTCTATAACATCTCTGTATACTGCTATGTAATCACTTCTTCAACTTGTCATCAAAAAATTCAGATTCTCCTTCTCAACTCTCATCAACTTATAAACTCTAGCTTTTTATACAATGTACACCACCAAAGGTAAAACTTCTTTAGGGTTTCCAGTCCATCTAGATGTGTTACTACAATCTCAATACATTTTGTAAAAACATAAATCTTTCACTATGTCGACTAGATCTGACTCAGTTTGTCATTTCCTAGGTGGCATATTCCTTTATTTTCATTCATTAAACATACCTTGGAATCATAATCAAATCTGTGTACAAGTTCCAATAAATTTCTTTAATCATCTCCTTGAACTTTGTACAACATTTTATCTTTTGTCCAGGTTCTATTAATTTTATGCTAGCATAACCGATTTGATCAATTAAGTGAAACTCTGTATTGTCCTCTATTCTTTACCTATTTATCTTACTGACTAGTTAATAGTTTACCCATTTACCTATTTACCTATCCACCGATAGTCTTTCCTATTCATCAATAATAAACCTTCTTCTTCTTACTGTTACCCAAATTTTCCTATTCTCCAAATTTGGCTATTTTCATCCCTAGGTCTCTGTTTTCATCTCGCCAAGCATCCCAGAAAATTTCACGGCCTCATGTTATGTTTCTTGGCCTCTGCAAATTGTTTAAGTTCCTGGTCTACAAGTTCAAATATTTGAAAAAGTAGTCGTTGGCGTTCAAAAAAACCTTGCAAACCCTAAGCCTTATTCTATTCAGTCGTTACTTTATCTCAGCAACTTAAGACTCCAATATGCATGTGCGCTTTAGTTTCATTGGCTGGTCCCAGGTTCTCTTATTCTTTTCGACGGTTATCTTTTCTTCATGCGACTTGGCGAATGCAGTAAACTCTTAGTCGTGAAATGAAACGGCAGTGCCCTAAGTTATTCAGTGACTTAGCGAACTTCCCTCAGTCGGCCATTCAATTAATAAAACCCCAGGTCCAGCTTTTGTTTAGTGATTTAGCGAATGCCCTATTCACGTATTCTCTAAGTTTAACCGTGGTTAAGAATTCCTTTAAGCGACTCTGAGAAAACCTTTGGTCACTGAATCGCCAGGTCAAAGTTGGGTTAGTTTTGCAGGCAGTGGTTAGATTATGCATCAGGCGGTTGTCTGATAATCAAAAGGAATATTCCAGGGGCATGAGGAGTTAAGACTGGCCATTGATTTGGTATCAAGGTAAGTCTTCAGTTGGTGGTTATCTTTTCATTCAGTGATTCAATGAATGCCCTATTCGCGCAATGACCCAGATTTTGGTGGTTAAGTCCTTAAGAGTCAACGATTCAGTGGGGGGTCTAATTTCTTGTCAGTCACGTAATCGCTAAGTCTTTTGGTGGTCTCAAATAACCAAGGGTCCCAGTGATGAAGATCGATGGCCAGCATATCTTTGCAAGGGGTTGTGTCAGAGCTTGAGATCTTAAGACAACCGTTGATTCTTCCAAGTCTGCAGCGCTTCCAGGCCTTAGTGGGTCCATTGCCATGTATTCTAATGTGGAGGCTCCTAATTGGTCGAGGGATAATGACTTGTATGCTTTGTCAGAGCAGGCCCAATGAACTTCCTAGCTTAATGAAGATCTATGACTAGCACATGATCTGAAAGAATATTCCTACCCCGTGAGATCATGCGCCCGTCGTTGATTTTATTCCATTGTCAGAGCCTTGCAAGTGGGTCCTTGAATGATGATGTGCTCATTTCTTATTGGTCCACATAGCAATGACTTGGATGCTGTAGTGGGGCCATGTCAGAAGGTCCGCAGAAGTGTCAGAAGAATGAAGATCGATGGCTGGCGTATCTTCACAAAGGTTTTTGTCAGAGCATGAGATTATGCACCAACCATCAGATTTGCCAAGTGTTCAGACTTGTAGGTGGGTCTAGTGCCAGGTCAAGATGATTTTCCAGCCTCTCATTAATTAAAGGTAAAGTAAAGTCCGTGGGACCGCATTTCCAGGTGAGCTCATGTGTTCGAATTTGATTGGTTGTCATGTGCTGATGAGGATTTCCAGGTGGACTGATTGTAAGTGGGGTCCTGGCTTAGAAAGGATCTACGGCTGGCATAAAAGTAGAAAGAATATTCTGTAGCTATGAGATCTTGCGCCAACCATTAGATCAAAATCTTGTTTGAAGGGGTCCATGTTAGAGAGACTTGTCGAGGTGTTGTTGATGAG
This sequence comes from Chamaecyparis obtusa, assembly GCA_027943335.1. Lineage (NCBI taxonomy): Eukaryota > Viridiplantae > Streptophyta > Pinopsida > Cupressales > Cupressaceae > Chamaecyparis > Chamaecyparis obtusa. The sequence continues at coordinate 447,069 of BSBK01001313.1, read as the reverse complement.
GTGGTCGGGGTGAATAAAAGATTACCAAGTGGCGGGTCTGGGCCCAGGTTAGCTAGAATATTTGGTGGTCCTGATAAAGTTTCACATACTCACCCATTTGCAGAATGATTTAGCGGTGCTCCAAATGACTAAGCGATTTAGCAAATGCTTTGTTTGCTGAATCTCTAAATAAATTGGTAAATCTAGTAAGGATTTTGTGAATAAGAGAAGTCTTTAGTTGCGTAGTCACTGAATGACTTAAAAAGAAAGGGTCAAGGTGGGTCCAAATATGCCGATATGCTGACGTGCTCGATGCTCATTGGTCGAGGCTTTCTAGTGTATATTTTTGACTTTTCTGAAGGGTTTTGTGACTATTCCAAGGATGATCTGGGTGGCTCATCTGCTGGGAAATGTTGGACATCGACGGTTATGTTTCAAAATGACCGGCTAGCCATTGATATTCAAATTTGAATATGTTTGTAGAGGGTTTTGCCGGTATTTGATCTGCAGGCTGCGAAGCGGAAAGGTAGCTAGAAAATTGATGTCTGTAGGACATCTACAATTAAAGGAGGATGATGAGGAAGTTTGGGCGATTGTCATGGGTCATTTCTTATCTCAGAAAGGTACCAGTTATGCATTCATGGCAAGACTTTGTGCAGGAAAGTTGATGGATCCAGGTTTCTTTCCCGCAAGTTGATACAATACAAAGATGGGCACACAATTTCTGATTGGCCATGATATTACAAAGATGTATTTATGGTCAGATGTGACAAAGTTAGGGTTGGCTGTTATATTGTAAAATTATGTAACCCTAGTAAGGTTAATTTTGACTCCTGCCTGCATGAAAAGGAGTATGTATATATTGTATTTTTGGAGCCTTAGTGCTCAAGAGTTGGGAATAATTATAGAAGAAATTCATCATTTCTTAAGGGTCATCTATGGTATATTTTCTACCCTCTAGCTTATATAGTTGTCTTTCTCCCATTAATGATTCAAATATTGTAGAGGTACTTTGTGACAATTCTTCATGTCCCTATGCTTCCTTGTTTGAGTCTTCTCTTATTGAATCAAAGTATATGCATGTTTTCAATGATAATTTAGGGTCCTGATCCCTCTTACTTTCTATAACTATGTGTGTTATTGTATTTTATCTGATTTAGATGTTTTTGTGGGTATACTTCAACCCCCTAATAGTCTTGTCTCATTCCTACGCCGAGTTGTAGAAGTGAATGTTTGTTTGCAGGTCATAGGTTGTGTCTTATGTTTAGACCCTCCTATGAAACACTTATGCAAGCCTATTTAGTAAGTTGTGATCTATTAGACCTGAGCTTTTCATTGATTTGATTCCTCTATACTGAGATCGAAACCCTAATTTTGGTGCATCACCTAGTAGGTAGTTTGCTTTCTAGTCATTTCCCTTTCCAAGCATTCCTTCTATCCCTTTCCCTCCAAAGTTTACTTTCATGTCTAGAAGCAAATTAAGGTGATTATCCAAGAGGAACTAGCCTAGAACTTGGAGGTCTCATCTTAGTTAGCATAGGTCCCACACCTGGAGATGATTCTCATGTTATACTAGGTTATCAAGACTATGAGAGCTTGAGACAAGGGTGCAAACTTAGTGTATAACAATTCTGGCATGCCCGGTGGGACTACACAAGAAGTTCATTGTTTGAAGATTATGTCATCTCTGATATGCAGATTACATAATACAAGCTTTTAGAAGTCCTTCTAAAAGGCATATCTAGTGACTCCACTGATTTCAAGGACTAGGGCTAACTTGTTCAAGGTTTACGAGAAAGATTGAGACTAGGAGCTCAAAGCCCACTAAATTTTTAGAGTTTCCCTCAAAGGGAAGTCATAAAGGTAGGTCAACTCAAAGAACATCCCCTACAAGGACAGTTCAGTCCACACCTCCTGATACCTTAGAAAGGAGATCTTTTCCCTTTCATTCCAGAAGAAGAGGCAGATCCCTGACCAAAGATCTAGAGGAAGATTCAAATCCAACAGCAAATACAGCTCATATAGTTGTTAATCTTCAGATCCCAACTCCTATAATGGCTAGGCCATTTGCCTTTGCACCTTTCAATCAAGGGAGCCCATTAAATTTTTCTCAACATCATGATGTGCCCTTGGTGGAACTAAAAAGTATACCTAATTTCACAAGTGAAGGGCAGACAACTGCTTTTGAACACATAAGAGATGTGACCACCATCTGCAGCATACACAACATTACTCAAGAGGATGTGGCCACCAAATTATTAGCAGCCTCTCTAAAAGGTAAGGCTCTTGAATGATTTAGGACTCTAACTGTTGGTTCTATTACTTCATGGGATGAGTTAGGGGATGCATTAAGTAAACATTTTGAGGATAAATCAAATAACTTGTCTCTAGTTGAGCAGTTAACAACTATTAAGAGAGACCCTCAAGAGCAGATGACAGATTACAATAGTAGATTCCTTAAAACATGGAATAGAATTCTAGTCTCTGTGAGACCATCAGCTGACCATGCTTTTCTATACTATTTGCAAAGCCTAAATGGTCAAATTTCTATCATGATCCAGTCTATGGGTGGTACTTCTTTACCCCAGGCTTTTGACATAGCTATCAGGGCTGAAAATTGTTTGATTCAAGAAAGCATGATCATTAGAAGGCCTCCAATGCCCATTTTTCCTATCCTTCAACCCATTACACCTGCACAAGTACCCCCATTTACTCCTATTCCCACCATAACATCGCCTCAAGCTAGTACTAGTGGTCAAGAGCTAACAACCAGTTTCTCTCAAGAGCTGCAAGAGATAAAGAATAGCCAACAGAGCAGTTAGCAAGAAATGACAAATTTGTTGCAGAGCTTAACTAAAGAGGTCACAAATTTGAAGAAACAAGGTCAAGGAATCAGACCACCATTTCAGTCACAAGGCCAAGGTCCTAATAAGCAATATCAAAATCAAGGACAACCTTATCAACAAAATAGGCCACCATACCAAGGAGGTTATCAAGGACAAAGACAAAGTTTCAACCAAAGACCATTCCAACCATATAACCCTGCACCTCTAAATTTTGCAAATCCAGAGAGGGATATGGTTCCTAGTCAAAATAATGTGGCTATGGAGAATGAATGGTGCTTTCCTTGTAATCAGCCTCATAATCAGGCTACATGTTCAAATGGATGGATGAACCAAGCTCTAATGGTTTAGAATGCCTCCCAAGCTCAATCAAAGGCTCCATCTAGTGGGTTAGTTCCTCAACGAGAACCACAAGAGAATGAGACTGCTCTCTTTAATTGGGAGCAACCAGACTTCAATGGAGTCAATGATGAGGTTGCTTTTGTTCCCTATACAAGAGCAAATAGGAGAGATCAAGACATGGAGAGAGAAGATTCCAATGCCAAAGCCACTACATCTGCAGAGCCACTACAGCAGGCTACTCCCATCACACCTAAAGAGGCTCCTATCATTACAAGCAAAGAAGGCCAGCATCCCAAAGAGATGGAGCCTATCGTGCCAAAGGCACAAAAAAGAATACACACTATGACACCTTATAACATTGTAGACAACATGAAGAAGGTGAATGTCACCATGTCCATGTGGGACTCTTTGGCTCTTCCAGGATAGCCTAAAATTTTGAAGAAGGCCATGACAGAAGTGACAACTCCTCAACCTGCAAAAGCAGCTGCAAAGCCAGTGTTGGTTAACACTGATCAAGAAAAGGAGGCTCCAAGTAGCAACTCCAAAGGTAATGCCACACAAGGTAGGAATTCAAAGCCTCCTCCCTTTTATGTATCTTTAATTATTGGAGATTCTTTAGTACATAATTGCATGGTAGATAGTGGAGCTACTAACACTATAATGCCTAAGAAAGTAGCTGACCAATTAGGACTGAAATATGAACCCTTCCAAAAGAAGGTGACTCAACTTGATGGATCCTCAATCAATACTATAGGTGTGGCTAAGGATACTAGTCTGATCCTACATGCTAGTCCTAATTTCTCCATCCTCCTTGATATATATATCATATATCTCCCTGCATTATTTTCTATATGTCTTTCAAGGGAGTTTACAGCCAAGGTAGGAGGCTATCTATCTTCTGATTGGTCTCAAATGCTTTTTCATACAAGGTATGGGACCAAGGTCACCATTATATCAGAACCATTAGTAGCACACCATATAGAGCCATATGTCTCCAATACCATCAATGCAAACTGCCCCATATTTGATAGCAGTGATTTCCAAACCATTAGTGAAGCAAGCACCAAAATAGAAAATATCCCTGATATTTTCCTAGATGAAAGAGAATCAGAGCATGTTGTTTGGGATTTTGGTTTGGGAAGTTATTTGATACAAGAGAGTGATGTCATAGAGCCACACCTTCTCAAGGAAGATACTGATTTGGAGGATCAGAACAATCAGGTTTGGGAGCTATTTTTTGATGGAGCTAGAAGTAGGCATGGTTCTAGTGGTTGTGCCATGCTAGTGTCCCCAAAAGGAGAAAGGTATTATACTACCTTTAGATTTAGTTTCTCCTGCACTAGCAATACTACAGAATATGAAAGTCTAGTCAATGGACTAGAGTGGGCTAGAAAAAGAGGGCTTAAGGCCTTAAAAGTTTATGGTGATAGTGAGTTAGTTGTCAGCCAAGTGAGAGGGATAAGTGCAACCAAAAATGACACTTTGAAAGCATACAAACATAGAGTTTGGGATGCAATTGAAGATTTTTGTGCTTTCAATATTGTTGCTATCTCTAGAAAGTTAAATCAAAATGCAGATAGGTTAGTTGATGTTGGATCTCAGTATGATATTCCAAATAGCATTTCAAAAGAGATGGATCAGCAACACATCAAGGTTATTTTCAGACCCTCTATTCCTGATAATGATGTCAATTGGCAGGTGTTTGACAATGATGAACAAATTCTAAAATTCTTGTTTGAAGAGGATGTTTTCTCAGAATACAATCAAGATAGGTTATCACAGAACTATGGTGATCAAGTGATACAGTTGAAATCCAATAAGATGCCTAGAGGTCTTGTTACTTTAGAGATTGTCTTCAACAAGGATGATGAAGTTAAGAAAAGAAAATTTGGCCTGGTAGTTCAACAAGAACATTGTGTCTAATTAGAGTTGGAACCAGGTAGGAGCCTACAATTTGGAAAAGTGAACATTGAATTGGAAAAGAAAACTTACACTCAGTTATTCAAAGAATTTAGTGATGTTTTTGCATGGCAATATGAAGATCTCAAAGGTTTTGATCCATCCCTTTCTCAGCACACTATTGAATTAGAGCCTAATGCCAAACCGGTGAGGCAAAAACAAAGGCCTATTAATCCCAAGCTTGAGCCACTTATGCATAAAGAAGTACTCAAATTAATAGAAAGTGGTATCATCTACCCCATTAAGCACACTAGTTGGGTTTCCAACCTTGTTCCTGTCAGGAAGAAGAATGGGGAGTTGAGGTTATGTGTTGACTTTAGGGATCTTAACAGGGCTTCTCTAAAGGACCACCATCCATTACCCTCTATGGAACAAATTCTACAATGTGTCTCTGGATCTGAGAGATTTTCATTATTGGATGGCTATTCAGGATACAATCAATTCTTAGTGAATGAAGAGGATCAATATAAGACTACATTTACAACCAAGTGGGGAACCATGGCTTATCAAAAGATGCCCTTTGGTTTGTCAAATGCAGGAGCTACATTTCAAAAGGCAATGGATATGGCCTTTAAGAGCCTCGTGTACAAGTTTGTACTGGTCTACTTAGATGACATAACTATCTATTCAAAGCATGCAGTAGATCACCTCAAACATTTGAGGAAGATTTTTGAAAGGTGTAGAGAATTTGGGATATCTCTTAATCCCAAGAAATATGTGTTTGCAGTTCATGAAGGAAAATTGTTAGGATATGTAGTATCCAAGAAGAAATTACAGTGGATCCTAAGAGAATTGCAGCCATCCTAGAGCTACCCCTACCACATCACAAGAAAAGTCTCCAATCTTTCATAGGAAAGATCAATTTTGTTAGGAGGTTCTTGCCTAACATTGCAGATTTACTAAAGCCTTTGACAGCCATGTTAAAGAAGAATTTAGCTTTCAATTGGACCAAAGAAGGGAGAGTTAATTTCCAAGCTATCAAAGAGGCCTTAACAGAAGCCCCTGCTCTCTTAAACCCAAATTTCAGTAAGGATTTTATCCTTTATGCTTATGGAGGTCATATTGCCATATCTGCAATGTTGACTCAAGAAAATTCAGATGGATTGGAGCAGCCTATTGCTTTCTTTAGCAAAGGTTTAGAGGAGTATGAACAGAGATACTCTTTTGTAGAGAAACATGTACTTGCTATGGTGAAGAGCCTCAAAAATTTTAGATATCTATTGACCCATAGCAAGGTACATTCAAAGGTTACTCATCCAAGTGTCAAAGATTTTTTGCTTTCCAAGGACCTAAATGAGAAAAGGGCTAGTTGGATCACCAAGGTGATGGAATATGACATTGATATTCGGACTACCAAGCTAGTTAGAGGAAGAGGTCTTTGTGAGCACTTGACAGCAGATGAGAGTTTAAAGAAATCAGAGCAATTAGATGCATCTTTGGTGGTGCATTCTACAGAAGAACAAGACGAGGCAACAAGCTGGTTGCCTAACATGATCAATTACTTAAACACAAGACAATATCCTACAGGTTTGGATTTAGTGAAAAGAAGGTATTATAGATTACAATCTGTTCCTTTTGTGCTGATAGATGAAGTTTTTTTAGAAAGGATCACAGTGGTGTCCTTTTGAGATGCATAGATTCAGAAAAGATAGCTGATGTCCTATTTGAGTTTCATGATGGACCTTCTGGTGGTCATTTTTCCCCTAGGACTACTTCTTTTAAAATCATGAGGGCCGGGTACTATTGGCCATCTATCTTTAAGGATAGTCATGATTATGTGAGAAAATGCATCAAGTGTGCCATGTTTGTAGGAAAAGAAAAGCTTGCAGCCTTACCCCTATAGCCAGTTAGAATAGAGCAACCCTTCATGAAATGGGGTATAAATTTTATAGGAATGATCAATCCTCCATCTAGTGCAGGACATAAGTGGATCATCACTGCAATAGATTATTTCACTAGATGGACAGAGGCAGTTGCATTGAAAGAAGCTAATGAGAATGTTGTATTGAGTTTTTACGATGATATAATTCATAGATTTGGCACTCCAAATTCCATAATTTCAAATAATGCATTGGCATTTACAGGCCGAAAAATCTCAGAATGGGTAGTCAAGAATGGCATTTATCTAAATACCAGTTCCAATTATTACCCTTAGGGTAATGGCTTAGTAGAATCAACAAATAAAAACTTGATTAGGATAATCAAGAAGACCCTGCAGGATAATCAAAGAGATTGGCATACAAAGCTCAAATCTGCCTTGTGGTTAGATAGAATTACCCCAAAGAAAATCATTGGTAATTCTCCTTATGTATTAGTGTATGGGAGAGAGACTAAGTTGTCCATTTCAACTGAATTACCAGCTCTAGACTTAGCTACTCAATATGCCTTGTTTGAGGAAGGAGATCCCTTAAAGATCAAGCATGCTCAATTGATGGAATTGGAAGAGATCAGAGAAAAATCAATGCAAGATATGGAATTCCATCAGATCCAAACAAAGAAAAGCTTTGATAAAAGAGCCAGGATCAGAAGTTTCAAGGTTGGAGATATAGTTCTCAAATGGGATGAGTTCAAATCCAAGCCTAGCAGGCACACAATGTTTGATTCATTTTGGGGTGGACCATTTGTTATAATAGAGTGCAAGGGAACCAATGCTTTCCAACTATCAACTCTTGAAGGAGATGCCCTACCAATTTTAGTAAATGGATTCCACCTGAAGCCCTGCTTTGAGGTTAATCCCTCTCTGTAATTCTTGTAAATATGTGTTTCTTGCTTTCTTTCCCTATTTTCTACGTTAGTTTCCTGCTTTTCCAAGAAGTGCTCATGAATAGGTTCATCCTTTTTGTTTCATTTTTTGTCCCTTTGTTCAAGTTTTGTGTTCTTGTTATGACCCCATGCCCAATGAATATGTCAAGGCCACTGGTTTTCCATGTCTAGCAGGCTGACATCCAGCAGAAATCACCAAAATGTTACCCAAATTTTCCTATTCTGCAAATTTGGCTATTTTCATCCCCAGCTCTCTGTTTTCATCTCGCCAAGCATCCCAAAAAATTTCACAGCCTCATGTTATGTTTCTTGGCCTCTGCAAATTATTTAAGTTCCTGGTTTGCAAGTTCAAATATTTAAAAAACTAGTTGTTGGCGTTCAAAAAAACCTTGCAAACCCTAAGCCTTATTCTATTCGATCGTTACTTTATCTCAGCAACTTAAGACTCCAATATGCATGTGCGCTTTAGTTTCATTGGCTGGTCGCAGGTTCTCTTATTCTTTCCAGCGGTTGTATTTTCTTCCTGTGACTTAGCGAATGCAATAAACTCTTAGTCACGAAATGAAACGGTGGTGCCCTAAGTTATTCAGTGACTTCGCGAACTGCCCTCAGTCAGGCATTCGCTTAATGAAACCCCAGGTCTAGCATTGGTTTAGCAATTTAGCGAATTCCCTAATCGCGTATTCTCTAAGTTTAATCATGGTTAAGAATTCCTTTAAGCGACTCTGAGAAAACCTTTGGTCGCTGAATCACTAGGTCAAAGTTATGTTAGTTCTGTAGGCAGTGGTTAGATTATGCATCAGGCAGTTGTCTGATAATCAGAAGGAATATTCCAGGGGCATGAGGAGTTAAGACTGGCCATTGATTTGGTATCAGGGTAAGTCTTCAGTTGGTGGTTATCTTTTCATTCAATGATTCGGTGAATGCCTTGTTCGCGCAATGACCCAGAGTTTGGCGGTTAAGTCCTTAACTGTCAGCGATTCAGCGGGGGGTCTAATTTCTTGTCAGTCATGTAATCGCTAAGTCTTTTGGCAGTCTCAGATAATCAAGGGTCCCAATGATGAAGATCGACGATTAGTGTATCTTTGCAAGGGGTTGTGTCAGAGCTTGAGATCTTAAGACAACCGTTGATTCTTCCAAGTCTACAACGCTTCCAAGCCTTAGTGGGTCCATTGCCACATATTCTAATGTGGAGGCTCCTAATTGGTCGAGGGATAATGACTTGTATGCTTTTTCAGAGCAGGCCCAATGAACTTCCTAGCTTAATGAAGATCTACGACTGGCGCATGATCTGAAAGAATATTCCTACCCCATGAGATCATGTGCCTGTCATTGATTTTATTCCATTATTAGAGCCTTGCAGGTGGGTCCTCAGATGATGATGTGCTCATTTCTTATTGGTCCACATAGCAATGACTTGGATGTTGCAGCGGGGCCATGTCAGAAGGTCTACAGAAGTGTCAGAAGGATGAAGATCGACGGCTGGCGTATTTTCGCAAAGGTTTTTGTTAGAGCATGAGATTATGCACCAGCCGTCAGATTTGCCAAGTGTTCAGACTTGTAGGTGGGTCTGGTGCCAGGTCAAGATGATTTTCCAGCCTCTCATTGGTCAAAGGTAAAGTAAAGTCTGTGGGACCGCGTTTCCAGGTGAGCTCATGTGTTTGAATTTGATTGGTTGTCATGTGTTGATGAGGATTTCCAGGTGGACTAATGTGTCAGTGGGGTCCTAGCTTAGAAAGGATCTATGGCTAGCGTAAAAGAGGAAAGAATATTCTATAGCTATGAGATCTTGCACCAACCGTTAGATCAGAATCTTGTTTGAATGGGTCTGTGTCAGAGAGACTTGCCGAGGTGTTGTTGACAAGGCGGCCCGAGTGAATAAAAGATTGCCAAGTGGCGGGTCTGGGCCTAGGTTAGATAGAATATTTGGTGGTCCTGATAAAGTTTCATGTACTCGCCCATTCATGGAATGATTTAGCAGTGCTCCAAATGACTAAGAGATTCAGCGAATGCTTTGTTCGTTGAATCTCTAAATAAATTGGTAAAGGTAGTAAGGATTTCACGAATAAGAGAAGTCTTCAGTCACGTAGTCACTGAATGACTTAAAAAGAAAGGGTCAAGGTGGGTCCAAATATGTCGATATGCCGACATGCTTGATGCTCATTGGTCGAGGCTTTTTGGTGTAGATTTTTTACTTTTCTGAAGGGTTTCATGACCATTCCAAGGATGATTTGGGCCGCTCGTCTATTGGGAAATGTTGGACATAAACGATTATGTTTTAAAATGACCGGCTAGCAGTTGATATTCAAATTTGAATATGTTTGTAGAGGGTTTTGCTGGTATTTGATCTATAGGCTACGAAGAGGCAAGGTAGCTAGAAAATTGTTGTCTGCAGGACATCTGGAATCAAAGGAGGATGATGAGGAAGTCTGGGTGGCTATCATGGGTCATTTCTTATCTCAGAAAGGTACCAGTTATGCATTCATGGCAAGACTTTATGCAGGAAAGTTGATGGATCTAGGTTGCTTACCCGCAAGTTGATACAGTACAGAGATGGGCACACAATTTTTGATCAGCCATGATATTACAGAGATGTATTTATGGTCAGATGTGACAAAGTTAGGGTTGGCTATTATATTGTAAAATTATGTAACCCTGGTAAGGTTAATTTTGACTCCTGCCTGCGTGAAAATGAGTATGTATATATTGTATTTTTGGAGCCTTAGTGCTCAAGAGTTGGGAATAATTGTAGAAGAAATTCATTATTTCTTAAGGGTCATCTGTGGTATCCTTTCTACCCTCTAGCTTATACAGTTGTCTTTCTCCCATTAATGATTCAAATATTGTAGAGGTACTTTGTGACAATTCTTCATGTCCCTATGCTTCCTTGTTTGAGTCTTCTCTTATTGAATCAAAGTATATGCATGTTTTCAATGATAATTTAGGGTTCTTGATCCCTCTTACTTTCTGTAACTATGTGTGTTATTGTGTTTGATCTGATTTAGATGTTTTTGTGGGTATACTTCAACCCCCTAATAGTCTTGTCTCATTCCTATGCCGAGTTACAAAAGTGAATGTTTGTTTGCAGGTCATAGGTTGTGTCTTATGTTCAGACCCTCCTATGAAACACTTATGCAAGCCTATTCAATAAGTTGTGATCTATTAGACCTGAGCTTTTCATTGATTCCATTCCTCTATACTGAGATCGAAACCCTAATTTTGGTGCATCACCTAGTAGGTAGTTTTCTTTCTAGTCATTCCCCTTTCCAAGTATTCCTTCTATCCCTTTCCCTCCAAAGTTTACTTTCTTGTCTAGAAGCAAATTAAGGTGATTATCCAAGAGGAACCAGCCTAGAACCTGGAGGTCTCATCTTAGTTAGCATAGGTCCCACACTTAGAGATGATTCCCATGTTATACTAGGTTATCAAGACTACGAGAGCTTGAGACAAGGGTGCAAACTTAGTGTATAACACTTACCGTTTGTCTTCACTTGTTGACTTATCTTGTTTGTCGATAAGGCTTTACCTATTCTTTTTACATGTCTATTCCTTAACATAGTGTAGTTCATTGGTTGCCTTTCCATCTACTAATTATCTACTCTATTTACATGTTGGATATCTCAGTTTACCAGTTAGTATAACTTCTCATACTTAGCACAAATACTTTCACTAATGTGATGGATTGCCAGCAATGACAACCATAACTTCCAAAATCATCATCAATGACCTCATTATGATTTTCTAATCAAAATAGGTTGTTGGACATTCCCTTGGTCATACAAAATTGAATGTAAATACATATACATTTCTGAATATATAGATCTATAATGCAAAAGAGGGATAATATCAAAGGTTACCATGACTAGTTGGAAGCTCACATTCAATCATGAAATCAAAGTTTTTGGAAATTCATGGGTTTGTTGAATGAGCAATCTGCTATGTATGTATGTATGTATGTATGTATATATGTATGTACATATACATATACACATATATATTTATATGTATATATATGTATATGTATATACATATGCATATATGTATATACATATGCATATATGTATATACATATATATAAATATATATACATATATATACATATATATGTGTGTGTGTGTATGTATGTATGTATGTATATATATGTGTATATATATGTGTATGTATGTATGTATGTATGCATGTATGTATGTATTACTACATTAATATATTTGATTTTCTATGTATTATGTAATCTATTAAATTGGTTTGGAATAAGTTGTTGATGTCTTGTTAGAAAAATATAACATGTTATCATTTTAGTTATTAGTTAGTAATTTTGCATTCTATAAAAGACATAGATATTTGACTTCTGGGAGTTTTTTTTACTAGACACCAATAAATACTTGTCTAAAAACCCTTTTATTTGCTTAGCTTCAGAATTAGATGATTTTCCATATAATAAGGTGTCATCTACAAAGAGATTATGAGTTACTAACACATTAGTGTGAGGAATATGGATACCTTGACACAAACCCTAATTATGCTTTATCTTTATTTCCCTACTCAAAGCCTTTGCCATGATTATAAAAAGAAAGGGTGAAAGGGGGTCACCTTTTCTTACCCCTTGTGTTGTTGTGAAAAAATCTTAAGGAGAACCATTTATAATGACAAACAAATGTGTACCTGATAAATATGAGAGTATCCACTTACACCATTTTATAGAAAATCCAAATTTAGCTAGTACTTTTAGTAGAAAATTCTTTTCAACCTTGTCATAAGCTTCCATCGTATAAAGCTTAACAATTAAAGACGGTAAATGATATGACTTAATAGAGTGAAGCACCTCATGTGCCTCAAACACTCCTTCTATCATTTCCCTCCCTGGGAAAAAACCCTCCTTGCTCCAGAAAAAATGATTCTAGGGATTATATGATGCAGTCTCAAATATATTTCCTTTGTAAATATTTTGTAATTAGTATTACAAAGAGAAATATGTATAAATGCTGAAATTTTTTTGGGCTCCTTGATATTTTGAAAAAAAATATATTTTATGACATTGAATTTCTTGAACATAGATCCAGACCTTCATGATTCCTCTAGAACCAATAATAAATTAAAACCTAAAACATGCCAATATTTCTTAATGAATAAAGCTATGAAGTCATCTAGACCATGACCTTTATCTAGGGAGAGTGAGAAAACCACCTACTATAATTATAATAATGTAAAAGGTTTCATCAATGCATCATTTTCATTTTGAGAAATGAGACATGACACTACAGATTGTAAATCATGTTCATCTTGACTCCCTTGTTCTGTAGTAGACTTGGGTAGAGAAAGTGGATTCATAAAGACCCTTACTCCATCTTGACTTTCCTTTTCCTTTTGGGTTTTATTACTTGAGATTGCATCTTTAATTGAGAATATTGTCTTTCTATCTCTTTTTTTCTAAGCTAATTCATGAAATAATATGGTGTTATGATCTCCTTGTTTCAACCATAACTCTCTTGACTTTTGTTGCCATTAGACTTCCTCCTTTCCCAACTCTATCAATAACTATTTTAAATTTTTTTTTCTCATAGGTAACATCATCCAAACCATTTTGTATATTGTGTTCATGAATTTCAACCAATTTTGTGGAAACTTATTTAATTTGTTCAAAGATGTTTTTAAATTTTTGCACATTCCACTCCTTGATTTTCCCTTATACATATTGTAGTTTTTAAAAAAAATGAAAGATCTTGGTGTCTTTTTGAATAGGTGCACTCACCCACCACAAAGGAAAGAAGAGTGGGTGATGAAACCAAATCTTTTCAAATTTAAAAGAAGGTTTATTATATGAATTTCCATTTGTATTTTTTATAGACAATGATATAGCATAATGGTCTGAATTTACAAGTGGCAGAATTTGAGAGGGAAAATTACATGAAATGAGGGCCCAATTCTTGGCAAGTAATTTTTTTTCCAAGAACACAACAATTTTCAAGAAATCTCTCATCCTATTTTTCCATTTCAATATCCATTTTTATGGAAAAACATCCCTTAGATCATTATATGAAATGAAGCTCCCAAAATTAACCATTATTTTGCAGTCAAGCAAATACTGCCTTTCTTTTCATTAAGAGATACAATTGCATTGAAACCTCATACTACCACCACATTTTCATTAACCAACCCTTGTATTATGTTTTTTTAGACTATCCCATAACCTCTTTTTATCTTGGGTTGTCATTGGTCCATAAACATTCAAAATCTTGAAATGTAAGTCAAAGCTTTGAACACACAATAGTTTCCAATCATTATCAACATTCATGATGTCCACTAAAACTATTTTTAAATTCCAAAATGATATTAGTCCCCTTAAGGCCCCTTGGACTTGCATGAAGGATTCTTTTCACTTGTACCACTTTAGAACAAAATCTTAAAAAATGTCCTTTACCAACTTAGTCTCTTGAAGTAAAAAAATATTTGCCCCACTAGCATCAATTTGGAACTTGATCCAGGATTTCTTGTCAAGGGCCATTAACACCCTTGGCATTCCAATAAATAATCTTCATTGAACTCAAGGAGATAAACATTATCTCCCTGGTCTCTTATTAATTGAAATATTCCCATCTAGAGTAGTATGCAGCCCTGCCTCTATTTCTTCTTTTAATTTTTTCCACCTTAGATTGATGACCTCTCTTTACAAGAGTTTTTTTAGTTAGTGACTAAGAAATTAGTGTTTGAGCCAGAGATAATATTTAAGAAAAATAAAAACCTCCCACCATTTATATATTTATTTCCACCTTTTCTTATTCACACATCTCATTGAGATAGTAACGTTGAAAAGGCAACATATATACCTCTATAAAATATTCCTCATTAAGAATTTCATCTTCTATTTCATCAATAATTTATGAACCTATGGACTCAATCAAATTTTATGCAAAATCTTCTAACTCGTGAGGAGAAATTTGAGAAGTCTGATGTTTGGATTCCCAAGTCTTCCTCTTGTTGGAAATTTCCTGAACATGAATGTTCTAAATACAAGGAGCCACATCCTTGGAAAAGCCTAACCCTAAATTCCTCAAAGGACTAGCACGTGCATTTTCCCTTGGCCAATTAAAAGAGATTTCAATTGGCCCGCTACTGCATATTAGTTTATGAATTATCTATTGAAAATAACTCATGGAAAATGACACCTTGGTTGCATTGCAAATTAGATCACCTACCTTATTTCCCAAATTGATGTACTTAGGAGAAGTAACTATGGCATTATATTGTGGGACAGGCACAAAATATTTAAATCAAACCTTAGAAATATTTTCAATTTCTTTGGAAACTACTTGTGTCAATTGAACTTTCTCTACCCTCTTTAGCAAATCAAACTCATTCCCAATCCTATCACTTTCAGTTCCTACTAACAACTTGTGATTTGGTTGAGATTGGGAACCCATTTTCTATTGATCTAGTGTAGATTTAGTGAATAATTATTTTACGTTTTCCTTACCTAATCCATCAATATAAGGACATACTTCTTTCATATGGTCAAAAGAGTGACATACCACAAGTTTTTTCAAATTTATATGATAATCTCCTATACTCATATGCCAAATTTTGATTTTATATGGATTTGATTAGGAAAAGGTTTAGAAGAGTCCAACAAAATGCAAACCCTAACTGGAAAAGATGGGTTAGCAAAAAAATCCTTATCATTTTTTAGGAAAATTCCTATTTGATCCTCCTTGTTCTCTATTAGGTTGAGTTCCCTATATTCCAATAGAAAAGATTGTAACTGAACCCACTCTTGAACAAATCTAGCCATAAAGAAGATGAATTAAAGTTTGGGGTCCAAGGGTTCATGCATAAACCTGAACCTTCATAAATCCATGATTTTACCTTGTAGATGAAATCTCTCTATTATTTTGTGTTAAATAAGACCATAAAAAATCCCTCCTTCTTATCTAAATAAAAAACCTTTAAAAACCCTACCCAATCATCAAAAAGAAAATCTTTCAAAAACTCTACGTCAAGAAAAATATCATAGAACTTAAAGATTAGGTCTCAATGACAAAGATCTTGGACTTGATTTTGGAGTAACTCCTCTAAAAAGGTAATACTAACCACAATTTTTTCTTTTGTTCAACATTGTTTTGAAAGGGTTTTTTCTTCTAATCGACATTGCTATGTTAGTATTTACATTGCTTCCATAATTTGCATGAAGAGTCATCTTTTTTCTTCCACTGCAAAACTGATTGCATCTTAGTATTTTGTTTCTTTTTCTTATTATTCTTTTTCCTTGGCTGGTGTACCTCTTTCCCTCCTTCATTTCCCTCATGTTGTTTTGTTTGTTGGCTTTGATTTTGAGGCTTAGAGCCTTTCTTGTCTATGTATCCTTCCTCTTTTTTCCCTTCAAGCCATGCATGTTGAACTTTCAAACCATTCCACTTATTCTCTTTTTTATTTGGATTAAAGGGAATGTATTGAAAAAAATTTAGGTTACATGCATGATTATTTGGCTAAGGAATCCCCAATAGTAAATCTTTTGGGGCTTTAGAGGATCGAGGGACTACCTCAAAGTCTAGGTAGAGTTGGCTTAAAAAACCCAAATTCTTCTTTGATTGCGTACCTTGGAAATCTTGTTTCTTCCAATCTAAAGAAGCCCTATGTGCATCTGTTTGATTTTTGTGAGGGAGTCTATCATCTTCACAAATATCAAAAATTGGTTGTTTGTTTTTATTGAGAACTTTTGAGCAATAAATTGTCTCCATTTTGGCCTTGAAAATATTATCTTCTTGCATTAGATCTCTTATTCGCATGTTGCCTCCTAGTGTTGGGAAGCATGTTGGTTAAAACCAGATCAGCCATGATGTTGAAGATGCCTGCCATTTTCTACAAAATATTCATTGGAGTGCCATTGTTGCCATTGTTGTTGTTCAACCATTTTAATTTTAATATTTTTTACTACTCAAAAGATAGGTAGTATTTTCAATTAGTTATTTTATAGGATTTGGTTCACATTATTTAAATAAAATATTAAATTATGGTTTTCAAAAATATTAAAAACTAGAATGATTGTATGTGTTCTTTATAATTATATATATTTTTGTTTAAAATCATTCTTGTTTTTAAATTTTTTTGAAAACCGTAATTTTCATTTTAATCATTTTAATACATACAAAATGATTTCATTAATTAATTTTTTTCACTTTAATGTTTATATTATACAGTTTTATGATTATTAATAGTATTTTTATTAAGACCGTTATAATTAGTAATTTTCATTTTAATCATTTTAATATATACAAAATAATTTCATAATTAACTATTTTCACTTCAATGTTTATATTATACAATTTTATGATTTATAATAGCTATTTTATAAAGACATGTTATAATTAATATTTTTTTTGGGTAAGTTAATAGCTATTATGGGCAACACCCTTTCTATTAATTTCACAAAACTTTATAACTTTGGCCACATTTGAGCCTTTGTATGTTTGTTTATGTTTGTTCAATTTCCAACTTTGAGTTGATTACAAACTTTATTTCCCATAGTGTAGAGAGGCATCCACCCACCCATCCAAAATCTAGAAGCAATCCTTACGAATTTCACAACTTCAAAAGAAGAAGAACCTAGACCAAAATGGTGTCCTCTAAAAGCATAAACTAGTGCAAAATTATCCCCACCTAGACTAAGGGCATACACCACAAAATATATCCTATAACCTAAAATAGATATATTTTGTAAAAGAAAACCAAGAACCTTTAGGTTACCCTCATCTTCTTCATTTTCACAACTTTGGCTCTAGTAGATATTATGTTCCACAATGCTTATGGTTCAACAAATCAAAAGCATGACTTGGGCCCTCATACTTGTCAGCCTTTGTCTATTTATCTTTGATAACCACACCAAATTCCACCTCATCATCATCACTATCAAGGCCCTCATCTCTCAAGTATTTATTTTATCCAATCACCTCCCTCATTCAACATTGTCCCTAAAAGCTTCTTGAGGAAAATAATATTTCTGAGAATAATTGACTTCTTATTTTTCAAAGGTCTCTAGCTCCATGGTAATAAATCATAGGAAACTTGGGAACCTTGTTCCAATGATGACATATTTCATAATAGTCTCACAAGAGAGGAATCTACTTCTCCTCATTAGCATTTGCCAAGGAATCTTAAATCTAACTAAGAAATGTAATTTTGAAGACCTTCTAACATAAAATATTTGCCCCTTCCTTTGTTTCTCCCATTTCCAACACAACCATTGAGAACATGGAAGAGATTTCAGTATTCATATAGTTTTCTATGTCATGCATTCAAAAATTATTCCCCAATAAATGCCTCTGCCATGTGGATATTTAGGTAGTGAGAGGAATTATGAATGGTTGTTAGCCTCTTCTCCAAGACCTCACCTACATAAGGAATTTTTCATTTAATAGAGATCAATCTAATGGGAGTATCCATTTTATATATCTATCAACTCTACTCTAAAATAAAAACTTTGTGACTCACCAAAGGCCTCTAGGAGGGCACAAATGGGAAAAATATATAATTCCTTAGTTAATCATAGTGACACTCCATATCTGAACACTCAATGTGGATATAGGATATAGAAATAGATCAGTATTCTATATTTTTTAGCACCATTTTTTTACACAATATAATAGTAGGGAGATGTGATGAAAATCCCTCTTTTGAAAGAATGATGAAGTCACTCCCAAGGTTCTATGTGGTCATGGTATAACTGTGCTAAATTTTAGTTGAAGAAAATGAGATTTCACAAGGAGGCCTTTTCTAGTTTAAAATTTTGAAACTAGAAACAATGATTTTGACAACTCTATTTTTGGATTTTCTAGATTTTAAGAATGATAACATGTGCATGCAATTAAAAATGCAATCTAATTTAACCCCTATGATGAATACTAAATTCTAACCCTTCTTTTTTCAAAAAAATAATGTCAAAAGATGAGAGTAACAAGAATGTAAGAAAATTACTTAAAGAAAATTCTAATGGACATAAACTATTAGAGTTGATGAGTAAACAACCCACAACTCCCAAGAACACCTGTATGCAAACACCTGTCATAGAAAGAGAGAGAAGCAAGAAGCTAGAGAGGCCTAAACACATGGATCCACGAGAGAGGAGACATCCTTGATGTGCAAAAACAAAAGTTGCAATAATCACAATGAAATATTATTGTAATGAATGATGTAAAGAATACAAAGGAGATTAATCCTTATAAAAGGAAATCAAAATCTTAAAAGGGTAAACAAACCTAGGTTGCATGATAATAATTAATAAAGTAATTAATTATTATATGCCTAAAGTTTAGCTTAAGAAAGAGATAATAAGTGACTTAGAAATTAAAAATCAATATGATTTAATTAATAAGTAAACAATTTATTACTCTAACACCTTAAGATGAACTTTGGGAGAAGCTAAAAACCTAGAAAGAACTACTAAAAGCAAATGGGTACCAGCAACAAAAGGCTTGATCAAGTACCCAAGTACAAAAGAGAGTCTCTATAAAGTGGAGAAATAGAGAAAACCACATGGAAAAAACTCTACTCCAAAAAGAGACGAAGACTAGTTTGAACGACTAAAAAAGACTCCAAAACTAGGAAATGTTCTAGAAAATAGGAACAAGGATGAGCATGTACAACATCAATGAAGCAAGAAGCTACAAACTCAATCAAGAAGTAACTACTAATCTGAAGATCCTCCACTAAAATATGACTAGGTAGAGAAGACTGTAATCTACATGATTGCCCTTAAATGACACTACTTGAATTAGGAGGCAAACAAATGCAAACAACTAAAGTCGAAGATACAAAATACTATAATTTGCATGAGTGTCCTCAAATGACACTACTCGAATCAGGAGGAAAATAAGGAAAACACCTAAACTTGAAAATAGATATGGCATAAAAATACCAAAGTCTGAAGAGCTGATTAATCAAAGCTGGAAGAGTGCTTCCAAAAAAAAGAAATAGAAGAGTGTCCATATGGTAAATGATCCATCTCACCAGAATGCATAGGTACCCAGCCACTGCATCTACCTAGTACATAGAATCAAATACTGAATACATAGCTCACACTATTGAACCAAGGAAAGAGTAGAACCAACAGTAGAAACCCCCCCATAATGTTGACAAGGGAGTAATGATAGGTACACTGAAAAGGTCATCCAATATGAACTGCATGATGAAGAAGAATCTAAAACATCTAAGGTGTGGAGAGATTACAAACACATATAGAGATACCTGAGGCTAATATCATTGGATGAACACTCACCTGACAAAATTAGGTGGAAAACAAAGGCAAACATCAAAACCCCCTTTGGCACTTTATAATGAAGTGTGAGTACAAAAAGCATGAACATGTGCAAGATCCCATACATGTAATAGAATGACACTTTATCTCAATGTGTGGGCATAAAAGAATGCTTCAAAGAAGAGAAAAGGCTGCTGAAACAAAAGAACGGCCAAAGATGATTCATTCCACAAAAGGAAAATATCCCAAGATTTGAAACATCCAAGATATCCACCAAATTGAAAAAATGCAAGAATCTGAATAAAATATATCTGAAGCAGAATCTGGAAAAATGACTCACAACACTAGAAAGGTCTCATAATAAGCTTTCCAGTGATATATCATTTTCCCAAAATGGAGTCTAGATGCGGCACAAGATAAAGCTCCTGGAGTGATAAACTAAACATCTAGCTTTGACAGTAAAAAACACCATCAAAAAAGAAAAATAAAAGATTCAAACCTCTAGATCTGGATAAATCTCGAAACCATCTTTCCGATGATATCTTGTTTTCTCAATTTTGACACCGTATGCTCAAGTTATGAGCAAAAAACCATAGGTCTATTGATGGTCCCAAAAAAATGGTGTAGAAGAGTGCTGGTGCATGCTGACATCAGCAAATGATGGGCTTAAAATTGACAGTCGTATGGTCATCATGGCCAAATCTACCCAGGGGCTAAAAAACTGGGCCCCTGGTCTCCATACGACTAGGGGCTGAGGCTGCATCCGCTACGAGGTTAAATATGATGGCCAAATGGTTGTCGCTGCCCAATTTTTTTTCAAAATTGTCGTACTTGCATCAGGATGTGTGCCAAGGCCGTACGACCCTAGTATGCAAAAAAATTGCCTCAGAATGCAATGACATCTGAATTAGATGTACCTTATATGGATCTGAGGGTTCTTGGCCACTGTGAGCTCAATGGTGAGGTCCATTTGAGCCAAAAATGCTCCAAAATACCATTGACCACCTCGAGATTCGTGCTAGGACTGGTTGCAAAAAAATTTTTGCCACAAATTCTAACTTTGTCCAAACAAAACAAATTTTATATGGATCTAGGGGTTCTTGGACTCTTTGAATGCAACCGTAAGGTCAGTTTGAGCCCAAGATGACCAGAAAGAGAGGGCCCCCAGATCCAACAGAAAAACCTCTAAAATTGTAGATCTGACGAACATGGTCAAATCTCTCAAGAAGAGGATAGGGGAAGCTCTGATACCATATTGGATTTGATGAGTTAACAACCCACATCTCCCAAGAACACCTGCATGAAAACACCTGTCATAGAAAGAGAGAGAAGCAAGAAGCTAGAGAGGCCTGAACGCATGGATCCATGAGAGGAGACATCCTTGATGTGCAAAAATAAAAGTTGCAGTAATCACAATGAAATATTATGGTATTGAATGATGTAAAGAATACAAAGGAGATCAATCCTTATTAAAGGAGATCAAAACCCTAAAAGGGTAAACAAACCTAGGTCGCATGATAATACTTAATAAAGAAATTAATTATTATATGCCTAAAGTTTAGCTTAACTATAAAGAGATAACAAGTGACTTAGTAATTAAATCAATATAATTTAATTAATAATTAAACACTTTATTACTCTAACATAAACTACAATAAATTTTGCTCACATATTGAATAACAGATTAGATTGAGAAAACCCACAAGAATATGAAATAAAATACTCACAAGTCATATCAGGTAGATGCAATCATCAAAGGAATTCAATAAATTAAAAAGATCTCAGAATTCATCAAATTATGAAGTCATCCCATAGATTTTCACATATAAGAAAAATTATTTCTCAAGTATAAACAATAATATATTCAACAATAATTCATCAGCATGAGCAAAATAAATCATGACTAACACCAAACTAATTGATTTGCAAGAAAATCATAGAAGAACACATTTGGCTCTTTAACATGAAAATAAATTTATAAATTTGCATAGGTAGAAGATGAAAACACTACGAGTGCAACACCCGATGTATATGGTATTATCTTGCAAAAAAGTTGACCCTTATTACAATACTAGGTTGTGTTTATATAGTTTTTACAATGCAAAATCATGAAACCCATAACTAGTGTTTTTTAGCATTCAAAATGGGCGTAATAAATTTAAAACTCTAGTTTAAATTAAGAAAAATACTCCTAATCTATTGTACAACTTGGTGAATTCATTTTATATTCATGATAATGCCAAAAACATGCAGATTCATAGCTAAAACACACCTAAAAATTTAAAAATGAAGTGGAATTCAAGTGCGGTTTCATAAAAATGCCTCCAATCAACTTTGTAGTTGATTTCGATGCATGAAATTGAAGGCATGAAATATTGTTGATGTGTTCAAACCATTCTAAACCTTGTTAACATCCAAAAAACATTTTCCATGCAGACTCAACCCTAAAAAATTTATATTTGCCAAAAAAAAGGGATTTTGAAGAATTTCAACCTTTCTCATTTCCTCTCATTTCAAGCCACATATGAGATATGGTTATGAATGAATGCTAAAGAATGAATGAATAAAATAATTGTAACATTTAGGAAGATTCACTGGGAGTGCCTAGTGAAATTTTTCTATCATAATATCTACCTCCTCAAAATCTACCAGCCTCATAAACTCCAAGTGGGTTTATTGATTCTTTTAGAAAGTTTGCAATCTTGTTCCCACCTTCTAAATTTCTTCAATGTCTTCCATTATCTCCCTTTTACTTTCCTCCACATCAAACATCCATTGAAAATCCTCCTTGGTGTTTATGCTTTCCAAAAATCCATAGAATTATTGGGTGACGTTCTTGATGGAGTGTAATTTCTCATTTTACTCATCTTGATATGCCTCACAGTCTAAAGAATTAATGAATTATTCCACTTGATGCACCTAAGGCATTTTCACTTCTCTTTCTACTTCAATTAACTCATGCCTTTTATTATACTCTTTGACATCAAGGTTTATGACTCGTATCCAAGTATCCAGTTCATCCATTTCTCCATCTTCAAACACTTATGCTTCAACCAATATATCCAGCCCCTAATTCTTCATCTTCTTCAAATCATACAAGATGTTCCCCCATATTGTCACATTCCTTTTTATGCTTCCTTATCCTTCTAAAACCATGTACAAGAGCCGAGTGAGCTCAGTAACAATGATGCAAAAATGCATTAGAACCAACTGAATTATTTCTTTACTAAATCCTTCTAAATCTTATATCCAACCTATGCATTCTTTAAATAATGGGTTAGTTTAGTCAGGAGGTGCCCTCTTTTTGAGTGCTTCCTGTAATGTTTACTTTGGGTTAGTTTGGTCAATGAGGCCAACTAATTGAGAAATATAGTCCTTTAGAACTTGAATGATGAAAAATGGAAATCAATGATAGACCACCACTTTACATATACATTAGAATAATCCAAAAACTTGATCCTTAGGCCAAATATGATTTTTATAACCCAAGTGGATGGAAAGGGATACAAATACAAGATCTAGCTAAAGGTTGGGATTTGGGGTTATTCTTTATGTGGACAGGAATGAAAGATGATTGCAAGAGATATAGGCTAAGAAAATTCTGACTAACAAGATGTATTAAAAGGTATAATGCATGAAATAAGAGTCCTAGAAGGAATTAAAATGAAGATGCACTCACCTTGAGGGTTATAAGAGTAGGCACTTTCAGACTTGTAAATGCATTATCAGACTATGTCAAAACTAGGACAAAATATGGATATGAGACCTTGAATACTGAATTTGTTTGTTATAAAAATATGAAGGATACAAGAACATGTCGAACATGAGGTGACCTATACCCATAAATTTTGAAAATAGAGGTTTTGGGACTACGACCAAAACTATATCTTCAGATCTGCAATTCTGATTCTGAAACTCCATCAATTTGCACCTATACACCAAAGACAAGGGGAAATTATTGGGGGGTAAGGATCTTTCCTTGGTCAAGCCCCAATTTAGGAATTAACCTTGAATTGAAATAGAGGAAATGCTATCATGTAGTAGAGATTAAACAATAATGAAGTATATCATACAATATAGATGTAATTGTTCTTAGTATGAGATCAAGTATATTGATGCAATAACTGACTCAAACACAAAAACCAAAAGGAAATCATGTAAAACAAAACCTCATGTAGTAGATGTTAGTAATTCACCTTGATGTTGGATGGAAGAGGAAAGATTGAATGGATGAATGTAGATCTCCTAACTTGATGGCCAACTCCTTTTTCTCTTATAAAGAAAGAAGCTAGATATATAGAAGGATATACATGCTTGATGGATGATGAATGAATGCCTTCAATGAATTCTTGCTTGCTTGAACTCCTTGAATGCACAATAGCTTGCTTGTAGGTAGGTTTCTTACACTTTGTTGCATGAATAATGTATTTCTTGCATAAGATTAGACATGAAAATGAGGGGGAGAGGTCTCCTTTTATAGTAATTTTAGGGTCTGAATTCACGAAGGCTTACCTCATTGGGTGAGAAAAAGAAAATACTTTACATTGGGCCCTGGAAATTACCAAAATTAATACTTTGGGGTATAGGTCACCCCAAGTGCAACCTAAATTTGGGAGGGTTATTTTCAAGGTAAATTGTGTGGGGTTTTAAGAAGTATTTGAAATTTTGACAAAAATTGGATAGATAGTTGGGAAAATCAAGCGTGAAGGATATAATGGGTCCAAGAGGGAAAGTGAATTGGGTAAATGGATGGATAAATGAGAAATTATTCATAGGAATTAGAGCCAACTTAGAGTCTTGAACAATATTGATTTGAATTAATGTATGAAAATAAGTGCAATGAGAGGTCCTAATATAAGAGACACACTAAGGAGGGCTAAAAATGGTCTCAAAATGGACACAAAGAAAGTGCTTACTTTTTAAGACTATACATTTAGCCCCAACTTTAACAGGAGCATGAGACAAGCTCATACTTATGGTAAAGGAAGAGATAGAAGAAAGAGAGAGAAAAATAATGATTGCAAAAGAGATAAGATTTCACTAAGTCCAAGGATAGAAGCCCCCAAACTAAGGATCCTAACTCTACATCCATGCATAAGGGTACAATAATAAAGAAAAAAGAAAAATATAACACATGTCACAAGTAGCTTTGTCTATTGCATGAGGTTGAGACTAGGAAAGGACCTATTGCAAGAAGTATATAAGGATCATGGGTTGATGCGGCACTTTGTAGTTGAAGGGATTCCTTAAATTCCAAGGGTGGTTGTAGGGGTTTCTTAACCTAATTATCCCTCTATCTATGATTATTGCCAAACCATGAGAGCTTTCTAGGGTCTATTAGGAGTTTATTCCCTTAAGGTTACCACTCTATTTCTCCCTTGATGTAAGGATAGAGATTGGGGAATGGATAAATGACTTGGAGATGTGGACTTTTCTAAGCCCAGTTCTCCCTAGGATCTATTTTCATGGGTACCTTCTAATAGGGGAGATGGTGAGAATCATGGAAGTTCACCTACCCTCCATCCAAATTCCTATCCTTCCCCAATCCTGTATTCAAATTCACCATAGTGTGGTAGGGGAATGGCACATGGGACACAACAAATGAAGTGAGACATCAAGTACTAAAATTTTCTATTATGATGGCATTTTTCAATTGCAGGTGGGTGGCAAAAGGCATAGAAGAGAAAAAAATCTTAGTTAGAGGAAGGATGACTAAGAAAATCAAATCTTGAAGAAGGGACATGTGGCAGGAGATGAGCAAGATGTATATTTCTCTTCTTCTCTATTAATTGTTCTTTCTTCTCTTTTCTTCCATTTTCTAAATTATTTGAATTCTGCGGAAGTAGGCATAATATTGTAAAATTGTAAAGTGTCAATCTAGTCAAGGTTTAAAATAAGTAGCCATGAATTTTTGAAGTGTAATATCTCCTATGACTTGAAATAGAATTTTATGGTTGAGTTATGTCATATGACCATCTCCAATTTGAATTGTAAAATTTCTTTAAGTTGAAATAATCAAGTATTATTCATACTTTACAGACACCTTTATTTTTGTGTATTCCATTTATTGTTGTGTTATGTTCAAAGAACAATATTATTGTTTTAATAAATGAAATGATAAATTTATGTCTTAAAATGGATTATTAAGAATGGTTATGCGATGTGCATATATTGGTGATCCTATCTTTACTAGGTGATACCATTATCTTAAGATCTTCAAGACATGTTTGAGATGTTATAGTGAGGAATGCTCTCTAATTGACTTTGTTGCCCTACTTATGACACTAATAGATATTACAGATGTTTTAGTATGGTGCCATAAAGTCAAAAGAAAAATCCCTTTGATTTTATGTTAAGTAATGATATGAGTAATACAAGAGATATAAGGCTTATTGGAAAGATTTCATGGATTTACTGTCAGGGACAACAAATGCTTTGTCTACCAATGAACATGAGTGGAAGGATGAGTGTCATATGTGTAGGAATCCTAGCACTCCATTAGGATGGTCTCTATTTTTTTACTTCTTCAATAATAAAGGCTCTCCCATGTCAAACCCTTGGGACTTGAATTTGGCCAAGTTGAAATTACCTAACATTTTTGTTGATGTATAATTCTTAAGAGAATTGGTCTGTAAATACTATTTGTAGGCTAAGGTTATTAGAATAGTAGACTAGAGAGCCCTAGTGAAAATTGATAGTAGTAGTTTGATTGAAGCCTTTGGCATCACATGTGCTACTTGTACTAAGATTGAATTTGACAGGGAAAATAGTAATTATGAGGCCCACAAATGGGTTTTGAGAAGAACAATAATAACAACGTTTATGCTTAGGGGACCTGATAGAAAGTCAATACCAGATCATGATAATGTGAAAAAACTTTTTGACCTAAATGATTTCTAATATTATTTTGTGTATATTATTTTTGAGATAAATTATTTTCATTCCCATAGGAATTTGCAAGTTATGGATGGGATCATTCATTGAAATCATAACATAATGGTGTCAATTACCGTAAGTCTTTGAATTATCCACTTTGTGTTTCTGCATGATGTTATATACTGAGGGTTTATTCAGTACACAAACTTATGTCATAGGAATACCCTCCTAAGATTGTCAATCTTGAAGTGAAAATGTTGTTCATGCCTCCTCGAATTGGTTTTTCTTGTCCTAAAAAAAAAATCTTCAACTGTTCCAATGGTTGCAAGAATAGTCACAAATTAGAGTTCCAATGGATGAAGAAATAATCATAGAATAGCATTCTAGTGGCTACATGAATAGTTAGTTACTAAAAATACAACTAATTACTGAACATAAAAGTAACTAACAAAAATGAGTGTAATTCTCACCAAGTGAGCCCACTTAGATGAGTCTTCCAGAATCTTAACTCAGATGCAGAAAATTAAAGTATCATTCTATTCATAGAAAAATATTCCAAACGCTACAAGAATAGTCATAGAACAAATTTCCAATGGCTGTAGGAACAATCAACTCTAAAACTAAAACTAATTACTAAATATAAAAGTAACTAACAAAAATGAGTGGAATTATCACCAAGTGGGCCCCCTTGGATGAGTCTTCCAAAATATTTTAACTCATATGTAGAAAATTAAAGTATCATTCTATTTATAGAACAAAATTCCAATGGCTGCAAGAATAGTCACAAAATAGAGTTCCAATGGCTACAGGAACAGTCAACTGCTAAAACTAAAACTAATTACTAAACATAAAAGCAACTAACAAAAATGAGTGGAATTCTCACCAAGTAGGCCCCCTTGGATGAGTCTTCCAAAATCTTAACTCAGATGCATAAAATTAAAGTATCATTCTATTCATAGAACAAAATTCCAATGGCTACGGGATTAGTCATAAAAAAAAGTTCCAATGGCTGCATGAACAATCATCTTGTAAAACTAAAACTAATTACTAAGCGTAAAAGTAATTAAAAAAAATAAGTTAAATTCTCACCAAGTTGGACCCCTTGGATGAGTCTTCCAAAATATTAACTCAAATGCATAAAATTAAAGTATCATTCTACTCATAGAATAAAGTTTCAATGGCGATCTTTTAATGGGTGTCTGAAGGTTAATCTTCTAAAGGGGCGTAGGGATGAGACTAAATGGAGTGCTCTGGAGGAGGGATGGATACAGGTAAATTTTGATGGGGCTGCTGAAGGCAACTCGAGCCCAGAATATGAGGGGTGTGTGGCAAGGGATGCCAATGACAATATTATCGTTATAAAAAAGAAATTATTAGGTGTAGGAACCAACAATTATGTTGAAGCTCATGCAACCCTCTTGGGGGTTGAGTTGGTGCAAAGGCTGCATGTCAAAAACTTACATTTGAAAGGGGATTCTAAAATTATTGTCAAAAACATAGTTCCAATTGCTACATGACTCAATCATAGAACATAGTTCCAATGGCCACAGGAACAGTCAGCTACTAAAACTAATTACTGACCAGAAAACAAAATACCTAAATGAGCGGAATTCTCACCAAGTGGGCCCCCTTGGACGAGTCTTCCCAAATATTAACTTAGATGCAGAAAACTAAAGTATCATTCTATTCATCGAAGTGTTGTTACAACATGATAGTAATATGATTAATTTAGCATGCATAAGACAGTTGTATATCCATTACTACTTTAGAATAACATTCATTTAATCACATGTAAGAGTAATATAGATAGATTACATAGAATATTGATATCAACAAAAAAAAATGGATAGGTTCATGCCCCTGGCTAAATAATTTTAAGAAAGCACCATGAAAAGTATCAACAACTAGGGGCTAAACCCTGTGATAATGATGAAAAATATAAAAGAAATCCTATAAAAAATGAGCCATTATTTGGGCTCATAATTACCCCCAACCTAATGGATTATTGGTCCTCCACCAGGTGGAATCTGATTCCTATGTATTGTGTGCATCTTGAAATCATTGAATGTTATATGTCCCTCACTTTTCACTCCTGGATTCCAATAAAATCCATTTTTTTTAATCTAATCTCTCCCACCTGGATTTCTCTACTTGTTCACTGTAGGAATGATGTTCTTTGTAGGTTGGGACATGCCATAGAACAATTGGTGGCTGAAACATAAAAGGGAGCCAATATTGTTCCTTTCTTCTCCCCAATCAAACATACTTTGGTGCACTCCTTATAATGGCTGCATAAGAATTCTGCAAGGAATGGGGTTTGACTTTCTTCATGTCATCAGTTAACCCATTCCATATTTCTTCTAGAAATTCCAATGCTTCCCCTCCTATAGTTGCAACCACCTACTCAAATTCCTGAAAGGATTCTTCTCTCACACCTAAGATCTGCTATTTGAATTCAGATTTGTACATAATTATGTGCCAAGTATAGAAAATATTTGCAGGTTAATATGATTCTACCCTTAAAGATAAAGGGGTATGGATCTCCCTATCTCTATGTGCTATGAATTGTTACCCCCAACTATTTTCATTTTGAATCCAAGAAATTGGTTCCCTTAAATAAATATCTCTGACATACATTAATGGATTCCACTCATGATCATTAGGAACAACATAATTGTGCATGTATAATTCACAAAGTAAGTTTTTAGTTTTTGTTGGGGAAGATTGGTAAGCTTGGAAGAAGTCTTCTAGAGTCTCTATAGAAGGGTTTAAACCATATACTACTCTTGATAATTTAAAAGAAAGACTAAGATCCTTGAGATGCATTGCATATATCCTTGGGGGAGTTATACATTCTATAATTTGTGGAACTAAGGTCATCATATTGTTTACCTTATCTACTAATGCAACAATTTATGCATTCTTCCCCTCAATCTCCTTGTATTTCTTCATAATCTCTTCCTGCAGCCTGTGCTTATCTTTATTCCAATCTTCTTCCTTATCCTTTATATAGTTCCATAAATCTAGGGATATTGATATCCACGAGAAAGTAGTGGGTCAATGAACACCTACTTGGAATTTTCTTTTTTCTAGTTCTCCACCTGCCACTTGCTCAGCTACAACAATGAGCCCTGTTAATCCTAAATTGTCTTGTTCTAGGATTCCTTCCATCGACAATCCCTTGTCCTCCTAGGTAAATTCCCTTTCTCGAGATATTTGTTCATCCTCCTCATCAGATTCTTGTATAGGCATCATTTCCCTATCCTGGCGCTTAGATGAGGAGGTAAATTTGGGGCTTCCCCTGGGAGGTATGCTATGGATTATCCTTTCTTCTTCACTGGGAGTACTATGAAAAAAGTTTGAGGATTCAATTTGGATGTTCAACCTAGGTACAAAATTTTTTTTCCTATTTACTACGTTTACCCCTGAGCCTATGACTCCTTTTTTGGGGTGTTTTCTCCATAATTTTGTTATCTTAGACTTTTTAGCATGATTTTTGCTACGCTCAGTGCCTACAAGAGGTTCTTCATCCCTAGTTTTCCATTTTCTAGGGCTAGGGATTTCCTTTAAAAAAATTCCATTACCCTTTCCCTTTTCATCCTTAGTATTTTTTATTTTTTATTTTTCCCTTGCTACTATTGTCCTAGAGCGAATTATTGATTTAGGGGAAACATCCTCATTAGGGTCTAAAGAGGAACTATTTACATCTTTGTGAAAAGACTTAGGTGAATTTTTTTTGGCTGTAGGAGGGTTTGTGCTAGAAATCATCCTAGAAGTTGAAGCCCGAGGGGTGAATTTTTTAAGTGTTGCCTCCCCACTAACCCTGCAGGTCAAGGGTTGACCTCTAAGATGCACATTCACCACTCTGAACTCTTTAATTTCAAAAACTCATCCCATAAAATTCAAGACACATATTGTAAAGAAATTCAACAAGAAATTTAATTAAATAGTGATGGAAAATTGAGTTTTATCTTCCTTTATGTGTCTCAGAAGCCATGATTGCCAGCATGTTATATAGTACATTGGGGACATTCATACTCCTTCCATGTCACATGTGGCTCAAAAGCTTGAAGTGTACAGAGTGTAGACTTGACTAACGAACCTCATAGGTAATGTATTTGATAATATAAACCGCAACATGTGTCCATTTATCTGGTAAATAAATACTCCTTGTTCCTTGTTTATCTACTTCAAGTGGAGAATCCCTAGGTATGATAAACTCTTCTCTAGCTATTCTAGCATTTTTATTTTCAAGGTAGGGTTCTCCTACAATAGGTAACCCTACAACTTCAACAATCATCTCCTCCATGGTAGTAACCTTCAAACCCTTCACTATTGTCTCACCATTATTAAATGTCTGAGAACATTCCATAACAATTTCATTTCTAAACCCTTTCAACTTTAAAAAGGAGTCAAACCAGCCACAATTCCTAAATTCTAGCTCATAGAGTGAATCTTGCAGGATTACTTCATGAGTTGTTGGTTCACTTCTCACCCATGGACCTCCCATTTTTATAGTCACACCCTTCAAAACCTTTGTGATCTATAATTCATTAGCTGCAATCTCGCCTAATTTCTCTATCAATGTTGTATATCCTTCTCATAGTCCTTATGCTAATGTCATATAGCCTATATCTTTACCCCACTTTTAGTGGTATTTATGATAACTTATTAAACAATAAGGAAGGCATTAAAAAGGAACTTTAGATTTTAAAATTTTAGTACAGAACATGAAACTTATAAACAACAAATTGAAACATGTATCTTACCAAGGGGGACACTTAATTTTTTATCAAACTCTTCATATATATTTTACATTTTAGTTTGTTGGATATCCAATACCCATAGAATACACGTATGTATAATGACGCATATATGACATGTGGGCACACACTCCCCCCAATCTATACAAAATCACATGTCCACACATCTCTGACTATGGAGCAACTAGAATGCACCCAGATACATTGTTACTTTTTTCAAGTCTATTTTAATATTTTATTCACACTAGACCCTGGTGCATTTTGGTTTCACCATAGATGACGCCATGCCAGAGCATTAGAAATCAACATTACAATTATTTAACAAGTGTCACATAGTGGCTAGTATTTGCCTAATAGTTAATTATAGTTATAATATTCTAGCATATAATTTAAAAACTCATTCTAATTGTATATTGTATAAAAAATAGTAATGGTAATAATATTTGCAAAAAAAACTATAGGTTTTTAAATTTAATATTATTTAACATGTTTAAAAAATTTATAAATAGTGTGAAAATTTATATATTCACTATATGTAAAAAAAAATACCTATATAAGTTTTCTAATAAAAATAAAAAGTAAAACATTATATAAGTTTTAAAAACTTACTATTTTTTTAGTAAAATTTTAATTCTAATTTGGAATCATTTATATTCTAATTTAATTAATCTCTAATAAAAATTAAAAATAAAGTCATTAACATTAATAGTTTTATTATAATATTAAAATAAGATATAATGGTATAATTTTTAGCAAAATATTATAAGGAATTAAAATAAGTAGATTAATATGATAAAAAGGTAAAATATAATTATTTTTTGTTAATAGTAAAAAATATGATGTACTATATCATTTAAGAAAGAGTATTATGTAAAAGATGGGTTAACAAGTATTAAATATTTGAATTTATAGATTTTAAAAATATGAAGAGGATGTTAATAAGACTCATATACATTATATTAACATACTCTTGAATGCTACTCTATATATACCTTGAATGATTAATATATAATTTGTACTTCAAAATAGTCATGTCTATAAAATTCACCTGGAAAATGGTAAGAGATATAGTGTTTCTGTGAAATCCAACTAATAAGACCTCAAATGAATCAGCCAATCACTGTAAAGAAAAATAATTTTGACTAATTTGTAACATAAAATCTTGACATGTATACTTTAGAAAATAATTTAAAAATTTTAAGAAAGAAAAATACTTAATCATAATTGGTTCAAATAAGTTTTTTTAATAACTTCCCCGCATGCCAAAACTTAACATCCTCGCTTCCCCATGGGCCAAAACTAGGTCCCCAAAAAACAAGATGTGAGGCTAGGACAAGGCATCACCATAATATTTCATTCTTCCTCACAGGCTCATGGCTGGAAAATATTTTCCCCACCAATCGTCGCGAAGATGTGAGATACCATCATAGTCATAAATAAAAATAAAACAAGTTGCTACACATTATCATGGAGTACACATATGTGTTCTTCCTATGCCTATTTAATCTGGTTAAACATGCCTCCTAGAATTAGTGACACAAAATCAATCAACTTGGGATCAGTAAACAAGAACATGCCTTTTAATCTCCTCTTCAACACTAGTTGAAAAAAGGATTTAGTTGCTATTTTTCAGTAAAGGTGAATGATGTTTCCATCCTAAAACCACAAAACTAGATGATTTTACTTGCATTGATAATTATGAGCAACTTTGGGGAGACATCAGATTTTTGAGACATCTCCCACAATAAATGCCATGTCCTCTCATTAAACTCGCTATCATTTAAGTCATCCCTCCAAAAATAATTCACTGCACCTATATAGTGTTGCCTTCTAGCCTGCCACCTTTTATAAATATCCTTTCTTTTTTAATTTTGTAATAGTTACTTAACTATTTAGTACTTTTTTTAATAGTCTTCCATTCAAATTTCCCCTTTAGTTGCAAAGGATAGGGCCCAATTCGATAGGGTGTCTGCTTTGTTTCACATGCAAAATTCTAAAGTCATTGAAAAAATATAATTCAACATGAATAAGATCTACATAATTCTGAAAATGCCAAGCTTTCAATGCACCTTTGATAATTGCATGAATAATAATTTGGGAATCCCCTTCAAGATGTCCTTTTGATGCCCCTAAACTTCTTTCCAATTTGACTTCCACCAATGATGCCTCTATTTCTACCACATTGTTAGTTCAATCTTCTATTCTCTTACCACCTAAAGCTATAGTGTTACATATCCAATCCCGAATAATAAATCCTACACCTAATGGGCTAGGATTTCCCTTTAAAGCCCCATCAAAGTTCTCTTTCCACCACCCATCCTCTGGTTTTTTCCACAGACTCCACACAATTGGATTTGACATAGTAGACATTGGCTTAACCCAACCAAGCCTATTCATGGGCATTCAATCTTCATTACTTTCAATTGTAACAAATCTCAAAACCCTAAAACTCTATTAAGATGTAAAATAACTTCCAAATTCAACAATGGGAGTGTTTTTGAGCATTTGAAAATTTTAAATATTTCTTTTTCTTTTATTTTCCCTGTGGTATTTTAAATAGCATGGATTTTTTCCCCCTAATTATGTTTTTGAGCATTTTGATTGATACAAGGATTGGACAAATTGATTTTCTTTTATTTGAGTAAATGTATGAGTTTCACCTAAAAAAAACACTCTTAACTAGATTTAGTGCTAAGTGGAATGGTAATTGGTATGGTTTTTATGTTGTCTACTCTTGAGAGACAAGTCAACATTAATACATGACGTGAGATTAAAAAAAAAATGACCTACAATTTTGTGGTTCAATAGGGACTTTGTTCTGTGACTATTCCTGTAGCCATTGGAACTCTATTTTGTGACTGTTTTTTGATTAAGGTAAAAGAAGGTTTTGAATGGAACCCGAAACCATTTACATTAAAGCAAAAAGATATAGCAAGAAAGTTAACCAAAATGAAATGTATGCTGGAAAAACACAAGCAGGATCCAAAACACACCTAGAAACGACAACAAAGCAAATAAAGACAGTTACTAGCACAACTACCAGCAACACCCAGCAACCAACCAAACCAAACTAATTATGTTTTATCATTTTATCCACCTTCATCTTCAGGTCCTCCATCTTCTGGATAGCATCTTTCAGGTCCTTCAGTTCCTTTTTCTTATCAGGGATCTTCCTCTGAGTGTGCCCTCTAGTTCTCATTCCTAGACCAACATTCCTTGCATCCTCCTCAATGGTAATTGTCATATTTTCCACCTGGCTTTTCTCCAGGTAGTTGTGTAGCATATTGAGGCTCATGACAGTCGCACCAAGTCCCTCATTGCTATGATTCAGGACTTCATTGATCATGTTTTCATTGTTGCTGACTTTAGCCTTTATGTCTTTGACCTTGTTATCAACAATCTTATTAACTTCAGTAGCTATATCCTCATTCCAGTTTTTGTTATTTACCTTATCCAAAACCTTATTCTCCAGCTTCTCTAGCCTAGTAGTCAGGGTGATCATATTTTTTTCCATAGCCTGAAAGTGGAGCTTCATCTCCTACATCTCCCACTTGATCCAATCCAGAGAAGTACTTAGATCATCAACTTTGTTACCCTCATCCTGTACAGTAGCACCCAACAGGGGATCTAAGGTCTCCTCCTTGTATCTCTTGCCTTCCTCTATGGTAATCTGGTCCAAGCCCACATCAGGATCATTGTGATCCTCTTCTTTTTCACCCTCAACAAGGGAGTTATGACCAGCCTCCATAACCTCTTCATCCTGGCCCTCCAGAAGGCCCAAATTTTCCCCCTTTTGATTTTTACCTTCCTCTTTACTAGCCAGGTCTAAACCATCCTCAATGTCAGAATGAGTATCAATTTTTTCTTCTTCAGCAAGGAACTCTGGAGCATCATACTTGGCATCCCTAGTAGGGGTGTCCTGGCCATCTTCTTCCTCCTCTTCAACTCCTTCGTAATCTTTTTCTTCCTCTTGATTCTCCTCATCTTTGTCTTCTTCTTCCTCATTATCATCATCCATGATGTCATTCTTTTCCTCTTCCTATTTAGTATCATCAATGTTCATGCCCTCTTTTTCCTGGGCTCTCTCCTCATTACCAGAATCCACCTCCACATTGTCTTCCTCAGCAAATCCCTCTCCCTGAGAAAGAGGGCAGTTATCATTAGCATAATCTCTGCTAACCCTTTCTTTTTCCTCATCTTTTTTTTCATCTTCTTCACTACTGTCAGGGATTTTTTCTTTATTTTTCTTCCTCTTTTTTCCTTCTTCCTCATTACTTTTTTCCTTGTTTTTCTTTCTCTTCTTGCTAGATTCAGCCATTCTATCAACCACTTTGGACTCTTTCCTTTTTCCTATGACCCTTTTAGGAATTGGGTCTGGGATAATATCTCTGGCATAGTTAGAAATGAGGAGAATCAAACCCTCGTGCAACATAGGGTTACTTGACTTCTTCCTATGCTCTATTATGCTACTATTCAGAGAGCTCATAAGAAAGTATGGGAAAGAAATCTGCTTATTATGCCTAAAGTGATTGGCCAAGACAAAATGTAGGTTGTAGATTTTGGAATAGCACCCATCGAGAGTAAAGTAATCGATCATAACCTTCAGCATTTTAGCCCAGAAATCCTTAATTTTAGTTATATCAACAAAGTCCCTTTCCCTTTTGTCATGAGAGCTTTTTCATTAGCAGTTTTTGGGAAAAGATTAAAAGCGTCGATACCAAGCCTATGGTTTCCTCTATGGAAATGAGTTCCCTCCAGGGGTAAACTAGTTATCTCAGCCAAAAGAGAGAGAGTAAGGGAGAAATATTTTCCCCATATATTTACTTTACCTCTAATCCAGCCATCAGTGAACAAGGAAGTGACTTGTTTGTCATAGCTGTGGAGATTTTCCATTTACTGAGAGACCCATCCTTTTCTCAGCTTCTTTCAAACCTTCCTCTCTTGTCTCCATTTCTCACAATTGGCGGGCTCCTCTCTCCTCAGACCACCTCCCATTTTATGCTTTCTACTACTTTTCTAGTTTGGCTCCTTACTAGTAAACTTCTTCTCACTGCAATGCTTCCTTTTGTTTTCCTGATTACTTAAGATAACCCAGGATCTGTATATCATTAACACCGAAATAATTATCCCACACTTCTCATTAAATGAAGCCCTCCTTGAAACTTGTTTCATCCTTGTCAGCATGATATTAAGTGATTTTCCCTTCATTGTGATTTATTTTGTCATACATGATTAGACTTATGATCTCAGCATTAAGATTTCCTTTCCCTCTCCACGATTTGATGATGTCACTTTGGGTACCTTCATTAGCAAGCCTATCTGCCAGCTTATTACCTTTAAAGTAAATATGAGTGACATGGAAATCCTCAAGGGATTTGATAATCATTTTGATTTTGTTTATAGTATGTGCTATAGTCCAGGAGCTGACTGACTTC
The DNA here is from genome assembly GCA_027943335.1 of Chamaecyparis obtusa. Taxonomy (NCBI): domain Eukaryota; kingdom Viridiplantae; phylum Streptophyta; class Pinopsida; order Cupressales; family Cupressaceae; genus Chamaecyparis; species Chamaecyparis obtusa. The sequence goes on along the minus strand of BSBK01001313.1, from coordinate 409,865 downwards.
CCTTTAATACAGTTAGCAACGTTGAGAGAGTCACTCTCAAGCCAAAGTTTTGAGCATCCCATTTCTTTGGCCAACTTAACCACATAGAGAGCCACCTCATCTTCTACTACATGGTTGGTTTGAATCCCCAACAGAACCACAATAGCTCCAAGATAATTTCCTGCCTAGTCTCTTAAGAGGCCTCCTCCTCCAGCCCTTCCAGGGTTTCCTCTAGCAGAACCATCAAAGTTCCCTTTTAGCCATCCCAAGGGAGGAGTAGACCACATAACATTCTCTCTAGGATTCAGATCATTTCTACTCTTTAAGTTCTCCTAAGAAATGGTATTATCCTTTTTAAGATTAGGGTTCCATAAACTGATATCCTTCTTACCAATACTTCTGTAGTTCTCCATAATGCTTCTGGAAACAGAGTTAGCAACCAAAAGGGGGGTTGTTTTTTTATCTCTAAAAATTTTTTTGTTCCTCTTCTTCCATATCTACAAGGTAAAATGAGGTAAAACAAGTTTCCAAAGAACCTTAGCATTCTTGTCATGAACGGGTCTCTGCCATTGCTGAATAAAGTCCTGGATATTGTGAAGTTTAACCCACATCAGATTTAGAGATAAAATTATGGATTCCTAGACCTCACTAGCAAAGGAGAAATGGATCATTAGGTGGTCTATTTTGTGACTGTTCCTACAGCCAAGGTGAAACAAACTAACTTCTTATTTGTTTTCTAAGAACTAGAATTTTGTTATCTATTTTAGTATAGTTTAGTTTTTTATTCATATAATATGATTATGGTTTTGTTTATATGTTGGAATATTAGATATATAACACAAATATTTTATTTATTTAAATAAATAATAACTTTACATTAAAATAACTTTGTTTTTGGGTAGAACTCAGATCTTCCACAAGATAAAGATGATCCTCAAGATAAAGATCCAGAATATTTTGGTTTCGATCTAGATCACAAGGAAGAGGATGATGATGATGTAATACTAAGGCTGATGATGATGATGATGACTATAGTGGTGATGATGCTTGTGGTGGTCATGATGATGATCATGAGGTAGTTGCTACTAGTAGCTAGTGACATTCATGATCATATAGACTGCATTATGGATCATTGTTGATATATTGTTGATACATTTTTAGGGCCTACAGTGCTATATTATTGAGTTGATACATTTGGAAATGTATCATTTTCACTTATATCATTTGGATGTGTATCATCTTGACTTGTATCATTTTTAGTTACATAATTTATCATTTTCACTTATATCATTTGTAAACAGATTTGGACAAGCATCTGCCTCTAGTGAGGGGGTTCATGTTTGGGTTTCTAGATCATCAAGGTAATGAATTGACTAGGGTAGGAAGTAGTGTTTCTTCCACTGGTGTTGGAACCCTAATAAATAGAACTAAATATGCAGCTGCATTTGGATCATAATAGTATAGAACTAAAAGTGTTATTAATGGTAGCAAAAATCTTGCTAGCTTTGGCTTTTTCCCTACAGCTGAAGAATATGAAATTGCCTCTGCTTGCATTGAGGGTGGGTTTCGATCTTGATTTTTTCAAACCCATTTTGTTTCTCATGTATCATTTTGACTTATGTCGACTATTAGACATGTATTATTTAGACATGTTTTTAGTCTACTAGCATATTGGAATTTAATTAGGTTCAAAGTCAAGGTTGGTATTTATTTAAGCTTATGGTCGAGTGAGGTTTGAGTTTAAGAGTGTTTAAGGTTATTTTTTAAAAGGGTTTCAAAATTTGATTTGATTCTATGTCCTGTAGATTTGTTTGGATTAAAAGAGAAACACAAAACTAATAATCCCTAGGTTTAGTTTCTTATACTACTTCATCAGGTTTAGGGTTTGATTTTATTAAGTGTTCAAATACTCTAAGTGTTAGGGTTAATTTTTCTTTATATTAAGGTTCGGGTAAAATTTGGTTTAGAGTTAGTGTTTAATTTGGTTTGGTGTTCACTTAGTTTTAAAAAAAATCCTATAACATAGTACTAGTACTAGGGTTTAGCTTGATTTAGGGTTTTGATTACAATTCAATTTGGTTTAGGTTTAGAATTTATTTTTATTTATTGTTAGGGAACTAAGTTTCAAGTTTTTATGTGTTAGGGGTAGGGTTTAATTTGGATTGGGGTTTGGGTTTATATTTGTCTACTATCAGGTTTAAGATTTAATTTGGCCTAATTTAGTTTTAGGATAACTATTTTTGTTTAAAGATTGTAATCACATTAGGTTCAAAGTGAAGGGTGTTATTTATTTAAGCTTATGTTCGAGTGAGATTTGGGTTTAGTAGTGTTTAAGGTTATGTTTTAAAAGGGTTAAATGATTTGATTTGATTTTATGTCTTGCAAGTTTGTTTGGATTAAAAGAGTAACATAAATTTGATAATCTCTAGGTTTAGTTTCTTATATTGCTTCATCAGGTTTAGGGTTAGGGCTCAATTTGCTTCAATGTTCAAATACTCTCAATGTTAGGGTTCAATTTTCTTTATCGTTAAGGTTTGGGTAATATTTGGTTTAGAGTTAGTGTTTAATTTTGTTTGGTGTTCATTTAGTTTTATGATTAAGGTTCAACTTGATTTAGGGTTTTGATTAAAATTCAATTTGGTTTAGGTTTAGAATTTGTTTTTGTTTATTGTTAGGGAACTAAGTTTGACGTTTTATGTGTTAGGGGTAGGGCTTAATTTGGATTGGGGTTTGTTTTTATATTTTTCTACTATTAGGTTTAAGATTCAATTTTGTCTACTTCTAGTTTTAGGATGACTATTTTTGTTTAAAGATTATAATCACATTAGGTTCAAAGTGAAGGTTGGTAAATATTTAAGCTTATGCTTGAGTGAGGTTTGTGTTTAGTAGTGTTTAAGGTTATGTTTTAAAAGGGTTCTAGGATTTTATTTGATTTTATGTCTTGTATATTTGTTTGGATTAAAATAGAAACACAAATTTGATAATCGCTAGGTTTAGTTTCTTATACCATTTCATCAGGTTTAGGGTTAGGGTTCAATTTTCTTTTAAATACTCTCAATGTTAGGGTTCAATTTTATTTATTGCTAAGGTTTGGGTAACATTTGTTTTAGAGTTAGTGTTTAATTTTGTTTGGTGTTAATTTATTTTTATGATTAAGGTTCAATTTGATTTAGGGTTTTGATCACAATTCAATTTGGTTTAGGTTTATAATTTATTTTCTTTTATTGTTAGGGAGCTAAGTTTCAAGTTTTTATGTGTTAGGGGTAGGGTTTAATTTGGATTGGGGTTTGGATTTATCTTTTTCTAACATCAGGTTTAAGATTCAATTTGGTCTATTTTTTGTTTTAGGATAACTATTTTTGTTTAAATATCGTAATCACATTAGGTTCAAAGTGAAGGTTGCTATTTATTTAAGCTTATGGCTGAGTGAGGTTTGGGTTTAATAGTTTTTAAGGTTATGTTTTAAAAGGGTTCAAGGATTTGATTTGATTCTATGTCCTGTAGATTTATTTGGTTTAAAAGAGCAACACAAATTTGATAATCGCTAGGTTTGGTTTCTTATACTACTTCATCAAGTTTAGGGTTAGGGTTCAATTTTCTTTAGTGTTCAAATACTAGATTAGTGTTAGGGTTAAATTTTCTTTATCAGTAAGGTTCATGTAAATTTTGGTTTAGAGCTAGTGTTTAATTTGGTTTGGTGTTCATTTAGTTTTATGATTAGGGTTCAACTTGCTTTAGGGTTTTGATTACAATTCAATTTGGTTTAGGTTTAGAATTTATTTTCATTTATTGTTAGCAATCTAAGTTTCAAGTTTTTATGTGTTAGTGGTAGGGTTTAATTTGGATTGGGGTTTGGGTTTATCTTTCTCTATTATAAGATTTAAGATTCAATTTGGCCTATTTTTAGTTTTAGGATAACTATTTTTGTTTAAATATTGTAATCACATTAGGTCCAAAGTCAAGGTTGGTATATATTTAATCTTATGGCCGAGTGAGGTTTGGATTTAATAGTGTTTAAGGCTATTTTTTAAAATGGTTTGAAGATTTGATTTGATTCTATGTCTTGTAGATTTATTTGGATTAAAAGAGAAACACAAATTTGATAATCTATAGGTTTAGTTTCTTATACTTATTCATTAGGTTTAGGGTCAAGGTTCAATTTTCTTTAGTGTTCAAATAATCTTAGTGTTAGGGTTCAATTTTCTTTATCATTAAGGTTTGGGTAAAATTTGGTTTAGAGTTAGTATTTAATTTGGTTTGATGTTCATTTAGTTTTATGATTAGGTTCAACTTGATTTAGGGTTTTGATTACAATTCATTTTGGTTTAGGTTTAGAATTTGTTTTTTGTTTATTGTTAGGGGATTAAGTTTCGAGTTTTTATGTGTTAGGGGTAGGGTTTGATTTGGACTGGGGTTTGGGTTTAGCTTTCTCTACTATCAGGTTTAAGATTCAATTTTGTCTATTTTTAGTTTTAGGATAGCAATTTTTGTCTAAAGATTATAATCACATTAGGTTCAAGTGATGGTTGGTATTTATTTAAACTTATGTCCTACCACGAGGTTTGGGTTTAATAATGTTTAAGGTTATGTTTTAAAAGGTTTACAAGATTTGATTTGATTCTATGTCTTCTAGATTTATTTGGATTAAAAGAGAAACACAAATTTGATAATTTCTAGGTTTAGTTGAACTTATATTGTTTGAATGTCTCTTAAGCTTGTCTGGTTTGCTAAGATAGGTTAGGAATAGAATCTCAGTTTTGGTTCGATTCCAGAAAATGATCTGAAGCTTTTTGCATCCCCCAAGTTATATAAGGGATTCTAGGATCATTTGTTGAAGGTTCCCAACTTCTATATTCAAAGACAACATAATCTAGAGCTAGTGTTAAGTCTTAGGGTTTTATAGGTTGATATTATGAGACATGTTGGATAATGTGGTATAATGGATTTAATTTATTACAAATCCATATGATTTGTTCAATTGTCTTTATGCTATATTGAAATTATTATATGAACAAAATATAAAGTAATTTCTTGTTCATCCTGTTGTCATGTGGATGTGAGTTTATCATTCTCATGCTTTCTTTCATGAAAAAGACTAAGTATGGTTCAATTGATAAATGTGAGAAGTGTATGTATGGTATAAACCTGATGATAATATTACTTATGTAGGATTACATATATGTTACACATATTAATAAATCTTAATCTTATGTCTCTGTGAGAAGTTAAACATAAAGTTGGATGTGCTTTATAGTTTTTTGAGTCTGTTACCCTATAGGTTAACAACTGGTCTAAGTCATGAACTAGAATACTGTTGGAGACCACAATAATCCATAAATATGAAATTATTTTACTTTGTGTTGTTGATTTCATGGTAAATTATTTGCATTCTCAGTAAGAAACTGGAAGGTATGGTGATAAATCTATTTTGTGACTATTTTTCCAGCTATTGGAACTCTATTATTTGACTATTCTTGTAGCCATTGGAACTTTGTTCTTTGACTGTTCCTACAGCCATAGCATAATAGAGTAACTTCTTGTTTGTTTGCTAAGAACTAAATTTATGTTATCTACTGAACACATATTTTTAGTTTTGTATTCATGTTGAGTACTCAAGCTATTTATTTTCAAGACTTTTCCTTCAGTACTATTTCCTTGAAGAAAACTAGTAAACACATTATACATTCATGAAATTATCATAAAGAAAAATTTGGCTATTATGAATAAAAAAACTTATGTAACAAAAAGAAAATGGAACAAAGAACAACAAACAATGGGGAGAATAGGAGAAAGAAGGAATTCCAAAAAAGGCAAGAATTTTGTCAATGGGGGACATCCATCGGGGTCTGCAATGAACGGTGGTGGACTGCTAGATTCTCCACAACATATCCAATAGAATGGTGATAAGTCAATAGAGGGAGAAGATGGAGAGAAAGAACTAGACAAGGTAGATTTATGGGGTGGTGGGATTCTTATTGAATCAAGAGGAAATGAGGGAGCTAACACTACTCTAAAATTCCAAGATCGAAAAGTACTACTACTGGTTGAAAATTGTAAGTGGTCTTCACTCTTTAGCGTAAAACTGACCGACAAGTCTTCCTTTCAAGAAATTAATAACATTTCTGATCCTTAGAAAGATGAATTTTCCATTTTAGTTCTTGATCCTTTGATTGATCATTATGTTTCAACTATGGCTTTGAATCTGGCTCAAAAATTTGTGGGCCCTAAGCGTAACATAGATGTGGTGAGGTCTTTCACTAAGAAAAAAATAGCAATTAAGAGGAAAGCTTGATATTGTAGCTATGCCAAAAGGGTTCTTCTCATTCAAGTTTTATAATGGTGAAGATATTTCTAATGTGTTGTGTGGGGATCCTTGGATGTTTGGCTAGTCATCCTTGGCCCTTTAGAAATGGGCTCCTAACCTGGACCTTAATGATTTATTTTTTGTCTCAACACTGGTCTGGGTGGGGCTTCTTGGAATTCCACTGGAGTACTAGAATGAGGATGTCTTTTCAGGGTTAGCTAGCTCATTTAGTGAGCTATTATCCATAGATCCAATGATGGAAGTAAAATCCAAGCTAGTTTATGCTAGAATTTATGTGAATATCCACCAGTTCGCAGATCTACCCCAAACCATAAACATTATCTCAAAACTTGGTAGATGGCCACAATACTTGGAGTTTGAATTGTTGTCTTTTGCCTGCTTTGTGTGTAAAAAGATAGGACACTAGGCTAAATGGTGTGCTCAAAGAATCCAGAAAGATAAGAAGAATACCTATGAGAAGAAGAAGGATTAAAATAAATTTTGGAGAGAGAAAACCCTAAAAAGTGGGGATAATGAAGAAACTTTGAAAATGGGAGAGGGAAACCCTAAAGTCTTAGAAAAAATAAATCATCTTGGTAGGATGGAGGAAGGTTCTCCCTAAAACTAGTTAATGGAGAAGGGAATGAAAAATAATGATGGATTTGTTGGTATAACTGATGTAGTGATGGTAAGTGATTCATGGTGTTGTAATGATATAGATTTGATTGCACAATGATCAGTTATTGGGTTGTCATTGATGTCAAGTATTGAATTAGTGTTTCTAGTATATTACTAATTATAAGTATGATGATCATGGTGTTTCAATAAGTTTCAGTTGTAGCGATTCTTATGAGAAACTTAGGGATGTCTCTGAATGTCAGAATAGTTAGTGACAAGTGATAGGTGATTTGATTGGTTTGTCAAATCTTTGTTGTTTATTATTATGCGATTATAGGATATGGTGGACAATAATGTTTAGAAGCTATGGTTGTAATAGAAACTCATTTGAGTGATCAATGTGAAGGTTATGTGACCTATGAGTAGATTCAGAGTTGTTAATAGGTTGAAGTATTTATGTTCTTGAGCGAGAGTTGATGAATCTTTGATCAATGATCAGTGTAGAGGTTGTGGTGAATTCAGTTGAGTCAGTTATAATTTGGTGACATGTCTTAAATATTGGAGGTAATGATTTGACATCACATAATTTGATACTAGTGTACACTCCATGCTAATGATTTACTATCTAAGTTGATCGATACCAATACTCCCAAGTTTGGTCCCTATGAAGAAACTTATCTAAAATCTTATTCACAACTAATGGCACCTATGATAGAGAGAAGAGTGAGGAAACAAGTTGATGATTTAGCCAAAAAGAGCGGTATTACAAAGGAAATGATGGATAAGATCAGGAAGAAGTTTGTGATTGAGGATTAAAGGACCTTTGCTTATTTTTTAGAAGTAGAAGAGGTAGAGGTTGTATCTTCTACAATCGGTAAAGTAACATGAAGAGCAACTAGGAATTCCATAGTGAAAAAGGAGGATCCTTCTATTACTTCTAGAGTGCATTCTAAGAGAAAAATAACATCAAATCATGAACCTGTAGTGGTTAAGGGAAACAAAAAGTAAAAGGAGAAGACACCTGTGACTGAACAAAAAACTTGTTATGTATGTGGAGCCTAATCAGACTTATCCATGGGGTCAAGGGGTAGAGCCCCTAATGGGGTCAAGGGGAAGCGCCCCAGGGAGGGGTCGAGGGGCGTTGCCCCTCGACGCTAAGAATGACTTAATAATATTGTAAGTGTCAGCCATCTATTTTCTATTAGTCAGAGTATTTTTTCCCTAATTTTGTAATGTCAAAAATACTTGTAAAAAGGGCTTAGGGTTTGAGATTGAATGTATGAGGGATTATTGTAGCTTCCTGCGGCAATATTGAGTTGCAGGTTTCAGATTGTAATCACTGGATAATAATAAACATATTGGACTCACTGTTGGTGGATGTAGCCCAGGGATTGGGTGAACCACGTTAAATTTTGTGTTTTTGTATTCTCTCTTGTTTGTTAATATTTGCATTTTCTGCTTATTATCCTAACAAAACTTACAAGAGAAAGAAGGGAATAACACATGGATACAAAGAGTCAAAAGACAAGAGTAATAAGAAGAATACAACAAAGGAATAAGAACCTCAAATAGATCCTAACAAAGAGAAAGACAAATTGAGGGCTATTCAAAAAAGATCAAAGATTGTTGGCATGACAAATGAGAAATTAGTTAAACCTAAGACTAGGAGAACTTTTACTACTGATAGCATAGCTGAGAGCATAAGGGAATATGGAAGTGTGGGAGATGCCAACTGATGCTATGAAAAATTTGATGATGAAGATTGTAATACCCCAAAATTGGCACCTATTTAATTTCATCAATTTTGGCGCATTATCTCGATTTTACATCACCAAAGTCCTAGTTCCCTAGGCAATTTTCTTTCTCCTACCTGACTTAATTTGACTTGATGTCAGTTGCAAAGACCCTAAATTGCAATAATCAAATATTAATATTAATTTCTAAAGTCCTTGACTTTAATTAGCTAAATTACCTCTATGATAATTTAATTTAGTTCTAAAGTCCTAAGCACTTTGAATTAAATTAAAATCTACCCCTTTGGCTAATTACCCTTAAAAAAGAATTAATAAATATTTAGTTAATTGAATGGACACCTCTTTATTTGAATTTAATAATTCAAATTACTTGAAAGGTCACCTCCCCACATGGGGCAAATTCCATTCTTTTAATTAAATAATTCATTGTCTTTTTGTCTCAATTAGGAATGAAGAGTCCACCGTTTCGAATCAAGAAACTCTTCATTCCTCTTCTGGCTTGGTCTATTTAATGAACCTCTTTTTCTCATTCAACAGAAGAGCAATTTTTGAGAGCATCTACACTATAGGCATTTTTTAGTCTCATTTGATTCATTGTTTTCAAAGCTTTTATTGCATTATTTAGATTAATATCTCTTTTTTTTAGTATAATTGCATTTCACATTTAGATTAAATTTGCTTACTTGTTCTTAGTCTAATATCATCTTTATTTCAAAATCAAATAAAAATCTGCATTTCATATTTCTTTCAAAGTTTTCTAGATTAATTGCATTCATTCTTAGCTTAGTTTCATCTTGCTCATCTTTATTTCTTCTTGGAAATCCTCCATTGTTGAATTGGTCTCCCGGCTGTTGGCTCTCATTTTGAGAGTATTCAAACACCCCATTCACATAGGAGGCAACAGGTCGCCTCACCATGGAATTTGGATTGAGTTCTTCATACTCTCTCCCAAATTCTATCAAGTGAATAATGACCATGTTGTGTTGTGCCTGATTTAGAGGTCACATTCAGTCACATACATTTTGGCGCCCACCGTGGGGCAGAAAAGATCAATTTTTGGCCTCATTCTTGATTGGTTTTTCAGTTTTAGTGTTGGTTCCAGGCCTTGTACGGCCATATACAGCTTGAAAAACTTGTAATATAGTAATGGATGGATAGAATGATGAATCATCTTTCTCATGCTTTTGGTTTGACTCATTTTTATAAAGAAATGAATAAGTTATGATCATTTTGGTGAAAGTGGGTATTTGCAGATTTGAGATTCTCTGAATATAGTCAGATTGAAATATCTGGTACGGACAAATTATGAAGAATCAGGATCTATAATAATATTCATTGGAAAGATACGTGAAATAGATTTCATTTCCTTTTGGTTTGAGTTATTTTCATGCAGATTTGTGAAAGTTATGGGCGTTTGAGTGAAAATTGATTTTTAACAATCTGTATTGGAATTGCAGGCAATGATTTATTTTTAGAAAATGATTTATGAATGAAAAAAATAAATGGCTTACATATTTGGAAACTAAATTCATTAATAGTTACTGTGAAATTGGTTTGGTTTCATTTTTATTCTTTTTGAAAAATATATGTGATTCCCTAGGCAGGGTTTGATGTTTTAAATCTGATTTATGACAGAAAAATTGCAATCTGAAAAGGTTATTGGTTGAGGAACCAAATGAAATCATAAGACCTTGTAATTTTGGAAATGATAGTTCTTGATGTTAGCTAAAAACTTTATTCTTTCCAGAAATTTTAATATTGTGATTTTATGGGTCAAATAAATCAATCTTTAAAGACTGTCTTGAAGACAACAATGTTACATATCTTACAGTTTACCATTGATTTGTCTTGATTCTGTACTTTTGGATGTGTGCTAAATGCTGGATTGCAGATCTTTGGACCTAAGGTGAGTTCTTAAAATCTCTATAACATTTGGACTTTGGGATTAAAATTGAACCTCTCATGTGTTTGGCTTGAGTGTTTACATGCTTTCATAGAACACATTTTAATTGATGCTCTTAATGGGAAATGAATGAACATAGATTTTCTTTCATACAAGTTTATGTAAGTGAATGCTTGTGTTTAAACCATAATTAATTCTTGGTTCCAATGTCAAATATCTCATTGAGTGATTGAGGGCATGGATTCATTCCTTGTTTACATGAAGAGTTAAATGCACCACTTTGTGGACTCACTTCATGTTTACTTGGAAAGTTAAATATTCCATGATTCAAACCCTCTTGCACTTATGAGTAGTATTGATTAGCAGTCTTAGATTACTTGTGATTGATCTAGATTTCTATCTTGGGTTATTGGACTCACTAATCTGCCGGCCCCTCGTTTCCGCCCTGTGGTTGCAATCTCAGCGCCACATTAAAGGGGAGGGGTCTATAGGAAAGAAGCGTTAATTGTTCCACTAGGCAACCCTTTTGTGCTTTTTGGAACTCACTTGTTTTCTAGGTTGTGGACTCATTTGTAGCTTGTGTGGGGTGTTAAGTGTTCCACCTTGTGGACTCACCTCATATTTTCTTTAAGCATTAAGTGTTCCACCTTTAGTGCTTTTCAATACTTTTTGATAGAGAATTACTTACTTTTCATTTTTTTAGAAGGCCTGCTTGGGGATTTCATCACCTCAAGGGACGACCTTAACTCTCGTGTTCCGATGGAGTATAAATATTGGGAGGTGAATCCAAAGACACCTCTCTTGGGAATGAGTTAGATTTCACTCTTGGCTAAGCCTCAAAGAACTTTATACCTTTGAGAAGTGAAGGAGGAGATTTGGGTTACCGTCTCCCCCCGGCTGTGTGATTTCAAATTCTTCTCATCTATGAATTTGGGCCTCACGTACCTTGCGTATATCGAGGACTCCCTTTAGAAAAGCTATGTATATCCTTGTAGAAAACTTGCTAGGATGTTGTTGTGTTTTAAGTGCCTGCTAAAACATTCTCAAAAACATACACAAGTAGAATCCTTAGGGAGTAGAAATACTAAGTCACTATTCATGTTCATGCGTAAGGTTGCTTTGTCCCTTGCCTATTGCTTGAAGACTATTTGATTGAACTCCTTGATTGCTATCTTATGTGCTTGATCAATGACATAAATCTGATCTGCCTTTTTTTCCATGATCTATTTTTTTATTTTCCTATCGTTCACCGTCAGAAACTGGTTGTCTTGAGTTAGGAATCGATCGATCTTTTCTTTGACTCGTATTGTCTCTCATTAGTCTACCTTATCTCATTGTGCTCTTGTACCTTGCGTTGCAATTGTCTTATCTCGACTGTTCTAGCCATCTCTTTTTGACAATTTGTACCAGGTTCATCTTGCATCTTGGCTATTCTAGCCATTTATCTCCTTTCGTTATCTTTGAGACAGAGTCTAGCTTTATCCTGAATCTTTTCTCGTTACACCTTCATCTATGACTGTCATGACTCGAAGTGGCATGACTTATCCCATTTAGAATACTGATCAAGATCGAAGTAAACCTTGTAATCAAGACATAGGTCATTCCCAATCTGTTGCAAAATCTAAACTTCGTGAGGAATCCTCACATTCTTCATCATTCCAAGAGTATTACAATCCATTGTTTCAGATACAGTCTAACTTACTATTTCAAGAATATTATAACCCATTGTTTGAAGACCAGCAAGACTCTGAAGGGTCACTTTCTAAAATTAAACCTATTGATCCTTTTGAACCTATCAACTCTTTCATGATCTCTCATAATACTACCAACAAGATGGGAGATCCAAAACCTTCAAAGTTGGTTTTCAATCTCAGCTCTAACATGCCAAAACCTTCAAAGTTGGTTTTCAATCTCAGCTCTAACATACAAACGATCAAAGCCACTGAGAAGGCTATGACAGAAGCTCAACCGTCTTCCAGATTTGCTAGAAACAAACCTTGGATCTCTCACTATGACATGATCATTGCTCCAAGGAGCGAGGATACTCCTAAACCCAAAACTCCCTTTGTCTTGCGAGGCCCTGCGTCTCCCTCTTATAACTACACAAAATCTCCAGCTTGTGCAAACGCTATCCCTCGATCTCATGCAAAGATTGTTCTCAAAGGTCCCGAACCTTCGACATCCAGACCAAAACTATCTATGGATAAAGCCCTCACTAAGGAAAATGTCCCCAAAGATCTCGATCTCGACCAGTTTCAATCTTTGGTGGGTCATTTGACCTCGCCTCATTATTTATCATTCTCTAAGGAAGATGATCACTTGCTGAGCCACCCGCATAATGCTCTCCTACACACTGAAGTTATGGAAGGTCCCGAGCATATCCCCCGCGTCCTCATTAACAATAGTGCTAGCCAAAATACTTCCTCTGCTAAGATGCTTACCCAAACAACAGACAGCTTTGTTCCTGCCAATAGAGAGTCCATTGAGTTCTATGATGCTAAGCTAAAAGAAATAGAAAAGACCTTGAAGATCAAAGATATTGGCATGGGGGAATATTAGTTTGAGTCCATGTTGACATTGACAACTCTCCCTCCATCTCCACGTTCCTGTGAGGAATGTTCTGAAGATAGATTTGGTATTGGCTATCAGAGCGATGAGCTTGACCAACCTAGCTACAACTTTCACTCATGCAAGGATTTAGATAATGAAGAAACACAGATTCAGCCTATGACACCCTTTGTAATACCCCAAAATTGGCACCTATTTAATTTCATCAATTTTGGTGCATTATCTCGATTTTACATCATCAAAGTCCTAGTTCACTAGGCAATTTTCTCTCTCCTACCTGACTTAATTTGACTTGATGTCAGTTCCAAAGACCCTAAATTGCAAATAATTAAATATTAATATTAATTCCTAAAGTCCTTGACTTTATTAGCTAAATTATCTCTATGATACATTAATTTAATTGTAAAGTCCTATGTGCTTTAAATTAAATTAAATCAAACCACTCCCTTTGGCTAATACACATAAAAAAATAATTAATTAATTGCTTGTTATTTGAATGGACACCTTTTCTTGAATTAATAATTTGAGATATTTGAAAGGTCCTCATGTGGCATTTTCCATTCTTTTAATAAAGTAATTCATGCTTATTTGTCCCAAAAGGGATATGAAGGGTCAGGAGTTTCGAATCAAGAAACTCTTCCTCCTCCTCTTGGCTCTTCTATTTATTTGGCCTCTTTTCCTCATTCAAAAAAGAGCAATTTTTGAGAGCATCCTTACTATAGCACTTTTTAGTCTCATATCTCATTATTTTCAAAGCTCTTTTATTGCATTATCTAGTTTAATTTCTCATATTAGTGTAATTGCATTTCACATTTAGATTAAATTTTCTTACTTGTTCTTAGTCTAATATCATCTTTATTTCAAAATCAAATAAAAATCTGCATTTCATATTTCTTTCAAATTTTTCTAGATTAATTGCATTCATTCTTAGCTTAGTTTCATTTTGCTCATATTTTCTTTCAAATCTTCCATTGTTGAATTGGTCTCCTAGTTGTTGGCTCTCGTTCTGAGAGTATTCAAACACCCCATTCACATAGGAGGCAACAGGTCGCCTCACCATGGAATTTGGATTGAGTTCTTCATACTCTCTCCCGAATTATATCAAGTGAATAATGACCATGTTGTGTTGTGTCTGATTTAGAGGTCACATTCAATCACATACATTTTGGCGCCCACCGTGGAGCAAAAAAGATCAATTTCTAGCCTCATTTTTATTGGTTTTTCAATTTTAGTGTTAGTTCCAGGCCTTGTACAGCCATGTACAGCTTGAAAAACTTGTAATATAGTAATGGATGGATAGAATGATGAATCCTCTTTCTCATTATTTTGGTTTGGTTCATTTTTATAAACAAATGAATAAGTTATGATCATTTTGGTGAAAGTGGGTATTTGCAGATTTGAGATTCTCTAAATACAGTCAGATTGAAACATTTGGTACGGACAAATTATGAAGAATCAGGATCTCTAATAATATTCATTGGAAAGATACATGAATTATCTTTCATTTCCTTTTTTTTTGAGTCATTTTTATGTAGATTTGTGAAAGTTATGGGCATTTGAGTGAAAACTGGTTTTTAACAATCTGCATTGGAGTTGCAGGCAATGATTTTTTCTTAGAAAATGATTTATGAATGAGAAAAATAAATGGCTTACATATTTTTAAACTAGATTAATTAATAGTTACTTTGAAATTGGTTTGGTTTTATTTGGATTCTTTTTGAGAAAGATATGTAATTCCCTAGGCAGGGTTTGGTGTTTTAAATCTGATTTATGACAGAAAAATTACAGTCTGAAAAGGTTATTGGTTGAGGAACCAAATGGAATCATAAGACCTTGTAATTTTGGAAAATGATAGTTTTTTATGTTGGCTAAAAACTTCATTCTTTCTAGAAATTTTAATATTGTGATTTTATGGGTCAAATAAATCAATCTTTAAAGATTGTCTTGAAGACAGCAATGTTACATATCTTACGGTTTGCCATTGATTTGTCTTGATTCTATACTTTCGGATGTGTGCTAAATGCTGGATTGCAGATCTTTGGACCTAAGGTGAGTTCTTAAAATCTTTAAAACATTTGGACTTTGGGATTAAAATTGAACCTCTCATGTGTTTGGCTTGAGTGTTTACATGCTTTCATAGAACACATTTTAATTGATGCTCTTAATGGGAAATGAATGAACATAGATTTTCTTTCATACAAGTTTATGTAAGTGAATGTTTGTGTTTAAACATTAAGTAATTCTTGGTTCCAATATAAAATATCTCATTGAGTAATTGAGGGCATGGATTCATTCCTTGTTTACATGAAGAGTTAAATGCACCACTTTGTGGACTCACTTCATGTTTACTTGGAAAGTTAAATATTTCATGATTCAAACCCTCTTGCACTTATGAGTAGTATTGATTAGCAGTCTTAGATTACTTGTGATTGATCTAGATTGCTATCTTGGGTTATTGGACTCGCTAATCCACCGGCCCCTCATTTCTTCCCTGTGGTTGCAATCTCAGTGCCATATTAAAGGGGAGGGGTCTATAGGAAAGAAGCGTTAATTGTTCCACTTGGCAACCCTTTTGTGCTTTTTGGAACTCACTTGTTTTCTAGGGTGTGGACTCACTTTGAGTTTGTGTGAGGAGTTAAATGCACCACTTTGTGGACTCACCTCACATTTACTTGAAGGGTTAAATGCACCACCTTTAGTGCTTCCCAATACTTTTGATAGTGAATTACTTACTTTTTTATTTCTAAAAGGCCTGCTTGGGGATTTCATCACCTCAAGGGATGACCTTAACTCCCGTGTTCCGGTGGAGTATAAATATCAGGAGGTGAATTCAAAGACACCTCTCTTGGGAATGAGTTAGATTTCACTCTTGGCTAAGCCTCAAAGAACTTTATACCTTTGAGAAGTGAAGGAGGAGATTTGGGTTACCGTCTCCCCCTGGCTGTGTGATTTTGGATTCTTCTCATCTACAAATTTGTGCCTCACGTACCTTGCGTATATCAAGGACTCCCTTTAGAAAAGCCATGTATATCCTTGTAGACAACTTGCTAGGATGTTGTTGTGTTTTAAGTGTTTGCTAAAACATTCTCAAGAACATACACAAGTAGAGTCCTTAAGGAGTAGAAATACTAAGTCACTATTCCTGTTCATGTGCAAGGTTGCTTTGTCCCTTGCCCATTGCTTGAAGACTGTTTGATTGAACTCCTTGATCGCTATCTTATGTGCTTGATCAATGACATAAATCTAATCTGCCTTTTTGTCCATGATCTATTTTTCTATTTTCCTGTCGTTCACCGTCAAAAACTGGTTGTCCTGAGTTAGGAATCAATCGATCTTTGCTTTGACTCGTATTGTCTCTCATTAGTCTACCTTATCTCATTGTGCTCTTATACCTTGGGTTGTGATTGTCTTATCTCGGCTGTTCTAGCCATCTCTTTTTGACAATTCATACCAGGTTCATCTCGCATCTTGGCTGTTCTAGCCATTTATCTCCTTTTCCTTATCTTAGAGATAGAGTCTAGCTTTATCCCAAATTTTGCTCGTCACATCTTCGTCTATGACTGTCATGACTCGAAGTGGCAAGACTTATCCCATTTAGAATGCTGATCAAGATCAAAGTAAACCTCATAATCAAGACATAGATCATTCTGAATCTGTTGCAAAATCTGAACTTCGTGAGGAATCCTCACATTCTTCGTCATTCCAAGAGTATTACAATCCATTGTTTCAGATACAGTCTGACTTACTATTTCAAGAATATTATAACCCATTGTTTGAAGACCAGCGAGACTCTGAAGGGTCACTTTCTAAAATTAAACCTATTGATCCTTTTGAACCTATCAACTCTTTCACGATCTCTCATAATACTACCAACAAGATGGGAGATCCAAAACCTTCAAAGTTGGTTTTCAATCTCAGCTCTAACATGCCAAAACCTTCAAAGTTGGTTTTCAATCTCAGCTCTAACATACAAATGATCAAAGCCACTAAGAAGGCTATGACAGAAGCTCAACCGTCTTCCCAATTTGCTAGAAACAAACCTTGGATCTCTCACTATGACATGATCATTGCTCCAGGGAGCGAGGATACTCCTAAACCCAAAACTCCCTTTGTCTTGCGAGGCCCTGCGTCTCCCTCTTATAAATCCACACAATCTCTAGCTTGTGCGAACACTATCACTCAATCTCATGCAAAGATCATGCTTAAAGGTCTTGAACCTTCGACATCCAAACCAAAACTATCTATGGATAAAGCCCTCACTGAGGAAAATGTCCCCAAAGATCTCGATCTCAATCAGTTCCAATCTATGGTGGGTCATTTAACTTCGCCTCACTATTTATGCTTTTCCAAAGAAGATGATCATTCCTTAAGCCATCTGCATGATGCTCCCCTGCACACTGAAGTTATGATAGGCCCCAAGAGTATCCCCCGCGTCCTCATTAATAATAGTGCTAGCCTAAATACTTGCTCTGCTAAGATGCTTACCCAAGCGACAGATAGTTTTGTTCCCACCAATAGAGAATCCACTGAGTTCTATGAGGCCAAGCTAAAAGAAATAGAAAAGACCTTGAAGATCAAAGATATTGGTATGGGGGAATATTAGATTGAGTCCATCTTGTCATTGACAACTCTCCCTCCATCTCCACATTCCTATGAGGAACCTTTTGAAGATGGATTTGGTATTAGCTATCAGAGCTATGAGCTTGACCAACCTAGCAGTAGCTTGCACTCACATGCAGATTTAGATGATGAAGAAACACAGATTCAGCCTATGACATATGAAAGACCTTTGAATGATCAAAATTCTAATTCAGACTACCAGAAAGAGTCTTATCTACATTCTCAAGTGCTTCAGGAAGATGATTTTGGTCCTCACCAGGAGGATTTTATACACTCTACTGAACAGATTTCTACTACTGCAGCTACTACTGAATATGTCACTGCCTCTAATGGCACACATACTGATTGGGAGAAACTATTGGATGCTTCCCTTATCTTTGGTATGCCTCAAGGTATGCCTATTCTAGATTGTTCTACCACTTCTACTGTTGAACAAAATCCTACTACTACTGATTCCAATGATATACATACTGATTGGGAGCAACTGCTGGATGCTTCCCTCCTCTTGGGTATGCCTCAAGGTATGCCTATTCTAGATTACTCTGCTGCTTCTACTACTGAACAAGATCCTGCTGTTGAAGAAACATTTCCTTTGACAAATGATAGTGATGAAGAAAGTCTGCCTCCGACTATGTCTCTAGCTGAATCGGACTCCATATCAGATGCTACTACAGAAATACCAGTTGATGCTATGCACTTATATGCTAGTCTTAACAACTCAGAAAGAGGAGAAAGTTATGATCCTCCAGATCAAGCTATTGATGATGATCCTTTCCACCCTCCTATGGAGATCATTCCTATGGCTCCTAGGCCATCTGCTCCAAGTTATACTTCTACTGCTCCAACAAATCATGGGTATCTGAGACCCCATTCTATTACAGCTTCATGGAATATTGGTAGATCTAGAATTGAAATGGTTTCTATTCGTGCACTCTTACCACCTGAAAGGGGACCTAACTCTTGGAATAGACCATCTTGGTTAGGCTCACATAATATTCCTCCAAACTTATCTGACTCTTCTAAGATGACTCACAATCAACAACGCTCTATGGAAGATTACTTTCTTGATCTACCTGATGCATTCATGAATGATGAGGATGATATTGATATATTTTCACTTGAGCCCATCCCATCAATTTCTCTTCCCTCTTCATCTCCCAAAAAAGTGGCCTGTCCACTTCCATTTCCACCTCTCCACCTGAACCAGTCATATAAGCCTCTTTCATCCATCATTCCTGAGTCTTTTGGAAGTAACTTGGATGTGCAACATAAAAATAAAAATAATGATAATCCACTTATATCTCAAGGTCACCATGTCCCATCTAATCGACATGTGACTACGAAGAAAGGAAAGAAACAAAGGTGTTCAAAAGACCGCAAAGGTCCTCAAAAAGAAGAAGACAATCAAAAGCCAGAAAATAAAATAAAAAATGGATCTCGAAATCCATTCTACAGGCATTGTCATCAAAAGCACCTCAAAGTAAAGAAGAAAAAATTCAAAAGCTATGTGGATTCCAAAGAAAGAAAAAATCAAAGTTGTCATTCGAGCTTCCAAAATTCTCATGCTTTCCTCCATTCCATCACCATTGCCTCTCATACTTTACCCTCTTCACTCCATCTTACCTTTTCCCAAAGTGCATATCAGTATCTCCTTATTACTAATGACATGATTAAGAGAAATCTAGAATGTACTCCTCCTAAGCGTTTAGAGCATGGGAAATTTGACAAAGAGTTAAGGTGTGTCCATAAGGATATTTGTGGGTCTCACTTAAGTGATCTTTCCTTGACTATGGATCTCTTGACGGTTGGACACTACTGGTTGGCTCTCCTGTTACTGCTACAACATCTGGTTCTGATTCTGCAACTTCTCAGTTGGCTACTACTACAAATGACTATGTTTCCAGAGATCACCACTAAAGGAGAGAAACTCAAAGAGCCCATCAACGCTCTTCATCTAAAGAAGTTCTATAGCTGACATTCTCTATGTGCTCATGTACATACTTATTGGTCCTGAAAAAATTCTAAAAATTGATATATTGAAAAAAATCTTAAAAATTGCAAAATGTCCTGAAAAAATGATCATCTTAGTGAAAACCTGGCAAACAGGCGCTTTGATGTATCTATTATCCTGGTGAAAACCTGGCAAACAGGCGCCTTGATAATACAAAAAAAATAAAAAATTTCAAAAATACAAAAAAATGAGATATTCAAAAAAATACAAAAAAATCAAAAAAAGAGAAAAGTACAAAAAAATTAAAAAAGAGAAAAATGTGTCATTGATGAAAACCTGGTAAACAGGCATCATGGTAGCAAAAATAGAATCTCTGCCAAGATGGTGAAAACCTGGTAAACAGGTGCCTCTTGTTTTCCTAAAGTAACATCTCATCTTAGCGTCGCTTGGCTCTTAGTTTCCTGCTTTAGTTTCCTTCCTTTCCTGCTTTAGTTTGTTTTCCCGCTTTCCTGCTTTAGTTTGTTTCCTGCTTTGGTTTGCTAGCTCATGCGCTTGTCTTTGAGTTTTCCTTGACTCTTCATGGATTGGAACTGGTTCACACTTGGGGGCACCTGCTTGGTCTAGGGGGCATTGTCCTATCGCTTTTGGAAACTCTTTTGAGCATTGGTCGCCAGTGGTTCCCACTATGCCTACCTACGGATACCTAGCTTTCATTTGATCTCTCTTCTTTAGGATTTCTCCCTTCTATCAATCACCAGTGATTCTCATTATGTCTGCCTACTATCATTATCTCATTGAGACTTTGAACATTATCTTTCCAAATCGACTTCAATCTGCTTGAACACGAACTTGAACTGAAACTCAAACTAAATGTGTGTTCCTTTGAGACATGTTGAGCTTTGTTTTCTTTGAGTGCTTGTTTGTTTGCTTTGCTTTTTTTGCTTTTTGTTTGTTGGTTTAGTTCCAATGATCTAAAGAATTCATTTAAGAGGGGTGTCCATCTATAAGAGCCTCTATCTCATATTGGATGGCCATGCATACCTTGACTCCTTTTATATGGATGCTTTGGTGAGGTTGGTTCTTCTCCTTGTCTTTTGAGTGACTTCTTTCTGCTACTGGTGAAATTGTAAATGCTTGCCCTGTTGAGTGAATGTAAGGGTCACTACGAGCAATCTTTGGCAAAAGAAGGAACTTCAGCGTGTTTGGTGTGTCTGTCGCAAGCAACATTCAGGTCATTCTAGCAAATGTGCTTTGATGCTTATGTTAACTTGCTAAATTAAAAGGAATAGATGTTCAGGTCATTCTAGCTTCTTGTGCCTTAATGCTTACACCTCATTCCGACAAATTTAAGACTTATGTCATATTCGTATTCTCATGTTGGTGAGAATTGTATGGCATCTTGTGATTGTCCTGTGCTTAAATGAACTCAATGATGATAAATACGATGAGTCCAACAGCCGAGTCCGGAGGATTGCATTTTTTCATCCTAGGCCTGCATTTAGACTTGCATCTTTCATTCTAGGCTTGCATTTGGAGCGCTTTCTTGTTGCTCTCTTGATTGCTTTCTTTTGGACTGCTCATCAATGGTTCTCATCTTTTGTCCCAGTCTCATTTTGGTTGCATCCTTTTTCAAGATCGAAATCGAAATCTGACATCTCTAGATAGCTCGAAATCGTGTTTTAAATTTTGTGATCCTTTGGGATCGGATGCTTGTGCAGTCATACTTCTGGCATCATCTTCCTACTAGATTTTCATCTTTGCATCATGTTCTTGAGATCTTTGCTTCTTTTCATCAAGTCAACTCAAGTCAAATTTAGTCAAACTTGGTCAACAAGACCTCTACTTTGCTCTGATTCACTTCTGCAGCTTCGCAAATCTAGTCTAATTGCTTTTGCTCTGTAATCTCTTGTTGTTTATCATCCTTCTGACATGTCATCTTTCGATTTCACTCCCGAGGGGGTCTATCAAGTGAATAATGACCATGTTGTGTTGTGCCTGATTTAGAGGTCACATTCAGTCACATACAAAGATAAGCAAAAGATAGAAGATGCTATTGTATACAGTTTGAATAAGTTTTTTAGAGGGCCTAGTGAACTACATGAAATGATACCTGAATCACTTTACAAGAAGATTGATGCTAGGTGGAGATATTCTCTAAAACAAGATAGAGAAATGATGGAACAAGAATTGATTCTACTTAAGCCCAAATTGTCTATGGAAGAAGTGAAGATCACAATTAAGCCTATAAGACTTGTATTTAGAACAAGAAGTAGAGTATGCATTATACTCATTAGTGAATCATATATAGTTCATGATGAGACTCTTGATATCATGAAGAAGAAATTAGAGAAAGAAAATGAACCGATGGATTATAATCAAGAGGGAAAAAAACACAAGAGGCTACCATTGAAGAGATAATAGTAGATGAATTTTTCAATACTAAGAAAGTGATTGAAGGAATTATTGGTGATATACCTTTTGATACTCCACAACAAGCTCCTAATGTTGAAGTTGAAGATGTGAAAAGAAAAGAGGAAGGACATAAGGATAAGATTGAAGATGTGGTGATACCTGTTGCAACTGATGTAGTTGGATAGACAGGTGATGTTGGAAAGAAAGATGAAGCTCATGAAGTTGATGTTCCAACACATTCAGTAAAGAGGAAATTAGATCTAAGTGGGAGTTTAAGTTACAAGAAGAAAAGAAAGGCTATGGATATTCTTGAGGAAAAAATTGAAGATGAGTTTAGAAATGAGGATGTTGAGGTCATACAAGGACTCATTGATGTTACCAAAATGAGTCTTAGTGAATTAATGAGAATATTAGAGATACTAAAGTTGAAAGATA
Source organism: Chamaecyparis obtusa (assembly GCA_027943335.1). Lineage (NCBI taxonomy): Eukaryota > Viridiplantae > Streptophyta > Pinopsida > Cupressales > Cupressaceae > Chamaecyparis > Chamaecyparis obtusa. The sequence goes on along the minus strand of BSBK01001313.1, from coordinate 387,321 downwards.
AAAGGCACAAACTTAGAGCTGGAAAGAAACATGAATGAGTACTTCAGTCAGCTAGAGATTATTAAAGATCTTGTACCTGAAGTTGACTATCATCCTAATGCTACACTGATTGATTAGATGGATAATTTGATCAATGCTTTCACTGACCAAGTTACTAATTTGGAGGAAGCTGCCATGAATAGAGAAAAGATGGATTATGAAAAGAAGAGGACTGATAAGTTAATAGAGACTATTGCATCAATTAAAGGGAAACATACAATTCACGTGAACCAAGTGAAGGAAAATTTGAAAGAGGTTGGAAAATTACTTGCTAAAGTTTCTAACTTTTCATTGTTTACCCAAGATTTGGAGCTAAAGAGAAATGAAGCTCAACATGAGCTTAAGTCTTTAATTTATAGTTTTGATCCCATTTCACATTCAACTACCACTTATGGATCACAAGTTAAGGTTTACAATCACAAGCTGAAGATATTACATGTAGAACAAGATAAGAGAATCACTACTTTACTAGAGTTACAAACTTATTTGATTCCCACAATTGATGTAATGCAACAAAATGTTAAAGATTCAGAGGTAACACTTGGGTCACTAGACATGAGTACAATTGAATCTATTGAGAAGTTAGCTTCTATATTACATGGATAGATTCATGCTATTGAGAACTTGTAGAAGTCATGGAAGAGTTCTTTGGAGACAACCAAAGATAAGTTTATAGATATTTTTGAAAGGCTGTGATTGGTAAGATGATTTCATTTTTTAAGTTCATTTATGTACCTTTGTCATTCTTGCCAAAGGGGGAGTGATTGGTGTAGTGAAAATAAAGTTAAGGGAGTAGTGCATAGCAATAAAAATCTTGATGGTTATAGTTGAGTTTGTGTATATGTTTTTGGTGAATCGGTGAGTGGAACATTTTTGAGGAGATAATTATTTTCATTATGTCTTTCCATCAATGCCAAAGGGGGATATTGTTGGCACTATGATGGATTTTTGAATTGAGATGCAATGTTTGATGATTATGAGTTTTTCATTGATGGAAACTCTATGATATTTGATGAATAGATTATTGATACAAATAAGATAAGTGTTTTCATCAATTAACAAGAAGATAGTAACATAAAGTATTTTGAGTGTCTATTGAGATAGAGAGCACACTAGATGGTGTGATCATTACTAGAGAATTATTTTGGTAAGTCAAGTTTACTTTATCAACCGCGACAGTTAACCCAAAATTTTGAGTGTGTTGGTATTGTAGTGATGTGTTTAGTTTGAACCGATTCAATTATCGATTAATTCCTGATGATTAGATGATAGATGTGGTTGCTTATTTTTTAGTTCTTGGTAATAAAAAAATTTATTACATTTTAGGTCGACATGTTAAGTATGATTGGCACTTATTTTCATGAGTTTGGTCAATGTTTTGGGATGACTTGTGGAATGTTTTTAAAGTCTTTACTGACTTAAGAACAACAGTATAAAGAAAAGCTAAATCATGTGATTTAGGGTTGAATATCATGTTATTGGTGGTTGTGGTCAAAGAAAGTATTAGAACATTGCACTAGGGTCCAAAGACTAGATTGGATCTGGCAGAAAAGTAGTGCCATCCCAAGATCAGTCATTTGAGTTCATTGCTCAAGGATAACTATAATAGGTTAGCATGTTAAATCCTTAACATGGTAGACTTTAATGGGTCTCATTGTATAATCATTTAACAGGGTGAATTTAGAAAAGGAGTTCTAAATCCTCTAGCAAGATAGATACTAAAAAACTTGATTGTACTTTTAACAAGGTACTAGTTGTGCTCTTAACTAGGTGAGACCCTAATAAGGTATTATCATCTCCTAACATGGAAACTCTTTCTACTATAGTGAAGATATTCATGGGTGTCATTCCCACCGTGGTTTTCTCCCTCTTACAAGGGTTTCCACAAAAAAAATAGTGGTGTTATTTGTTATTCTTTGTGGATGCTTGAATTATTTTACTTCTATTGCATAGTTACACTTGCATGTTTGGTTGTATGGAAGTTGTTTAAAAGAATAATAATTTTCTTGTTTGAATTGGTTCATTAATTATTTTAACTAATTCACCCCCCTCTTAGTGACCCTATACACTAACATCTCTCTCTCTCTAAGTATTTTCATACGTAACCTATATGAGTTATGAGGAAATATGAATATACTCTCTCTCTCTCTCTCTCTCATTCCTATTTCTACATAACCCATGCAAGTTATGTAGAACTAAATTTATAAGTTTTTTCGTACATAACCCATTTTTCCATACATAACCTATACGGGTTATGAGGAAATATGAATATATAGGTTTCCAATTCCTCTCTATCTCTCTCTCTCCATTTTTATCCCCTTCTCTCTACCTATATATCATGTTCCATCCCTCTTTGTCTCTCTCCCCCACTTCCTCTTTGATTCCTAGTTCTACTTAACCTGTGTAGGTTATGTAGAAATGAAGCCATAAGTTTTGTCATACATAACCCATACAATTTATGAGGATATATGAATATATAGGTTCCCATCTCTCTCTCTCTCTCTCTCTCTCTCTCTCTCTCTCTCTCTCTCTCTCTCTCTCTCTCTCTCTCTCTCTCTCTCTCTCTCTCTCTCTCTTCCTATCCCCTTCTCTCTCTCCCTCTCTTCCCATACCCCCCGCTCTCTCTCACTTCCTATCCCCTTCTCTATCTCTCCCCCTACCTCTATTGCTACCCCTTTCTCTCTACCTATCTATCTCTTGTTCATCCCTCTCTATCTCTCTCCCCACTTCCTCTTTGATTCCTAGTTCTACATAACCGTGAAGGTTATGTAGAATTAAAGCCATAATTTTTTTCATACATTATACCTGTATGAGTTATGAGGAAATATGAATATATAGGTCCCTAATTCCTCTCTCTCTCTCTCTCTGTCCCCTTCTCTCTATATATCTATCTCTTCTTACCTCCCTATATATCTCTCTCCCACTTCCTCTTTGATTCCTAGTTCTACATAACCAATGCGTGTTTTGTATAACTAAAGCCATAAGTTTTATCCTGCATAACCTGTACAGGTTATGAGGAAACATGGACTTTATGTTTAGGTCCTCAAAACCTATACGGGATATGAGGAAATATAAATATATAGGTTCCCAATTCCCCTCTCTCTCTCTCTCAAATTAATTTTTGTGTCATTTTATTGAGGTCATTAATAACTGCAGTCATTGATGGAGAGGGTATTGTGCACCCAATAGGATCCTTTTTTGTGATAGGGACATTGATTAGAAGGTACTATTGTTATGTTGTTGTGTTGAGACCTCATAAACTTATTTTATTACAATTTGCATTTATTTTGGTATTTACTCATCATTCTATAAAATTAAAGTACCCTATGAAGAATTATAATGCCTCTAGTTGTTTGAGGACTTTGAGACACATATACATATTATTCATTACTCTAACCTTGTTGTTGCAACAAATATTCAATTGATTAAGTATCATGGTAAACCTCTTAAAAAGAATTTGTGGAAATTTTGTCAGTCTGACTGCAAAGTAATACTTGACACAATAAGGGTTAGAGCTGATCTAGAAGGTTCACTTGATTAATTTTGGGCTATCTAGAAGAATGATTCTATAATATGGTAAAATAATTTTGACAATTTTTTATATATCTTTTCTGAAATGTTGTAACTTCACTTTTTTGGAGGTGCTCTATGTACATATTTAGAGGCCAAATTTTGTATGTAAAAATAGAAATGAGTTGTAATGTGCATATTTAGCTACCAATTTTTGTATATATAAATGGATATGAGCTTTCATGTGCATATTAGATGCCAAATTTTGTATATAAAAGTGGCCATGGGGCTTATTTGCGAATATTGAGAGGACAAATTGTGTATATCGTACTGTGTATCATTCGATTATAAATATATATTGAATTATTTATTGTTACATTTGTATTTACCTCATTTTCTATGTTCTTGATGTTTGAAGATCAATTCATGCACCACGAGAAAGTCTTGATAGTAAAAATCAGTTTTGGCCCTAGTTGCATTACTTAGTTCGTCATAACCTATGTGGGTTATGAGGAACTTTTATTTCCTCATAACCTGTGCGGTTTATGAGGAACTTTTAATATTTTTCATTGTTTTATTTTAGGCTCAGTTTTACCAAGCCTAATGCATTTTTAAATTCAAATAACCCGCATGACTTATGCAAAATTTTGATGCTTTTTTGCATGTGGCCACTTTTTTTACCAACAACTTGGTGCACTTACCCTTGCAATTTTATTTTGTTAATGATTCACAAAATCACACAGATACATTTGTTTGGTTCATTTTCAGATTCACAAATAATTAAATCAGTACTGCATTGCAATTCCAAAATCGATAAGCGTGACCACATTGACACATACCTAACATCCATCATTTTATAATTTTAAATGTATTATTTATGATTGTCCAATATTGTACATCAATGGCTTAATTTTTATTTCACACTGAAGTTCTTAAGGAAAGGTAGTTCTGCAAAAAAAATTTGTAATGGCATTATTGAAATTGCAATGAACCAATTTTGTCTCTAGTAACAAATAAAGGCATTAATCTCTCAGTGTGATGTTGCATTAATTAGATATCTTATCAAATTTCAATTTGGCATTGGCCCACATAACAAGTGACAACTCTTGAAAAAATTGCCAATAAAATATTTATTCTCCCATAAATAGCGAAATATTAGCTAATAAAATGAAACAATTTTCAAATGGTAGATAAAATTTGTTAAAAAAATTAATTTTTTTTCCTTTGCAGTAAATTTTTTTTCCTATACACTTACATATTTTTTCCTTTAAAAGAAAAACATTCACCTCATACATTATATATTCCCCCCCCCCCCCCCCCCACATTAATGAATTATTCAATAGGATTTTATGGAATTTTCATATGTTAGAAAAAAAATCGCCAATACAAATTAATTTTTATTCGTAATTTGAATTTTTTTTTTCTATCAATATTAGAATTTCCCCCCCAAAATAATGTTGGATTCGCTAGGATTTTACACTTTTTCATAGGGGGGTTTCTTAAAGTTATCCTTGGGGCTGACTAGGTCATTTTAACCCATGACCCTCGCTTGATAGTGATTAATGTTGAGATGACATGGTAGGGCCTCCTTGATGAGATAAGGAATACATGAAGCCACATAAGCAACCATGTGCCATGTGATGAGAATCCATTCTTGAGTCTTGCCACCATACATTTGTCTAGGTCTAATTAGTAATCTTGGTGTTCTCGTATCTTGGCATCTACTATTTGAGTGATCATTGGGATTATTGTTGCATTCCTTGAGTGTGTCACTTGAATGATGTGTGTAAGCCCACTCTCTCTATGTGTGAATTATATGTTCTTGGGCCATGTGACTATCTCCGCAAGCATGATCGGGTGAGCTTGAGGGTACCACATGGTTCGGTGTCATGACACATCACTATTAGGGTCACACGTACAGGTGGTGGACTATTTCTAGTTTTGTAGTACTGAGCATGGTGTGCTCATCTCTAATCCTATGCATTACTTCTAGTGATTATGATTTATATTAATGTTACCATGCTCAGTGAATTAGTTCACTTTTATTTATTTTGATCACATCAACTGAGTTTGGCTTCAATTTTGTGTATCTGGTACTCCCTAATATGGAGGGCATCTTTATTTGGTTGTACATTGGATTCAACCTTTTGTTTCTTGCATTTTTTCTAAGTTTTTGTGAAAATTTATAAATATTTTGTACTTCTATGAATATATCAATTCCTATTGCACATACAAAATTCCTATTGCGCATTTATCCCTTTTGACAACACATTTATACCTTCAGACCCAAGTATATTCATGATAGTTTGGTGTTGCACAGGTTCTAGGTGAAATTTAGTTTGGGTTTTGGATACCCTTTATCCTTGTGAAGATTTTAATAAATTTACAGTCATGTTTTAAGCTTGTTCAAATCACATTTTAATTGGTTCTTAAAATGATCCCTATCTTCTCTAGCTAGTTTTGAGAATATACCTAGTCTCCTCAATTGTCAACCATGAATGATGGCTCAATTGGGTCTCCAATAGTTTTTCAGATGTTGTCTAAGCTCCAATGAGACATTGTAGGGAATGTGTGTATCCATTCTCATGGAATGTTTTGGGGTTGTCATGGAAACCTTGGAAGTGAACTTAAGACTTCTACTTGTGCATGATCATTTGGTGATTATTGTTAAGTTTATTTATTGCTTATGCAATGTTCTTATGTTTATGCACTTATGATAGTAATGTTCATGTTAATGTTTTAAAAATAATTTTTTAATTAGTGCATGTATTATTCTATGTTCTAAGGATTCCTTGGTAGGGCACTATGCTAAGTTTTGAGTGTCAAAGATTCCCTCTTTTAAGTTTTAGCTTATGTGGCTTTGGGAACCATCCCTTCATGAGCTTATGGTAGATTGATGAGGTAAGGGAAACTCTTCTTGCAGTACTACCATGTAAATTTCTCTATGAAGAAATTAAAATTCATACAATATAAGTTAAAAGCGTGGAATAGGAGTTGTTTTGGTAATATATTATTGGAAAATATGAATGCTTAGTCTCAGGTTGATGCTATTACTCACCAATTTAGGGATCAAAGTTTATTTGATTCTTTATACTGGGAGGAAAATATTGCGGTGAAGGAGGTGAAATACTGGGAGCTCTAAGAGGAGATTTATTGGAAGAAAAATGCTCAAATTGATTGGCTCCATTAAGGTGATAGAAATGCAAAAAAAAATCATATTATAGTGAAAGATAGGAAACATGGGAATTTGAAAAATTACCTCCCTCATTTTCTCAAAAGGCATGCTTCTATTCTCTTATAGAGAGATCACTTTTGAGACAACTAGATTCTTTGTGAATTTATTTGTTGAGTATTTTATACTTGCTAGTGTGGAGGAAGGGCTTGTACTTGATTACATATTCCCCCTATAGTTACAAATGAAATTAATAAGGATCTCATTTGACCTATATCATTTTCAGAGATTGAATCAATGGTGTTTGCAATGAATAAGGATAAATCTCTCCATCCAGAAAGTTTCCTTATAAAATTTTGGAAGAATTTAGGGAAATAATTAAGATGAACCTCTATGAGGTAGCAAAGTACTTTTTTAGTTCAACAAATAAATGCTCAAGGATTTGAATGTTATATTTCTTGTTCCCATTCCAAAGGAGGAATAATATTATTATTTTGACTCCCTTAGACATATATCTCTCTGTAATGTGATTTATAAAATAATCACAAATTTCATTGCAGAAAGACTAAATCCATGGATTAATAAATTAATCTCTAAAGAATAAGGTGGGTTTGTTGTTGGAAGATGAATTCTAGATGGGATTACCACATCAAAAAAAGTTTTGCACTCTATGGTAGTCTCTAAGGAGAAGGCTATGTTATTAAAATTAGACATGAACAAAGCATATGATAGGGTCAAATGGAAATTCTAGAAAAAAATGCTCACTATCTTTGGTTTTGGAATTGAGTGGTTTCATTGAGTGATGAGCTTCATCACTTTCTCCTCTTTTACAATTCTCATTAATAGTGAGCCCACGAAGGTATTTGGTGCATCTAGAGGTCTTTAATGATGTTATCTCATCTCCTTATACTTATTTTAATCTTAATAGCTAAAGGATTGGAAATATTTATCAAGTCCAAGGTTAGGCAGGGATTGATTTAGGGCTGGAATTAGGGTCATAGAATTCCCCCTTCTTCCCACCTTCAATTTGTGGATGATATTTCTTTAATGGGTGCTGCCAAAATTGATGAGGTTGAGGCTGTCAACTTAAGAAAATCTTTGGATACTTATTTGAAAGCCTCTAGATAAAAGATAAATGAAGGGATTTTTTTGTAATACTCCTCTTCTCATTCAAGATAGGATCATTAGGATTTTGAGGTTTCAAATTGTCTCTCTACCTTTTTTCTATCTTGTAGTTCCTCTTTGGGTAGGCTGCCTAACTTTAGAACTCTAGTAGGATATTTTGGATAAGCTTCAGTGTAGGGTTAGTCATTAGACAAATAGATGGCTCTCAACTGTTGGTAGAGTGATTCTCTTGAAATCAATGATTCAAGTTCTTTGACACATCTAAATATAACTATATATGATATATTGTCAATATCATAGGCCATAATTGTACTTGTATGCTCATCATCAACGATCCATTCTTATGTTTTTATTGTGGGAATTGCTTCCATTAGATCTAATAACTTTCTACACATGGTCCACATACATAGATCATATATTATTGGTATCTCCACCTCCCAACATGTAGATATTATCATTAAAAGACTAGTCACTTGGTATCTTATCTAATTATGTTGTTTAGAGTTGATCTATAAATTCTATTCATATATTGTGTGTTTGTATTTTTTGTCCATATTTTTCATGGGACATTATAATGGTATCAGAGCTCATGATCTTTCTAGCCTATCAAAAGACTTCAAATTGAATTATGACACCAAGCGATGCTTATATTAGAGTGGAGTAGTAGAAGCTTATTGGATATTTGCAGAATGTTGGAGGATTCTTCCAGCTTACATCCATAAGGGTTGAGGTGGCACTCACAATCATGATGTCGCATTGTGCTTTCAATGGATATGGCTACTAGAATTTGCGCTTGGTTTGAGATCCTTGATCTTGTTAATTAGTGGATGGTTTTATGATGCATTTCTTGAGGGAAAGCAATCTTTTGAATAGGAGGTCTATAATGTCCCTAAATATTTAGATGAGACTTAATTTATTAATTAAGTGGTTCCAAAATTTAAATAATAGGGCTTTTTTTAATTAATTAATTTAATCATAGGCGTTCACCACTTAGTGTGTTGGTCAAGTGATGGCATTGTTGTCCCCACTAAGGTTCAAACCCCTACTGGGCCATTGTGATTGTGGGCTTGTGCCATAGTGATGTAATTTGCTCGTGGTTTTGGGCTGAGGACCATCTTTGTTATATGGGAATGAGGTCCCCCATTTGTAGCCTCACTGGTTCATGTATCTAGGTCAAAAGTGTTTCACATGATCCCAAAGGATGTGTCGTACTAGTGCCATCAATCATGTTAAAAATTTTACAATACACATTAAAAAATAATTTAATTATAAAATAAAAGGGGCTAAACTAATAAAATAATAAAATGTTAAATCAATGTTGTCATGGCCTATTGTAATTTTCTAGACACTTCTTGGAGGCCTTTCTAAGGGGGTGGCTAAGCATTTTGTTCATCATCGATTGGATCATTCATCTCTTGTTTGTATTTGTCATTCCAGTTTGGAATCAGATCTCTTGTTTGCAGTTTTAGAGGTGAAAGACCCTCCCTATTATGCAATTCATTTTTAGTGGGAGAACTCGTCACCCTAGTCAACCTATTTATGCAAATTTGTGGAATCTTCAGTTAAAGACAATTTTTCCATAATCATTATATTCACATTTTCTCTATATTGCGATTAAAATAAGAATTCTAGAGAATTTATTCTTAGGGAATTAATCTTGCAATAAAGTTCTCTTAATCATATATGGATTCAATTGGAGTTTTTGATTTAGTGGCAATCCTATACTTGAGCAACATAGATATCATCATCTCTTCAACATCTATATCTTATGTGCGCTGATAGGTATCTTAATTTTGGTAGTTAGATCTACGGGAGCATGACTTCTCTATTATATGGTATCTTCTATGTGTTATCAATATATAAGATAAGTGTATTCATTAATATTTATCAGTCCCACCTATCTAGGCAAAGACTTATGTTTTCAGTGCATTTAGCATTAGTTTGCCTTGGGAAGTAGATTCTGGAACAATGCAGTGTAAAATATTTTTCATAATTTATACTGTTTGGTCACCTCTATGTTTTTATTTTGAATTATGTAAAGAATCTTTCTTTATTTTGATTGGTTCTTTATTTTTTTGATGGGGTTTATATTATTTTTTGAATTTAGAAATTCAAAAAATATTGTCAAGTTGATTTGTAATTTGTAATATTTTTTAAATACATTTTCTACTTCTCGTCACAATCTAGGGTTCATAATCAAATATAATTCAGAGAGAGAATAGAAAATAACATTTACAATGCCTCGACTTGAGCTAGAATGACTTTGACAACCTAGTTTTAGTGCCCCAAATTGGGTGCCTCACAAATTTGGCCTATCTTGATCTTTCCAATGCGGGTTTAAATGACAACTTACAGGTGGAGCTCAAAAATTTGATGCGGTTAATGAGTGTACATCTTTCAAATATTTATCACCCATCTAATGCAAAGTATTATGTGAGAGGCTATCTAGAGTCAAAAAAATTAAGATGGCATGGATTTATCCAGTGCCAAAAAAGTGTGGGGGGTTGTTGTATCATTTCTCAGATAACTCACTCAACTTTATGTGGTTGAATGTGCTATGTTTCCACTCTTTCTTGTCGAGTTCGATAGCTTGAGAAATCTCTTCACCATTTGGATCTCGGTTGTAATGGGAATAGGGATTTTTTAGCATAGATCCCAACCTGGCTGCAGAATTTCAGGGAATTGTTGAATAGGTTAAAAATGGAGTCTTAACAATGCACCTAACATTCAACACTATTCATTTGTAATTGTTGTTTTGAATTGGAATAGCATAAGTAAATCTAGAAATACTTGAAAATTAATTAGGTCAAGATACATACCTCATCATGAAATTGATTTAGAAATACCTATTTTCTGAAGCTTGTGCGGAGTTTCGAAAGATTCTGCAACTAGATCTGGGACCAGGAAGTCGTGACAAAGAAAACCCAGAAAAGTTTCATCTTTCCCCCAGCAGGTAGTCTTTGACCCTCATAAAAGGTCAAAGGCTACATTTTTATTCTGAAGGTCAATTTTGACTTTGTTCATAGATCTCAGAAGTTCGATGAAAAGGGTACTCAGATCTGTCCTCTAATTCCTGAAACAGAGATTGTAGATATCTGAAAAGGGGAGTTTTGGGGGTGGCTATATAGGGTTTTACCTTAGTCAAACCCCCATTTTGGTGATCTCCACCTCCACAAATAGCCGATTGAAATAGAATGTGTGTGTGTATGTATTGAAGTGTAATGCCAAGATCTAATCCTCTAGATCAAAACCCTAGCATGAATATGTATGAAACAACAATGCATAGATTTGAATGAGATAGAAAAGCATACCAAGCCCCCAAGGCTAAAGTACTTCTACCAAACTCACAATCTATAATTTCTACTCCATGATTTTATCTTTGAATGCTTGAAAGTTGGTAATGGTGGATCAAGGAAGAAAGGATCTTTCTTGCTCCAAGTATGTGATCACCAAGATGCTTGATGTCAACAATGGCTTGATCTTCTATATCATTCTCTTGCAATCTTCCATCTTCACTTCACCATTCCTTGCTTTCTTGAATCTCCTTGTTCATGAAATTGTCTCCTTGAGAGCACTTGATCATGAAATTTCTTGGTGTTGATGTGTTGTGAAAATGAATGCAAATGAGAGTCTTTATATAGAGGTTTCAAGGTGAGGCTCCTAGAGCAATGTGAGGACCCATGATTCAAATTTCACCTTGAATTAAGGTCCAATCACAATAACCAACTAAGAAGGGAAAAAAATTAAATGAAATTCAAATTAAAACCTTTCCGCACTCGGATCCAAGGGCCCAACATTGATTTCGGGGCCCATCGGGACCAAATCTGAAAAAGGGGCATATATTCTGGAGGAGGTCAAAGATGACCTCATCTTTGACCTAGGTCAGGGATGAGCTTGAATCTGACCTAGGTTAGGGTCGACTTTGACTTTGACTCAGTGGGCCAAGATCCAGCCAAAATCAAGACAGGAGGTCCCGAGGATGCCCAGAGACCTAGAAATGATGCCAGAATGGGACAGAATGCCAGGGAGAGGCATAAAATCCTATGATGATTGTGATGAAAGCTAGGAGGACCTATTTCTAAGTCCTACCTAGAAAATAGAGCCATGGAAGAGGGAAATTAAGGAGAATCCTTGAGATCCTAACCCAAATTTCACCTAGAATGAAGAAATCAAGTGCAGAATACATCCTAAATGCAAGTCTATCATGATAAATGTACTAAAAGAGGGTGCTAAACCTATCAAGATGGAAATACTTCCATTTTAAGATGATACAATTGCAAATGTTGGATCTCAGCAATTGTGCACATTTTGGTAACATTTTTTCGATTCAAAATCTTCCCCTCAAAAAGCTTGATTTGTTTTCTGACAATTTAAGCAAGGATGTTTCTTTTATTTCCTAAAATCATTCACTTGTCTCTTAGTTGTTTCTCAAGAAAAACAAATTTTGGGGCATGATTCATGTGAATATTTATTTGCCCTCTTTAACACATCTAGACCTCTCCGAAAATACCTTTGGAGGTTATGTGCTTGAGAACATTGCAAGGCTAGTGAATCTCCAACATCTTCTAGGGTACAATGGTTTTAGTGGGGAAATACCCATTTCGTTGTCCCAATTGTCATCCCTTAAAATTTTCTTGATCTAGGTCCCAACTAATTTAGCAGCCAAATCCCAAGCAATTTGGGAGATTTTCCCAATTTGAAGTACTTAGACCTTAGTCATAATCAGGTCAATGGCAGCATCCCTCTTGGATTTGTGCACCTTTATGGATTGGAGGATCTAGACCTATCATTCAACAAGCTTACAAGTGGTGTCAAGATTGAGCTTTTTGAAAATCTCACTAGACTGCAATTTTTTGTTTTGTCTAAAAAAAGCTAATCCAATATTTCTTTTGAAAAATCAATAACCACTTTGATTCTGTATCTTCTATGCCTAATTTATTTTTAAAGCTAGTTTGTGATATGATTGGGGTTTTTTCCAAATCTTGATGACACATTATACCCATTAAGTTTATGACTTGTAGCACCATTCACCAACAATAATTAAGTTATATTATGGCTGAAGAATTCAATGCTAGCTATTTGTATGAGATTTGTGCAATACCTTTTCTGCACAAATTTTATAATGGTTCTTGGTATTTCTACTTTTTGTGAAGTTTTAAGGCCTAAATTATGGGTATGATGGATTACGTTGAAAAAATAATTTCAATTAACCTTGGTACGATTTATTCTTTCATCTTTTCACTTGGCAGCGAAGGCTTCATTTTTTGCAAATACTTTGTGGCTTTTTCATCTAATTTTCTCTTTTGAAGAAACTTTCAATCTTCTCAATTGCAACTTCTTTTCTTTGTAGGAGACCTCTCTTTTGACAACAATCAATCTTCACAACAATTCTATTTTTCTCAACAACTTAATATCAATTTGGAAATAAATTCTTATAAGTGCATGATAGATGACTTTTTTCTTAATGCAGGGGCCTTAACATGTGATTTTCTAATTGTCTCCTTGCCTCCAGTGATATTCTTTTAGCAGCTACTTCTTTCTTTCTAATGATAAATTCTCTTTGGAAACTGATCTTCAAACCAATTCTATTTTGCAAGATGCTTCCTTCTCTTTTGTCTGTGAATTGCATAAGAAAAACCTTAAACTAATGCTTCAACAATGAAACTAACAATGACATGATGGATTCAAAGCTCTAAGATCTTTAGAACTCTCAACTTGTATTCAAGATCGTTGTATAATACAATTTTTGTTGCTCATCAAAATATAGGCAAAACATAGATTTATGTTGTCAGATAAAGAAACTAATCACAAATCAACCACAACCCAAAAGGCCCTAAAATAAGAGCACTGAATGCTGATGTAATTTTGGCTTTTTTCATCTCAACTATGTTTTCATTTGTTAGTCTAGATGGACTTGAGAACCTCACAAATAGGTATTAATTTTTTTTTTAACTTCTTACCTATGATTCACGAGGTTGCAAGCCTTCTATTATGTTGTTTGGATAACATGCCTTGACACTTTTAGCTTTATCATTGTCTATGAGGACTTCAATTTTCTTCATAAATCTTCCATCACCATTGGCAATTGGTAGACAAATTAAGAATCTTCACAACCAAATAACCAAACTCCAAATTCTCTTTACACTAATTACTCTATTTGGTTGAAATCCCTTCTTCATTCAAATGCCCAGCACAATGGTTTCTACATTCAAACATGGTCCAACACAATGATGGCAGCCAACAAACATTCAACAGTCAGCAAACTTTACCATTGGTTTACACCCTTTTAATTCCTTTTGTGCAACCCCACTAAGCTCTTAGGTTCTGCTATAAAGTAGTCTCACACTCACCTAATGCTTATGATGGTCATAGGCGTTCCTGCACAGGAGTTTTTATGCCTAGCATTTTAGTAAAAACATGTGTAATTAACATCTAGGCACAGGAAATTGAATGCTCTATTACCAATTAAAGGAATATGAACAAAATAATAAAACTAAAAAATTGCATAATGCACTAGAAGAAATATAACAAATTTAAAAATATTTAATCGCATTCATTCTTCATCTCATTCTCATAGTACATTTTTATACATGTAGATATAAGAATATAATTGAAATCTTGAACCATCTATAAACTAATAACTAATATGTTAATCAATGTTCTTTTATCTTTCACACTACAAAGACCATCCCAAACACTAAATCGAGCCCAATGCATTATGAGTGCAGATATATAGCACATTTGTCATAACCAAAAATATCCTCTGTAATTTGCGACAGTAATGGAGGCTTTATCACCGACATTGAGGGGTAGTAATAAATTTTTTTCTTACCTTAACTCTCTGCCAGTCCCCAAACATGCTTTGCCAGTCTATTAACGTGATTCTCCCAGTCAAAGCACATGCTTTCTCAATCAATAAACTTTGAGTTATAAATCTACGAACACACAAATTTAGGAGGAGGGATTTTTTCATGGAAAAAGAAAATATCGGTACAGAGAGGGATTTAAAAGAGAAGTAGCGTATGAAAGAGGACAGAGAGTTTTATTATGGAAAAGAAGAGAGTTTCTTTTAAGCAAGAATGGAGAGTGTATTTTATGAATGAAGAGGGAGTTTATTAGAAGAACGAGATTTTTGAAGGAATAAAGACTGGCACACACAGGAAGGAAGGAAGGAAGGAAGGAGGAAGAAAATTAGACCCAGAAGAGAAGGATAGAAGCATTGCCATAACTCTAGATTTCTACTAGTAGAAACCAGGTTCTTTTATTGTTGAAATCATGTTTTGCTTAGTAAGCTGAAATTTTATTTTTAGTTTACACTTTGTGATAGATATATATTATTTCTTTTGCATATCTATCTTTCTTATTAATGATCTTTGGATTTATATTTAAACGTATAGAGAAAGAAGAATTTGTGTATAATTCTTGAAAAGAATAAAGAAAATATAATACCTTTGAAAGACATAGCAAGTGAAAAATATTTATTCGTAGAATATGAATATGTAACTGTTTTCATCGATTTAAAGGCTAGAACTTTGAAAAAACTTTCTTGTTGTCTGGTTTATTTATCTATGATAGAAACTACACAAATTTCTTGTAGTATTTACATGATCACATAATTCTAAAATTATAGATATTCTTAAAACTAACACTATATCTAAGATTGGGTAATTAAATGTATATCTTCATGTTATTTTGAAGTAGAAATCAATTTTTTTTAAAGATCAACCATGCTGATTTTGTTTTTAGAAAGGATAAACTTGGATTTTAGGTTGTCTTTTTTATTGATCCATTTTGAAAAGGTGAAATTAGAACCTTAACTATTAGGGAGAAAATTTATCATTTTAGGGGAGATTATAATGCTTAAAAATTAAAGATACATAGAATTTCATATGGTCGAACTTTAAACATGGTTTTTAAGTGGGAGCTAACCACTTGGTTGAATAAAATCCAGTTAATTAAGTTCACCTTAGAAAGACTTCGATAAAATCTTTTTGAATATGAATACCTCTAAATTTAGGCCAAGTTAGTTATGCTTTTGCAACCTGTCATTTATAATTTTGACTATGGTTAGTACATCAAGGAAGGACTATGCCTATGTATAGGCGTATTTTCATTATCTTTACATTAAGTGCATATGCGTAGATAAATACTAAGTATGTTTGGATGATTCTATGAATATAAGGCTATATCTAAATCATTACAAAGTACATACTATTGAAGATTATGATTACTCAGAATACTAGATAGAATAATAAGGAAATGGTGTTTGCATGTGTTGATGTATACAAGAACCTTTGTTGTGTTCTCCGTGCTTAAAGAAATAAAAGATCCTATAAAGAGAAACTTATATTTATTATGCAATTATATTTCCTATTGAGAACCAAGAGGATGGAATGTCTGTTAGCCTTATGTTTAAATTGGAACTACGTATATGTTCTTCTATATTGGTTGGATACAAAATAAAAGAGATTTTTAACATGTTGCTCAAGAAAGAATTGATGATCCTAGTTTTAATATGTCTGAATGATGCATATGGTTTATCTATGTCTTAATGATAATGATTTAGGATATTGACATTTCTTAATTCATTGCTACAGAAAATAAAAGAGGTGAAAATAAAATCTTAATGAGTAGATATATGAAGGAAAGCTTAGACATGTAAATTCATTAGACCTATTTTAGGAAGTTCCTGTTAATCATTGTTATAGACTATGCTTCCTGGATTAAATGAATTTTCTATATGTGTATTCTTGGTTTTTCTCCATGTACTATGATGAATTCAAGTTATAAATATCATTTGAATTTAAAAGAGGTAATGACAGAAATGTATGAGCTTGACATATTTTTGATAGTTAGGAAAAGGATGTTGTTATGTCCCTTTATGTATGTTGAATGCACCCATGAAACATGATGTACTATGCATTAAATGAGAATCTTTACACATTCTTTTCCATATGTATGAAATGGAAGTAGAATTACAAGGTTTGTTTTTTTTGGAAGTCCATGACATGTTATATTGAAACTTGATTGTGGATGTATCAAGTAGTGCACATATTCTATTTCTCCTTGGTTTTACTTTGTTAGATTACTTCTAGCTGGGCTGGGTATCTTTCATGTCAGGAAAGATTTCGGGGAAGCATTAATGCTTTGTGGTAGGGTGGAAACGCACTTCCATAATATTCTCGCCCTTGCTGAGTTTTGCGAACAGGTTCTTGAAGCTTCTTACAGGAAGGACTTTTTTTTTCAGTGTTAGGCCATTTCGTAATTGACATTATGGTATTTGGTAAATTTTGTTGTTTACCTATGTCGTTAATATGGAAGTAGATATTTTGATCTAATTCTTATCATTTACTAATGTGATTCGATGGTTGGTCAAAAATATCTTGGGTTGTTACCCAAACATGACAACTAGTATTTGGTTGTAGTTGAAACGACATCTCTTATTGTGATTTTTTTAGGAGACTCAACAGATGATTGACTTTCTACTTATTATTTTGGACAAAGGTATGATTTATCTTTTCAATAGTTATGGTCACAATAGTACTTTTATTCCTTTATTATCGATAATATATTTGTATCTATTTGACTTGTGCATTTGACCTTTGACTGGTTGACTGACTTCTTTGTCTTTATATGCAATTTATTGATGTGGTCTTTGTGTTGAAAGTTTAGTCTTTACATATGGTATCAGAGCACTAGGTTCCATACTAGGGCCTTGAGTTCACTATGTTTAGTTGTAAACCCATAGTCGCATAAATTATGAGTCAATTAATTCTTAGTCTATGAACATAACTTTGGTTCCCAGGGATGACTAGAATGATTTTCAAGTTTCTGATTATCTTGATAGAAAAAGATAGGATGATCCTTGTTTTGAGGAAATAGGCATCTGAGGGACAATATTTCTTACGTGTGTGAAATTTTCTAAATGTCTATGATTGTTCTTGCAACTTTGAAATTTTTAAACAATTGTGTGAGCTTGACAACTGTCCACCTTTGAGTGGTGTTATTATTTTTCTGTTTCATATTGCAAAAATGTTAGGATATGTAAAAATTATGAGGTAGTTTGTGTGTGGGATACACTTAAAATTTAATGTTTTTTTTCTCTACATTAGAGTAGCAAAGAAAAAAGATAAAAATTCTATGAGATACTGTGTAGTTAAAAGAATGATGGTTATGTAATGAAGGTATGAAAGTTTGCTAGAATTTAGGACTTGGATTGTGATGAATGATAGAAATATATATTATTGTAAGGTATATTTTCAAGTGTTATGAAAGGATTTTAATACTAGAACCTTATGAAATTCTTGAGGAAGAAGAATTCAACATGTTTTATATGAAACATAAATTAGTAGAAAATTTGTGAAAATATATTTATGTCTTATCTTGCATGACATGTGATTTCAAAAGAAAAGAGAGAATTAACAATTCATGTTGGTTGGCTTTAGTGGAAAGAACAATATTGTTTAAGGTAATTGAAGGTGTTATTGCATGATGATGTAAACTTTGAGATTTATGATCTAGAAGTATGGTTATGTTCTGTAGCATACCTTGGACGCAAGGTGACGTGTATCTTTTACTCCCTTCTTGTGGCTAGTGTTAGTCACTCTGTAAATGTGATTTGGTTTCAATTTATGTTTTATTTTGAACTTTGAAGTGGTGAAGGACTAGCTTGAATTTTAAATTTCTCTTATGACCATCTAGCCACCAATTTGAATTTTTCAATCAATTGAGATTTTGTTCATGCTTCTTTTTTATTCTTCTTACTTGATCCTTGAAATTTTGAATTAAAATTTGTGAACTTTGAAGATTGTGATTTCTTATGATCTTATGATGGCTAGAATGTGTTTTATGTTGCTAGTCCCGTGATGTGAAGTGATGTCATCTGTCATGTTCAATGTACAACATTGGTAGATTGTAAAGGGGAGTAGATAGCGAAGAACATACCATTCTTAGTCTTGCATTCATATGTTACTTGAAACATGTTTCAATTATTATGAAATGATCAAAATGAATTGACATGCAAATGGTTGTGTATATTAGAAATGCATTTGATGAAATAATTAACATTGATTGATATTCTTTGATGTGAGTTTTGATGCTATGAGAAGCATTGCATGGATATTCACAGAATGATGGAATCCATGGAAAATACATCTTTTTGACATTATATGAAATTACTAGCATGTGTGATTATATTTGAGACCTTGCATGAAATTATTATGAGTTGATTGAAATAGATGTACTAGTTGATGCACTTAATGATCGATGAGTAGGTCGACATATTTTTATGGAAATAAAATAGAGTTATTTGGTTATGAGGCATAATTAGTGTATTTGACAAAATGGGCAACACCTCCTTCTTTGTATGTGTATTTTAATTTGACTAGATGGTTCAAATTATGTGACTGCCTTTTATGAATGAGAATTTTGAAGGGCAAAATTCTTTTGATCAGTTTCTTGTTGTACGAATTACATGCTCTTGTTATTAATGAATTATTGCATGAAAGGAATTATATGAAATGCATGAACTGCATCTTTTTGCTTTTTTTTTTTATGAGAATTGGAAAGTTTACCTTCCGGTGAGGGTGCCGAATGTGGGGAAAAAGGGAAGGGTAGAAAGGGATGTTTCTCTACCTACCAGTATTCATTCCTAGTGATAAAAAGATGCTTTGGCCAAAGCTTATTTGCATATATTTTCATAAATATGTTTCCCATGTTCCATCTCCCTACCACATTCATGATTAGTTCTACTTAGCCATATGTGGAAAGTAGTTAGTTTCATGGTTGCACTAGATAACCCCTGCCTTTTTATTCATTGGGCATTGTAGGGGTGGGAATTCTGTGAGTAAGTAGAATCCCAAGGAAGTGTAATACTTTGTGGATAGAACAAACAAGTGTTTGAGCCACACTCCCGTCTTGAGATTTGCAGATGGACGATTGACTATCCAATAGCATAGAAGACAGGGACTTATAGTAGGACAGATGTCCAATTTCAATTAAATGTCTTGTTTCATAATTGACCTTTATGGTTATGCTTTTGGATGCATTTTTATAGATGTATAACATACATTGATGTGTTGATTTTATATGATGATGAATTAGCATGATGTATTTGGATGTTTATGCTTAGATGAAGCACACTTACATTACATTGATGAAAATGTGAATGTTTATTCTTAATAAGATGTAAGACTTGTAGGACTTATATTTGTTTAGAGATGAAATATAAATGCTATGATGAAATGAGTTAAAATTTTCTTTTGAAATACTGTTGTGACAAGATGGGCATGAAGGCCTAGGTCACATAAATGGAAAAATGGATCCTCTAATCTTTTTAGGTGCTTTGCGAAATGGACGGATAACCTTCTCACCTAGTAAGTACCACATGTTAGATTGTATGTATGAATGATTTGTTTACTTATGATCAAGTTAAGGTTTAGAAGTTATTTATTAAACATTTACAGTATTCCAATGATTATCTTTATTCTGGGATATTTACTATTGGAAATTATCTTCCATGATGAATTGTAATTTGATTAAATAAAAATATCATAAGTGTCTACATATAAGTATGACAAGAATTTGATATACAAAGTCCTCAATTCATTGATTACATCAATATGATGCCAAGGTATGGTAAGAAGCATAGGTATGTGTGTGCTCTTCTGTAAATTGAAGGTATTACGTAGATTTATGACTAAAAGCATTAGGATGAAGGAATGATATATCTTGATTATGATGAAAACAAGTACTAATGCTTTGATGTTGTTCCAATGCATCATAGATGGAACAACATATTATTATTAGAGGGGGAATATTGTCGGAGAGAGGTAACTCTAATCTTGTAAAATTGAAGGATAGTAATGGAATACACACACTCACTAGAATTTGCCTATGAGGATTTTTATGAATGATTTATTTGAGGAATATGTGCATATGTCTATAAAAGTTTTTCAAATGAAAGTAAAAATTCATTTAGGATTAAAAGCATACTAGATGTAACTTCTTGTAATAAGTATAGTTGATGATTCTCCATATATGTATTATATGTTGTTGTTATCAAAAGTTAGATAACATGCAGTTGAAAGAACTTGTTTATTTTTCTTTTTGTATTGCTAAAAAGGTTAAAGTTAGTTAACTTGGAATTATTTCGATAATTACAGAAATTATTTTTGATGATACCTTTTTATGTGACATCGAGGACGATGCATTTTCTAAGGGGGGAAGGATGTCATAACCAAAAATATCCTCCGTAATTTGTGGCAGGAATGGAGGCTTTATCACTGACATCGAGGGGTAGTAATAATTTTTTTTCTAACCTTGACTCTCTGCCAGTCCCCAAACATGCTTTGCCAGTCTATTAACGTGATTCTCCCAGTCAAAGCACATGCTTTCTCAGTCAATAAACTTTGAGTTATCAATCTACAGACACAGATTTAGGAGGAGGGATTTTTTTGTGGAAAAAGAAAATATCTGTGCAGAGAGGGATTTAAAAGAGAAGCAGTGTATGAAAGAGGACAAAGAGTTTTATTATGGAAAAGAAGAGAGTTTCTTTTAAGGAAGAACATAGTGTATTTTATGAATGAAGAGGGAGTTTATTAGAAGAAGGAGAGATTATTTTTGAAGGAATAAAGATTGGCACCCACAGGAAGGAAGGAAGGAGGAAGAAAATTAGACCCGGAAGAGAAGGATAGAAGCATTACCATAACTCCAGATTTCTACTAATAGAAACCAGGTTCTTTTATTGTTGAAATCATGTTTTGCTTAGTAAGCTGAAATTTTATTTTTAGTTTACACTCTATGATAGATATATATTATTTCTTTTGCATATCTATCTTTCTTATTAATGATCTCTGGATTTATATAAACGTATAGAGAAAGAAGAATTTGTGTATAATTCTTGAAAAGAATAAAGAAAATATAATACCTTTGAAAGACATAGCAAGTGAAAAATGTTTATTCATAGAATATGAATATGTAACCGTTTTCATCGATTTAAAGGCTAGAACTTTGAAAAAACTTTCTTGCTGTCTGGTTTATTTATCTATGATAGAAACTACACAAATTTCCTATAGTATTTACATGATCACATAATTCTGAAATTATAGATATTCTTAAAACTAACACTATATCTAAGATTGGGTAATTATATGTATATCTTCATGTTGTTTTGAAGTAGAAATCAATTTTTTTTAAAGATCAACCATGCTGATTTTGTTTTTAGAAAGGATAAACTTGGATTTTAGGTTGTCTTTTTTATTGATCCATTTTGAAAAGGTGAAATTAGAACCTTAACTATTAGGGAGAAAATTTATCATTTTAGGGGAGATTATAATGCTTAAAAATTAAAGATGCATAGAATTGAACATATGGTAGAACTTTAAACATGGTTTTTAAGTGGGAGCTAACCACTTGATTGAATAGAATCCAATTAATTAAGTTCACCTTAGAAAGACTTCAATAAAATATTTTTGAATATGAATACCTCTGAATTTAGGCCAAGTTAGTTATGCTTTTGCAACCTGTCATTTATAATTTTGACTATGGTTAGTACATCAAGGAAGGACTATGCCTATGTATAGGCTTATTTTCATTATCTTTACATTGAGTGCATATGCGTAGATAAATACTAAGTATGTCTGGATGATTCTATGAATATAAGGCTATATCTAAATCATTACAAAGTACATACTATTGAAGTTATGATTACTCGAAATACTAGATAGAATAATAAGGAAATGGTGTTTGCATGTGTTGATGTATACAAGAACCTTTGTTGTGTTTCTCTGTGCTTAAAGAAATAAAAGATCCTATAAAGAGAAACTTATATTTATTATGCAATTATATTTCCTATTGAGAACCAAGAGGATGGAATGTCTGTTAGCCTTATGTTTAAATTGGAACTACGTATATGTTCTTCTATATTGGTTGGATACAAAATAAAAGAGATTTTCAACATGTTGCTCAAGAAAGAATTGATGATCCTATTTTTAATATGTCTGAATGATGCATATGGTTTATCTATGTCTTAATGATAACGATTTAGGATATTGACATTTCTTAATTCATTGCTATAGAAAATAAAAGAGGTGAAAATCAAATCTTAATGAGTAGATATATGAAGGAAAGCTTAGACATGTAAATTCATTAGACCTATTTTAGGAAGTTCCTGTTAATCATTGTTATAGATTATGCTTCCTAGATTAAATGAATTTGCTATATGTGTATTCTTGGTTTTTCTCCATGTACTATGATGAATTCAAGTTATAAATATCATTTGAACTTAAAAGAGGTAATGACGGAAATGTATGAGCTTGAAATATTTTTGATAGTTAGGAAAAGGATGTTGTTATGTTCCTTTATGTATGTTGAATGCACCCATGAAACATGATGTACTATGCATTAAATGAGAATCTTTACACATTCTTTTCCATATGTATGAAATGGAAGTAGAATTACAAGGTTTTTTTTTTTGGAAGTCCATGACATGTTATATTGAAACTTGATTGTGGATGTATCAAGTAGTGCACATATTCCATTTCTCCTTAGTTTTACTTTGTTAGATTACTTCTAGCTAGGCTAGGTATCTTTCATGTTAGGAAAGATTCCGGGGAAGCGTTAATGCTTCGTGGTAGGGTGGAAATGCACTTCCACAATATTCTCGCCCTTACTGACTTTTGTGAATAGGTTCCTGAAGCTTCTTACAGGAAGGACTTTATTTTTTAGTGTTACGCCATTTCGTAATCAACATTGTGGTATTTGGTAAATTTTGTTGTTTACCTATGTCGTTAATATGGAAGTACATATTTTAATCTAATTCTTATCATTTGATGTGATTCAATAGTTGGTCGAAAATCTCTTGGGTTGTTACCCAGACATGACAACTAGTATTTGGTTGTAGTTGATGCGACATCTCTTATTGTGATTTCTTTAGGAGACTCAACAGATGATCGACTTTCTACTTATTATTTTGGACAAAATTATGATTTATCTTTTTTACATTTATGGTCGTAATAGTACTTATATTCCTTTATTATCGACAATATATTTGTATCTAGTCGACTTGTGCATTCGACCTTTAACTGGTTGACCAACTTCTTTGTCTTTATACATGCAATTTACTGATGTGGTCTTTGTGTTAAAAGTTCAATCTTTACAACATTACATGGCAATATACAATGCTATTGTTTGAATAAAAGATTTGATTTCATATCTTTGACTACAAATACAGAGACTGGATTCCTTGTTTCAATTTCTTTTGGCCTCATCTACCTAGGATTCTCCATACTTCTCCTCTCTTGCAAAAGGCAGGACTATAGCTCTGTAGAGCTCTTGTTATAGTTTGTGAACTATACTATTCACGAGGATAGAAAAAAAACAAAGTGGCATCATATCATCAATCCTACCCAAAGTGATATTGCACTACATTGAAGATTTTTTGTGAATTGTATCAATCGTCGTCACCATCTACTTATTGGATAAAGATCATCATATCAAGAGTGATTCACATATATACAAATGATGACTTACATATCACTAATTGGAAAGCACGTCATATCATATATTATGTTCATTGGATCATCCACCCACTGTGCACATAGAACATATCAACTAATTCATATGTATATAAGCAACAAGATATACTAGG
Organism: Chamaecyparis obtusa; assembly: GCA_027943335.1. Lineage (NCBI taxonomy): Eukaryota > Viridiplantae > Streptophyta > Pinopsida > Cupressales > Cupressaceae > Chamaecyparis > Chamaecyparis obtusa. The sequence continues at coordinate 362,827 of BSBK01001313.1, read as the reverse complement.
GATAACCGTCATTCAATTTGTAGAAAGGACTAATATAAAGGATACCAGACTAAGAAATAAGCACACCATCATTCAAATATAATAATATTACCAGACACAAATCATTTAGAGACAACCACACCATCCTTCAGATCGATTTCATTGATGTCATTGCACATCACCAGCTAACATCAACCACATCAGTATACATATGATTTTGGAACCACAGTCATAGTCAACTCTCATTGATATCATGTTTAGAAAGGTGATTCCCATTTCTTTGATCACATTTTTTTAATTGCCCCCAAGTCCACTTGAGGGAGGAATGACAATTCTATCATTGGTAGATGTAAATATACCTGTGGGCAATATATTGCCAATAGCATATGCCATAAATACTTGTATGTTCATCATAAATAATCCATTTTTATATTTTGATCATGAACATTGCTTTCATTAGATCCGACAACTTCCTACATATGGTGCACATATATGGTTCACACATCATTGGTATATGTGTCTCCCAATGCAGATACTATCGTTAAAAAGGTTGGTTGTTTGATATCTAATCTGATTATGTTATTTAGGGTATGTTTTGTGAATGGAATTAATTTATCTAGAATAGGCCTATTCTAGAATAAGGACCTATTCTCGGATTAATTAATCCTGAAAATGAAAGCTGGAATAATCTATACTGCGTTTGGATCCCATAATGTGGAATTGGAATAAGGATTATTTTTTATTTTTTTAATTAATTTGAACAATATGTATTTTTAACTTATTAAAAAATTATAATTATAAAAATAAAATTAAAAATTCTTACAAATTTTAATTTTTGAACTTATCATTTTTGTTGTTGGTTTTTTAATTAAAATATATATATGTATTTTTAACTTATATATTTTTAAATTAAAATATGTATTATTAACTTAAAAAAATAAGATTATTAAAAAAAAATTATAATTTTTTTTTTTTAAATTATTAAAAAAATAAGATTATAATCCCTTAACCATTCATGCACAGACCTGACGACTTAATTTCGAATCCATGAAAAGCTTATTCCAGAATTAAAAATGAATTCCAGGTTGTTTTTAGAATTAATTAATCCAAGCATTGGCCCAAAAATGGGGATTAATTTTTTAATTCGAGAATTCAAAAAATGGCCACAAATGGTGAATTACTTAATTCTCGCATTAAATAATGACTATTCCAGGTTAATACCAGGAACCAAATGGGCCCTTAGAGTTGATCTCTGAATTCTATTTGTATATTGTGTATCTATATTTTGGGTCCATGTTTTCTTTGGGACACTATAGTGGTATTAAAGCTGGTGATCTTTCCAGTCTGTCAAGAGACTTCAAATCAAATTATGGCACTAAGCGATGTTTATATTAGAGTGGAGTAGTGGAAGCTTATTAGAGATTTGTTTAGTGTTGGAGGATTCATCTAGCTTACATCCAAAAGGGCTAAGGAGGTGGTGCTCACAGTCATAATGTGACTTCAAGATTTCAACAAATATGGCTACAGATGTTGATTCTTGATTTGCGATCTTGGATTTTGTCAATCAGTGAATGGTTTGATAACAAATTTTTTGAGGGCAACCAATCTTTGGGTTGGGAGGATAGTAAAATCCCCAAATATTTAGATATGACCCAATTTAATTAATTAATTAAATGGTCTCAAAATTTAAATAACAAGAATTTTATAATTAATTAATTTAATTATAAAATAAAAAGGGGCCAAAATAATAAAACACTAAATCAATGTCGCCCTAACCTATTATAATTTTCTAGACACTTCTTGAAGTTCTTTATAAGGGGGTGATTGGACTTTATGATTATCATAATTGGATCATTCATCACTTGTTTGTATTTGTCATTCCAAATTGGAATCAAATATTTTTGTTGTTGTTTCAGAAATGAAAGATCCTCCCTAGCATGTAATTGCAGTTCTGGTGTAAGTAACTCCTCACCTTAATCTACTTATTTATACAAATTTGTGAAGTCTTCAATTGAATACGAATTCTTCATAATCATTATATTCAAATATGTTCTACATTGCAATTGAAAATAAGAATTTTAAAGAAGTTATTGTTAGCAAATTAATCTGGTGCAATAAAGTGCTCTTATCATATTAGGATTCAATTAGAGTTTGTTGATTTAGTGGTGGTCCTATATACTCTAGCAACGTAGATTTCATCATGTCTTCAGCATCTACATAGCATACACAGATAGATATCTTAATTTTGGCGGTTAAATCTAGTGGAGGGTGACTGCTCTATTATACAATAAGATAACTTATAAGATGAGTGTCATCATTAATATTTATTATAGTTTGTGAACTATACTATTAACAACAACACAAAACACCCAAAATGATATTGGGCTACATTGAAGAATTTATGTAAATTGTATCAATCATCATTACCTTCTATTTATTGGATGATCATCATCATATCAAGAGCGATCTACATATACAAATAACAACTTACATATCAGAAATAACATCATATCGGTCATTTTGCTCATGGGATCATCCACCCATTGTGAACATAGACCAAATCGACTGCTTCATATACATCATCAACAAGATACATTGGGGATTATCATCATTTGAATTGTAGAAAGGACCAATATAAAGAAGACCAGACTTGGTGGAAACCACACTATTCTTTAGATATAACAATATTATCAAACACAAATCATTTAGAGGCAACCACACCATCACTCAGATTGATATTATTGCTATCAGCGCACATCACCAACTAACGTCAACCTTATCAAGGTATACATAAGATTGAAAACAGTCATGGTCAATTATCATCAATACTGTGTTTGGCAAGGTGATTCCCATTGCTCTGATCGCATTCTATTAATCACCCCATAATCAACTCGAAGGAGGAACGATAATTCTATCATTGGTGAATCTAAATATACCTATGGCAACACATTACCAATAACAAAGGCCATAAATACTTGTATCCTCATCATTAGTGATAGATTCTTATTGTCTAATCACAGACATTTATTTCATTGGACCTGAAAACTTCCTATACATCCAGTATATATATATATATATATATATATATATATATATATATATATATTAGCTCACATATCGTCAGTATCTACATCTTGCAACATAGATACTATCATTAAAAGATTGGTCGCTTAGTGTATGATCTGATACAAGTGATGTTTAGAGTTGATCTCTGAATTTTATTGATATATTGTGTATCTTTATTTTGTGTCCATATTTGTCATGGGACATTACATATATGTCTCATATAGATCAAATTAAACTAATGCAAATATTATGCATTTTAAAATGAAGTGGTAGAGGGTGGTACATCATCCAGCATTCCTACCACAACTTGTGCACTTGCATCTTCATCATAGGTAAAAAAATATTATAATGTCAAAATAGAATAAGACGTTGTATTCAAAATAATGTTTTATAAGATATATTAACATTTTAATGTATATTTATGTGGGGTTTAATAGGTGATTATAGTGGATCAGATTTTACATGTCCATGATCCTACTCGTATGACTATTTCATTTGTTCTGGAAAGCTATATGTTATCCTTTTTTGCACGTAAGTTCAAACTTACATTTTTTATTGAGTATGAATATCATTTAAAGTAGGATTATTTGAATTCTATTTTAACTTTATACATTGATATTATCTTACTCTTGTATGGTACACTAAGTGTGACTAAGGTGGAACCTACATCAACTTCTTCCTCAAGATCAATTGGCCAAGGTAATTGAACACAATATTAATTGAAGTAATAGTTTAAAAAGAACTTATATGAGTTATCATAGTGTCACTAAGATGTTGGTTTTTCAAATGTTTTATTGTTAATATTAAGGTGGCATCTACCTTGTAAATCCTACAAAATGGTTCCAATATTCTTTAAAAGTGTCCTAAAGGACTTAGGATGTGTTGGAAAAATAATTTGTAATATTTATTCCTTACTATAGTTCGTAATACATTCATAAGGAGTGGTGGATTCATTACAAGTAGTAAAAGTGGGTTTTGAACACAATTGTTTAATATTGTTTTCCCCACTTATTGATATCTAGACTAATATATTTAATGACTTAAGATAGTGGGAAAGAAGTGGCCTATGGGCTTCTCCAAGTGGTAGCATGGAAGAGGCAAGATGTGTCTCTTGATTTCTCATCATTTATTAAATTTAATGTAATGTCTATGTTGCATGTATAGGTGTCTATGTAACTAGAGGGAGAGTATTTGAAGATAAAATAGTATCTTTTTGAGCTCCATGGAGGCCTTCCAAGGGCTTTGGTCATGAGGAATAAAGATTATCCTTTGGGAACCTTTATTGGTGGGTTTGGATCTCTTTCCATTCTATAAATCTAGCCATTGGGTGTAAATTTTAGGTTGCAACAAGTCAAAACAAATAAATGTAGATATGTTTGTAGGTTTGAAGGATGGATGGGAGGCATAAGGAGGTAGTTCACATGTCCATAGGTGCTGTTATGGTGAAGGAAAAGAGGATAATATGATTGGTTTTATTGTAAGCATGTGTGTTGTTGTTAATACAAGCTTGTCTTCTCTTCTTGGTGAAGGATTTTCCCACAAGGTTTTTTCCACATAAATGTTGTGTTATGTGTGGATGTTATATTTCTTATTTATGCCTTATTACTACTATATTATCCTAATATTAATCATTATTTATTGATGTTATAGGTTCACATAAGATAGGTTTATTAAGCATGATTAACATGCTATTATTTGCATATAAAGAAGAAGGTTGTAATCATGGATTTTCCACAATTAAGGCAACCTAAATTTCAGATTTGCGTATGAGTTTCAAATTCTCATGAACATGCTACTATCATGACCTTGAATCTCATCCCTTAAAAGGTTCATTGGAGAGATATCAAATTTCACAATCTTTTGCATTGAACCTATTTATTTCCCAACATTTGGTATCAAAGTTGAAGGTTACATGTTCTAAGGTATTCCTCTATTTTTAGTTTCTTAGCATTGAAAGCTTGTGGGGATAATTTAGAACGAATTAAAGGTTGTAGAAAGACTTTTGGGGTCATAATGAAAATTTTGTGAGTTAATTCTATTTTGTAGATTTGTTAGATTAGAAACCATGGATATTATCAATGTGATCATATATGTTAGGCATTTGAAGCTCATGTTTGTAGATCTTCATGGATTTGGATATGGTTTCATGACTTGGAGCTATTGTTTGATAGTATGTTTTGATCCTCTTGTTTGGTGGTTTTGTCTCTTTCACCTCATGGACATATGTAGTGAGGAGGTGTTCGGGTTGGATGTGCATTGATATCATTATCACATGGATATATATATCAACTATTTGGACTACTGAATAGAGTTCTTATATTGGGTTCATCATTTTAGCCCATGCTTACATGAAAGTACTAGAAGATAAGCCACTAACCTCTTTGTGAGTTATGATGCTGATATGTTTCTTATGGTTTAAGCTCCTGGAAAAATCTCCTTTACTTTCTCGGGTTGCAACAATCTCTTGTTTTCACTTGTTGGGTTTTGTGGATTTGTGATATTTTTTTGTTCATATGACATGTATAATGTGAATTTTTGGATGTTTAAATGGATTTCAGATTTATAGAGATGGTTTTTTAGGTTTTACATGTTAACTAAAATATGTGGTATGTAGATCTATAGTAAGACAAGATTCATGGTGTTTTGAATGGAAACAATTAAAATTTTGCATGGATGCAAATAAGATCTAGCATTGATTATGGTGTTTGAGTCTTGGAAATACACATGTTATTCTTGATTATATCCATTATGCATGATACTAATATGAGATTGAGTTTTTAAATTATTCAAGATTGGAGCACTGATTATGTATTTCATTTTTGAGATTTTGCATGTCTGATTATCTTGTAGCTTGTTTGATGAGGATTTAGTTTGGTAGCCCTTATTGTTGGTCACCATTATTACATTGGTATGTTGATTACAATGAGAAGGATTCTTTGGGAGTACCTAATATAGCCAATCATTTGAATCTTAGCAGTATATTATGGTGCATGAGAATATCTATTCACTTTAAATAGATTTTTGGTAATGGTGTTATTCATGATGCCATGTATAACTTGGTATCAGTTTTAGTGGGAACTTTATGTAGCTATATAATGTGTTTTATCTAATTTTTTTTAACATTTTGGTTATAATTTATTGGTGTCACAGTTAATTGTGAACCATGGATAATTGTTGATTAGAAGATGGATGATCTTTTGAAATGGGTGTTGGTTTCACATGTAAGGATTTTTTATTCTACAACTAGATTCTAGTAAGATTTTAACATATTTAATTCTATTGACAAAGGATGTATAGTTGTATCTTCTTGGTTTTAAATATCATGATTTGAACCTTCCTTTTGAGAGATCTTGATTGAGTTATTTTATCACATGTGTTGGGGTCATGGAGTATATTTAGTTAGGAGATGTTTGTCATGATACCTAGACAACTTGGTTACACTATTCAAAGAGAGTTTTGCCAGTGATGTGGATTTGTCATTTGATGATGGATGGTTATCTTCATGCAGTTTGGAGATGGAGACATCTTGGTACCATTAAGGTCTCTAGAAATATTTGGTGAGGTGTTGATCATATTTCTCTTTGATTTTGAGTGTTAATCATTTTCTTGGAGATTCGTAATGTTGCATGATTGTGTTTGAAGTTAGCATAGATTGATTGGTATATGCTAATGGAGACTAGAGAGACTTGAGTGAGGCTGCGATATCTCATTTTTTTGGGATCATGTTGATATGGTTACTCTTTGATGACAACTTTATCAAAATGACTAAGGATCCTACACCTAATTATGGATGTCAATCAATTATGGACATGAATAGAATATTTTATTTATTATAAGCTTCATTAGTTGGTTTTGTAAACATGTGACAATCTTGTTTCCCACTCTTGATCTACTCAACAATTAAATGATCTGAGATGTATTGCCTACCTAGTTATTTGATACATTCTTTATTTTGTATCTTGTTTCCTCATGTGAACTAGTCTTGAATATAGAAATTCCTAGGACTTGTTGAGAAGAAGATACATATATTTATGAGTTTTATTATTCTCCTCATTATTGATCTTAAGCTATGGATATAGTTTTAAGGAATTATTTTGAGAGGTACAATAAATGGTTTTGTGTCGTTGGGCATGTTCCCTTTGTTGAGAGAATGGATTGTTTGTTTGATCTACCTTTTATATGAGAGGTTTACATCTATTGGTTCCATGTTTCAGTTGATATGAATGTTATACATGTTGATATCCTTTTAGTTTGGGAGTGGTAAAGGAGATCTTACATTGCGCAGTGTGGTGCATTTTAGTGTGGAAGAAGGATATGGTTTGACATTATGTTCTCTCTTTTATCTTTTTTTTTCTTCCTAGATGTTTTTATTCACATGGTTAAGTGTGAAGAACTTGGGAGAGATATGGAGATTCATAGTAAGAGAGGTATTGCAGCTTTTAGATTGTAGGGTTTATAGATCGATATATGTTTCCTTAACACTATGAGATATAGGATTTAACCACATCTGTTGTGTGAATTACTATAGATCTTTGAATATTTTGATCTATTTTCAGATTTGACATTACTCATGATGCACAAGTTTTTGGATATATGTTTGACTTTCCTATGTGATAATGATTTTACATGTTTCATTGGATTTGGATCTATGAGTTATGAAGGTTATGGATTAGCTAACCATTTTCTTGTAGTGGGATGACTCAAAGGTGAACTATCTTTATCCACAAGATTATCTTAGCAGTGATTCAAACTTTATTAGTTGTCCTTATCTATGGTCATTTTAGCATTGGTATGTTGATTTGATATGGGGGGGATGGATATGTGAATACTTGATTGTGTGTTTAGATTTGATATGTTGATGGCATTAAGATTTATCTAAGTTGGTTTACCTTGGCTTAAGGTATGGTTATTTTGGATGCATTGAATTTTTTTGTGGTTTGTATTGCAAGTGGTATGATAAGGAAATTACTCAAATCCTTTGTTAACATTTTGAATCTAATGCCTATATTTATCTATAAGTTGGTGCAGGTTGCAGTGATAGTTGACATGGTTCATCTTGGCATGTTCTTTTTTCTTCCATGTGTGGCATGTTGGAGGATGTGAGGAATATTTTCCTTGATGGTGATTGTCACAGTCACTTTTGAAAGTATCATGTTGGATCGCAAGAGCTTGGTGAAGATTAAAATGGTACATGGATGTATAAGGGATGGTTTTCCCTTGTTTGTGATTCCTATGAATTTATTCACAATGTATGATGCCAGGTGGGAGAATGTTAGGATTAAGGTATCATCTACCTTGTAAATCCTATGGAATGGTTACAATATCCTTGGAAAGTTTCCTAAGGCACTTAGGATGTGTTGGAAAAATAATTTGTAATAATTATTCACTATTATTTTTAATACATTCATAGGGGGTGATGGGCTACACTAGCAATGGTAAAAATGGGTTATGAACAAAATTATTAAATATTTTTTTCCCCACTTATGGATATCTAAAATAATATATAATTTAATGACTTAAGAAACTGGAAAATGAGTGACCTATGGGATTCTCCAATTGGTATCATGGAAGAGGCAATGTGTGTCTTGTAGTTTCTGATCATTTATTATATTTAATGTAATTCTTATGTTACAATTATAAGTGTCCATGTTGGAGGGAAGGTACTGGAAGCTAACCCAAAATATTTTCAAGTTCTATATATGGAGGCATTCCAAGAGTTGTGGTCTTAAAAAATGAAGAGGCTCATTTTGGAACCTTTATTGGTGGTTTTCAATCTTTTTCCATTCTATAAATTCATCCTTTGGCTGTAAATTTTATTGTGCAATAGGTCAGAATAGCTAAATATAGATTTCTTTACAAGATGAAAGGATGAATGGGAGGCATAAGGAAGTTGTTCAAATGTGAATAGGATTTTATATGGTGGAGGAAAAGGGGATATTGGAACTAATTTTATTGTAAGAACTTTTATTATTGTTAGTACAAGCTTATCTTCTCTTCTTGGTGGAGTTTTCTCCTACAAGGGTTTCTCCACATAAATCTTGTGCTATGTGTGGATGTTATACTGTGATCAATTTATGCCTTATTTCTTCTATCTTATGCTAATGTAACTAATCATTATTCATTGTTTTTATAAGTTCACATAAGATAGGTTTATTAAGCATGGTGAGTAGGGAATTTTTTAGAATCATAAAGAAAAAATATATAATCATGGGTTTTCCACAATTAAGGAAACTTAATTTTCAGATTTTCATACTCGAGTTTCATCTTTTCATGTATATGTTATCCAGACCTTGAATCTTATCCTTTAATTATTTTTTTTGATATAGCTTGATTTTCACATCTTTCATATTGAACCTATTTATTTTCCAGAAATTATGATTACACATATAAATCTAGATTGATAGTATTGGTTTTTCATCTTCTACATACAATGAATAATGGGGTTTATAACATAGATGATTTCACTCGATACATTATATAAAGAGAGGTAATAGGTATACCCTTTTTCTTGATATCATGATTATATGCACATGTACAAGTATAACAATATTGTCAGTTTCTATACAAGAATGGTCATACTTGTTTCATCGAAAAACCCTCCTATGGTAACATGAGAACCATCAGAGGCTGATGCATATGTTTATTTTATTTTATAGTTATACATTTAGATATGTTTCTTTGGTCAACTACATATTAAATTGTATCAATTTTATTTTACCTGGTACAACTTTATTCACAATTTGGTCATGTTGCAGTTCCTCTACCTCATAAATATGGTAGCACTCATAATCTTTAGAGGGGACCACTATTTTTAGAATTCTTTTTATCCAAAAAGAAAAGACATGAGATAGTCAACAACTCCGTTTTAGAGGAATTATAGTTCAATATATCTATTTTGATGCTAATTTAACAATTGTAAACTATTATTGGCATAAGTAATCTAATTTGTTGTTTGAATTATTGTTGTGAAACCATATTTAGAGCCACATAGTACTTTGAAAAGGCTCAATTTTGATGATCCACCATAACTATAGTACTTGGTAGAGATATATAGTGCTACTTGTGGTCATATAAGGACCGACACATGTAGTCATTCAACATTTTTATTATTATATATACTTGAGATGACATTTACCACATTTTTGTATAACTTTTATTGAATTTTCATATATGCCATTGTTGTATATGTACATGTACTCTTGATTAAATTCTACGATTTGATATATAAAAGTTAATATTCAATCATATTTGTTCATTGTGAAGATGTCTTCCTACTTTGAAACTTAAAATTTGAATATATATTCAATTTAGAATGGTTAAAATTTATTAAAAAAATAACATATTATGGATTAATGATATTGCACTTCAATATAAATTTTATGAATGACAAATATGGTATTCCATCTTAAATGTAAGTGTTAAATTTGGTTTCCTTGAGCAACTTCACCAAATTTTACGACCACTTGTATAACGTTATTAATCATAACACATGTATGCTTAGTAGTGATGGATGAAAAGTAATAAATATTGGATTCAATTTCATGTTCTACCTCCTTTTTTCTCTATAAACTTCCATTACATAATCAAACACATTACTAATAAGACCATGACTAAAAAAATCACTTACTAAGTCTACGATCACCCTCAAGTTTGTAGAAGAAAAATGACACCTACGAGATATGAATCACAATTATGATTACATCAAGGCTCAATATAAACTTGTTAGTATTATGATTACTCATGATACTCTTATAGCTATTTTGATGCTAATTTAACAATTGTAAACTATTATTGACATAAGTAATCTAATTTGTTGTTTGAATTATTGTTGTGAAACTATGTTTAGAGCCACATAGTACTTTGAAAAGGCTCAATTTTGATGATCCACCACAACTACAGTACTTGGTAGAGACATATAGTGCTACTCGTGGTCATATAAGGACTGATACATGTAATCATTCAACATTTATATATATATATATATATATATATATATATATATATATATATATATATATATATATATATATATATATATATATATATATATATATATATATATATATATATATATATATATATATATATATATATATATATATATATATATATATATATATATATATATATATATATATCTTGAGATGACATTTACCACATTTTTGTAGAACTTTTATTGAATTTGCATATATGCCATCGTTGTATATGTACATGTACGCTTGATTATTTTACAATTTAATATATAAAAGTTAATATTCAATAATATTTGTTCATTGTGAATATGTATTCCTACTTTGGAACTTAAAATTTGAATATATATTCAATTTAGAATAGTTTTAAAATTTGTAAAAAATAAATATTATGGATTAATGATATTGCACTTCAATAGAAATTTTATGAATTACAAATATGGTATTCCATCTTAAATGTAAGTGTTAAATTTGGTTGCCTTGGACAACTTCACCAAATTTTACGACCACCGATATAACGTTATTAATCATAACACATGTATGTTTAGTGATGATGGATGGAAAGTAATAAATATTGGATTCAATTTCATGTTCTACCTCCTTTTCTCTCTATAAACTTCCATTACATAATAAAAAAATTACTAATACGGTCATGACTAAAAACATCACTTACTAAGTCTATGATCACCCTTAAGTTTGTAGAAGCAAAATGACACCTACAAGATATGAATCATAATTATGATTACATCAAGGCTTAATATAAACTTGTTAGTCTTCATCTTTTCTTTCATCTTCATTTTCATTTGGATTCATTTATAATTTAGAGTTTCATTTATTACATGTTATATTGGTCATTACTACTCGATTCATTGTCCATAAGATGAATCTCCATGTTACATTTACTTGGGCACATCCACTAGTTGCATTGGTCATGTTCATTGTATTATCACTTTTATTATGTTCATTTATAGTTTCATTATTAATTAATTACATTACACATAGTATATACTTGTTAGTCTTTGGTAACCAAGTTAATGACATTCATCTCATTTATTCCTTAAGGTTCATTGCATTATCACTTTCATTATGTTCATTGATAGTTTCATTATCATTCAATTTCACTACACGTAATATAGACTCATTAGTTTGTGTTATCCAGGTTAATAACATTCATCTCATTTATTCTTTTTACATTCATTTGTAATTTCATTATTAGTTAATTACATCTTGCATAATAATGAATTGTTAGTCTATGTTATCCTGGTTAATAACATTCATCTCATTTATTCCTTTGCATTCCTTTATAGTTTCATTATTAGTAATTACATCACACATAATAAAGAATTGTTAGTCTATGTTATCTAGGTTAATTACATTCATCTCATTTAATCATGTATGTTCATTTATAATCGCATTATCAGCTAATTACATTACACATAGCATAGACTTGTTTGTCTATCTTATCTAGGTTAATCACATCTATCTCATTCATTTATGTAGGTTCATTGTAAATTATCAATTTCAAGTTTGTTGTGTAATCACATTCTCATTTTTTCTTAGTTAATTAACTTACACATAATATATAAATGTTATTATGTGTTTAAAAGGTTAATTACATTCATCTCATTTATTCCTTTTTCATTCATTAACCTTTTGGAGTTCATTTGAGGTTAATTATACTATGCACACATGTATAAACCTCATAAGTACACATACAAGCCTCATAAGAGTACATTGTTAAGGAAACACATCCATGTGGTTAAGTTTATGCTAGGAAATATCTTGTCTCACTTCCCAACTCGCCAAAACATTCTAGGCCATACCTTATTGATGTTTTCCTTTGAGAGTCCTAAGTGTAAACAACTGTCAAACTTTGTCAAGATATTTTTTGTCAAAGTTTTATATAAATCTATACGGTCACATGCAGTCCCCCAACAATAATTTGTCTCATTTTTGGAATAATTCAATCTATTTGATCACAATGACAAGTTTTCAAATGTTCTTGATTAAGGTAAAAGAAGGTTTTACATGGACTCAAAACTAGTTACAAAAAAGCATAAAGATAGAGCATTAAAGTTCTCAAAATGAAACACCTGCTGGAAAACAAAGGCAGGGACCAACAACTGCACAGTTCAACAGTAGATACTAAAAGAATGACAAACTACAAAACAACTACCAACAAGAACTAGCTAATTATCTGTTATCATTTCTTTAGCCTTCTTCTGGAGGTCTTCCATCTTCTAGATAGTCTCTTGCAGCTCCTTCAGTTCTTTCAGTTTTTCAAGGACCTTCCTCTAGATGCGCCCTCTAGTTCTCATCCCTAGACCAGTATTGCCAGCATCCTCATCGATGGTGATTGTTTTTCTTTCCAGCAGGTTTTCAAATGTTGTAACAAGTGTCAATTTTGTTTAGTAGAAAGTTGCAATATTGTAAAAAAATCACTATTTTTGTTTTGGGTATGAACCGTCTACACAAACACATTTGGGTGGGTGGTTTTATTCTATGCATGATCTTGTTTTTCTCCCCATCTAATTGGAATGTTCCAAGCTATACCCTATTGACACTTTCCCTTAAGTGCTCTACGTGCAAAAAATGTTAAACTTTGACGAGTTATTTCTCAAAATCTGTGGCACTTACAAATGTGACATCTAAACCTACAAGGTCATATGAGGTACCCCTATAATAACATATATAATTTTTAGAAGAATAAAAACCAATTGATTGCAATGACACATTTTTAAATGTTACAAAAAGTATGAATTTTGTTCAATAGAAAGTTATAATATTGCAAAGATTTCACAATTTTTGTTGTGGTAATGAATCATCAGTGTCGACGTGTCAAGTTAGGAATTTGTATGCTATAAATATTCTTATTTTATCCCTAGCTCACTAGACCATTCTTGGAAATACCCTACAAGTGATTTCCCATAAGTACTCTAAGTGTAAAAACTATCAAACTTTAACATGTTGTTTCTAATATTTTGGCACTTTTAACTATGTCGTTTAAATATACATGGTCATGTGAGGTAAAACTAAAATAATCTATCTCATTTTTGGAAGAATCCAATCGACTTGATCATGATGACTTGTTTTTCAAATGCTGTGAAAAGTATTAATTTTGTTCAGTAGGAATTCCTAATATTACAAAGATTTCACAATTTTTATCAAGGAATAAATTATTGGTGCTAACAAGTCTGAGTGGGTGGGTCTATGCTAGGCATGATCTTATTTTTCTCCCAAATTTTCTAGATGGTTCCAAGTCATGCCCTATCGATGCTTTCCTCTAAGTGCACTAAGTGCAAAAAATTGTTAAACTTTGATGGGTTTTTTCTCAAAATATATGAACTTAAAAATGTACCATATGAATTTAAAAATGTATCCTATCTAGGTTGATTTCACTAAGAAGCATACTAATTGATTTTAATAGAAGAAGCATAATAAGTTGGATGAGAGTGTAGTAAAATGATATGCATTGTAATCCAATCTTTGTCTTGATAGTGCATGAGTTATATCTAGGTTCTCCAATTTATCTTCACTTGATCATGCTAGTTAACTTGACACATCTTATTCAACATTGGTTCAATTTTTATATGAGAGCCTATGTTCAATGATCTAATATTGGGTTACATCATAATCTAAGGGTCATCCATTATAGCCATGTTCATCAAGATTTATGGTATTGATTCCTATTAACAATTTTAGTCATAGTTTGACATTGGCATGGACAGAGAGATACATGCAACTTTTAGGTTCTTTCATCGTATTGTGAAATTCTTCTTTCCTTCTTTTCTCTCTTTTGCAGTGATTTTTTTCCACTTTATTTTCTTCATTTTTCCCCTTGCACGATATTTTTCTTTGTAATTGGGCACATAATCAAACTTTGTTATCATGACCTAAATATCTTTCTATTGACCTAGTTATGCCTAGAAGGGTGGGTGTTTCCTATGAAATAGATGTCTCCCTTATAATGTATTAAATATGTTTACTTGTCCTATGCTAAATAATTTGATTCCCATTATTTGCATTATAAGTGTCTATCCCAAATACTTATTTCTTACTATTCAATACTCACATTCAGTCATAAAATTTTGGCTCATTCTCACAAGAATAATATCAAATGCAACTTGTTATCCAATTATTAAATTATTTGGATTAAGACTCAGTTTACCTATTGTATGAAATTTGTTGTATTGAACAATTATATCTATGAAATCAACTATGAAAACTCACAAGAAGGTGGGATGCTAAAAGCACAACAATTATTGTTGTTGCAAATTCATGCCTACCAAGCATGCCAAGTTTGTAAAAATTCATAAGGAACAACCATGTAGAGGGAAGATAATAGTTACTACTCTAAATACTACTCTTCAACCTTAACTAGCTAATGAGGAGGTAATTCAACATGTCAAAAGTTGTAGCCAAAGTTTTCATACTTAAGATAAAATATGTCAATTCAACATTTCCATGTTACTATTTAGCCTTCATCCTCCCTAGGATACACACTCCATTTCATCATCATAGTTTTTGTGGGAGGTAGGAACACGGACATGGGTTTTGAATTAGAAAAACAATTATACGACGCAACCCTTCTTCAGGTGTTTGTTGTGTGTGTGCATAGGTTCAGATATGAAAGTGAAAGTGGTAGATGAATGTGACTATTAAAAGTTGTAAGAGACTCCAAATAAGTGATGGATTTTAGACTATATCACTCAACAACCTCATCCTATTGTTATAGATTGAAGTATATGAGACAATATTTTTAAGCTTCCTAGTTACATTCTAGCTCACTCTACCAATTTTAGACTTTTTCAAAATAAGAAACTCATAACCTATGTCCAACACTTTTTACTCTAGTTTTAGATCTAATTTCCTCTATATATCTCTTCTAAATATGGTTTACTATATTTTTCTTTCTTACTATAATCTAATTTTCGTTATTGAAATCGCTCATTTTTCTATAGTTAAAACCTAGATCACATACACCCACTTTACAATATCAATTCTTTTACAATAAAATGATAAAATAAGGTATTAGATCTTCTTTTAGGACACTAGCTAAAACTGTTTGTGTTCCAATACTATATTAGAATGGATTGAGATCATTAGATTGCATTGAGTTATGAGATCTCAATTCAATATGTATTCCAATAGGCTTTATCAAAGGAGAATCAATATTTTCCTAAAAATGTCTTAAACATGTCCCTAAAATCATGATTTATGAACAAAAGTGTATGGATCTGAGGTAAGAAAATTCTAGTCACTATATTTTTTATTAGATCAAATGCCTAGAGTTTTTCATAATTATGTGAGTGACTCATTTCTACACATATAAGGTCAGTTTTAGATATTGTATGCTTAGTTTCGAAAGTGTAGCATTTAATGTAAGTTTTGATAATTTCTTTATTCATCTTGATGTGATTGTCATGAATATCTTATTTAGTGAGCGCATGATAACCCTATTTCTAACTACTATCGCGAGCCTCTCTTAAATGGGACATTCAGTTGTGAGCCTCCATGATGGGCGGACAAAGAGTGGAATTTTTCTGGGTACAGTTAATCCAAACTCTTCCGCCACATCTACCTCGCCCTCCACAGTCCAGTCAAAGCAGTGAACAAGCTGAGCAAGTGCCAACTCAACAACAGAAACACCCATGGAAATTCCAGGGCATCCTCTTCTTCCCGTTCCAGACGGCAGCAAATCGAAGTCCTGGCCTCTCACATCTTTGTTACTGCCCATAAACCGCTCGGGCTTAAACTGGTGAGCATCCTTCCACACGTTTTCATCCCTTCCCATCGCCCATACATTCACAAACAGCCGTGTCTTTGGCGGAGTGAAATATCCTCCCACGCTGCACCCCTCCATCGACTCGTGCGGAATGAGAAAAGGAAGTGGCGGATGAAGCCGAAAAGTTTCCTTGCCCGCTTTCGTGCCAGATGGAGGCGATCATGGCAAAAACTTCTTCCTCTCTCACGAATCGATTCCCTTCACTGTGAGCAGCTCCACCGTCAACAGCTTTCTCATGTGCCTCCAGTACGCACCATGCGGGGAATACGCCACGTCTTTTTTATCGTAGCATACGTATTTCCCGTGTGCACAGATTGGTCTGGTTGCAAAGACCAAATCATGCGTTTTGAGGAATTATTTTGCCATAGCAGGAGAAGAGATCACGACGGTGGGGACGGAGCCCAAACGGAGAAACATAATGGATCCGTATTTCTTTGAAAGCGTCGTAAGAGCCTGGTGAGGAAGGTTTCCCAACAGATGGAAACTTCCTATGAGAAGCCATGGACGTGGCCCAGGAGGCAACTTCAATTTGCTCTTCGCCTTACACAGACAGCAAAAGAGGAGAAAGATTATCCCCAATCCTATGGTCACGACCTCATTCAGGTTGAGGGATTCCATGCTTACAGAAATGAATCTTGCAATGAATGGAAACCCACAAACCAATTTATAAATAGATGTAGGCTCAAATAATTGGTCACTGTGACGTGAAGAGATCATTACTGACAGCTTGGAGTGGTTGTACACCAAGCGGTAAAGATTGCGGAAATAATTCCAATCTCACATTGATATTCTTCTGACTTAGAGTAAAATATAACCTGATCCGATCGAAATCTCGGTCGCCACACCCTAGCTCTGCGACATGATATTGCCAGGAGATTCATTTGCCTGTCTTTCTCGGTACTAGCTATGTGCATTGTTCTGTTTTCAGAGCATCTTCGCATTATTTATAGCACTAAGGCCAAGGAATAATGTAATTAAGATCTGATTTAGCACTGAGGCCAAGGAATAATGTAATTAAGATCTGGTTTAGCACTAAGGCCCAGGAATCATGTATTTCGTATTATTAGAATGATATAACAGTAAGGTAAAAAAATAATATAATAAGATTTTTTTCAATTTGGGAAGATTTTGAAATCAGCATGTTATCTGTCACATGAACTTTGTATTATTAAAATGATATAACAGTAAGGTCAATAAATAATATAATAATATTTTCCAATTTCAGAAGATCTCAAATCAGCAAGTTATTTGCAACATGGACTTTCTTTACAACAATATTACTTTTCTTTTGGATCAAATCATTTTTTACATCATTCAAATAGTTATCATTATTAAATTATCAAAATGATGTACTAAGATCAAGAAATAATATGATTTGAACTCTATAGTATTATTTATACCTGGACTTTCCTTACAATAATATTTCTTTTCTTTTCAATCAAATCATTTTTACATTATTTGAGAGATACAGCACTAGGGTAAATAAAGGAGAGCTAATCTGAGATATTTTGAAAGAGATTTTGAATTTCAGATAAGTATGTCTATCAATTAAAAATTTGATTGTAAATTCTTATGAACTGTCACTATTATTATATAAATGGTAATAAATTTATTTAAGAATGCATATTAATTTTTTGATTTGATCGTGTGACCCTTCTTTAGCATCTATTCATTTTGAGTTCATCTATGTTTTGTTAACATAAAAGATAAATGATGGTTAAAGGAGTTATACGGTCAAATCCAAAAATCCCCGCACATTGATTGTTTGTTGTAAATTTTTATTGACTATCATTGTTATCATATAAAGGAAGTAAACTTTTTTAACAATGTACATGGGTTTTTGGATTGAGGGTGTAGCCTTTTATAACCCTCTTTTTACAATAAGATCAATAAATCACAACTTATCATAGATATTTTAAGTAAAACTTGAAATTTCAAAAATACATGCCTATCAAAAAAAAAATTGATTGTTGGGTGTATATTCTTATTGATTATTTGACTCTACAACCTTTTTTAACACAAAGGTCAAGAAATGACAACTAACCTTTAAAAAATTAGAATGAGATTTGGAATTTCAATAAAGGGTGTCTATTAATTGAAAATTTGATTATTCATCATAAATTCTTATCATAAGCTTTTGTCATTATATAAATAAAAATTCATTTTTTTAACAATGTGTATAGATTTATAGATTTGACTATGTAACCTTTATTAACACTAAGGTCAAGAAGTGATAACTAACCTTAGATACTTTATGTGAGACTTGAAATTTTAAAAGTGCATGCCTATCAATTGAAAATTTAATTGTTGATATTAAGTTATTATACACTATCATTTTTATTATATAAATGGAAGTAAACCTTTTTAACAATGTGAATAGTTTTTTGGATTTGACTACACAACCTTTTTTAACATCTATTTTATTTCGACATTGTATTTACTAGAATATAAAAGCTAAAATATGTTAAAAATATACACACATTCATATCATGGACTATAAAACATTAATGATGAACTATTTTTTAACAATATTTATGGACCTTTTTAATTTAGGTTACTTTATTTATTTAAGTAGTAATTGTACAATAGGTATTAATTTTTTAATCAATAAAGATTATTATAATATTGTAATGAACAAAAATAGGGATGATGAGGTGATGAGGAGATTCGCTAGGATGAATAGATAAACTAGGAAGCTCACACCCATCTTCTATCATACATTGAATGGAAGACGATTATTTAGATTCAAGGAGACTAAAGTGTTGAATGGATGCAAGGATTCCTTTGCTTGATTGGAAAAATACAAAGTACAAGTTGAAGTGCAAGATTGAGGAAAAAGATAGAAAGAAAGAGGAAATGATATGAATGCAAGTAGAAAGCAGATTGTAAACACAACTTTGATACCAAATCTAGAAATTTAATGAAATAGCAACTGACCTTTGATCCTTTAGGCTCAAAGAGACTAAAGTGTTGAGGGTGTAGCCTTTTATAACCCTTTTTTACAATAAGATCAATAAATCACAACTTATCATAGATATTTCAAGTGAGACTTGAAATTCAAATATATGTGTCTATAAATGGAAAATTTGATTGTTCGTTGTAAATTCTTATTGATTATTTGACTCTATAACCTTTTTTAACACAAAGGGACCAAGAAATGGAACATAGCTTTAAAAAAATTGGAATGAGATTTGGAATTTCAATAAAGCATGTCTATCAATTGAAAATTTGATTATTGGTTATAAATTATTTTCGTCTGCCTTTGTCATTATATAAATCAAAAGTCATTTTTTTAAGAATGTGTATAGATTTCTAGATTTAACTGTGTAACCTTTATTAACACTATGGCCAAGAAGTGACAACTAATCTTAGATACTTTCAGTGAGACTTGAAATTTTAAAAAAGAAAGCATGTCAGTTAAAAATTTGATTGTTGATATTAAATTAATATCAACTATCATTATCATTATATAAATAGAACTAACTAAACTTTTTTAACAATGTGCATACAATTTTGGATTTAACTACATAACCTTTTTCAACATTTATTTTGTTTTGAGTTTAAGCTAAAATATGTTGAAAAATATGATATTGTCAAATTGAAAAATATACACACATTCATATCATGGACTATAAAACATTAATGATGAACTGATTTTTAACAATATTTATGGACCTTTTTAATTTAGGTTACTTTATTTATTTAAGTTGTAATTGTACAATAGTTATTAATTTTCTTAATCAATAAATATTATTATAATATTGTAATGAAATAAAATAGGGATGATGAGATGATGAGGGGATTCACTAGGATGAATAGATAAACTAGGAAGCTCACACCCATCTTCTATCATACATTGAAAGGAATATGATCCTTTAGGTTCAATGAGACTAAAGCATTGAATGGATCCAAGGATTCCTTCATGCGAGTGGAAAAATACAAAGTGTAAATTGAAGTGCAAGATTGAGGAAAAAGATGGGAATAAAGAGGAAATGATATGAATGTCTGTAGAAAGTAGATTGTAAACCCAATTTTGATACCTGGTTTAGTAATATGAAATAGAATATGACCTGTGACCCAAGTTTCATCCTAAAAAGGCATGAAAGGAGTAGATAGAAGGGTATAAGGTGAGTTGGAGGTATAAGGCAAGTCCAATCACCTTAGTTCTAGCAAAATATAATGAAAATACTACCACCGACAACTCTCTATCAACTTTACCTTTATCTCTTTCCACAACTAAGTCACCTATCACCTATATTCAGAAAATGGAGAAAATATTTGTGAAAAGGAGTTTACCTTAGTCAAGATATTGTAGAGGAATTAACCTTCAAATCAAAATATAGAAAAGGAATTAACTTGTAAATAAAGTAGAGTCTTTATTATTTGTAACATATTTTTCAACAACTCAGGAATAAGCTCATGGAGATTTTTCACTTCCTTTGCCTCTCAGTTTTGTCTTCGTGTACTTTTCCATATGACTAAACACACCCAGCCAAAGTTTTTAGACGTTTGGTAAGACAATTAGTTGATCTAAAAATTGCAAAAATATTCTGAAAGGAACTTCATTGCATGATGAAGGGTGCCCTTCATGTTGTGATATTCCTTTGGAGAATGTCTTTGAGCAATATCTAGCAAATCATCAAGCATAATAAAGATACTTGACCAAAATATTGTAACCAAATTGTAGGTGTCAAAGAAATAGCCTCTGCTACCAATAAGCACTATTGTAGGGATAGAAGAGTATAGTTTCTGACTTCTTCTATTTGTTCTAAACAAACTTTACGAAAGACAACCTTCTCAACAAGAGCACATGGCATAACTGTTGATTGTACAATACCTGCAATGTGCTCATAAAAACTTTTCCACAGAAGCATAATCCTATCATGATTGTTTAGAGTAATTGCAAAGTACAGCAATGATCTTCAGATTCTCTCTTACTTCTCAGAGCTTGATCAATGTGACTTTCGGTGCTTGATCAGAATTCTTCACCTGTTCAAGAGTAAGAAAGGATTGGTATTATAAACTTGTTTGTCAACATCAAGTTTTATAAACAATCCATTTTATAAAATGGTCTCCTCCTCTGAATATTTGAGTCAAAATATTCAGTCGCACCATCATTGAACTCAAGCCTTGTATAAATAATACTCGAGCCATTGAAAGGAAGTTTCAAAACTGATTATAAACTTCCACCAACTCCCAACTTATTAACTTTCGTTGTGCCTTCAATTTTTAATCATAAGTTATAAAACAAAAAGGTTGTCGATTATATCGAAGCACCTCCCGTAATCATTCCTTGTTACGTGGGTGTAAATAAATAATAAGAAATTTTAAAATTCTAAGAGCCGCCAAATATCTATCGGTTGTATAGGTGGAAAAATAGAGTGTGAATACACCTATTTCAAAAATGTTGAGCCCAATAACCAAGTGTTCAAAACCAAATGCATATCTCAAATTCCTTGTATAATTGACACTCAATATATAGTACCATCTTATCTGAATATCTTAGGTGATACGTTTTCGACAAATATCCACATATTTCCTCTTGAGCTTAGACACGAAAACATAGTCTTGTATTTTCTTTCACGCAAGATGCAATCCAAGATGGTCCTCCATCCAGTTCGAATTATATAATCCTCATATTCATTAGCTATTGTAAATACTAAAGCAGTCACCATCCTTGCTTTGAGTTGTCCGTATTAGAGTGCGGATCATCTTTATGGTTGCTTCATTTGCCTTGTTTAGTAGTCGGATTGGTTTGTAAGGCTTGTTTGACATATACTGTAGAGTCAGCGGCTTCATTATTTTATCACAAGCATTCCACTTTGTTCATAGAGCCTAATTTTGACTCCACAATCCCGCATGATGTGAACTAATCAGTCTCGAGCTCTGCAATGAAGTTTGCTATCCACGCAGCCCACTCTATCTTTTGTTGTGTTGGTTTGGCCACCCACAAAAGAAGAACAAGATGGTAGAATTTTGGAAGAAGTTAGAGCTCTCTTCTCTGTTGAGAAGAAACAACAGTGCTGATAACCTTCACGCCGATAGAAAAACCACCACGCTACATCCTCCTTCAGGAAGACTGACATATAATCCAGGCTCCAACCATCTTCCTTCCATCTCTGCAAGAACAGAGTCATCCACCAGACTTTCCTTGCGAAAAATGTTTACCATCATGGTCTTATCTCCATAGATCCCAATCGCAGGCAAGCATAGTTGATTTAGTGAATTGAAATTGATAGGAACCCGTGACATAGGAAGATGTAGAGGAGGGGACAAGATTATTACAAAGGCTCAGAACTTCATCTTGTGAAAGTTGTACGTTTTCAACCAAGCTATAATCTTTCTTGTCCAAGACAATGCGCATCACCCTAGACAGATTAGGAGAAAGCAGTTACACAACTGCACTTGCATTCAGACCCACACTTTCATTTTGAACACGCACTGACCAAATGTCAACAAACACCAACGTCTCCTTCTTGCCATACACAAGAATTGCCCAGCACAGCTAACTGATCCCAGAGACATTTGTTCCCGCTCTGATGATACCATGTTGAAATTTCTGATTTTATTATCCCATTCCATGTTCTTAGAGGAAGAAGACTCATTCTTCCTTTGTATATATTGGTGTCCTGTCATCAAGGCACACCACTTTTCTATAATAATCATATTACGGTATAATTATATAATATAATCAATATTAATATATTAATAATAATAATGAATTTGGAAAGGCGGTTTGCAAGTAGGGTGTGCTGACATCACCCATCTATGTGTGCAACGTGCCCAATCTGTAGGCTACCTCACTGGTGTTTTGCAGTGCATCCTATTTGTACAGAGGGTGTCAGGTGTTCTTGTGTTTTTACGTGTGGCCTTCATTATTTTTAGTGTTCCCTTTGAAGACTAGATGTTTCTTTTTTTGCTTTCCTCTTCGTCTATCGTGGGTTAGGGCTTCGGCCAACCTGCTTGGTCTCGTATGTGTGTACCTCTTTTTTTCTTAGATTTTGTGTCATTTGGAGCGTGGCTTGCTCTGTGTCTCGATCCTGGTTGATTAATGGTTGTAGCATAAGAAAATGATGAAAATGAGAGGCCGAAATATGACATTTATGAAGGGAACATTTCAAGTAGTATTAATAATAATGTGGCTCAAAAGCCCTCTTATCGATCCGTGGTTGCAGAGACATCCTCTCCTCTCTTGTCAAAAACTACATCCTTTAATGGATCATTTCGAAGGAGAGAATTGGAGCCAGGAGGAAGATGAACCCGCACCGATGGAGATAGATGTGAAGGAAGTGGATCTGTAGGAGGAAAGGAACTCAGTGGTGGTAGAGAAGGTAAGGTCCCGCTGCCTGTGGTGGAAACCCTCAATCTTGAGGCGAGTGATGATATGGTAAAAGCCATTAAATTTGAACAAGAAAGATTAAATAATGTTGCTATTTTTTTTTGCTCGTAAATTCTTGGATGACTGGTTTAATAATGTATGGGGAAACAAATTAGGGATTATTCTGAATTTTAGCATAATGGTCCAAAAGGGCTTGTTTGTTGTTTTTTTCAAGAACCATGTGATGCAGGAAAAAGTTTTAAAGAAACAGCTATAGAATGTAGGCCAGACTTTGTTTAGGGATTTTCCTTGGTCACCCAAGAACAAACCCGAACACATCCAGTCGTCTTCCTCTCCTTTTTGGGTTAAAATTCAAGATGTCCAACCTGAATTCTGGCCTTTTCTTTCTCATATGCTAAAACCTTTGGGGACTGTTCTCCAAGTTGAGGAGTCAAAGATTACCTTGCCTCACCTTAATGCCCAAGCTCTTGTGTCCCTTAATCATGGCAGTGTATTCCCTGTTGAAATCTCTTTGAAAGTCAAAGAAGATAGCTACTATTGGAAAATTATTAAACTTGGGGATGTGGGTGCTTGTTTCCACTATAAATTGAATGGGCATAGTCATAAATATTGCCTGTTAATGCAAAATATCCAAAATAATTTCAGCCCCCCGAACAATTATGAACCCTGGACTCTCAGGAATAATGGTAAAGTTGGGGATAAAACCAATGTAGATAATCCGGTTAGGGATAACATTGGGAGCCTAGGAGATGTTCCAAATCCTTTGGAAGGTAAATAATATGGTCTCTCTGAGAAGTTTTTCACCTTGTCTAATCCTCTTTATGAAGATGAGTATGTTGTTATTCCAGCCACCCAAAAGAATTGTAAAGGAATTCCCAACCCATTTGATTGTATACCACAATATATACCTGTAGACAGAGAGAAGGTTAATGACGATAATACCTTAAGGCTGAATGCCCAACAATTAGCCCTTAAAAATATTAATGCCAAGATGGATTATGGTTCAAACCACCAACCCTTAGAACCTAATAATATTTTCCATGTCTCCAATCCAGTCCTTTTGGAGAGCCTAACCATGAATGACTTGACCCTATGTAGCTCTGATTCTCAGGCTCTTGGGGAGGAAGGTTTCACAGAAGTTCTTAATAAGAAAAAGAAAAGAAAGACTTATGAAAGGACTAATAGTGGAAAAAAATGTGAAAGGAACGGTAAAGTTCAAAACAATGCCATCCCAAAATGCTTTAACATGCTTTGTAAGTCTTTTAACCCTCCAAAATGTTAATGATAAACTTACACATTCATAGTTAGAACATCAGGGGCCTTGAAATGCCTGATAGAAAATAAATTGCGAGGAATCGGTGTAACAAGTTTCATAATAAGGACATTATATGCCTTCAATAGATTAAAGTGTTGGGTTACCATGCTTTTAACACCCTCAAATTTATTTGGGATAAGGCCAAGTGCCTCTATTCAAGACACCAAAGGGGAAAGGGGGTGTGGCTATCTTGATAGGCCCCAATTGGATTGATAAAATGGTCTCTTACAACTCTTCCCCTTGTCACAGAGTTATTTGGCTGACTTTCAATGATAAGAATAAAATTTTTAGCATTTGTAATATTTACGCCTCCAATGACTATAGAGAAATAGCTAGAATGTAGGATTGGTTGGCTGATAGCTTACCAGAGAGTGATTGGATCTTTACTAAATATTTTAATATGATTGAAGATAGTTAGGATAAGATCGGTGGCTCAAGACAAGATTGGAAAGGTAATGAGTTGTTTTTTTGGTCCAAATTCAAAAGAAGATTTAAAATCAGAGACCCTTTGGAAAAAAGAAAACAAGAGTTGGCCAAAGGGATTTGGTTTACTTGGTGGCGCAACAATCAAGCTAGTAACAGGAGAATATACTATAGACTAGATAGAATATATCTAAATCCTTATATTTTCTTCATGCAACACCAACCTAGAAAAACTCCCATAAGGGTCATGCCAGCTAGTCTGTCTGATCATTCTCATATTTCAGCCTGCATTCTTTTTAATAATGATGTTATCACCAAGCCTACTGTAAGAAGGAGTTCTTTTAAATTAAATATTTCCATGTTGCAAGATGATGATACAAATAATGCTATCAGAACTGCCTCTATTCTTTCTAAGTTTTGTAATGGTAATGGCTCTATTAGAAATCAGTGGGATCAAATGGTGGATATCTGGAGGAAAATGTTTCAAAATATTGGGACTAAAGAAGAAAAATTTACAAGGATGAGAGAGAATCTATATCAAAAGAGACTTCATGATATAGAAAAATATCTACAAGATAAAGGGAATGATGTTACTCTTGAAAATGATTTGATAAATACTAAAACTCAATTGAGGAGAGTTCAAAACTATAATATTGAGGGGCAGAAAGTCAGAGCCAAAGCTAACTGGCTTAAGGATGGAAATAGAGGTTCTAAATACTTCTTTAACCTTATTAGGTCTAAACATTCTATAGAGAACATTGAATATATTCAAACACAGCATGGCCCTACTAATGACAATAAGGATATTCTTGGAGCATTCCATAAATTATATAAAGAAATCTTCACATTAGAGATTGTCCAGGACAATTGGGAGACTCTAAGGAAATGTTTGAAGTTCATCCCTAATAGAGGCACTATTCATCCCTAAAAGAGGCACTAGAGAGCAAGCTAAAGCACTTAGTCAAATTATTGACATTCAAGAAATTGAAGACACCATTAACTCCAAAGCTAATGGGAAGTCACTTGGGCTTGATGGAATCCTGATTGAATTTTATAAGAAAAATAAGGAGTGGATCTCAATGGAGTTGTTGCATCTATATGAAGAAGCATTTGAATGTGGGTCCCTTGGTGAAAATATTAAAAGAGGAGTGATTAAGTTGCTGCCTAAAGGGGAGATAAATCTCAAGTTAAGAATTGGAGATTGATCACTTTACTAAATCTATCTTACAAAATTATTGTGAAGCTCTTGGCTAAAAGGGTTGCTAGTTACATGATTAATGATATTGTCTTTGTTACCCAAACTGGCTTTATCAAAGGGAGATTAATCCTGGAAAACCTGATCACCAGTTGGGAAGCAATGAAATGGGTCAAAGATAATGGGCAAAATGTTGGCATGATTCTTCTTGACTTTGAAAAGGCCTATGACAGAATTGAGTGGCATTTTGTGGTTGGAGTATTGCACACCATGGGTTTTCTCCCCTTTTTTTGCAAATGGGTGAACATCCTCTTTAAGGACTCTTCTATGGTTATTGAAGTCAATGGGGGATTCTTTGAGTCTATTCCTTTGGGAAGGACCATTAGGCAAGGCTTCCCCCTTGCACCCTCCTTATTTGTGTTGGATGTTGATGCTATGTTCTATGTCCTCAAAGCTAATGAGTTGGGTTCTCCTTTGAAAGTCACAGTATTTCCCAATAATGAAGAGTTGATTTTGGAATAGTTTGTTGATGATACATCTATGTTTATTATCCTTACAGAAACTAACTTTGACAACATGTTAAATAGACTCCTTTTCTTTTGTAAAGCTTTCGGGGCCAATATTTCTCAAATGAAATCCTCTATCATTAGTTGGGATGAGTAGGTGGGACCCCATAAGATTGTAAGGGATCTTGGTATAACCTTCTCTGTTGATCCATCTCTAAAAGATATGTGGAACTGGATATATAACAAAATTGAAAATAAGCATATCAAATGGAAGACTCATTTGATTTCGCTCGCTGGAAGAGCCCAAGTGGTTCAAAAGGTTCTTTCCTCTCATGTTGTCTATTATGCTTCAGCCTGGTTGTTTGCCAATTATCAATACAATAAACTTCAAAAAAAATTGAAAGACTTTCTTTGGTCTTATGGCACTAGTAATAAGAGGAGGCACTGTGTTAAGTGGGAGTGGTGTTTCCTTCCAAAGGAGCTTGGAGGTCTTGGTGTGAGGGATATAAGATTGAAAGGCCTTTCCCTTAGTTTTAAATGGATCACTAAGGCCCTTAATGGGAATCAACCTTCGAAGGTTTTGATCAGGAATAACAGCTCAAGAGCCAGAATTAAGAAGGGTAAGCATTGGACAGATGTCCCTATGATTGATATGGTATTAGGATATTTTGATGTCAAGGTTACAGGATCCATTATTTTCTAGTCTTTGTGGAAGGTTTGGAGCTAGGTCAAACACTTATTATGTTCTAGGAATATGGTGGGAAAGAATCCATATTATACTATCATGGACAAATCCTTATGGTGGGGTGTCTCTCTCAATAACAAACCTTTGGTTGTGACTCAATGTTGCTCAACTAAAGCTTGGAACTATAAAGGCATCTCTTTGTTGTAGGATATTGTGATGGAGAATTAGATGGGCTCTTGGGAAGACCTAGAAGCTAAATTTCAACTCCCCTATTCTCATAAGAAAACATACACTTTAATTGCAAAATAAGTTGGTAATTTCTTTTCTGGCAAGATCTTTAATACTAACTAGTTCATTGATTAGTTGAGATGGTTAGATGATAAATTTATGAGAGAAACTTCTTGTAAATAGATCTATAGAATGTTGAATTATGATTTGGTTATTACCAATAGGATCAACCAGGTATGGGGCTTTAGCTGGTCATGTTCTAGATGGAAATTTGTCTTTGATTTATTTTGGCACTCTCATGTTGAGCCCAAGAAGGTTTATTTTAGATGGATGTTGCTTCTTCAAAAAATTGTTGTTGGGTATTTCCTTTCCTCTATGGACAAAAAACCTATTGTATGTTCTTTGTGCAAATGTATTGATTCCTTCGAGAACCTTTTCTTTGAATGTAGTTTGGCTTGCAAGGTCTGGTCTATTTTCTTTGGGAACCCTGTAAATTGGAAGCACAATCATGGTTTCTCTTGGCATGAAATCCTTGGAGGTTTTATTTATAAGTTTGATGCCAAATGAATGTTTTTTGGTTTTCTCTTACTAACGAAATTTTATGGTTCATTTGGAAGCAAAGGAATGAGGAAATCTTTCAGCATAGACAGCGAGACCTTACTGGGTTTTTTTATGAAACTTACCCTCTCACATTATGTCACAGGTCACTACAATTCTAGAAGTCCCAAGAGACAGATTCATATCTCTTCTCAAAGAAGGAAGCATGTTAGTTTTTAAAGAAGACATCCAACTCTCCACCTTCATGGAATCTGAGAATGACAGTAGGATCATCAATGACAGTGATCAGCATGATCTACGCCCTAACCATGTGGAGGATGTTATTAATAACTAGGACAACCAAGCTACTATTCAGGACCACATAAGGATCACACTGGAAACAGACACTAGCAATATCCAAGAGGATGATTCTTTCTATGGAGATAGTTGGGATAATCCCATTATTAAGAGCAATTATAATGATGGGTAGAACTAGTGATGAACTGCATAGTTGTTATCTTTTTGGCTTGAATATCTTGTAAATGTTTCTATTTTCATGTTTCTAGTCTTCTTTTCGAGGCTACTATTTGATGATAATCTCAGACTAAGATGAAATTTTGATGTATAGTTTTGCTCTTGTAACCAGTTGATACACTATCTCTAATAGAAAAAAAATATTAATAATTATTATATATTATCAATAAATAATATAATAAATAATTATTATATTATAATATAGTAATTATATAATATAATTATTGTCATTATAATAATTATATTATCACAACCTTTATGTTATCTGTGTTGGCCTGAAAGAATCTGACCGTAGCTACAATAACATCAACAAAATATACAAGGGCATGTGAGGTACAACTACAATAATCTATCTCATTTTTGGAAGAATCCAATCCACTTGATCATGATGACTAATTTTTTTCAAATGTTGTGAAAGTATCAATTTTGTTTAGTAGAAATTTGTAATATTGCAAATATATCATAGTTTTTGTCATGGTATGAATTATTAGTGCTAACAAGTTTGAGTGGGTGGGTCTATGCTAGGCATGCTCTCATTTTTCTCCCAAACTTGCTAGATGATTCCACGTCATACCCTATCGATGTTTTCATCTAAGTGCCCTAAGTGCAAAAAATGTTTAAACTCTTATGGGTTGTTTCTCAAAATCTATGGAGCTTAAAAATGTATCATATGAACCTACAAGGTCACATGAGGACCCTCTATGATAGTATCACTGAATTTTCAATAATAAAACCCATTTTCTTCGGGCAACAAATTTTCTATTGATGTATAAATAGTTAGATGCATGTAATTGAAAGTTGCAAGGTAGCCTAATTTTTGGTTTGTTCACCATGGGAACAAAAAGTCAATGCCAAAACATTGATTAGGTGAGTGTATGCTATGCATGCTACTATTTCACTCCCCATCTCATGAGAACCTTCCAGGCCATATCCTACTAATGAAATATCTTGCCACACTGCACCCTTCCATCGACTCGTGCGGAATGAGCAGAGGAAACGGCGGATGAAGTCGAAAAGTTTGCTTCACCACGCATCGCAAGTAGTCCAGTCCCATGACATCACTCTCCTACTGCAGATTCAATCTCTTTCTGTGCTCGGACTAGCGTCGCAACATTTCTCAGCAGTTCAGTCATTGCCCATTCTATTGTTGTCGACGATGTTTCGATTCTTGTAGCTAAACTGTCCTGCACAATTTTTCTTTTCTTCCTGAGTAAACAGAATAGCAAAATTCAAAGCATGAAATCACCAACGCAAAATGCACCGGCGACAGCGAACATCTCGTCAACCATTTGTTTGAACCCGAGCCCTCCACTCAATTCTTCGTCGGAGTACGTGCTGCTGGCAAACATTCTGCACGTAATATTTTGAGTAAGGGAGGAAAGCCTCTTCTTTACATCCACACACTTCTCTCCTTGCCCGCTTTCGTGCCAGATGGAAGCGATCATGGCAGAAACTTCTTCCCCTCTCACGAATCTAAAAGAATCGATTCTCTTTACTGTGAGCAGCTCCACCGTCAACAGCTTTCTCATGTGCCTCCAGTACGCACCATACGGGGAATACGCCACGTCTTTTTATCATAGCATACGTATTTCCCATGTGCGCAGATTGGTCTGGTTGCAAAGACCAAATCATGCGTTTTCAGGAATTCTTTTGCCATAGCAGGAGAAGAGATCACAACGGTGGAGACGGAGCCCGAACGGAGAAACATAATGGATCCGTATTTCTTTGCCAGCGTCGTAAGAGCCTAGTGAGGAAGGTTTCCCAAGAGATGGAGACTTCCTATGAGAGGCCATGGACGTGGCCCAACAGGCAACTTCAATTTACTCTTCGCCTTACACAGACAGCAAAAGAGGAGAAAGATTATCCCGAATCCTATGGTCACGGCCTAATTCAGGTTGAGGGATTCCATGCTTACAGAAATGAATGGAAACCCACAAACCAATTTATAAATAGATGTAGGCTCAAATAATTGGTCACTGTGACGTGAAGATTTCATTCCTGACAGCTTGGAGTGGTTGTACACCAAGCGGTAAAGACTGCGGAAATAATTCCAATCTCACATTGATATTCTTCTGACTTAGAGTAAAATATAACCTGATCCGATCGAAATCTCGGTCGCCACACCCTAACTCTGCGACATGATATTGCGAGGAGATTCATTTGCCTGTGTTTCTCAGTACTAGCTATGTGCCAAGGAATAATGCAATTAAGATCTGATTTAGCACTAAGGCCAAGGAATAATGTAATTAAGATCTGATTTAGCACTAAGGAATCCGGTTATTAAGATCATATCATCTTTGTATTATTAGAATGAAATAACAGTAAGGTAAAAGCCTGTCACATGGACTTTGTATTATTAAAATGATATAATAGTAAGGTTAATAAATAATATAATAATATTTTTTTTCAATTTCGAAGATCTTAAATCAGTAAGTTATTTGCAATATAGACTTTCTTTACAACAATATTACTTTTCTTTTCAATCAAATCATTCTTGACATTATTCAAATAGTTATCATCATTACATTATTAAAATTATGCACTAAGATGAAGAAATAATATAACAATACTTTTTTTATTATACAAGATTTGAACTCAATAGTGTTATTTATAACATGGACTTTCCTTACAACAATATTTCTTTTCTTTTCAATCAAATCATTTTTTACATTATTTGAGTGATATAGCACTAAGGTAAATAAAGGACAGCTAATCTAAGATATTTTGAGAGAAATTTCAAATTTCAGATAAGTATGTCTATTAATTAAAAATTTGATTGTAAATTCTTATGGACTGTCACTATTATTATATAAATGGTAATAAGCTTATTTAAGAATGCATATTAATTTCTAGATTTGATTATGTGACCCTTTTTCAGCATCTATTCATTTTGAGTCAACATATTATTTTTTAACATAAAAGATAAATGATGGTTAAAGGAGTTATACAGTCAAATCCAAAAATCTGTGCACATTGATTGTTAGTTGTAAATTTTTATTCACTATCGTTGTCATTCTATAAAAGAAGTAAACTTTTTTAACAATGTGCATGGATTTTTGGATTGAGGGTGTAACCTTTTATAACCCTCTTTTTAGAGTAAGATCAATAAATCATAACTTGTCATAGATGTTTTAAGTGAAACTTGAAATTTCAAAAATACATGCCTATCAATGGAAATTTTGATTGTTGGTTGTAGATTCTTATTGATTATTTGACTTTGTAGCCTTTTTTAACATAAAGGTCAAGAAATGACAACTAACCTTTAAAAACAATAGAATGAGATTTGGAATTTTAATAAAATTGGAAATTTGATTATTGGTTGTAAATTCTTATCGCTGCCTTTTCCATTATATAAATGAAAAGTATTTTTTTTAACGATGTGTATAGATTTATGGATTTAACTATGTAACCTTTATTAACGCTAAGGCCAAGAAGTGACAACTAACCTTAGATACTTTTTGTTAGACTTGAAATTTTAAAAGAGCATGCATATCAATTGAAAATTTAATTGTTGATATTAAATTATTATACACTATCGTTTTCATTATATAAACGGAAGTAAACCGTTTTAACAATGCGCATAGATTTTTGGATTTGACTACATAACCTTTTTCAACATCTATTTTGTTTCGAGTCATTATATTTACTGGTTCATATAAAAGCTAAAATATGTTGAAAATATTATATCATCAAGTTGAAGAATATATGCACATTCATATCATGGGTCCTATAAAACATTAATGGTGAACTATTTTTTAACAATATTTATGAACCTTTTTAATTTAGGTTACTTTATTTATTTATGTAGTAATTGTACAATAGGTATTAAAAAAATTTATTCGATAAATATTATTATAATATTGTAATGAAAGAAAATGGAGATGATTAGGGGATTCACTAGGATGAATAGATAAACTAGGAAGCTCACACCCATCTTCTATCATACATTGAAAGGAAGATGATCCTTTAGGTTCAAGGAGACTAAAGTGTTGAATGGATGCAAGGATTCCTTCACTTGAGTGGAAAAATATAAAGTACAAGTTGAAGTGCAAGATCGAGGAAAAAGATGGAAAAAAAGAAGAAATGATATGAATGCAGGTAGAAAGTGGATTGTAAACCCAATTTTGATACCAAATCTAGAAATCTAAAATAGCAATTGACCTATGATCCTTTAGGCTCAAGGAAACTAAAGTGTTGAGGGTGTAGCCTTTTATAACCCTTTTTTACAATAAGATCAATAAATCACAACTTATCATAGATATTTTAAGTGAGACTTGAAATTTCAAATATATGTGTCTATCAATGGAAATTTTGATTGATCGTTGTAAATTCTTATTGATTATTTGAATCTGTAACCTTTTTTAACACAAAGGTCAAGAAATGGAACCTAACCTTAAAAAAATTGGAATGAGATTTGGAATTTCAATAAAGCATGTCTATCAATTGAAAATTTGATTATTGGTTGTAAATTCTTATTGTCTGCCTTTGTCATTATATAAATGAAAAGTGATTTTTTTAAAAATGTGTATAGATTTTTGAAATTAACTATGTAACCGTTATTAGCACTAAGGCCAAGAAGTGACAACTAACCTTAGATACTTTTAGTGAGACTTGAAATTTTAAAAAGCAAGCCTATCAGTTGAAATTTTGATTGTTGATATTAAATTATTATCAACTATCATTATCATTATATAAATGGAAGTAAACTTTTTTAACAATGTGCATACATTTTTGGATTTGACTACATAACTTTTTTCAACATTTATTTTGTTTTCAGTCAATGTATTTACTAGAATGTAAAAGATAAAATATTTTGAATAATAAATTATATTGTCAAGTTGAAAATTATATGCACATTCATATCATGGACTATAAAACATTAACGATGAACTAATTTTTAATAGTATTTATAGACCTTTTTAATTAGGTTAGTTTATTTATTTAAGTAGTATTTTTACAATAGGTATTAATTTTTTTAATCAATAAAGATTATTATAATATTGTAATGAAAGAAAATGGGGTTTATGAGGTGATGAGGGGATTCACTAGGATGAATAGATAAACTAGGAAGCTCACACCCATCTTCTATTGTACATTGAAAGGAAGATGGTCCTTTAGGTTTAAGGAGACTAAAGTGTTGAATGGATGCAAGGATTTCTTCGCTTGAGTGGAAAAACACAAAGTGCTAGTTGAAGTGTGAGATCAAGGGGAAAAAAAAAGAAATAAAGAGGAAATGATATGAATGTAGGTAGAAAGCATATTGTAAACCCAATTTTGATACCTGATCTAGAAATTTGAATTAGCAACTAACATGTGGTCCTAGTTTCATCCTGAAAAGGTATGAAAGGAGTAGCTAGAAGGGTACAAGGTTAGTTGGAGGTATAAGGTGAGTCCAGTCACCTTAGTTCCAGCAAAATCTAATGAAAGTACTACCACCCATAACTCTCTATCAAATTTACCTTTATCTCTTTCCACAACTACGTCACCTATCACCTATATTCAGAAAATAAGGAAAATGTTTTTGAAAAGGGGTTTACCTCAATCAAAATCCTATAGAGGAATTAACCTTCAAATTAAAATGGAAAAGGAATTAACCTATATATATAGAAGAGTGTATGCACCCCAATTAAAGTGATTATGTACATCTTACAAGAGAAATTGCTTTATGGTAGCATACAAGCATCTGAAAGACAAGAAGATCTCTACTATAATGTGTGCCTAAAATAGGACAACCCAAGGGAAATAAAGCACATTAAAAAAAGAGTACAAAGTGATCTACTAACTTTAGGATTAGTATGCATATTTGATAAGTCATGTACATATAAAGATGAATGAGAAAAAGTATTTTTGGGTTGACATTATAGAGACCAAAAAGATAGATGGTTGTTACCACTTTGCATTGTCCCCAAGTAAACACAAAGGCACATTTACAAAAATAGCACATGTATGACATAACATATATATGGATGTACAAGGTGAAAAGATAAGAAATACAAATATGGTAGATCACCTCTCCTTTTTAAGATTGCACATTCAAAAGGAAGATGCACCAATAGGCTCAAGAGGTGACACAAGCACTAAATGGTACAATGATCCTTTGCTAAATATATAATTTTAAAATCAGAAATTTGATAATAAAGACATAAATGTAGATTAAGAAATACTTACATGCACATAGAAATGAAATGGGGAAAATAAGCAACTTCATAACTAAATAATTGACAGAGGGAATGCCAAAAGTACTTGCATAATTTTTTTTGAGATCTTGACATTGTAACCTTCCTACATATCAAATCTAAGCGTATTTTTTAGGGTATATAGTGGCTAATCCAATCTGTACCCAGGTATAGATTGGGTGTGTTGATCTATTCGCTAGGTTTTTGCTCAAAACTTTTAGGATTGCTCTGACTATTCCCAATCTACCTAGAAAAGTTTTGATAGCTCTATAACCTGCTCTTGAACATAGAAAAATGGGGAAAAGGTTGGGTAAAAGGGGTTTGACTTCGTCAAACCACTATTTAGGAATTGACATTGAAAATGACAAGAAATAAGACATAAAAGGAAAGTATGCAATAAGGTAAATGCTAGAGAACAGCTTGTATAAACCCTCATAGA
This sequence comes from Chamaecyparis obtusa, assembly GCA_027943335.1. Taxonomy (NCBI): domain Eukaryota; kingdom Viridiplantae; phylum Streptophyta; class Pinopsida; order Cupressales; family Cupressaceae; genus Chamaecyparis; species Chamaecyparis obtusa. The sequence continues at coordinate 326,650 of BSBK01001313.1, read as the reverse complement.
CATGTATAAATCTCCCATACCCATGAAGATGCTTGAATGTGCTTGGAATAAAGGATTTAAACTTGATTAATTGAATAGAAATCATAATTTTTCTCACATATATGTGGATCTATGAACGTCACTCCTATATCTTCAACGTAGATATGCTTCACAATCACTTGCAAAGAAGAAAAGATGAATGTGGATGGAAGGATCTTCTTGAGAATTCCTAGATACTTGGCCATCATTGGAGAGAAACTTTATTGAGTGCAAAATATTTCCTTGGAATAAACTTGAATGAATTGGAGAAACTATATTTTTGAGGCATGCCTTCAAATCTTGAATTCAATTGCTCAATTTCTCTTGATTGCTTGATTGCTCTTGAAAACTTGATTGAAAAATTGTAAACCATGAAAGTATATCAAAATGAGAAGAGATAGGGTTTTTTCTTATTCCTCATCCATCATTTCAAGATTCAAAATTGATCTTGGCCAACCACAAGATCTTTTTTTTTCCATTAACACCTCGATATAGGGCTCTGAGCCAACCCTGAGCCTAAATCTAAGGGTACAGATCGACTAAGCGTATCTATACCTAGATATAGATCGATTGGGCCAATCTATACCTATGATTGTGAGCAGAAATTAAAATTGGGTGCCAAGATGGTAGTGAAGAAGAGGGAGAAGAGGGATCAAGTTATTAGGATCAAGCATAATAGTCATTTGTATCACCTCTTCATATAAAATGTGGGCTCTATGGTCATAATGCTATAGTGTAACCACAATCGGGACACGTTTCATATTGGCATAAACTCTTCGAGGGTCATTGCTTAAATTTGGGTGGAAGACACATTGTGTTGACATGTGGAGGGCTAATGGATGCTACTTCAAACCTTTTAAGGCCATTGATAGTGTCGAGAGTGTGATCCATTCTTTAAATTACATAAGGAGTTGTGGCAAATATTGTTCACAAAATTAGTGACTATTAAAGGAGCTTGGCCTACCGAAATATCCTCCCACGCTGCACCCTTCCATCGACTCGTGCGGAATGAGCAGAGGAAACGGCGGATGAAGTCGAAAAGTTTCCTTCACCACGCATCGCAAGTAGTCGAGTCCCATGACGTCACTCTCCTTCACTCTGCGCTCTCTGCCTAGTGCAGATTCGATCTCTTTCTGTGCTCGTGCCAGCGTTGCGGGATTCTTTAGTAGTTTAGTCATTGCTCATTCTACTGTTGTCGACGATGTTTCGATTCCTGCAGCTAAACTATCCTGTACAATTTCCCATTTCTTCCTGAGCATTAAACAGAATAGCATAATTCAAACCATGAGATCCGTGAGATTTTTAAACTTACCATGATAATCGCTTTGATGTTGACTCGTGACACCGTCAGGCCCTCCGACTCGGCCATTTCTAACGCGATCTCCTTCCTTGGGAGTTCCTTTTTCCAATCTACGATGAATGTGCTCGTCGATTACTTTCTCAGCAAATCTATCGTATATTTTGTGAACACCCTGAATTCGACGACGAAGTCCTTGCAAGTCGAGCCAGGCGAGAGAAGGAATGAAATCACCAACGCAAAATGCACTGGCCACAGCGAACATCTCGTCAACCATTTGTTTGGACCCGAGCCCTCCACTCAATTCCTCGTCGGAGTACGTGCTGCTCGCAAACATTCTGCACGTAATATTTTGAGTAAGGGAGGAGAGCCTCTTCTTTACATCCACACACTTCGCTCCTTGCCCGCTTTCGTGCCAGATGGAAGCGATCATGGCAGAAACTTCTTCCCCTCTCACGAATCTGAAAGAATCGATTCTCTTTACTGTGAGCAGCTCCACCGTCAACAGCTTTCTCATGTGCCTCCAGTACGCACCATGCGGGGAATACGCCACGTCTTTTTATCATAGCATACGTATTTCCCATGTGCGCAGATTGGTCTGGTCGCAAAGACCAAATCATGCGTTTTCAGGAATTCTTTTGCCATAGCAGGAGAAGAGATCACAACTGTGGGGACGGAGCCCGAACGGAGAAACATAATGGATCCGTATTTCTTTGCCAGCGTCGTAAGAGCCTGGTGAGGAAGGTTTCCCAAGAGATGGAGACTTCCTATGAGAGGCCATGGACGTGGCCCAGGAGGCAACTTCAATTTACTCTTCGCCTTACACAGACAGCAAAAGAGGAGAAAGATTATCCCGAATCCTATGGTCACGGCCTCATTCAGGTTGAGGGATTCCATGCTTACAGAAATGAATGGAAACCCACAAACCAATTTATAAATAGACGTAGGCTCCAATGATTGGACATTGTGGACGTGAAGATTTCGTTCCTGACGGCTTGGAGTGGATGTACACCATTGACCCTAAGCGGTAAAGATTGCGGAAATAATTCCAATCTCACATTCATGTTCTTCTGACTTGGAGTAAAATATAACGTGATCCGATCGAAATCTCGGTCACCGCACCCTAAGTTTTGGAGATTCATTTGCCTGTCTTTCTCAGTACTAGGTATGTGCATTTTTCTGTTTTCAGAGCATCTTCGCATTATTTATAGCACTAAAGCCAAGGAATAATGTAATTAAGATCAGATTTAGCACTAAGGCTAAGGAATAATGTAATTAAGATCTGGTTTAGCACTCAGGCGAAGGAATCATGTATTTCGTATTATTAGAATGATATAACATTAAGGTAAAAAAATAATATAATAATATTTTTTTCAATTTGAGAAGATTTTGAAATCAACATGTCTGTCATATGGACTTTGTATTATTAAATGATATAACAGTAAGGTCAATAAGTAATATAATAATATTTTTCAATTTCAGAAGATCTCAAATCAGCAAGTTATTTGCAACATGGACTTTTTTTACAACAATATTACTTTTCTTTTTGATCAAATCATTTTTTACATCATTCAAATAGTTATCATTATTACATTACTAAAATGATGCACTAAGATCAAGAAATAATATGATTTGAACTCTATAGCGTTATTTATAACTGGACTTTCCTTACAATAATATTTCTTTTCTTTTCAATCAAATCATTTTTACATTATTTGAGTGATACAGCACTAGGATAAATAAAGGAGAGCTAATCTGAGATATTTTGAAAGAGATTTTGAATTTCAAATAAGTATGTCTTTCAATTAAAATTTTGATTGTACAAATTCTTATGAATTGTCATTATTAAATTATATAAATGGTAATAAACTTATTTAAGAATGCATATAAATTTTTGGATTTGATTGTGTGACGCTTCTTTAACATCTATTCATTTTGAGTTCATCTATGTTTTTTTAACATAAAAGATACATGATGGTTAAAGGAGTTATACACTCAAAAATCGACGCACATTGATTGTTGGTTGTAAATTTTTATTGACTATCATTGTCATCATATAAAGGAAGTAAACTTTTTTAACAATGTGCATGGGTTTTTGGATTGAGGATGTAGCCTTTTATAACCCTCTTTTTATAGTAAGATCAATAAATCACAACTTATCATAGACATTTTAAGTGAAACTTGAAATTTCAAAAGTACATGCCTATCAATAGAAATTTTGATTGTTGGTTGTGTATTCTTATTGATTATTTGACTATGCAACCTTTTTTAACACAAAGGTCAAGAAATGACAACTAACCTTTAAAAAATTAGAATCAGATTTGGAATTTCAATCAAGCGTGTCTATCAATTGAAAATTTGATTGTTGTTCGTAAATTCTTATCATATGTTTTTGCCATTATATAAATGAAAATTGATTTTTTTTAAACTGTGTATAGATTTATGGATTTGACTATGTAACCTTTATTAACACTAAGGCCAAGAAGTGACAACTAACCTTAGATACTTTCTGTGAGACTTGAAATTTTAAAAGTGCATGCCTATCAATTGAAAATTTAATTATTGATTATTAAATTATTATACAATATCATTTTTATTATATAAATGGAAGTAAACCTTTTTAACAATGTGCATAGTTTTTTGGATTCAACTACATAACCTTTTTCAACATCTATTTTATTTCGAGTCATTGCATTTACTAGAATATAAAAGCTAAAATATGTTAAACATATTATATCATCAAGTTGAAAAATATACACACATTTATATCATGGACTATAAAACATTAATGATCAACTGGTTTTTAACAATATTTATGGACCTTTTTAATTTAGGTTACTTTATTTATTTAAGTAGTAATTGTACAATAGGTATTAACTTTTTTAATCAATAAAGATTATTATAATATTGTAATGAAAGAAAATGGGGATGATGAGGTGATGAGGCGATTCTCTAGGATGAATAGATAAACTAGGAAGCTCACACCCATCTTCTATCATACATTGAAAGGAAGATGATCCTTTAGGTTAAAGGAGACTAAAGTGTTGAATGGATGCAAGGATTCCTTCGCTTGAGTGGAAAAATACAAACTGCGAGTCGAAGTGCAAGATCAAGAAAAAAGATGGAATCAAAGAGGAAATGATATGAATGCAAGTAGAAAGCAGATTGTAAACCCAATTTTGATACCAAAGATCTAGAAATCTAAAATAGCAACTGACTAGTGATCCTTTAGGCTCAAGGAGACTAAAGTGTTGATAACCCTTTTTTACAATAAGATCAATAAATCATAATTTATCATAGATATTTTAAGTGAGACTTGAAATTTCAAATATACGTGTCTATCAATGGAAATGTTGATTGCTCTTTGTAAATTCTTATTGATTATTTGAATGTATAACCTTTTTTAACACAAAGGTCAAGAAATGGAACCTAACCTTAAAACAATTGGAATGAGATTTGGAATTTCAATAAAGCATGTCTATCAATTGAAAATTTGATTATTGGTTGTAAATTCTTATCATCTTCCTTTGTCGTTATATAAATGAAAAGTGGTATTTTTAACAATGTGTATAGATTTCTTGATTTAACTATGTAACCTTTATTAACACTAAGGCCAAGAAGTGACAACTAACCTTACATACTTTCAATGAGACAAAAAGAAAGTCTGTCAGTTGAAAATTTGATTTTTGATATTAAATTATTATCAACTATCATTATCATTATATAAATGGAACTAAAAAATTTTAACAATGTGCATACATTTTTGGATTTGACTACATAACCTTTTTCAACATTTATTTTATTTTGAGTCAATGTATTATTGGATTATAAAAGCTAAAATAGGTTGAAAAATATTATACTATCAAGTTGAAAACTATATGCACATTCATATCATGGACTATAAAACATTAATGATGAACTAATTTTTAATAATATTTATGGACATTTTTAATTTAGGTTACTTTATTTATTTAAGTAGTAATTGTACAATAGGTATTAATTATTTTAATCAATAAATATTATTATAATATTGTAATGAAAGACAATGGGGATGATGGGGTGATGAGTGGATTCTCTAGGATGAATAGATAAACTAGGAATCTCACACCCATCTTCTATCATACATTGAAAGGAAGATGATCCTTTAGGTTCAAGGAGACTTAAGTGTTGAATGGATGTAAGGATTCCTTTGCTTGAGTGGAAAAATACAAAGTGTAAATTGAAGTGCAAGATCAAGGAAAAAGATGGAAATAAAGAGGAAATGATATGAATGAATTTAGAAAGCATATTGTAAACCCAATTTTGATACCTGATCTAGAAATATGAAATAGCAAATGACCTGTGATCCAAGTTTCATCCTAAAAAGGCATGAAAGAAGTAGCTAGAATGGTACAAGGTGAGTTGGAGGTATAAAGAAAGTCCATTCACCTTAGTTTTAGAAAATATAATGAAAATAATATCATCTATAGCTCTCTATTAGGTTTACCTTTATCTCTTTCCACAACTACGTCATCTATCACCTATATTCAGAAAATGGGGAAAATGTTTGTGAAAAAGGGTTTTCCTTAGTAAAAATCTTGTAGAGGAATTAACCTTCAAATAAAAATAGAAAAGGAATTAAATTGTATATAGAGAAGAGTGTATACACCTACATTAAAGTGATTGTGTACGCCTTACAAGAGAAATGGCTTTATAGTAGCATACAAGCATCTGAAAGACAAGAACATCTCTACTATAATATGTGCCTAGACAAGGACAACCCAAGGGAAATAAAGCACATAAGAAAAAAGAGCACAAAGTAATCTACTAACTCTAGGATTAGTATGCATATTTGATAAGTCATGTATATACAGATGAATGAGAAAAAGTATTTCTGAGTTGACATTGTAGAGACCAAAAAGATAGATTATTGCTACCACTTTGCATTGTCCCCAAGTAAACACAAAGGCACATTTTAAAAAATAGAACACGTGTATGACATAAAATATATATGGATGTACAAGGTGAAAAGAGAAGCAATACAAATATGGTAGATCATCTCTCCTTTTCAAGATTTCATATTCAAAAGGAAGATGTCGCAATGGGCTCAAGAGGTGACTCAAGCACTAAATGGAACAATGATCCTTTGCTAAATATGTAATTTTAGAATGGCAAATGATAATAAAGATAGAAATGTAGATTAAGAAATGCTTACATGCATATAGAAATGAAATGGGGTAAATAAGCAACTTCACAACTGAATAATTGATAGACGAAATTCCAAAAGTACTTGCATCAATGTTTTTGAGATCCTAACATTGTAGCCTTCCTACGTATCAAATCTAAGCCTATTTTTTAGGGTATATAGTAGCTGATCTAATTTGTACCTAGGTATAGATTGGGTATGTCGATATATACCCTAGGTTTTCACCCGAGACTTTTAGGATTGCTCTGACTATTCCTAATTTGCCTAGAAAAGTTTTAACAACTCTATATCATGTTCTTGAACATAGAAAAATGGGAAAAAGGTTGGGTACAATGGGTTTGACTTGGTAAAACCCTTATTTGGGAATCAACATTAAAAAAGAAAAGAAATTTCATAAATGAAAAGTATGCAAAAAGGTAAATTTTAGAGAACACCTTGTATAAACCCTCATAGACATATAGAAATTGCCCACACCCGTGAAAATTCTTGAATGTTCTTGGAATCAAGGAGTTAACCTTCACTTGTTGAATAGAAATCATGGATTCCCTCGTATATTTGTGGATCTATGAATTCCACTCCTATATCTTCAATGTAGGTATACTTCACAATCACTTGCAAAGAAGAAAAGATGAATGTGGATGGAAGGATCTTCTTGAGAATTCCTAGATATTTAGACATAATTAGAGAGAAACTTGATTGAGTGCAAAATATTTCCTTGGAATAAACTTGAATGAATTGGAAAAACTATATTTTTGATGCATGCCTTCAAATCTTGAATCCAATTGATCAATTTCTCTTGATTGCTTGATTGCTCTTGAAAAATTGATTGAAAAATTGTAGACCATGAAAGTATACCAAAATGAGGAGAGATGTGGCTTTTCTTATACCTCATCCATTATTTCAAGATTCAAAATTAATCTAGGCCAACCACAAGATCTTTTTTCCATTAACACCTTGATATAGGACTATGAGCCAACTTCGGGCCTAAATCCAAGGGTACAAATTGACTGAGTCGATCTATACCTAGATACAAATTGGTTGGGCTAATCTATACCTATGATTTTGATTGTAGATTCAAACTGGGTTCTAGGATGGTAGTGAAGAAGAGGGAAAAGAGGAATCAAGTTTTTAAGATCAAGCATAATAGACATTTGTATCACGTCTTCATAGAAAATGTGGGCCCTGTGGTCATAATGGTATAGCGTAGCCATAATCAAGACATGTATCATATTGGTAGAAAATCTTAGAGGGTCGTTGCTTGAATTTGGGTGGAAGATACATTGTGTTGACATGTGGAGGGATAATGGTTTCTACTTCAAACCTTTTAAGGCCATTGATAGTGTCAGGGCCATGATCCATTCTTTAAATTAACATATGGAGTTGTGGTAAATATTGTTCATTGAATTGGTGACTATTGAAGGATCTTGGCCCCCTAAGATAGAACCCAAGTTTTCAATTACATAGACTATACTATATCTATTGGTCATAGGACCAAAAGAGAATATCTTGAAAAAACTTTTTTAGAGAGAAGACAAAACAAGACTTTGCATGCCAACATACACTTGGAGTATATTTGAACTATGGCATGCATTCCCTCAAGGAAAATGCATCATGTGTGATGACACTTCTTTGAAAACCACTAAGCTACCATACTCTACTCCTAAACTAACTAGTTAACGTAAGTATTAAACAAAATCATTAACTAGGTTATTAAAATAGCTACCCTTTTTTACCAGCTCCTTGTATTCTTCATGATCATGGTCTACTAGCCAAGAGAGTAGGTATGTTAGGCACACATTGAATTTATGGAATGTCTCTCAAATGTGGAGGGCTAGGAAGCTCTCCCACACTGAGGTGTGTTCTATTTAGGCAAGGTGTACTTGCCTCCATTGATATTCACCTTCATGCTTATGGACAAGCATGAAAAGGGGAAACTTGTAGCTCTTGGATAGGTTCCTAATGGGAAACCCTCTTGAAGGTACTACTACTTGGATTTGGTTGGTGGTGGCTAGCACTAATGACTCTTCCAATGGTGTGAAGGTTCTTTTGAGATGTGATTTTTCTTAAGTCTTAAATTTTGGAGCTATCAATTCAAAGTCAATAGATGAGAATATGGCATCAAAATCATCCAAGAAGTTGTCTTCTATGTTGATCTCCTCTAGGTTGAGAATAAGAAACCGAACTAAGGATTCACTTGATGCACGCTAACTTTCTCATCATCATGGATAGGAGTGCCCTTAAGATATTCTTCATGTTGCTTAACGCCGACATGGGAAGGGTGCTCTACGTATAAGATAATTTGATCCTCTTCAAAGTTATTTGGTTGTAGAGAGGTTTTGTGGAATACAAATTTCTCAATGTCTTCTTAAAGCTCTACTTCAATGTACATCTCTTCCTCTTCTTCACCTCTAGACTCCTCATTTGTAGAAACTACCCTAGTTGTCTCCTCTGAACCTCTTCTCTTCATCATTGATGGAATGAAACCTAGTACACAAGATGTTCCTACTTCTATAAATATTCCTACTCCTCCTCAATGGCTCATAGGTACTGTTTAAAATTTAGTATTATGTCCTTGACACTAATGCATTCCAAACTTTTATCATTTTGATGTTGGGAAAAGTGGTCTTGTGTGTTAGTGGGGAATATAAAAAGCTCCTTACAGATGTTGATAAGTGTACGTGAGCTACCAAGGAGGTTGTGCAGGCTTTGAGTTGGAGGTGAGAAATAGGAAAATGCTCATAGCGATCTATAAAAGGTTGATACATGAAAGAAAGCTAGGAGTATCTATAGCTTGGAATTATTGATATGGAGGCATAAGATTCTCACTTACATGGAAGGGAGAGAGAAAGATGTAGTGGGAAAAGTACCCTTCTATGCTATGTCAGCAAGAAAGAACAAAGTATCTCTAGATGATGCTTTGGGTGTAGACATAAGGTATCCTCAAGGAAAAGAACTAGTGCATGTCAGTTGAGACATCATGAACCCTCTTTTTACCAAGTCACCAAGTGCATGAAATGTGCCTCATTAAGGCTAAAGTATTGAGGACTGCACCTAATCATCAACTGCAAAGATCGGTCCCACAAAGAATGTGACAAAAATTGTTGATCCCTAATAAGCTCCCACCTAAATAAGGGCAGTTGTGAAGCTCTTCATATGGGAGACCTGATATGCAATGCAGAACAACCTCTAGGATTTGAGAAGTTGGCCCTTTGATTTTTGCCCCTTTTTATGGTGGGGAGTGAGGAGAAGGAGGTAAAAGGCCAACTTAAGATGATTCACCAAAACTTTCACAATCTCTTGGAGTTTTCCATTAGAGGTCACTGAAATTGGGGAACCCATCAACTAAAGAACAAAACAACAAGGACTCATTATGCGAACAAAATGAAAAAATAAAATAGACATGGACATAGTGCATGAGGTTCAGACTCCCACTTGTTAAGGCCAACAAAAGTTACCCTAATGTTTACCAAAGACAATTATCCAAGGGCGTTGTGTTATCAAAATGCCATAGTATAACTCAGATTGCAAACAACAAAAGAGTATAAGACATGGTTGAATGACTTACACATCAATGATAAAATCATAAAAGCCTAAAGTAACAAATGATAGCTATGTCACTCTAAAATGACATAGAACCTAGAATTTTTTACAAAATCAGAGCAGTTCACAAAGTAAAAGAAAACTAGGCATAGTCTGATATGTCTTCTTTATTGATCATCTAAAAATACAAGACTAAAGTCAAAGAATAATACAATAGTTATTTTCACATGTTCTTTAAGAACAATAACCATAGAAACTTTTCCTTAATGAGGCTTTGATGTTACTCTCTAAAACTTTCTTTATAAAGTGAATTTCAAGTGCTTTTAGAGGAAAACTCTTGGTTGGGCCTCATAAATGCAACTAAGAAAGTAGTATGTGAATTCGATGCCTATAGAAAAGTTACATTTTGACAGAGCCTCTATAAAGGCGGCTATAGAATGAAAAGCGGAAACACAACATTTAGAAGACAAAGTGTGTTGAAGTACCCAAATCATTTGAAAAAGTATCACCTCTTCATAGAAAATGTGGACCCTATAGTCGTAATTGCATAGTGTGACCACAATCAGGAAACATGTCATATTGGCAGGAACTCTTAAAAGGTCATTTCTTGAAGTTGTTTAGTCATTTTTAGCATTCCAAAATTTAATGACCACAAAAATATTTCAATACTTCAATTCACAAGTTTCCCTTTCTACTTGAAGCATTCTAAAAGACATGAACTTTATAGTTGTTATATGTCTATGATTTAAAATTTTAACCCCTCAAACTTATTATCCTTTAAATAAAAATATATTAATACATGCATCCAATATTACTATTGCAAAACTCACATTATAAAATAATTCAAATTCAATTAGAATAATAAATTAATTAATTCTTCAAATAGAAATCTTGTTCAATTGACGAGAACTTCTTATAATAGACACAAGATTTGATAAATAAATTCATAGATGAAAAAGTGATACTTATAAACTAATTAATAAGACCATGTGAAAAACTTACAGAAGTAGAACATGAATCAAATAATGATATTTGTAAATCTTCTAAAACTCCTTAAAGTATATATTTGATTCAATTTATTAATTAATTGAAAAAAATGTAAAAACTATTATATTCAATATTCAATGAATTAATAAATATGAAAATAGCGACAAAAACATCTTATGGATTTTGCTAAACACCACACAAGATAGTGAACTAGGTGATGCACATGAACTTATTAGTTAAGACAATGGAGAAAAATTTACAAGAGTGCAACATTAATTTGATAACAATACTACAAATGTAATAGCCATGGAAAGACACCAATTAGATAGAACTCTCTTAAATAGGATATTCAGTTGCGACCCTCCATGGAGGGTGGGAAAACAGTGGATTTTTTCTGGGAACAATTACTCCAAACTCTTCTTCCATATCCACCTCACCCTCCACAGTCCAATCAAAGCAGTGAAGAAGTTGAGCAAGTGCCAACTCAACAACAAAAACACCCATGGAAATCCCAGGGCATCCTCTTCTTCCAGTTCCAAACAGCAGCAGATCGAAGTCCAAAACTTTTACATCCTTATTACTCCCCATAAACTGCTCGGGCATGAACTAATCAGCATCCTTCCAAACGTCTTCATCCCTTCCCATCGCCCTCAGATTCACAAACAGCCTCATCTTTTGCAGAATGAAATATCCTCCCACACTGCACCCTTCCATTGATTCATGTGGAATGAGCGGACGAAGTGCCGGATGAAGCCAAAAAGTCTCTTTCACCATGCATCACAAGTAATCGAGCTTCACGATGTAAGTCACTTCTCATGATTTCAATCAATTTTAGTTTTTTTGAATCTTCACACGGTAGACCATTCTTTCGTTATTTTCTATCTCTGAGATTTTCATGTTGCATCCATCTGATTTTTAGGGTGGGGTGTAATTTTTTTATTACTCTAAATTGGGTGGGGTGTAATTTGTTTATTACTGTAATTTTGAATTTAAAAAATTTAGGTCTTTCATAGTGAACTTTCTATGGGAGCTTTGGCTCCTGGAGAACCCATTTTTAAGCCCCAAATTTGTCATCCTACTTGTGTGCCTGTTAGTTGTCTTATATCCACCGTATATCATTACGTATGTATTGATGAGAAACCACCTGCAAAGGAAAGTGAACCACATGAATTAACAGGAGAAGGGAAAAAAAGGTGAACATTTGAGAGAATTAATGGTAGAACCTAAGCTAGAATTAGTAGCAACACACAATCTTGGAAAATTTTGAAACCATCACAGTAATCTAGATATACATGTATCTGTGGATTCTTATGCTTAGGGTTTTATATTTTCTTATTAAATCTTTTTCTTGATGCGAGTGGACAAGTCTTTGCTTAGGTTTTTATATTTTAAAAAATTCTTGAATGTATGAACCCTAAACACTTTACATAGAATTCAAGGCAGTCTATTAATTGTTCTGGCAAACAGTCATGCACCTGGTATGTGCATTTAACATGCATGTCAACCAGGGTACTTGCATTTCATATTGAGCTATAATATTAAAAAAAAAAGCCCATTCTGATAACTTATTCAAACAAAATCTTCTCGCTTCATTATCTAATTCCCCTAATTTAATCTTGCCTGCAATTTCAGCTTTTTTCCCCTTATTTACTAAGCTAGGGTTTAGGAATTGATCTTGTCTAGAATCTATCTAAAAAAGTAAAATTCATCAATACAAAATTCTATAGAAAAAAGCTATACTACATTTACACAACAAATCATGATCCAAACAACTACCATTCTAATCGCAACTCCAGCATTGAATTTATTTCCAGCATAATGGTTTCTTGTGTGTCAGAACACACTACAGTTAATCTATTGTTTACTTGATTTAGCATATTTTTTTGAAATTTAATGTTGGCAAAGTGGTGTTATTTTCAAAACAGGCATGGCAGTTTGAACATTTCACCAATGTTTGATCCATCTATTGGACAAAATCTTCAATCTTTGGCAAAACAAGGCTTGGTTGTGAATAAAAATTCTTGAATATTACTACTTTCAAGTGCTTCCCACCTATCTGATCACATAGAATTCTTAATTTTGCAGATCAAAGTAAAGGAAGGCAAACTATTCAAACGAGGCTTGGTAATGAATAAAAGTCAGGTGTTGCTCACCTATCTTATCACATATTATGTGCAATTTTGTTTTCTTGATCTAAGGAAAGGAATCCAAACTTGAAAGGTCTAGTTGGACCATGAAGTGTATCAATAGCTGGATCTAGAATAAGGGGACACAAGCTAGAGGTTGTTGCATTTGAATTATTTTCATCATTATTGATGTCATTCATCAACTAGCAACTATTCAATGCTTATCAAATGCATTCCATTTTGTCACCATTCACCAGCAAGCTTCATTTTACAAGGGCTGGCATAGCTAAATCACCAATCCTTCGCTATGTTTCCTGTTCTTGTTCACTAGGGAGAATTTGAATTTTTTATTTAGTAATAGAATAATAACATCTAAAGAAATGGCTATTTTTGATATAGCCTAGAAATAGTGGGAATATTAATAGAACTTTAATGATTAAAAGAACTTGAATTACAATATTATTATGATGAATGATCTTTGAGCTATAGATATTTATTGTAAATATTGAATCACATAACAAAAATCCCTATTGCAATACCATTATAGCATAAATTATTATTATCATGAGAAAAGTTACAATCTATTCAATTCATTATCAACCGCTAAGAGCCTTCAAAAAACTGCTTTGCAATAATTAAATACTGTTATCTTTCATTGGCAAAATACAAGCATGATGGCATTTGCATTTCTATTGGGGGATGAAATTTTTCATAGCATCCTAGATGATTTGAACGTATACACCATTAGAACATCATTATAGTGTGTTATGTGGAAGGTTTCATCTTTCATTTACTCCCTATACTACTAAAATATTGCTTAGGCAATGTCTCAATAAGAACCTATACATTTACTCATAATATTGTGTATGATAAGGGTTCTGACTTCTATATTCCAGCTATTCAATGTTTCATTTCATTTTATTCTTCTGGTTCCTTTTTTACCATAGAATATGAGAGGCAAAATACCTTTAGAACTCTTTAGTCCTTACGTCTGAATTTAAAGTGAGTTGGTTACAGAATTTAAGTGAATTGGTTATAGAATTAGTATTCTCTCACCTACTATGCAAACTTCTACATCAATAACAAATTACACTTTCATCTTTGTATTTAAATTTGGTTAATCTCAATTGGAAACCCCCTTCATTTAAAAGAAGCCTATGCTTAGTGAATTTAAGTGAATCAGTTAGATATTGAACTGTATGCACCCAAGTGGACTTACATATTGTTATCCCAAACTAACATGCACTTTCTATGGCGTTGGACATTTCAAGCAATTTTTTCATTTTTGCTTGATTGTTCTAAGAAATATGCTCTAGTCCCTTGTACTTCACTATGTGATGCTCTAATATTTTTGTTGAATTGATTAGTAGGTGTGTTCCTATAACTTTACCTCGAGCTTGTGGCATACTTGAAAAAAGTTTAACCATGTACTATTACAAAAATTTCCAATGTTTTGTGATTTAGCACATTATTTAAATATTTACTATTGGAGTATTGTCATTTTTTGTAGGCTAGGCAATTTGAGCATTTTAGTCATGCTTCTTGATTTTCTGAATGTACATATCAACTACTTAATACTATCCCAAAAACTAGGCTATAACAAGTGTTATATTTTGGATACACAAACTCCATTGGAACTCCTTAACTACAAATCCAAATTCCCTTTGGATGTATGGGTTTTTTGTTTCAGGCCAGACAGTTTGAACATTTAAGTCATGCTTTGTTTGTTTTCTTAATATACACATCAACTACATATGTTGACCCAAAACTACCTATGCCATCTCAAAACTAGAATAAGGGAAGTGTAATGTTTTGGTTCTGAACATATCCAAACTCCACTTGAACTCCTTGCAACTACATCTTTGGAGGACTTCCCACTTTTGTTTTTCTATTTAAAAGATTAAATTAACAAGACATGATAAGCTTTCACTATTTTTTTCTATCCTGCTAATTGCAGATTTTGCTACAACAACATACAAACAAACAACTACACACAAGAACCAAAGAGCAGACCAACAGATTCTATTTTTGGCAACCTAGACAGTTTGAATATTTCAGCAATCACACTACTTTTAAAGGTTCCTTCGCACAGCATACAACAAACAGAATTGGTTGTAAGAATTTTATAATTGATAAGTAGGAGATATTTTCCACAGCAAGTCAAATTGTGATATTGCTATTAGGATTTAACTATGTAGTTTTTTTTGAGTCAAACTCACCGACCCATGATTCATGAGTAGTGGTTCACCGAACCCATCTCTCATGATAATGAAATGGAACACTTAGCACTCATTGGATCCAGGTGATGCTCACAGAGGTGAAGCACCGGGACTTCCCGGGAGGTCACCCATCCCAGTACTACTCCAGCTCGAGTGCACTTAACTACGGAGTTTCCTCCATGAGTTTGACTCAAAAAAAACTACACAGTTAAATCCTGATAGCAATATCACAATTTTATAATTCACATGCACAAGCTCCAATCTTACTTCCAAATCTAATTACCTTTAATTCTAAAAATAACTACACTCCCTACTGAAACTTGTCGGCTTATTGTTGCACAGAAAAAGTGTGCAACTGCTAGTCAATAAGACCATGTGAAAAACTTACAAAATGGAAAAGTACAACATGAATCGATAATAATATTTGTAAGTTTTCTAAAACTCGTTAAAGTATATATTTGATTCAATTTATTAACTAATTCAAAAATGTAAAAACTATTATATTCAATATTCAATGAATTAATATATATGAAAATAGCGAGAAAAACATCTTATAGAGTTTGTTCTCCACCACACAAGACAGTGAACTAGGTGATGCACGTGAACTTATAATCGATTAATACAATGGAGAAAACTTTACAGGAGTGCAACATTAATCTGATAACAATAATACAAATGTGATAGCCATGGAAAGACACCAATTAGATAGCACTCTCTTAAATAGGATATTCAGCTGCGAGCCTCCACGTAGGGCGGGCAAACAGTGGATTTTTTCTGGGAACAGTTAATCCAAACTCTTCCTCCACATCGACCTCGCCCTCTACAGTCCAATCAAAGCAGTGAACAAGCTGAGCAAGTGCCAACTCAACAACAGAAACACCCATGGAAATCCCAGGGCATCCTCTTCTTCCTGTTCCGAACGGCAGCAGATCGAAGTCCAGACCTTTTACATCTTTATTACTCTCCATAAACCGCTCGGGCATGAACCATTCAGCATCCTCCCAAACGTCTTCATCCCTTCCCATCGCCCACAGATTCACAAACAGCCTCATTTTTGGCGGGATGAAATATCCTCCCACGCTGCACCCTTCCATCGATTCGTGTGGAATGAGAAAAGGAAGCGGCGGATGAAGCCGAAAAGCTTCTTTTACCACGCATCGCAAGTAATCGAGCTTCACGACGTCACTCTCCTTTACTCGGCGGTCTCTGCCCACTGCAGATTCGATCTCTTTCTGTGCTCGAGCCAGTGTTGCGGGATTCTTTAGCAGTTCAGTCATTGCCCATTCTACTGTTGTCGACGATGTTTCGATTCCCGCTGCCAACATGTCCTGCACAATATTTTTCCTTCCCTTCCCGAGTTAATACTTACTTCACACTCATATTTCAAACCTAGTTATCCGTGAGATTCTTAAACTTACCAAGATGATTGCTTTGATGTTAACCCGAGAGATTGTCTGGCCCTCCGTCTCGGCCATGTCCAGCATCACGTCTACTATGTCTTTAACGCTATCTTCTTCTTTCCTCACTCTTCCTTCCCCCATTCTACCCTGAATGTGCTCGTCGATTACTTTCTCAGCAAACCCATCAAATATTTTGTGAACCGCCTGCATTCGACGACGGAGACCTTGCAAGTCGAGCCAGTCGAGAGAAGGAATGAAATCCCCAATTGGAAACGCACCGGCCACAGCAAATATCTTGTCAACCATTTGTTTGAAGCCGAGCCCTCCAATCAAGTCGTTGTCGGAGAACGTCTTGCTGGCAAACATTCTGCAGATAATATTTTGAGTGAGGGAAGAGAGCCTCTTCTTTACATCCACACACCTCGCTCCTTGCTCGCTTTCGTGCCAGATGGAGGCGATCATTGCAGAAACTTCTTCCTCTCTCACGAATCTGAAAGAATCGATTCTCTTGACTGTGAGCAGCTCCACCATGCACAACTTCCTGATGTGCCTCCAGTACGCTCCATAGGGCGCATACCCCACGTCTCTATGATCATAACATACGTATTTCCCCATTGAACAGTTTGGTCTGCTTGCGAACACCGAATCATGCGTTTTCAGGAATTCTTTCGCCATGGCAGGAGAAGAGACCACAACAGTGGGGACGGAGCCCAAACGGAGAAACATAATGGATCCATATTTCTTTGTCAGTGTTGTGAGAGAGTGATGAGGAAGGTTTCCCAAGAGATGGAGACTGCCTATGAAAGGCAATGGACGTGGTCCTGGAGGCACTTTCAATTTGTTGCCATCCCTCCTCGGCTTATAGAGTAAGTAGCAGCAGAACAAGAAAATTGCAACTCCAACAATGACGGCCTCATTCAGGGATTCCATGCTATGAGAAAAGTGAAAGCTGAGAGACTGCAATGAATGGGAACTCATAAATCAACCCTTTTTAACATAGAAGATCAGGTTTTACGGTCGATAATGAATTTTAATGGACAGTCTGCACGTGGTTGACTTGGTTTTTGGCCACCACGTTGATAATCATTTGCCTGGCTTTTTCAGTAGCGGGTGCGATCAGCTGAGAAATCATCTTCGCATTATTCAAATGAATTTTATTTAATATTTAATTTGAAAAACATTTTTAATTTTCTGACAGAACGTGATTGATCTCAAATAATAGTGTGGTACAGCTTTGCATGCATCAGCAGTTTTATTTATAAATGAATGTGCAGTCCATATTCATTTAAAACGTAAGACGAGCGCAAATTGCAACGCATATGAAGACACCAAACAAATAAAGTATTTCATTATAAAATCCAGGTATTGAAATAATCAATTAAAACGTAAAATATATAAAGGGAGTTTGAAAAAAATATTAACTTTATGTTCTTATGCGTCTACTTGAGTACAATTGTGCTCAAATTTAAGCTTATGCTTGAGTACAATTGTGCTTAAATTTAAGCACCTCGAGTGTTCTATGTCATTTTTTAATTATGGGAAAAGGATAATTTGGAATCTGTTTTTACTTTTATGGAGCAACCACTCCTTAACATTTAAAAATAAGCTTTGAAAAAAAGGAGGGGCTGGAATATTGAGAAAAATGACATATGGCTCCACAAGATATTTTTCCTCTTTTATTGTCTCATATTTTTCTCTAAAACATCTATCTACAATTTTTTATATTAAAATTTCATTTCAACATTCTATTTTGGATGTTTGCTAAGAAATAAGCAGCAAAAATGTCATGGGACCACCACCTCCACGAATTGCTGCTAGAAATGAATTGTTGCTAGCCAAAATAAACTTAGCAGTCGCTTGGGGACCTGCTAAGTGTCCTTGGTAAGATATACATTTTAGTTTGTTGTTTAGACTTTGCCTAAAATGCATGCTAGTGTTTACCCTCATGTTACTGCTTTTAATTTTTTTTACTAATAGAGTATTTTGTTGCAACTTTGACATTAATTCAAGTTTATTTATTAGTTTTACTTATAGGAATATTTATGGATCTCTTCGATACAATAGATCTTTTTAATCAATCAATCATATAAAAAAAATTAAACATTTGTAACCTATTATAGTTTGAGAATTTGTGCACATTTAAATAACTTAAATATAACTATATATGTCTTCCTTTTGGTGGAAAGTGTCTATAGTAAAGAGTGAAATTAAAATTTTTAAGCTTTTATTGCAAATAAATTAATAAAGTTCTTAAACTTTATACATTTCACTAAATTAAATTATTTATTTAAGAGTACTTGCAAGTACGTACATGATTTAATGCATAATTCAACGCCAATTAAAGCTCCTTACAAATTCTTAATTTTTTTACTACCTCCCTCCACTAGTCTTGCAAGTATTTTTCATGTCATGTCATTGTCTTTCTTTGCTTCGCCATTTTTCTAGGTATTTCCCAAAATGCTACAAGAGATGCAGCAACTGCAGAGTCACCAAAATTGTCTCTCTTTTGACAACTGCTTCTCTTCCTTCTAGCTCCTAAAGCTACTACCAGTTGACATGTCTTGTGCTTCTCTTACCTTCTGCAAGTCATTTATCTCCGTAGTATTTCGTAAATTGAAGCTCAAAGTTGAGACTATGTTTCCAAAGTTGAGATGATGGTGTAGGGTGTCGTGAAGGATCGTGGTGTGATTTATGGATCCAGAGTGTGTTTGAGGATGAAAGTTTTAGATCCTTACTATGTCTTAGCCGACATGTTTTGGATTGCATTGATGATTATATTATATTTGATGAAATATTTATAATTAGGTCCTTGATTGACCTTGTGGAAATTAGTTGATGTAATGTATAAAATAATGTAACCATTTGTAAGTGTGACGGTGTGAGAGTGTGCGAGTGTAATGTATTGATGACTATGCGAAGAGGTGTGAGTGGAATCTATAATTAAGGAAGAATTTTTATGTACTTAATTAGAACTGTATTGGCATAACATAGATGCTATCACTCAGTTCGTAATTAGTGGATTGTAGTCCACACTAGATTATTGTCCATCTACTTGTTTTAAGGCAGTGAGCCTTTCTTTGGGTTGTAGCCCTTGTTGTATTTGAAAAATGAGCTCTAGGTTGTGTGCCTAAATGCATGTGCGTTCCTCTTGTATTAATTTTAACCGAGTATAGTAATTTTAACAGAGTACATCATCTTGTGGATTTGATACCCACTCTGCTTTTTCCCCTTACAGGTTTTCCACGTCAAGAATATTGGTATTATGTGTTGATTAATGTGTTGTGATCTTGGATTAATATTTGTCATACTATATGAGATTAAAAGGTTGAGGATTGTTTAATGTTTTGAGTTTTGGGACACAACTTATTCACTCCCCCCCTCCTCCCTCTCAATTGTTTGTGTTGTCTTGTTCCTAATACATGATCCTATTGATAGTGGAGTCTAATTTTCTTCCTCATTCAAAGGTTTTTGTTGTCACTAAGGATTGCACCCAATTTGCTAAGTGTTGAACCCAGCAATCCTATGAAACATGGGACTATTCTCAAGTTGTGGGTAACCTATCCAAGAATAGACCTCCGAATAAAGGGCTGGCTTCCCTTTGGATCACTTGAAAAACTCACTAATTTTTAGGAGGAAAGGGAGAGAGTGCATAAAAAACAAACAACTGCATTTGAATGAAACAAAGGTGATCCATCGAATTGAAAGAAGACCTACAACTAAAATGAATTTACTCTAACAGCAACAAATTTGAATCGCAACTTGATTCTACTTCCTTAAACTCTTAATGAAAACCAGGTACCTTGAAATATAGAAAAGGAAGAAAACTCCACAACTCTGATATCCTCAATTGCACACAAGTTACACTATTGAATCGAAATGAATTCCTGAGGACTGGCTTGAATCAACATATGGATTAAGGACACCAAGACATCACAGTAATCCTACATATGATTCAAAAGAAAACCCATAATTATAGGGGAACAAGAAGGATCAATTTTATTGCTGAAAAGAAACTAAGTACAATTGTGCCTCTCAGAACTACAACACTCATATCAGAGAGAAAGAATGAAGAGCTAACCTCAATCACCATAGGTGAGAAGTATAAAAACTAAAAACTAGGAATCTGCATTCAAACTCCACTACCTCCTAAGAATAGAAAAGATCAATAATGGACCCATGAGGCTGCATCATAATTTGAATACTAGATTCTCGGATTCCTAGGGGGCGAGGAAAGTGGGCTCCTAAGAATAGAAGGTCAAAGGAGATCACTCTATCCACTAAGTCATGCATCATAATAAGATTCTAACAATGGCTTATAAAATGCCATCTGTCAGAATTTACAATAACATATGCAATGACTATTACATTTAAAGTATTTACCCCTACTAAGACACAAAATGGATTGAACTATAGTTTTAAATGAACTCAACCCAAAAATTGGGAAACGCATTAAAAATAATTACATTTCCAAAAGAATCCACCTATACCTAAAACAAAACATGGATTTAAGCTTTATTTAAAATACTCTCAACCCAAAAATGGGGAGAATATCCAAAATATTTACATTTAAAACCCATATAGTATAAAGACATCACAAAAAAAAACTCAACCCTAGAATGAAGGGAATAGATAGATAAACATCATTTTAATAAAAAACCCTTCTTTTCAAAATGAGAGGAAGTGATATCGACAACTACTTCAATCTTTGGCATTTGGCAAGTTTCCACATCTACTGGTAGTTCACTGATTTTGGATTTGGAAATAGTTGTTTTGCTCTCAGCATTATGCTATCGAGGTAGGCACTTGGGTTTATTGGCATTCTATCTCTATCATTTTTGAGGGCAAATTGTGATGGCATTTTGTTTATTGTCCCTTTTGCATCCTTGAGGGCATGATAGTGGCACTGTTTTGTGAATTCTCTGCTTGCTTGTGCCCTGATATTTGAGTACCCCTGTTATCCTTGTATCCTTGATGACATTGGTACTCATACTCTATTGCATAAAATGGGCCTTGAACTTGGGCATCGCATTGTTTGTGACTTTTCTACATTCGATCTTTGGGCACTGGATAATGATAGCATATTGTCGTGAAATCATATGGCACCATCTGTACTGTTCATTATTCATTTGGAGCTATCTGTATTTGATTCAAATGATTTATTTTATTTTGAGCATCACGGTATCCTTGTTATCTTGTTGATTCATTGGTAATCCCCTCAATTTTTAGGGTCACTACATACTGTAGTGTGCTTTGGCTCCTCTAGCAAAGTCGAGGGCACCATGTTGTATCATGCTTGTATTTGACTGTTTCACTACATTTTGAGGGCACTTTGTCGCACATGTATTTACTTTTGTTGTACTTTGAGGGCATAAGAATCATGAATCTTGAAACTAGGGCATCAAGATATACCTCCATTTCTCTATTGTAATAACTTGAGCTCGTGCATCCTCATTGTTTAGGTGCCATTGAATTCTCTATTTCACATGACAGCTTGTGATTTGGGGCAGCATCCTGTTTATGTTCTTGCGACTGGTGGCCCGTCATTGTAGTATGTAATATAATTCGCTGCTTGTTAAAATGTTAACTATTGAGTTTTAGGGCCGAGCTTTGAATCCTGACACCATTGATTCCATGCTTGATCTTGTATGGGCTTGACTCAGGGTGTTATGTCTCTTAGTTGTATGTTGATATGCATTTTTTTTTATCGTGTTGAGATCTTGTTTGAACCAGTGGATCATTGTTTGAGACCCTTGACATCTATTTTTCTACTATCACACCATATGACATGGCATCTATCGATCTTCATTTGATAGTGTGTTGTCTCAGTGATATTCATTGTGACCCATTTGATGACGCATGTCTGGTGTTTATGGCTCATTTGCTTACTATTTATGTTGGTGTTGATTACCTGTCCCTATGACCAACTCCCAGTTATAACTAGGTACCATGTGACTTGGAATACATGCTTATTTGGGATCTCGGTTTGGCTGTGACTCACTATCATGAATGGCATCGAGATCCTGAGGTCGCTGCATTGATTAACTAGTATTCTTGTACTGATTTCTCATTTCTGGCTATAAGGTCATGAAACAAGGGACTGAGACCATTGCCACACTTTACTTTCTCATGTCGTGAGTTAATGTTGTAGTACTATGTGTTGAAATGCCCAAGCTTGAAAGCCAATTTGTTGACTTGGTCACCTGTGATTCATATTCCTCTGTGTATGGCCATGAGTTTGATGTAAGGCCTAGCTTTGATGCTTGTTGTTTATTATTTGACTATTCTCTCCTTGTGATCATGCCACTAGTGCATTTAATTTATTGACTCAAGCTCCCTGATTCATGGCTCAATTCTAGAAGCTCTTTGAGAGCTATGAACACCACTACATCCCCGTGATCCTATGAGATAGAGCATAGTGTGCTAGTTCATTATTTCCATTGCTATCCCATAATGCATTATTGTGATTGCATGCTATTCAGGAACTACTATTTATTTCTACTTAGATGCTCACTATTTCACATGATGGTATGTTCATTGTGTCACTGATTTAACAATTGTAGCCCTTTTGTACTAGGTTCGTCATACTGATCTGAATATGCTCATGTTACAACATCAATATTTTGAATGCAGATAGGAAACACACTTATGCTATAATGTACCCTTTCTTTAGAATGCAGATTGTTTACCCTGCTCCATTTCTCTATTTTGACAATGATTCTTTATGCTTAATGAGATCTATTGATATTCTTGGGAGATAACATGCTCATTCTTTTATCCTGTGTTATAATGCCCTCTAATCACTCTGCCATTTGCACCTCATGATTCTTAAGCATCCCCATTGATGTCGCATCATCTGGATGTTCCTCCTTTTGTACGATGGGTGCTCTTGGCCCTTGATGTGATCACTTGACAGAAAACTTGAGGTTTTTCCATCATGATCTGCATCAAGGGCCTAGGTCATTGATCGGATACATTGTTGGATCAGCTTCCCCTGGATCTTCCCATGAAACAAACACGTCAGTGAAAACATGGTGCCTCTTTTGTTCTTTGGAGCCTTGATACACATGCCCTGAGCACAGCCTTTGTTAGAGGTGCATGGCTAAGTGTACATATGCATTCTATAAATATTGTGATACCAGCCATTGCTTAGATCCATTGGATCTAACCATATCCCCTCTTCTCTTCTTGCAGGTTCTGGATCTCAGGAGCTCTCGGGACAGGACCGGATCCGGACACCACTACCAGGCAATGTCTGGTACCCCAGTATTTAATTGATTTCTTTATGTATATCTATACTCATTCATTTATTTCTGGTAATGGCTATGCTCATGGCCTATGTGAGCTCAGATGGATGTTTCTTTTCTAGTTCTTTCCCTTTTTTACAACATACATATCACTGATACATGCATGTGTAGTCTTAGATGTAGTTCATTTCCTTTTATTTTCATGTACTCTTCAAAATGAAATGAACACAAACTTAAAGAAGATCACCTAATAACACAAACTAGGGTATTGTAGCATCATCTAGTAATTAGTTCTCCACCCTAAGAATGAGTAAAAATATGATAATATTCTAGCGACCTCTTTGGAGTGCTTGCCTGCTAAGCATCCTGACCAGCTACCTTAAAGATCCATTGGGCACAGAGTCTTATAAGCCTCAAACTGAACTTAGTTCCCCTTGGACAACCAATCCTTCTTTAACAAAACCGCTAACTGCTAGAGATAACCTCTCTGGCTTATTACTACTCACACCAAACCGCAAACTGAACTGAAAACAAAACTTGTGTCAGGCACTTAGGGAACACAAAAAACTAGAACTTCTAACTTACTAATGTACAGGGGGTAGAAAAGACCTCAGAAGCAAGCCTTGAGGTGAATCCCATTCACTGGAATGGGCAACTCCTCTCCATCCATACTAGCTAGCTGAAAAGCATTATGGGCTTTGCATCCAATCACCATGAAAGGCCCACTCCATATGGCATCAAATTTAGTATGCCTCCCTAGTTTATATTTTTCTTCATCCCACTTGAGGACCAAGTCCCCTTCCTTGAAAACTTTAGGTGTGGCTTTCTTATCAAAGCCTTTCTTCATCTGAGAATGATGAACTTCTAGGTTCTCCAATGCTAGTTTTCTTGTTTCTTCAAGCTCAACTAGTTCGGCAAGCCTGACTTGCATAGCATCTTCTTCCATAAGATCAATTTCCTTGATTAAACTCAAAGTAGGCAACTCAGTGGACAAAGGGATCCTAGCTTCTTTTCCATAAACAAGTGTATAGGGTGAGTTACCTATAGACCTCTTAGGTGTTATTATGTCTTCCCATAAGGCCAACTTCAACTTGTTGTGCCAATCCCTCTAGTTTCCTTCTATAGTCCTTTTGATGATTCTCAGCAAGTTCTTATTTGTTGATTATGCCTGACCATTACCCTAAGGGTAATAGTTAGAAGAGGTACTCAGGAAGATATTGTGTTTGAGTGCCTATTCTGAGATTTTAGTTCTTAGGAATGCCATAGCATTGTCTAAAATGATAGAATCTGGAGTACCAAATCTAGACACAATGTCTTGATAGAAGTTTAGGATAGAGGTCTCATTTGCTTCCTTCAGTGCTATAGCCTCTGCCCATTTGGTAAAATAGTCTATAGTAGCAAGTATCCATTTGTGTCTAGCACTGGATGGGGGGTTGATAGGTCCAATAAAATCCAATCCCCATTTTGAGAAAGGTTGCTCTACCTTGATGGGATGAAGAGGGAGGGCTGCTAACTTTTGTTTTCCAGCATACAAAGCACAGTTCTTGCATTTCCTTACCCAATAAAATGCATCTTTGTATAGGCTAGGCCAATAGTATCCAGCTCTCATCACTTTCAGAGCAGTGGTTCTAGCTGCAAAGTGTCCTCCAGAACCTCCATCATGAAACTCCTCCAGTATTTTATCCACTTGGCTAGTTTCAACACATCTCAACAAGACACCACTATGATCTCTCCTATATAGAACATCATCAATAATGATAAATGGAATAGCTTGGAGTCTAAAGTACCTTCTTTTACTTCTTTCAAGGCCTTGAGGGCATTTACTAGTTGAGAGATAATGTCTCATCTCCGTTGTCCAGCTTGTACATTGCTCTACATTCTGGTTCATCAGAACGACTTCCTCCTTTTGTTGATTTGGGTCTGCTATTCCTTCATTAAGCTACTCACACAACCCCTTTCCTCTAATCAACTTGGTCACTTTAATTTGAATGTCATACTCCATGACTTTGGTGACCTAACCGGCCCTCTTGTGGCTCAGGTCTTTATTCAGTAGGAAGTCTTTTATGCAAGTGTGAGTAACCATTAGGTGCACTATGTTATTGGATAACAAGTGCCTAAATTTTTTCAAACTCCTCACGATTGCTAGGATATGTTTTTCTATAGGAGTGTAATTAAGTTCATAACCATCTAGACCCTGGTTGTAGAAAGCCACTGGCTGTTCCTACTTCTCAACATTTTGTTGGACTAACATGGTAGAGATACTATCAGTGTCTCCAAAAGCATATAGGATGAAATCTTTAGAAAATTCAAGGTTTACCAGAGTAGGAGCGGAGGCAATTGCTTCCTTGACTTCTTCAAAACACATTTTCCCTTCATTTGTCCAATGAAAGGTTGAGTTCTTCTTTAGCATCTGGGTCATAGGTTTTAGTAGTGCTACAACATTTGGAATGAACCTTCTTAAGAAGTTTATTCTTCCAAGAAAACTTCGCAGTCCCTTCTTGTGAGTTGGCAGGGGTAGTGCCATGATGGCCTTTATCCTCTCAGGATCAATGGTTGTCCCTTGCTTAGAAATAATGTGCCATAGTAATCTGCCTTCATGGACAACAAAAATGCATTCCTTAGGATTTAATGAAACTCCAAACTCTCTGCACCTTTCAAAGATCTATCTCAGATGAACTAGGTGATCATTAGTGTCTTTTGAAAAGATAGTTATATCATCCAAATAAACTAGAATGAATTTGTTCATTAAACCAAAAAATGCCATCTCCATGGCTTTCTAAAAAGTAGCACCAGCGTTAGACATCCCAAAAGGCATCTTCTTGTATGCCATGGTGCCCCATTTGGTGGTAAATGTTGTTTTATATTGATCTTCCTCTTTAACCAGGACCTGGTTATAACTAGAAAAGCCATCTAACAAAGAAAATCTATCAGACCCTGAGACATACTGTAAAATCTATTCCATGGAGGGCAATGGGTGATGGTCTTTGAGTGAGGCTCTGTTAAGGTCTCTAAAATCCACACATAACTGAATTTCACCATTCTTCTTCCTAACTTGTACTAGATTGGAAACCCAAGAGGTGTGTTTAATGGGAAAAATAATATTGGCCTCAATCATTTTCCTCAACTCTATTTTCATCAAGACTTCTAACTTAGGATTGATGGATCTTTGTTTCTGCCTTACTGGTTTGGCATGGGCTCCTAGCTCAATGGTGTGTTGGGCTAAGTGAGGATCAAATCCTTTCAGATCATAGTATTCCCATGCAAAAACATCACTAAATTCTTGACATAATGAAACAAAGGCTTGCTTTTCTGGCTGTGTGCATACCTTTCCAAGCTTAAGGGATTTGTCTTTGAGAATCTCCACAGACTGGTAGTGTTCTTCTTTGACTGTCATACTAGCTTTGTCTCCTCTGAGCTGATCATCAGAGTTAAATATGGACTCAAGTGTGACCAGTCCCTTAGGTAGCTTGTTACTTTTCAACTATAGCATCTGGTCATTATACTACTGAGCATGTTTGTTCTAGTTAACTTTAGAAAAATCAGCTTCTTCTATCAAAAAGTTAAAAATCTGCTCATCGTTCTCAAAGACTTGCCAGCTCACATGATTGTCTGGTATAGATGGCCTTACCAGGACTCTTACATGCTGCGAGTTAGGACTTGTGATCTCTTTTGGAATATCATATTATGCTCCCATGGAAGCCAGCTTGTCTGCCTATTTGTTCTGATTCCTTGGGACAACAACCAGGTTAAAAGCACAAAAACCTTCCATTAAATCTCAAAACCTATGTTTGTACATCTTAAGTGTATCATTCTTTGTGAGATTAGTGCCATGAATTTGATTGACCACTGACTCACTGTCACCTATAACTTTTAGGCATTTGATTCCTCTTTGTCTAGCGTATTCTAAACCATGGATCAAAGCCTCATACTATGTTATGTTATTGGTATAGCTAAAGGAAAAATGAACTACAAAGTAATACCTTTTCCCTTCTGGAGAAATTAGGATAGCTCCTCCTCCTGAACCAGCTTTGCTTCTGGCACCATAAAAAAAAAACTGCCACAAATCATTACTCTGATCTCTAGAAAGCTTATCTTCCTTCTTCATCAAATCTAGAATCACAACACCTTCCTCATGAATGATATACATTCCAATACTGGAAATTTCCATGTTTCTAAAAGGGTTATCCTCCTCCAAATCTCTTTTAGCCCACTCATCTAGGACAATGTCAAGAATCTTTTCAACAGTGGTTTCAGGTTCAGAATCACTTGGATCTTGCTCGTGAAACATCAGATTGGCATTTATAGGGCTTGGGGTATAGGGTTCAACATGGATTTTTGCAAAAGCTTCAGACTTGATTCTAACTCTAGTCCCATACCTGGTTCTGAAGTGCATATGAGACCAATCAACTAAGAGATATCCCCCCAACCTAGCAGTGAACTCTCTGCTTAGACAAATAGCAAAATGAGGAGGTAGATCTATGACATAGACATCTTGGGGAATGGAGAAATTGGGACATTCATGTAGAGTGAGGCTCAGGTCCTTAATGACTCCCAAGGTACTAACTAATGACCCATCCAACTGAACAACAAGCCTATCTATTGGCTCATAAGACAATCCTAGGAGATCTGCTAACTGTTTAGAAATCACAGAACTACTTGCTCCTAAGTCTATCATACAATTATGAGCCAAGAAGTTTCCAACAATAAGAGTTACATAGAAAGGAGGAGGTTTAACCTATGGGGCAACAATAAGCTGCAAGCTAGCTTCTTTGGTTTGTTATTCCTTTTAAGGTGTTTCAGCCACTAGGACTCTGGGTTGTTCTGAAATAGTTTCTTGATTTGATGAAATCTTAGCCAACTCGCTAAGTATTAGCTCCTTTTGTCCAGGGATCACCAATGTGTCCATTAAAGGCACATTGATAGAGGTCTTCTTCATCTGCTCCACAATATTAAAAGATCCCAAATTTACTTTAGACTGTCCTTTTGGTGCAGCAATATCTATTTGTGTAGACACCAACTATGTAGCTGCCTTGACTAGTTCTTTAGCCTCTTTTGGTTGGTTTAGGACTAGAGCTTAAACTATTTTGGGTTGTGGATTCACAATAGGAGCTTGCTGACTGGTAGAAGCCACTTGTTCAACCTCCAAAGCCTTCTTCTTAGACCTTGTGTTGGCTGCAACTGGGATATAGTTTGGGTTATCATTTGGTGAAAAATTCACTCCGCAAAAGTCTTCTTTCTGAAAATTCACCAGTGCCACCTTAGGTGTCTACAACTTGTTTGGGGTAACAGCTGGACCTTGCTGAATTTTTGGCTCTTGAACCATCTCCTGCGGCATCATCACAATGTTCTACACCATGAGGGCCTGAGCATAGCCATTAGGACACATCCCTTGGATGTGTTGCTAGTTGCATGGGCAGCCCCATTGGTATTCTTGCGCCATATTATTCTGAGCTACAGGAACCAGCTCTCTAGAAGCACTAGGAGTGTTAGGATTATAAGGCTGGCTAGCTTTCTGGTTATAATTTCTTGCTTGGCCTTGTTGGCCTTGTTGGTATTGAGGCCTATTCTACTGGTAGTGATTTTGATAGGGCTGCTGATAAGGCTGTTGATAGGGTTGTTGGTAAGGTTGGGACTACTTCTTCTTTAGACTAACCAACTCATTAGTAATAGTTTTCAAGGCCTTTTTTATTTCGTTCATCTCTTGGGATTGATTCACAACTAGGCTAGCAACTTGTTGAGGAGGAGCTAGGAGAGGTGAAATAGATGCCAAGGCTGGAATTGCTTCAAGAACAGGATGAAGCTCAGGGAAAATAGGCATTAGGGGCCTTGGGGCTATTTTTCTTGCTTGGATTAGGCTATTTTCAGCTCTTATGGAAAGATCATATGTTGCTGGTAAATTAGTCCCTCCCATGGATTGGATCATAACAAAGATATCACTGTTAAGGGCTCTTAGATAGTATAGAAAAGCATTTTGGCTTGAAGGTTTAACTGTGGCTGGTATTCTATTCCATGTCATCTAAAATTTGAAATTAAAATCCATCATGTATTCTTGGGGTAACCTTTTAATAGTAGTCAGATGCTCAACTAATGAGAGGTGGTCTAATTTGTCTTCAAATTGATTGGTCAAGGCTTGACCCAACCCATCCCAATCAGCTATAGAACCAACTACTAAGCCTCTAAACCATTGCAAACCTTTTCCTTTAATGGAAGCTACCAACAACCTCACAGCTACATTATCCTAGGTTATATTATGAAGGGCACAAAGGGATGCTACATCTCTTATATGCTCAATAGTGGGGGTATGATCCTCTCCTATAAAAATAGGCAAGCTTTTAAGAGCTAATATAGGTATGTCATCATGTTTCTATAAATTCAAGGGGCTGCCTTAATTAAAGGCTACAAAAGGATGTTGTCTAGCCATTGGAGGATTAAGGGGAGCTTGAATTGTTGGTGCTGCTTGCACTAGCTGAATTTGGGGAGTGGTTGCAAGAATGCGAGCAGGATTAGGAGTAGGATTTGTAGATTTTTGATGCACTAATTTGGGCTACTTTAGACCTCTTTTTGATGGATGGCAGCTTTGTATACACAAAATGATTCTTACTCTGCCTGGTTGGGATCCCACTCATGAGCTTAAGTACTGATCTGCATGAAACGAGATTAGAGTCACCTGGTATGATTTCAAAACACTGTCACTACTCATACCACACAATAACTTGCATAAATCTTTCTTAGAAAATTGACTCATTGAGTCTTCTATCCCATCGAGCATGCCAAAAAATTGTCACTGAGGATTGCACCCAATTTGCTAAGTGTTGAACCCAGCAATCTTATGAAACATGGGACTATTCTCAAGTTGTGGGTAACCTATCTGAGAATAGACCTCTAGATTAAGGGCTGACTTCCCTTTGAATCACTTGAAAAACTCACTAATTTTTAGGAGGAAAGGGAGAGAGTGCATAAAAAACAAACAATTGCATTTGAATGAAACAAAGGTGATCCACCGAATTGAAAGAAGACCCACAACTGAAATGAATTTACTCTAACAGCAACAAATTTGAGTCACAACTTGATTCTGCTTCCTTAAACTCTTAATGAAAACCAGGTACCTTGAAATATAGAAAAGGAAGAAAACTCCACAACTCTGATATCCTCAATTGCACAAAAGTTACACTATTGAATCGAAATGAATTCCTGAGGACTGGCTTGAATCAACATATGGATTAAGGACACCAAGACATCACAGTAATCCTGCATATGATTCAAAAGCAAACCCATAATTGTAGGGGAACAAGAAGGATCAATTTTATTGCTGAAAAGAAACTAAGTACAATTGTGTCTCTCAGAGCTACAACACTCATATCAAAGAGAAAGAATGAAGAGCTAACCTCAATCACCATAGGTGAGAGGTATAAAAACTAAAAACTAGGAATCTACATTCAAACTCCACTACCTCCTAAGAATAGAAAAGATCAATAATGGACCCATGAGGCTGCATCATAATTTGAATACCAGATTCTTGAATTCCTAGGGGGCGAGGAAAGTGGGCTCCTAAGAATAGAAGGTCAAAGGAGACCACTCTATCCACTAAGTCATGCATCATAATAAGATTCTAACAATGGCTTATAAAATGCCATTTGTCATAATTTACAATAACATATGCAATGACTGTTACATTTAAAGTATTTACCCCTACTAAGACACAAAATGGATTGAACTATAGTTTTAAATGAACTCAACCCAAAAATGGGGAAACGCATTAAAACAAATTACATTTCCAAAAGAATCCACCTATGCCTAAAACAAAACATGGATTTAAGATATATTTAAAATACTCTCAACCCAAAAATGGGGAGAATATCCAAAATATTTACATTTAAAACCCATATAGTATAAAGACATCACAAAAAAAAACTCAACCCTAGAATGAAGGGAATAGATAGATAAACATCATTTTAATAAAAAACCCTTCTTTTCAAAATGAGAGGAACTGATATCGACAACTACTTCAATCTTTGGCATTTGGCAAGTTTCCACGTCTACCGGTAGTTCATTGATTTTGGATTTGGAAATAGTTGTTCTACTCTCGGCATTATGCTATCGAGGTAGGCACTTGGGTTTATTGGCATTCTATCTCTGTCATTTTCGAGCGCAAATTGTGATGGCATTTTGTTTATTATCCCTTTTACATCCTCGAGGGCATGATGGTGGCATTGTTTTGTGAATTCTCTTCTTGCTTGTGCAATGATATTTGATTACCCCTGTTATCCTTGTATCCTTGATGACACTGGTACTCATACTTTGTTGCATAAAATGGGGCTTGAACCTGGGCATCGCATTGTTTATGAATTTTCTGCATTCAATCTTAAGGCACTGGATAATGATAGCATACTGTCGTGAAATCATATGGCACCATCTGTATTGTTCATCGTTCATTTGGAGCTATTTGTATTTGATTCAAATGATTTATTTTATTCTGAGCATCACGATATCCCTATTATATTGTTGATTCATTGGTAATCTCCTTAGTTTTTAGGGTCACTACATACTGTAGTGTGCTTTGGCTCCTCTAGCAAAGTTGAGGGCACCGTGTTGTATCATGCTTGTATTTGACTGTTTCACTACATTTTGAGGGCACTGTGTCACACATGTATTTACTTTTGTTGTACTTCGAGGGCATAAGAATCGTGAATCTTGAAACTAGGGCATCAAGATATACCTCCATTTCTCTATTGTAATAACTCGAGTTGGTGCATCCTCATTGTGTAGGCACCATTGAATTCTCTATTTCACATGACAACTTGTGATTTGGGGTGACATCCTATTTATGTTCTTGTGACTGGTGGCTCGTCATTGCAGTATGTAATATGATTTGCTACTTGTTAAAATGTTAACTATTGAGTTTTAGGGCTGAGCTTTGAATCTTGGCACCATTGATTCCATGCTCATTCTTGTATGGGCTTGACTCGGGGTGTTATGTCTCTTAGTTGTATGTTGATATGCATTTTTTTTGCCGTGTTGAGATCCTGTTTGAACTAGTGGATCATTGTTTGAGACCCTTGACATCTAGTTTTCTACTATCACACCATATGACATGGCATCTATTGATCTTTATTTGATAGCATGTTGTCTCGATGATATTTGTTGTGACCCATTTGATGATGCATGTCTGGTGTTTATGGCTCATTTGCTTACTATTCTGTTGGTGTCGATTACCTGTCCCTATGACCAACTCCCAGTTAAAACTAGGTACCATGTGACTCGGAATACATGCTTATTTGGAATCTCGATTTGGCTGTGACTCATTGTCATGAATGGCATCGAGATCCTGAGGTTGCTGCATTGATTAACTAGTATTCTTGTACTAATTTCTCATTTCTGGCTATAAGGTCATGAAACAGGGGACTGAGACCATTTCCATACTTTACTTTCTCATGTCGTGAGTTAATGTTGTAGTACTATGTGTTGAAATGCCCAAGCTTGAAAGCCAATTTGTTGACTTGGTCACTTGTGATTCATATTCCTCTGTGTATGGCCATGATTTTGATGTAAGGCCTGGCTTTGATGCTTGTTGTTTATTATTTGACTATTCTCTCCTTGAGATCATGCCACTAGTGCATTTAATTTATTGACTCAAGCTCCCTGACTCATGGCTCAATTCTAGAAGCTCTTCGAGAGCTGTGAACACCACTACATCCTCGCGATCCTATGAGATAGAGCATAGTGTGCTAGTTCATTATTTCCATTGTTAGCCCATAATGCATTATTGTGATTGCATGCTATTCGAGAACTACTGTTTATTTCTACTCAGATGCTCACTATTTCACATGATGGTATGTTCATTGTGTCACTGATTTAACAATTGCAGCCATTTTGTACTGGGTTCGTCATACTGATCTAAATATGCTCATGTTATAGCATCAATATTTTGAATGCAGATAGGAAACACACTTATGCTATAATGTACCCTTTCTTTAGAATGCAAATTGTGTACCCTGCTCCATTTCTCTATTTCGACAATGATTCTTTGT
This sequence comes from Chamaecyparis obtusa, assembly GCA_027943335.1. Taxonomy (NCBI): domain Eukaryota; kingdom Viridiplantae; phylum Streptophyta; class Pinopsida; order Cupressales; family Cupressaceae; genus Chamaecyparis; species Chamaecyparis obtusa. Next base: position 292,606 of record BSBK01001313.1, on the reverse strand, counting down.
GCTTAATGAGATCTATTGATATTCTTGGGAGATGACATGCTCACACTTGTATCCTATGTTATAATGCCCTCTAATCACTCTGCCATTTGCATCTCATGATTCTTAAGTGTCCCCATTGATGCCGCATCATCTGGATGTTCCTCCTTTTGTACGATGGGTGCTCTTGGCCCTTGATGCGATCACTTGAAAAAAAAACTTGAGGTTTTTCTGTCATGATTTGTATCAAGGGCCTAGGTCATTGATCAAATACATTATTGGATCAGCTCCCGCTAGATCTGCACATGAAACAAACATGTCAATGAAAGCATGGTGCCTCTTTTGTTCTTTGGAGCCTTGATACACATGCCCTGAGCACAGCCTTTGTTAGAGGTGCATGGCTAATTTTACATATGCATTCTGTAAATATTGTGATACTAGCCATTGCTTAGATCCATTGGATCTAACCATATCCCCTCTTCTCTTCTTGCAAGTTCTAGATCTCAGGAGCTCTCAAGACAGGACCGGATCCGAACACCACTACCAGCCAATGTTTGGTACCCCAGTAGTTAATTGATTTCTTTATGTATATCTATACTTATTCATTCAGTTCTGGTAATGGCTATGCTCACGGCCTGTGTGAGCTCAGATAGATGTTTCTTTTCTAGTTCTTTCCCTTTTGTACATCATACATATCACTGATACATGCATGTGTAGTCTTAGATGCAGTTCATTTCCTTTTATTTTCATGTACTCTTCAAAATGAAATGAACACAAACTTAAAGAAGATCACCTAATAACACAAACTAGGGTACTGTAACATCATCTAGTAATTAGTTCTCCACCCTAAGAATGAGTAAAAATATGATAATAGTTTTGTTTCAATTGCATAATTAATTTGAAGATATCACTTCTCCATTGAGACCTTTGTTGCACAAAAAAACATTTACTACATGGACTGTACTAGAACAAACCACATATATTCTACAAAGACCAATTGTTTCTTTAATTGACCTTCCACACATCTTTGGTATACCCATTGCACACCAAGGTGTGATTGCTAGTAAATATTAAATAAGTTATAGTATTATAACATTTGAATAATGTGAGGATGATCTCCGAGCTAATCACCCCAGTACTAAAAGAAAGGCAAATGAATATCTATGTCATGGCCAAAAGTATACCAGTCGCATAATCCACTTGAATATTGGTGATTGCTTAGCTTCTTCATTACTTTGAGATGAATATGTATGTCATGACCAAAAGTATACCACTTATATAATCCACTTGAATATTAGTGATTTCTCAACTTCTTCATTTCTTTGACTAGATTGTGGAGGGAAAGGTGGATGTGGTGGAAGATCTTGGATTAACTTTTTGTAGAGAAAAACCATTATTTGTCCACCTTTCATGGAGGCTCGCAGCTAAAAATGTCCTATTTAAGAGAGTGTTGTGTGATGGGAATCTTTCCATAGCTATTATATATATAGATCTAGTATTAAAATAATATTCATGTTGTACTATTGTAATGCATTTTATAAGTTTGCCCATTCTCTTAACTCATAAGTTCATGTGCATCACCTAGCTCACTATCTTGTTTGGTGTTGAACAAAATCCTTTAGGTGTTTTTATTGTCATCATCATATTTAGTAGTACTCATATCAGAAGAGGGACAAGGATTATGCGTATAAAAATAATAATTTTGAAGTAAATATATTAGAAACTAAATTTGATTTGTTAAGATAAGATACTATTTTGATTAAAAATAATAGATTTGTGAGTTAAAAATGTTTAGAATGTAAAGTATCTAAATTTATTGAGTTGAAATTTTGAACACTAATAACATGCAATGATATTGGTTCAATTGACCTTAAAATTTAAATCTCAATAACATTAGTAAATATAGCTTTTTTAGAGAGGTATATTGTATTTTATAGAATAAGTAGATTTGAAATTTATGTTTGGGAAAAATTATGAGCAATGTTAGTCAACAGTGGTAAGGGGTGGAAAATTTAGATAAAAATATTATCTTTACATTTATATAATCATGCTAGTTAATTTTAAGTAATTATGATGTTTAGTCTATAAAACTCTTTAGTATAAAATCTTAGAAATGTTTAATCTTCACACATAAAGTTTAAAGTAAATCAAAGATAATAATACAATCAAGTTCAATGTGTAGCAAGGTTACTTGTGGATTTTAGTGTTGGTATACATGAGGATAAATTTAACATGGTGTGGCTTGAAATACATTTACCATGAATGTGAAACTCTTGGATAGTTATAAAACATAGGGATGGTGTGATTCATTAAAAAGTCTAGATCCCAAACATAAAATTACATATTAAAATCTCTTAATAGATAAAATTGAAGACTATTCCAAGTTGAAGTCCATTAAATAATATAGGATAAACATAATTTGAATTAGGTCACCACAAAAAATTCCCTCGGTGGAAAGGAATGAAATGTGTACCACATAGAAACTTGTTTCTCAAAATAACACACTACAAATTTACCATAATATATAGAGCCAAAGAATAGAATTTACATGGTAAAATGTGGACTACGTTTTCAAAGCACATTAACCAACTTCCAGATCATACCATGCCAAAAAGAGTATATCTCATTATGTTACAATATGAATGGGACCAGGATAAACACAACCAAATATAGATCATTACAACACAACATTGGAGCACACCAATCCAAATCATTAAAGCATCAAAAGAGAACCTCATCTAATTAGCCAAGGTATGTTGACATCAATGACAACCATTAATGACAAAAACAACAACATCACATTTGCAACAAGGGGAGGCTCACACTTAATTGAGATTATCTACACTAAACTAACAATAGATGATCCTTTTTTAGAATAGATGATCCTTTTTTACAAAAATCAAGTTTAATAAAAATTGATATCCAAGAATCTCATGAAAGCTCAAAGACTTGAACCATGACTTCTTATGAAGATCCAAGAATAGATATGGAATATACATGTAGATCAAAGACACCAATATATATACTACATCCCAACCACACAAACATAAAGCATGAAAGGAGCTCACAGATTAGAAGTTATCTCTTGTTTGAACATATAACACTATCTCTAAATACAATAAGCAACTCAAAGGCTTTGATATCGAGTTATAATACCTCTTATCAACATTGCATTACTCACAATCTACTCTAGATAATGTCGTCACATGACAATTCATTTCAACACAAAGATTAAAAGAAACTTGTTTCTTTTATTAATTACAATTTGATTTACAACTTAAACTCAAAGTTTTAAAGTGCTTCTCAAACTAGTAGAGTTTTTTTGCATTTCCAAAAGATGATTATTTATGATGTTAACTCTCATATTTAAAGAGGAGGGGCTAGGACCAAAGGGAGGGAGAGATAAAACTAACTTTGACTTATCCTAGAGTACATTCCTAATTGACTTTGACTTGTATTGTTATTACATGTAATTGTAATTTTTCATTTAACATGTAATAAGTCAAAACCAAATTATATAATACATGCAAAAAATAAACTATGTATCTGGAGACACGTCCCTATTGTCAACACTCTTTTCCAATGGAGTCTTCATATCTTTGCAAGGTGGCCTATTTCTCTAAACCATCTGGTCCCGACGTATGGAATCAGACATCCAGAATGAAGTTGTAGAATGGATTGGGAAGATTTAGAAAGTTGGAGAAATTATGATGAAAACCATGTACCATTGAAGAAAAACCTCAAAAAACACACAAGGGAGGGTCAAAATTAACTAAATGTGGGAGATATTGTAATTCAAGTTTTAATTTTAAGGTTTTTCTTCAACAATACATGGTTTTTGTTAGAATTTATCCAACTTTAGGAATCTTCAAATTCCATGATGCAACTACATTCTAGATGTCATTTTTCAAACACTAGGACCAGATGGTTCAGAGAAATAGGCTACTTGCGAAGATATGAAAACTCCATTGGTGAAGAGTGCTGACAACATGGGCTATAAGATCAAAGACTAAAAGATAAAATTTTAATCCCTCTTATCAACACCACATTATTCATAATCAACTCTAGATAACATCATCACATAAAAATTCATTTTAACACAAAAATTGAAAGCAATTTGTTTCTTTTATTAATTGCAATCTGATTAACATCTTAAAATCAAAGTTTTAAAGTGCTTTTCAATCTGGAAGAGGTTTTTTACATTTCCAAAAGATAAGTATTTACAATGATAACTCTCATGTTTATAGAGGAGAGACTATAAGAAAAATATATTTAAGTCATAGATTTCAATTGTGAGGAGAAATAGTCAGAGTGAGAGGAAGATCTCTCTCTCTCTCTCTCTCACACACACACACACATCACCCTCTCCCCCTTCTCTCTCTCTCTCTCTCTCTCTCTCTCTCTCTCTCTCTCTCTCTCTCTCTCTCTCTCTCTCTCTCTCTCTCTCTCTCTCTCTCTCTCTCTCTCTCTCTCTCTCTCTCTCTCTAGTTTTTCATAGGGCGCACGCCCTATAGTGCTTATGCACTATGTAAGAATATGGACTACATTTTTGTGTTTTTGCATATGGCGCACACGCTATGTAAGACTAAAAAAAATGATCTTATGTGTTAAAGATCTCATGAAAGAGGCCCACTTTTTCTGTATACTATCTGGTTTCTGTGTTTTATCTGACAAATATTCACTTTTCATGGTGTTGAAGGTGACAAAGAAGCATATTCTATCAATTTGCACCATCTTTTTGTTCAAAAATCAACATCGAATTGTGAAAGTTAATCATTCTTCACAGAAATTTATCGATTGAGGTAAATTTTTAATATTTTACATGTTAAATGTGAATAAAGAGTCTTTTGGTTTATAATTGGTATGATATAGACTTGTTGAATACATAGTTTGATATAATTGTAATAAATTTATTGTAATCAATTCATATGTATAAATCATCATCATGCTGAGGAAACGAGCAAAGACTTTAACACCGGAAGAGCATGAAAGAGAGAAAGAGAAGAAAAGGGAAAGAATGAGACAACTTTGTGAACAAAAAAAATTGGATACCATAGAAGAAGATTTTTCTTTGGATGAGGAACATGAAACATCAATACAAAGTAAGAGAGAATTGGAATTGGAAACAAAAAGACAACAAATGAGAAACTTGTGTGCAACGAGACAATTAAATTATGAAGATGTGGGCACATCATCTATGAGTTCCCTAGTTGAAGAGACATCATCATCCAATGTTGGAGGCACACCATTGTCTACTTCCAAAGGTGTGGGCACACCCTTGTATCATGTTGGAGGCACACCATTGTCTACATCCCAAGGTGTATGCACCCCCTTGTTTCATGTTGAAGGCACACCATTGTCTACATCCCAAAGTGGAGGTACAAAATTGTATCATGTTGAAGGCACACCATTATCTACATCCCAAGGTGTAGGCACAACATTGTGTCATGTTGAAGGCACTCAAGATAGTACACAATTCACACATTATGTTTTTGATGCTCCTAGAATTATGTATAAAAAGCCAAAATATTTGATTGATATTGATACTGACATTTTGCAAGGAATGCCTGACAATATTCCAAAGTGTACTTGTCAAAGAAATGCTAATCGTATTTGGAGATCATTTTTTGAGAATTTAAACATGACAGGAAGATGCCAACTATTTGTTGAAATGATGAGAAATCTAAAATTTAGGCCCATCATGAAGATTCTTGGGCTAAGAACGATGGATGAGTCAAGTGAAAAATATATTGTAAATAATCTAATGACTGCATATAAGAGTGTGGGTTCTACATCATGCATGAAAGATAGTAATGTCACACGACATGTACTTTCATCAATAATAGTAAGCTCTCAAATGAAGAAATCTTGACTCGTTAGAAAGACAAGAAAAACATTGAAAATAAGTAGAAAGTCTCTAATGAGAGCTTTGGGAAGGCGTCAAAGAGTGGAAGATCCAAATAACAATGAGTTATGGGCATTTTTCGGTAGACTACCGCGAAAAGATAAAGCAGTTGTTGAAGCTTTGAAATCCTTGATTGAATATTTTTGGAAGAATAACACATAGGTATCTCCTAATCAAAGAGATGTTGTAAGAAGGAAGATTGGTAGTCGAATTCATGTTCCACATCCAAAACATTTTTTGGATTCAACTCAGTCATAATTTTTTGCAAAATTTACGCATATGTATCCTCAAATTAAAATTAGTCAGAGATATTTTGAAATGTGTAAACCTTTTTATGTGAAGATAAATCACACATGCACAACTTGTTTTTGTAGGGTACATATTGAATTTTCTAACCGTTTTGAAGTTTATAACAATATATGTGTAGATTTGCACTCTAACAATATTTTGCACGATTGTAACATAAATTTCCCACCTAGATCTTCAAGGGAATTAATATCTACCATTTTACATAAAAGAGTGGATGGTCAACAATTTTACAAGCTCTCATGCTTGAATGGTACATGCATAGATTGCGGAGATTTGCGACATTTGCCAATTTGTCAACATATGGAGAGTACGCATGTAATCGGTAATGAAATAGTAGAATTTGGAAAATATAGGACCGTGATATACAATCTAAAAGATGGAAAAGAGGCTAAAAGATGTGATTTAGTAATTGAAAAAATTCCAGCGTATTAGTTCATGGACATTTTTTGTCAAAAAATTATTTGAGTATGCAAGGCATACACATACAGCGCGATGGTTGGATATGCAATTCAAGCTGTGCAAGGACACATTCCCACTTGATACCATTGTTTTAGTTGTGGCCTTTGCAGAGAACTACACACTACAACCATAGAATGAGGTGCAAGTAAAGCATTACAACTCTCAACAGGTTGCTATATTTGTTCATATAGAATTCATGCATTCACTTGACAGTACAAAGGAGAACAAAAAGATATTAAGGGAGTATCACTTTTATATCAGTGATGATCGCTCACATTCTACAGAGTTTGTACACGGTTGCTTTCAACTATTTTATGGTCATTTGGCTAACAGGGGCATAAAATATCATCAACATATCATATGGTCAGATAATTGTGCATCACAATTCAAGAATTCTCAAATGTTTTATTGGTTGTGTAGGATGCATAAGATTAATGGAATTCAATATATGTGGAATTTCACAAAGGTTGGTCATGGAAAGGGAGAGCATGATGGTGCAGGTGCATGTATTAAAAGAGCCTTAGCATGTGAAGAATTAAAGTACAAAGAGAAAGCAACATTGTCAGATGCGAATTGTATTGTCTAGTGGTGTAATGCTACAATGGGTCCAAGTAATGAAGGTGAGTCTATAGTTCATAGATTTTTTGGGTTGATGGATGAAACTAACATTGCACCATATGAGGATTATTGTACACTGATAGGATCGAGTGAGCTACACTCTTTTAGAAGTTGTAATGTAGGTTCATGGAGTATCCACACACAACATATGGTGTGCTTTTGTTCATCATGTGTAGATGAAGATTGGGATGGGTGTGAGTCAAAGGAATGGGTTGATGAATAGTATACACGTATTTTGAGTCCACTTGCCTTCTATCATCCCCATGAATCACTACAACTAACAGAAATGGAATCATCCATTGAATTTGATCACTTATATGATCTAGTACAACCAAGTAAATTTTCCACATACAAATAATCTCAAATTTAGTACTTTATCATAAATATTTTGTAAAATGATGTCCTCATTATGTTTATATCATTATACACCATGTTTTTTCTATTATTGCACCTGAAGACAATGAAGAAGGGACATATTATTATTTGTGTCATTGTGTTGAGGCAAAAAAGAAATTGGATCACTCGGTTATCAATGGTGAAAAATTAGAATACCCTATAGGATCAATGGTTGTAATTGGTACATAGCTTAGACGGTATGCTATGAAGAACCCTAGGTTGTGGTTGTTCAAGGATTGGGAGACACATAGAAAGATTCTTCATTATTCAAACCTCGTCTTTGCATCAAATGTCCACTTGATCATATATGGGGCAAGACCGCATAATAAAACTCTTTGGAAGGTTTGTGAGTCAGACCATGAGGCAATACTTGAGACAATCAAGGGTAGGGCAGATCCAATTGGTCATTGGACTAAATGGAGATATAAAATATTGTAATGTCAAATTTATATAGCACTGTAAATTGGGTGGACTATAAATTGCTCATGCATTACCTCGTATGTATAGCGAGAAGTTTGTAAGATTTAATGACAACCTTTATCTTCTATTTTTTGGGGCAATACCAAAGGTTTTCTTTGCTTAGCTCTTTCCTTCAGTGATCCTAATGAGCTAAGTTGTAAAAACATTTCTCATTATTAATAAAAAAAAACTTTATGATGTTATGGCAATGACTTGCAGACACATAATACTTGGAAGGCCATGGAAGAGTCGTAAGGAACCAACTCGATTCAAGGATGCACTATCTCATTTCCTTTCCAACTTCTCCCTCTCTAAAATGGAAGGTTTACATTTTGATTTATCCAGATTAATACATTTTCTTCCATTACTAGGTTTTACCTTCTTCCCTTGCAGCTGTTCTATTCCTTATTTCACACATTTTCCCTTTTCAAGTCTAGATGCCTTTGCTGGAAAATTGGTGACAAAATCATTGCATAAGACTTGTATTTTCTTATTCATACGTGATGGAAGGCTATTTTGCACTTGTCCTCCTTTAAAATACTTGTAAGGACTACATTCTTTGACAACAAGGAAAATATGGACATTAAGTTTAATTTTGTTTTTACTATCATATACCTGCTCAAAAATGTAGGCATCTCCATCCTCAAGATTATTGGCATTGAAAAATATCTCCATCCATGAATCAAGGAAGCTTCAGGGAGATCTTAGAGGAATCATACATGTCATTCCCTTCTGTTAGGATCCATAAGAGTCACCATTGTTCTTTCTCTTGGTAATTTGAGTTTATCTACAAATGTGTTTGGTGTTGTCTGCAGAATAAAATTTCACATAAAATAAGCAACATTACCTTAAGAACCATCTAAACATTGTTATTAAAAAACACGTAACAAAACACAAAAACCCAAAATATCCTTTAGACAATAATAGATTGGCTTCTTGAACCCCTGTCAAATAGACTTGCAAAGTATAGGAGACTGTAATATAATAGAGATTGTTGAATATCACCCCAGATTTGAAGATAATATTTCTAAATACAAGCTGGCATAGAGAGAGGCCGAGGAATCTTACAAGCCTAAAATGTCGGTATACACTATATGGCCTCATAATTACTAAGCCAAAGGGGTTTTCTAATTCGAAATACTTAGTAGCCTCCAGTGCCATTTTATTTTCTATTGCGTTAACAGGACGTCTGCTAGAAAAATTATGATTGCGCATCCCTCTGCTCATCTCTTCAATTTTTGTTTTTTTTAGATTTCACCATTTGACGTTCCTTTTCGGTAAGAGATAGGTGGAAATGTTCACGAATCTCGGAAGAATGGCCTACATGCAAATAAAAACTTGTGGTTATTCATATGGTAAGTTTAGAGTTTCCCATAATTTGGGAGAAACGAGTTTGGAAAGACTTTAATCTTTCATTGAGGGAAAATATTTTACTTACATTGAGAAGAAACCTTAGGTTTTTTCACTTCATTTTCAGCGTCTTCTATTGATTTTGTTTTCAAATCAAAAGATAATTTTTTGTTCATCAAGTGATTAGAACTCGTCGGAATAGCACTTGTGGAAGGATCAAGCCATTTCCTCTGTGACTCAAAATCACTCTGGATCTTCTCAGAATGAAAAATAGAAATATCTTTTTCACAACCATTCTTCCCATATATCTGAACTCTAAAATACATCCCACGGATGTATTTAAATACTAAAAAAATCCCCAAACTCTATCATATGTTGATATACGAAAATTTCCCAGCCCATGCCAAAAAACTCAATTCTAGTGCTTGTACTACATAATTTGACACCCCACCATTCACCAAACTCTCTCACCAAAAAACCCTGGTTCCTAGGGTCATAAACCTAGGGTCTATTCAAGAAGACCTCCACAACCCTCTCCAGATCAATCCAATGGTTCTAACACACCATATTGGATATGAACATTCATGTTCCTTCACCAAAAACCTCCACCCTTAAGTGCATTCACTCCCATGCCCAGTCATTGTCCCTAAAACCAGTCTATTCCTTCACCTTCTTAGCAAATAAAATAATGATTCAAATGCATGGAAATGTAAATAATAAACACAACAATGTATTTAATTTACTGCCCTATCCAAAACACGTTCTAGTCAAGCATATGAAATTGTTGTTTCATTAACTGTTCACCTAGAGCCTCCAATATGTCAAATCAGCCTTTTTCTCCAAATCTGTCCAAACAACTAAAGGAACTCTTGATTGTTTTAGATACCCTTTTGGGTTCTATAAATCCTACCCAAACCCCAAGATAGACTCCTTTGGACCATCTAGTAGATCCAATACCTTAGCAGTCACCAACTACGCCTAATTCCATCACCATTACAAAGAAACTCATAGATATATTCACTCCCCCAACATTCCAACCAAGAAATAGTCTTTCATAAGGTTTAAAAACAAAAAAAATTCAAGTTTTTAAGGTCTCAACACCTACCCATTCTTCTAGCCACCAAACCCTTGTTTCTAGGGTCACACAACTAGGGCCTACACAAATGGAACCTTACAACTTCTTCCAGATCAAACCAGTTGATCAAAAACATCAGTATGGACCCCAAAATCCATAATCCACCATAAAAACATCCACTCTTAAGGATTTACACTCACCAAAATGAGTGGTGCCAAAACAGGGCTCTCCCAATCACTAACTATGACCCCAAATCCAGTCACTGTCAAGAACACCAGTAATTTCCTCTAGAAAGATAAATAACAACCAAGACAAATTCTTTACATCATAGACCAATCCAAATCACATTTTATGAAAATATTTTAATTCATTGGCCTTAGGCTGCACTTTGAGTTGAAGTGTCCCTCAAGGTCCCTTTAACCTGAAATCTATTATCTTTATAGGGTCATATATTGGAGCTCGTGCAAGGTAGCATCAATTCGTCAGGTGCTACGAGACTGTGTTTCCAGGGCCTACAATAAATTTTCTTAGTTTTTAGAGATTCAAGTTCATTTAAATTTGGCATCACATTCTCAGTCGATGCCAAATCTCATAGTGTTCCTCAGTTGAAACAACCAACATTGCGTATCTTTCAAACCGTCGGTCGTAGCATTAAACCATCTATTCCAACAACTTTGAGTGGTTGAGTAAATGCTAGTGGCAACCTCATTTTCCACACATAGTCATTCAAACACAGCCGATGACTTCGGGCAGAAGTGTCCCTCAAAGTCCCTTCAACATGAAATCAGCGATATTTACGGGGTCATATCTCAGAGCTTGTGCAAGGTAGCATCAAGCCATCAGGTGGTATGGGACCATATTGCTGGGGCCTACAATACCTATCTCAGTTTTTAGAGATTAAATTTTCCAACACATTCTTGGTCGATGTCAAAACTCAAAGTGTTCCTTAGTTCAAACAACCAACATTGCATATCTTTCAAACCGTTGGTTGTAGCATCGAATCATCTATTCCAATAGCTTTGAATGGTCAAGTAAACACTAAGGGAAACTTCATTTTCTACACACATTCATTCAAATGCCACCATCGACTCTAGGTTGAAGTGTCCCTCAAGGTCCCTTCAACATGAAATCAATGATCTTTATAGGATCATATCTTGGAGCTCGTGCGAGATAGAATCAAGCCATTAGGTGCTAAGAGATCGTATTGTTGGGGCCTACAATAGCCTGTCTCATTTTTCAGAGATTCAAGTTCGTTTAAATTTGGCAACACATTCTTGGTCGATGTCAAAACTCAAAGTGTTCCTCAGTTCAAACGACCAACATTGTGTATCTTTCAAACCATCGGTCATAGCATCGAACCATCTATTACAACAACTCTAAATGGCTTGGTAAACGCTAGGGGTAACCTCATTTTCCACACACAATCATTCGAACACCGTTGACCACTTCGAGCCAAAGTGTCCCTCAAGGTCCCTTCAACATGAAATCAATGATCTTTACAGGGTCATATCTCAGAGCTCGTGTGAGGTAGCATTGAGTTGTCAGGTGCTACAGGACCGTGTTTCCATGGCCTACAATAGCTTGTCTCAGTTTTTAGATATTTAAGTTTTTTAAAATTTGGCAACACATTCTCGGTCGATGTCAAAACTCAAAGTGTTCCTTAGTTCAAATGACCAACATTGCGTATCTTTCAAACCGTCGGTCGTAGCATCAAACCGTCTGTTCCAATAGCTTCGAATGGTCGGGTAAATGTTAGGGGCAACCTCATTTGCCACACACAGTCATTCGAACACCGCCGACAACTCTGGGTCAAAGTGTCCCTCAAGGTCCATTCTACATGAAATCAATGATCTTTATGAGATCATATCTCAGAGCTCATGCTAGGTAGCATCAAGGTGTCGAGTTCTACAAGATCGTGTTGCTGGGGCCTACAACAGCTTGTCTCGATTTTTAGAGATTCAATTTCATTAAAATTTGGAAACACATTCTCGGTCGATGTCAAAACTCACAGTGTTCCTTAGTTAAAATGACCAACATTGTGTATCTTTCAAACCATCGGTCGTAGCATTGAACCATCTATTCCAATAGCTCTGAATGGTTGGGTAAATGCTAGTGGCAACCTTGTTTTCCACACACGGTCGTTCGAATACCGCCGACCACTCTGGGAAGAAGTGTCCCTCAAGGTCCCTTTAGAATGAAATTGACAATCTTTACATGGTCATATCTCAAAGCTCGTGTGAGGTAGCATTGAGCTATTAGGTGCTACAAGACCTTATTGCTGAGGCCTACAATAGCCTGTCTTGGTTTTCAGAGATTCAATTTCGTTAAAATTTGGCAACACATTCTCGATCGATGTCAAAACTCAAAGTGTTCCTCAGTTCAAATGACCAATATTGTGTATCTTTTAAACCGTCTATTCCAACAGTTCTGAATGGCTGAGTAAACACTACTGATGTAACCTTGTTTGGCACACACAGTCATTCGAACACCACCGAACACTCCGAGGTGAGCAGGAGGATGAGTGCAAATATGTATTTAGATGCAAAAGGTCTTGTGGTCCATTTTAAAATTTGATCATGTATTTGGATCATGGAATATTATTTGGACCATGTATTGATCATATTGTAACCCAATCTTAAATGTAAGCCTTAATGGCACTGATAAGCCTAAAAGGTACCTAGGGGTCACTAGGAATGGTTATGAATTGATCCTAGGTTAGGGGTTGATGGAAATAACCTATAAGGGTCTATAAATATGTATTAAGGCCATTATAGCCTTTACATAGTGTTAAAAGCACTAAATGTGAACAATCTTGTAAATTGCCTCTATTGGCAATATAGGCCAAATAGGGCTTAATTGGAGTTAGTAGGGGTTAGTAGGAGTTCTAAGTTACTTTGGTTTGTAAAGGTTGTCTCTAAACCTTTTATAAGTAGTTAGAGTGGGAAAAGGGTGTTGGGTTGTTGAGTTGAAAACTAATTATAGTGTTTGTCATTAACAATCAGTCAGTTAGGGGATAGTTAGAAGTTGGTTTGTAGGTTCCAGTCAGTCTTTTGGAAGATTAGAGTCTATTTGGAAGGGATCCACATGAGTGGACACAGCGAGAATGTTGTTGATTTGAAATGGATTGAGTTTGTATTAGCTTGAATAAATAAAATCTAAATTTCTCTACACATTGGTATTCCACTAGCCTACAGGTACAATCAACAACAATGAACTATTGTAGTTGATCTAAATGTGATCCTTGTTTAGTTTGATGTAGGATCGTTTATTTGTATTTGTTTTGACATGGCTATAATATATTTTCATTACCTTCATCATTGAAAACACAAAGGATTTAACTGGTGTATTGATAGTGATTGGTACAGGGGTACAGTCAGCAACTAAGGGTTGAAATTCCCTAAAATGTAAGGGCATTCCCTAAAATGTAAGGGCACTCCCACCCTAGGTTATTGACCCTAGAAAGAAGGGTTTATTGATTTGGGAGTTTGATGAATGGTGGTACTTTAAGAGTTTGAAAATCTTGTGTTTTGGAAGGTCTAGGAAGACTGTTTCAAGTCTTTGAGTCTTGGAGATAAGCGGGGATAAGAGTTGCTTCTTTGAGCAAGGGCTAATTAGGCTTAGATGGAGAACTAGAGGGTGGAGAAAGTCTTCACCAGTCAAATGGTAGAAACCAGAGGTTGTTAGGAGTTTAATAAATTTGAAGAGGGTATTTGAAAATGTAAATACCTTGCTAGGCTGTTTGGGGATTTTGTGAGTAAATTGTTGATTTCAGGGTGTGAAGGGTTATTGGACAGGCTTGGAAAGGCTATAGAAGAGAAATGGTTGAAGTTGAGTTGATGGGAGTGAATGGGAAGTTGAAACATGGTAAATAGACCATGATAAGATGATTTATGGTGTTGGGAACAAGGTGAGAGGTCTAGTTGTATTTTTGGCATGGTGGAGACACTAGGTACACTAGGTGGCCTAGGATAGAGTTGATGCTAGAAGGCATTGGAACAAGGAAACAAGGAAGTGAATTTGAGTAGTATGGTTGTGGGAGTGACTTATGCAGTTAGAGAACTCAACTAGATCCTTGACTGAGGTTAATTCCTTGAGTGGATTCCAAGTTGTTTGTAGAATCCTCAAGTTGAGTTAGTCTCCTTAGGGTGATAGTGAATGTTGTCAAGTTAGTCTCCTTAGGGTGACAGTAACAATATACATCGATAAACATACAAGCATAACTATAAGGCATGGTAAATTTACAAAGCATAAGACATTCACATAAACATACATTAGTATACATCAATACACCAAACACATTAATTGCATACCTAAAACATTAAAAAAAAAAAATTTGTAGGGCATGAAGCCAAATATATATGTCCAATAATGTCATACATTGAATATATTCAATACAGTTAAACTAGCTTCCTCAAAGCCAAATGGATGTACAACGTATCACTTATACAATATACAAAAAATATGTTCACTAATGCCATATAGGCATACAATCTACATCCCTAATCTAGTCCTTTCCCACCAGGGGAAGAAAACAAATCTTGAACTTTCTTCGATTGTCGCGTTGATGGAGATGCAATGGATGTTGTAATATTTCTAGTGCGCTCACTTGTCCTCCTGTCTAGACTCTTCTGTAGCTCGAGTTGATAAAAAAAATTTAAGCATCAATAACTAATATACATCAAAATTGAATTATACAATGACATAAAATAGAATATTTGCTTACTGCTAGCAAATAGTCACTATGTACATCCATCGAAGGTGCATACTGACGATCTGGAGTAATAAGTCCCTACAACAATGATCAAAATAATAATTAAAATACATATATGAATATCATTATAAAATTCAATACAAACTATTAAAATAATAATTAAAATTAAGCGATCTCTTTCATACCTCAGTCAGTGCTTTAGAACTAGCTATCGCTGCAGCTACTCCATGATCCAAAGTATCATGAATAGAAGGAGGAGTCTCTGATGTCAATAACTGAAAATGAAACAAAAAAAGTATTATGCAGTTATCAAGATTACATATTTTTTTTTACAACCCTACTAATGAGTAAATGATACCTCCGTGAAGGTTCCATCGCATCCTTCGATGTGCGGTGTCAATGTCGAAGCTCCAACATTCAACTAGTGCACGTGTACATGAAAAATTATAAGATAACCATTCATATAAGAACATACTATTGACATGTTAATTATAATACATTATTACATATATACATGTGGACTTAATGATGATGTCACAAAGCCAAGTGAGAGAATGTGATCATCATGCCTCTGGATTTTGATCATAATTTGTCTAGTAATTTAGTTATTCATTCATTTATTAATTAGATATAATCAAGTAAATCAAATTAACATGCAAATAAAGGTACCTCAAGGAAAGTGGCAGGATGCTCTTCGTTGTATGTTGTGAATGTTGATGGTCCACCAGTGAACGTCTAATGCACATGCACAATAAGTTATGATACAATTATTCATATAATTACATAATAATCAAATATATTAAATAAAATGTTTTATTCGATACATACTTGTGGAATTGACGACGATGTGTAGAAGGGGACAAGAGGATCATTGCCACTGCCACCGCCACTGACACTCTTGCCCTAAAATTTGATCATAATCAATAGATACTAAATTAATTAGTTATTCTTTTATAAATGAAATATGATCAAAGCAATTTAATGAACTTGGAAATATTTACCTGTGTGTCGATGCCAAATGTCATATTTAGAAAATCGTTAGTCGTTAGTCTAGAATCCTCTTCCTCTCTCTCAGTAGTACCAAATATGCACAACGATCCACATGAGTGACAAATATGCCCCCTTGAAGATTGACCATGGTCACCCTCAACTAAAGGAGTGGCACATTGAATGAGAGTCTATGTCAGAGCACTAATCGTGCCTAGTGTGTCCACCTCTACATGTTCCTTCACAACAAAAGGAATACTAACATGATCCACATGTGGCTTTCCAATAGGAACCCTAGGTATGTTAGGGTCCCGATGTGCCCCCGTTCTATCAAATTATGACCCCCCTCCTCTACCCTAAGAATCTAGATAGTCAAAATAATTTGGCACCTCCTTGAGTACAAACTCACAATAGAGTTTCCTCAAGAAATATATAGGAACCTCATGATTGTTACAAGGAGGGGAATCAAAGACCATCCACCATCTCTCCCAAAAGTTGTTTTTAATGTCTTCATTTAAGCACCAATGAATTGGGAACCTCCTTGTTGTAGTTCTAAGAGTATATGTGTCCCTTGGTTTTTTAAAGAGTTTGCAAATGTAATCTTTTGTGATTTTTTTCTTTTTTATGTCCGCATAAGATAATTTATTTGCATAATATTGTTTTTTTTCTTCTCTTTTATCCTGCCATAAATTAATTTGCCCACTCACCGAGCCTACGTGGGTCAAGATTACTTCCAATGATTTTGCAAGTCTTTCCCTTCCAGGATTTGTACCAATAGAATCTTTTAACCTCCTAATTAAAGATTCTAATTCTTTTTTTCCCTCTTTCAATTTGGTTGATCAAAATTTCTTATGTTCCAGGAGGAGGTTTCTCAATTGGTGGAGGCAATTAAGGTTCATTTTCTTGGTTATTTTCATTTTTTTATTCATTCATTTCTTCATGAGGAGATGGAGGGTTTGGTTGAGGGAGATTATTTCTTCCTAGCAATTAAAAAAACTAGATTTTAAAATCTTAATTACACACAAATTTTAACAAAATAAATTGCTTCAAAATTGAAATTTTAAAACAAAGAAGAGACATGGGCTATAAAAACACTTACCTCTTCTTCCGGATCAAGCTTGACGACGTTGTGGAGCCATTCTCTATGAAAATTGATGGATCAATGCAAAGAAATGAATTGCACAAGCAAATGGATTCTATGTGCATGCTTCAGAAGGCCTTCTTAGCTGTAAACACGCATTTGTGGAAAGAAAATGGGCTTTCCCAAACGCTGAAAACACTTTATAGTGTTTTCACAAAGCGCGTGCGCCCCATAGGGTGCATGTGCTATGTTTTATGCTTTTAAAAAGCATGTGCGCCCTATAGGGTGCACATGCTATGCTTTAGATGCTTGGGCAACCCAAGCTATAGTGCGTGCACCCTATAGGGTGCACACGCTTTAGTGCATACGCACTATGGTCGATGGGGGACCAAAAAGCAAAGTGGCACCTTTTTGGTCCCCCATCTTTGTGCATATACCTTGTGGGAGAGATACAATTAACTTTAATTTATTCAACAACATAGTCAACTACTTGAATTTGACTCATACTATTGTTACATGTAATTATAATCTTTCATTTTACATGTAATATATGTTAAAACCAAATTATATAATGCATGCATAAAATAATCTAAGTGTTAAGAGACACGTTCCTATTGCCAACACTCTTCTCCACTGGATTCATCATATCTTTGCAAGGAAGCTTATATCTCTAAACCATTTGGTCCTAATGTATAAAATTTTACATATGGAATGGAGTTGTAGCATGGACTTGGAAGATGTTTGAAGTTGGATAAATTATGATGAAAACCATGTACCATAAGAGAAAAACCTAAAATATGCACCAAGGAAGGTCAAATTTGATTGAGTCTAGGAAATATTGTAATTCGAGTTTTAAAACCAAAATTAAAGTACACATGCAAAAGGGACATGTTAATTGGGGTTTCAAAACCCAATTGACAAGTTTAGGGGATGATGATGATACATGTTGATTGGGGTTTGAAGCTTGGTCAACATTTGCAAAGGTGAATACCATGTAATCGTGGTTTGAAAATATGATTATATATAAGTGACCTGCAAGGTCATACAAATTAGGGTTTAAAACCTGATTTTCAACTTTGGAGGGTATGATTTGCAAATTGGGTTTTAAAAATCTAGTTTGCAACTAGTAGTTGCAAACATTATTGTAGTTTTTAATTGGGTTTCAAACCTTGATTGACAAGTGAACATGTAAAGGTAACATGAGCTAGTCAAGTTTTAGAACCCAACCAACAAGCAATGTAAGGTGGTTAAGTTGTCGGTTGGGTTCTAAAGCCCAATTGACAAGTTGGTAATGTAGAGGTGTGGTGCCATGTTGGTCCGGTTCTAAAAACATGTTGATCACAAATTGTATCTTGTAATCAAGTTTTCAAACCTTAATTACAAGTTGTCAATGCAAAAGGAGACGACGATGTTGAAAGAGGTTTAGAACCTAATCAACAAGTTGTTATGCAATGGAGGACTTGCAAGGACAAGATTAAAACCTAACTCTGCAAGGGTTACATTTTTTTGAACTCCTTGATCACTTTGTGAAAATAAAAAGATAGGATGGCAATCCCAGAAAACAAACTTTCTAAGGAATCCAATCACATGCAAGAAAATTCAAGGATTACCTTGAAATATGTGCCTAAAGAGCATAAGATACAAAATCTAAAATTTGTGTAGTGTTGTCCCATGATTTCGGTCAAGTTGAAATCAGGGATAATACATGTATCTCTACTTCTCTTTGTTTCTCTCCATCTATATTTCTCTTCCTCCCCATCTCCCCCTCTCCACCCTTTGTCTCTCCATATACCTTTCTCTATTTATGATGTCTCTGTTTTGAAATAGAAATTAATAATAAATAATTATTAAATAATGAGATTTTTAATTAATGTGATTAAGGAGAATTGCTAAGGGTACCATATTGCTAGTACCTTCCCAAGGTTGCAATTAAGGGAGAATCGTAATGGGCACCCTGTTGCAGTGACAATTAAGGGAGAATTGCTATAAGGTCACCCTACTGCACTACGATTAAGAGAGAACCGCTAAGGGAACCCTATTGCACTGCAATTAAGGGAGAACTGCTAAGGGAAACCTATTGCATAAATAGATAAGGGAGAACCACTAAAAATACCCTATTGGAGTGACAATTAAGGGAGAATTGCTATAACGACACCCTACCATGCATTAATTAAGGGAGAACCTCTAAGGGAACCCTATTACTGAAATAGATAAGATAGAATTGCTAAGGGCACCCTATTGTAGTGATAGTTAAGGGAGAATCACTATAAGGGCACCCTATTGCGTTGTGATTAAGGGAGAACTGTTAAGAGCGCCCTATTGTAGTAACAATTAAGAGAGAACCACTATAAGGCACTCTATTGCATTGTGATTAAGGAAGAATCGTTAAGAGCACCCTAGTACAAGGTAGAGATTACATATCTTTGAAAGAGGAAATTCTTAATGAATGTTGAAAATGTATAATTGCTTGAGGGAAAACAAGTTGAAAGAGAATGAACTATAATGTTCTTGTTTTGAAATAGAAATTGATAACAAATATTTATTAAATAATAATTTTTTTAATTAATAAATAATAATAATAATAATAATAATAATATTAATAAATAAATTAATAATAAAATATAAATGACCACGTATAGTAAATGATTAAATTAAATTATATAATAAATAAGAAAATAATAAATAAGTAATAATATGAGCCCAAAACGTTGATAGAGATACTAAGGCGACAATCATTACGTAGACCCTAAAAATGGAAGAAGACTCACAAAATATGTTTGACCATTATCCACTAAGGATGAATATGTTATTTCCCTTCATTAAACGAAGGTAATGAACAAGCATTCAAACCTATGGATAAAGGCACGTAGGAAACACCTCAGCAAGGATAGTCCAAGTGGGGTACTTATGTCAATAGAATTATCGCAAGAATCATACGCAGAATCATGAGTACTGCTAAAGTCTCCCTCACCCACATGATTTCATAAAGGATATTTTATGTTGAGCATAAATAATCAAATAACAAAGACAAATTAATAGTTGGAATAAAGGTAGCGAGTGTACACGTCAATTTCACGGACAATAGAAAATAAAAGCGATCAAGATAAGGGTTCATTATCAGAGATAATAATAAGCATATATACTAATTAAGAGATGTTACTATTAACAACAATTATATCGTCTTGAATGTGATTGAGTGTATTATGAAGAGGCACAAACTATATAATCCCAAACAACAATTATAATTTAGTAAATGTTAAATAATGAGAAAGGTGACGCTTCATCATTTATGAGGGGATGTGACCTTTGCATGTGAAAGCTATAAAGAGGTCATCGATCTTTCTCAAAGAAGGGACAATTCACCATTCGGTCATTTTGGCATCTATTCTGCAAACTCAAGTAGAGGGCATCTACTCAACAATAGGAGATCAATTATATTTATATCTAGAGAAGATTTTAGAGATAGGGATTGGGTCAATATATTCATATCAATAAAATCTATTCTGGATTCAATTGTGTTTGTTTTTCGCATCAACATTTCGGATCACACTCCGTGTCTCCATTTTTACCATCCTTGCTCTCTCTATTCTTGATGATGGATCACGGAGTGTGATCCGAAACGTTGATGCTAAAAACAAACACAATCGAATTCAGAAACACAATTGTAATTAAATATGGATTGTGGAAATCTGATATTATTAAAATCCATTCTTTCACACTTGTCAATACAAGTTTACAACTTAAGCAAGTATAGGGTAAGTCGTATTACTCTTATCCTATTCAAATTGATCTTTTTACATCAGCAATTGTCTGCATACTTCCATTACCATTCATTGCACCTAATACAAGATATAGATATATCTATATCTATATCTATATAGAAACTTGTCAAACGTTTTTGAGTTGATTTGTCAAGCATTTTCCTGGGTTTGCTCATCAAACATTTTTATGGTTAACTTGTTAACCGAAATTGTAAACTCTCTATAAATAAGCGACCGTGTAATGTAAAATGGATCAGACTGCAATTTGCTCTTCACTGGATAATAAAATAAGTGGACGACTATTTTTGGTGTATGTAGCCCAATTTGGGTGAACCATGTTAAATCTGTGTGTTATTTATTTTTCTGTCTTCTCTATTTTCTGCATTATCTTAATATTGTTTATTGTTCATATTTGCCTAAACCCTAATATTTTATAACAACCATCAACTATAGGCTCAAGCATTCACTTGTTTCCCAACAAACTATGACAAGTGCTTTTTTCAATTGCTCTTGCCAATGATAAACTTGTGCATCGAACATACACATCCCTTGTGTTTAATATGTTGCAAAGCAGATTTCACATTTGAAAGGGTAGAAAATCAAAATTATTCAATACTTATTCATATCTCTAGTATATCAAAATGAAGGTGAGTTTATAAGTCTAGATTGCTATTCATAAATAATTTGGGTTCTAGGATTCATGTCGAAGTTATAATTGATAGATAGTTTCTGCTCAAAATATGCATAAATTGATAGATAGTTTATGTTCAAAATATGCATAAAATGGTATTACAAGTGACGACTAAGGATAGAAAAAGTAAGAGAAAGGCCCTCAAAGTGGTTGTCGTGATGTACTTCCTCTTCACTATCAAATCCCAACCTTTGAAGATATATTAGACGAATATACACTCGATCTCATTAATAACACAAATATATAAAAAATAAATCAAAATAGTTTTAAGTAAGCCTTTTAAATTAGAAAAAAAAAACAAACTTTTCATCGATCTAACATGTGAAAGAATTTTCTACACCCTTCAAATATCAACTCTAAAATTACCCTTCATTACAATTTTCCTTAAATTATGAATTAGACGCTTTTTTTTCAAGTGCTTTTTGCTTTTTCAAATGCCTGACAAGCGCTTTTTTAACGTTCTTTTTTAAAAAAAATGCACGCGCCAACGGTAAACTCGTTCTGCGAATATCCAAGATTTCTTTGCCTAGATTGCTATTCATAAATAACTATAGATAGTTTCTGTTCAAAATATGCAGAAACTAGTACTACAAATGGCGATTGAGGACGAGAGAAGCAACAGAAAGGCCCTCAAGGCGGTTTGGAGGGTATACTGCTTTTTCCTTTTCGCAATCAAATCCCGAACCTAGACTTATTAGGCAATGTAATCTGATGAATGAATGCTTTCATTCCAGGGGTGGATTTCTGTGGCTGCAGACGTGAGGCAAAAGAAGATCACTGTGATTGGGGAAGCAGACCCTGGTTTTTGTTGCGCAGAGTTCGTGAGCGTGGGGCCTTATAATGGTGAGGCAAAATGATATTATGGGTTGGTTTTTGTTTTAGTATAACGTTTAGAGTATTGCTAGTGATGAGAATGGTAACACTGAATTCTCATATAGGGCTTTCATAGCATGATCTTTGACCTCTGTTTTCAAGGGATCTCGATGCACCGTTCACTAAATTTTTATGTAGTCACGAGAATATTAATTGGGAGTGATGAGAATGCTAACATCTTATTATTATAAAATGATTTGGTTTCAGGTGTCACATTTTTCAGAATGATAACGAGGAGAGGAATTCGAACTTCTTCTGAATATGTGGCGCTGTAAAGGGTTATTTTGTGGAGATTGAAGGTGCGAGGTTTAAACTACTCTTAAAATGTATAATGTGTTAAATAGAGGAATACTCATTTCAAAATCGACGTCGATTCCACATTTAATGTTGTCTTTGCGTAATATACCTGTTCAGGCAAAATTTACTGGTAATGCACAAGTTCTGTTAGAACCCTATTTGAATGACCTCGAATGACACGTTACTAGGTATATTTAAATTCTTTTAGTGCTCCTGCATGTGTTTTATCGTTATTATAATTTGCATTTGACTGATTGGAATAAAAGAATTTTCCCCGTCTTCATATTCTTGTCACTATCACAACCATGCAAAACAAGGAAGCTTAATAAGGCGACCCCTGAAGTCGGTTATTTACAGACAAAACCCTTGGGCCTGATGGTTTTTTAACACCAACTCCATCAGAAAATTTAGCATTCTATAAAAAGAATTTATCTGCAATAGGATTCTAGTTATGCAAGTCACACAGAATTCATCCTGTTCAGTCACACTGAAAAGATAAAACAAATCAATCACAGCCTGAGAGATGAGAAAAAGATCAACTAAAACTGTAATGCGCCCTTTTAATTAATTTAGCTTACGTGGTTCACATCCTTATTTTCCCAATGACAATATAAAATATTTTAATAAAGGTGTCACGGGTTAGGAAAATAGAAGTGACAAATAAAATAATTATAAATAATAATAAAATAATAGCTTATTGTGGCATAGGTTTCTCAAAAGAGGAATCTGCCGTGAAGAAACTGTCATAGAAAATAGCCACCGAGAAAGAATGAACCCAGAAAATCCCATACATAAATGGCTACAAACAACCTAAATTTAATTAGCACTGCCCTTTAGTACCGTATTCACAAAACTGTTAGACGGAATAACATCTCCATCCACAGGACACAAAGGATTCAACTTAGGACATGGTAAAACATAGAAGAGTGCACAATAAATGCATTTTCCATCCCACCTTTAGATTTTTACAGCAGTTTTCCCCCAACTATAAGAGCAAATTAACTCTATTAATATACAACGAAAATTCAGACCAAAATCAATAATTCAAATGAAACTAAATATTAACTGAACCTTAGCTAAATAGGAGCAGAGAAGAGAAAATTGACAAGCTGAACTTCCCTGCCTTTATTTCTAACCCTTGAACAATCTTACTTCATCCTGCCTTGGTTACCATGAACAGAAGCAGAAGCCTCCCTACCACTAAGATGGATGCCTATGTAGAAATGATTAGGAGTACAGATGTAGGCTTGGAGTTATGAGTTATATCCCAAACCCTAAAGACATAGCATAAAGGAAGATCTCTTTAATCAAATGAATGTTTCAAAGCAACAAAGTGCAGAGCAGTGATAACACTAACCCAAGAGAAATCTATTCTGAA
Organism: Chamaecyparis obtusa; assembly: GCA_027943335.1. Taxonomy (NCBI): domain Eukaryota; kingdom Viridiplantae; phylum Streptophyta; class Pinopsida; order Cupressales; family Cupressaceae; genus Chamaecyparis; species Chamaecyparis obtusa. The sequence goes on along the minus strand of BSBK01001313.1, from coordinate 268,280 downwards.
GCAGATATCCTCTCATTAATCTGTAAATTTAATTGAACATAAGTTAAAGAAACGAACTTCCATGCATGGAAAGATAAGAACTGGCTTATCAGAGGGAGTTTCAAAATAAAATCTGGCCAAAAAAGTTACTTTTATCTCTTCAAGAAGATAGATCAGCAGTTTTTGAGGGGAATCTTGGTTCTAAAAAATGAGGTCTTTCTATAAAGCCATGGGAACGCCTGTTGTTTTTTTTCCCAAAATTTATCATTGGATGCCCTTCTTTGTTTTTGCTTGAGCAATCTACTGCTGGAGCATTGCAAGAAGACAAATTCTCACTGCAGTCAGTGGTCCCATAGGTAAACTTACATCTTCTTGAGCCACATAAAAACAATATCATGTTTCTAATGAAAGTTTGCCCATCTATTTGTTTTTATATTAAAGTGATCAAATATAGAGCAACTTAAGAGTTGACATGAAAACCAGCATAAAAACCAAGTTCAACTAAGGAAAACGTTCCTACTAGATGTAATGTCCCCAACTAGTGATTACCTGAATTTTGTCCTAGATTCATAAGTCTGCAATATAGTTCATCATTTTAAAAATATGTATGTGAGTAACTTTGTGGATAGACAAATAAATACATGGATTTAATAGCAAATATATTACATAGAATGATAAATGTGTCTTCTACCCATAACCAATCATGGATTTGGTTTGGTAGGAAAGCCTCAAGAGGGCACCTGTAAACTGCTCAACCCAACTAAGCCCAAGAGCGTGCAGCGTCCCACTATAACAACTCACCTCTTGGCCCACAGGAAGCAGGAACGTCCCACTATGACAATTCCATCCCTTGGGGTGGCCTACTTAGCTTGGGAGAACTGGCGAACTGCAATTTTCTAACTTACTTCCTCCATTCACCCGGATTGATTACGAGGTAAGATCACATACACATATATAAATAATGTAATAAAGGTAATCCAGTCACAATTTATTTGTAACGTTTCTGTTTTGTTCTTCATATATATATATATATATATATATCACATAATAGTTCCTTACCTTTAATAGATTTCAGTTATAACATCCTGTAAATCAATATTTCCTCATGGATAAATTCCAGCAGATTTTGCAATCACATGATGCTTGCCAGCAGTATTATATTTTGTTCCCTCTTATGAGTTCTAATAATACTCCACATCCTCTGATTTGATCCCCAGTTTGATTGCTAACTTATACCTTGTTGATCAAAGGTAGTGGTTGTGTTCTAAGAGACATGTCCATAATTGCATCTCTTCAATATGCAGATTGGTTTGTATGCAACTCTTCATGACTGATGCCAATCACTCTTTATGTGAGGGCATAATAATAACAGCGATCAGTTTATTATTGCTGCTGTCACAATCAATCTTGTTTATATTGCTTCACTAATTTTAATTATATGTCATCTTTCCTTAGTCAATCTACCGTTGTATGTCATAGATTAATCATTACTTATTAATATTTTGTCTCTAAATTTGCTGTTTTTATACCGATCGATCTCTTTCTCCACTTTTGTATTATTGAGATAATGAGTCAACGTCTTCAATAAAGTCTTTGAGAAATTGGTCTATGTAGTTGTGATTGCTGACCTGGCCTATGTGATGTTAATGATGACTGATCAGTGGATGAGTTGATATTGGTTGAGAGCTTGTATTTATTGATGGCTGGCATCATCGGCTATAAGTCCAACAATCATTATCTTGTCAGCCTCTGTCCACTCTTCCCTACCATTATTGCTTGTGAATCTCAGATCGAACATGAGTAATCTCTGCCGTCTGATACTGCTTATACTCGATATCCTTAGTGTCATAAATGTATTTGATGGTTTTGTAGTCAAATTAATTTATAGTTTATTATTATTTATTTATATTTTAATATTATTATTATTCCCTTTTAGAAAGGGGACATCACAATCCGCCCTTCCCCGAAATTGCTTGTCCTCAAGCAATTATATGTTTCTCCTTATGATTTGATAGTAAAATTCTGCAACTTAAGACAAACTTTCTCTCCTTTTTTAGAGGCATGATCTAGCCAACTCATCAAGGTGCCAAATGAATTCGTAAAACCAATTATTTTTTATGATAACTTGTGTCCATTTATAATCTCAAATATTATTCCTTTTCTTTGATTCACTCTAGTTTATTCACGTATTCTAGATTAAGAACATGGTACATACACAATGAAAACACAAAGTATACACCTAATGCATGAAGAGACACAACATACACAAAGTATAGATGTATGCAGATATAGAGTCATACATAATACACGTATTGTTAAATTCTCCTTATTGACTAGAATACATTCATTGATTCATCATATTACAATTTTATTGTGGAGATTCTATTTCTAGACCACAAGGATAGGAGAGCATCATGATTACTAAATTTGTTCCTCCATAAAACTCCATCTGTTCATTGTCTCTTTTTCTTTTGATTGTATGCTCTGAAGATCTCGTTCATACCTTGTTTTCTTGCTATTTGATTTTTGTTTTACTTCTTCGTCGGACATTACCTCTATGTTATGAACTCGGCCTTTCTTTCCAAATATGTTCCCTGGTAATCGGTTGTCTTTGCATTTGAAACACAAACCTTTCTTTATTTGGTCCTTAAGATTGCAAACATGTCCATTCCTCAATTCCTTATTGCACTTGTGAAAAAATTGCTTTTTTCTTCCCTCCTCTTATTCACAAACATGGCATAGCTCCCATATCTCTTTACAATTGAGACGTAATCCTTCTTTCTGAAGCCTCTCATGGTCATTTTTAGAGAGGGTGGTGTTCTTAGTATATGGATGTTTGGTATGGTGGATTGAGGGTCTATTGCTTGTTGATGAGACTTCTAAACTTAAGGTTTTTTCAAAGGCATATTCGAGAGATGTAGGTTTGAGAACACTTATCAACCCTTTAAGTGAATCTTTTAATCCCTCTACAAATAGGTAAGTAAGCCCGTCATCATCTACTCCTAAAACTCGGACTGAAATTCTTTGGAATTCTGCTACGTAACCTTCTTTTGATCCTTGCTGTTTAATTTGAGTCAACTTTTTGAAATATTGGAGTGCATCTCCTTCAGTCATTGGGTTAAGGGTGAAATAGGTGTTCAACTTTTGCAGCCAAGCATAAGCTGTAATTTTTCCCTACCCATCAAAATTTGGAAGTGTTACTTTATTCACCTTATGTTTTAAGTCCTTATTTGGACATCTCTTTTCCCTCTTAGATGTCTCATGCCTTTTACCCTCACAAAATTCTTTGAGTGTTATTATTTCCCTAATATCCGGCTCAAGATTTGCATAAGCTCTAGCAATATCTATGCTATTATTCACAAACTGATCAATTCATTCTTCCTCCCTTGGAGTATCTTCCCTAGGTAGGAAGGGTGGTTTGGGTACCCTAGGTGTTGATGACCCATTATTCTTTGAGTGGTTGGAACTTATGTCTCTTCCATTTGAAGAATTATTTTTAAGGTTATTAATTGAGTTCCCCACGTTTTGCAAAGTGTGGAGGAGTGCTTGGTTTGATTTTTCTATTTGGCTCATAAGGGTTTGATTGGTTTGCTCCATGAAAGTTCTTATCTCATTGGCTATTTTCTCATTCATGTTGGCTTTACTCCCTCTTCTTTGATAGGTTTGCATTAACTATTCTTCACGGGATGGCATGATTATGATTTGATACCAACTGTAATGTCCCCAACTAGTGATTGCCTGAATTTCGTCCTAAATTAGTAAGTCTGCAATATAGTTCATCATTTTTGAAATATGTATGTGAGTAACTTAGTGGATAGACAAATAAATACATGAATTTAATAGAAAATATATTACATAGAATGATAAATGCGTCTTCTACCCATAACCAATTATGGATTTGGTTTGGTAGGAAAGCCTTGAGAGGGTGCCTGTAAACTGCTCACCCAAACTAAGCCCAAGAGTGTGCAGCGTCCCACTATGACAACTCACCTCTTGGCCCACAAGAGGCAGGAATGTCCCACCATGGCAATTTCATCCCTTGGGGTGGCTCACCTAGCTTGGGAGAACCAATGAATTGCAATTCCCTAACTTACTTCCTCCATTTGCCCTGATTGCTTACGAGGTAAGATCACATACACATATGTAATCTAGTTATAATTTATTTGTAATATTTATGATTTGTTCTTCATATATATATATATATATGAATTATCACATAACTGGTATATAATTTTGGTTTCACTCTTATTGATATATATATATATATATATATATATATATTAAATCACATAATACTTCCTTACCTTTAATAGATTTCAGATATAATATCCTATAAATTAGTATTTTCTCATAGATAAATCACAGGAGAGTTTGCTATTGCACAATGCTTGCCAGCAGTAATATATTTCATTCCCTCTTATGGGTTCTAATAACACTCAATCCTCTGATTTGATCCCCTTTTTTTTTTTCCATTGACTGAGCTTGATTGCTAACTTATACCTTGTTGATCGATGAGAGTGGTTGTGTTCTGAGAGACATGCCCATAATCACATTTCTTCAATATGCAGATCAGTTTGTATGCAACTCTTCATGACTAGTGCCAATCACTCTTTATGTAAGGGCATAATAATAACAGCAATCAGTTTATTATTGCTGCCGTCACAATCATTCTTGTTTGTATTGCTTCACTAATTTTAATCGTAAGTTATCTTTCCTTATTCAATCTACCAATGTATATCATGCTCATCTTATGTCATAGATTAATCATTATTTATTAATATATAGTCTCTAATATTTGCTGTTTTTTATAACGATTAATCTCTTTCTCCACTTTCGTATTATTGAGATAGTCACGGTCTTCGATAAAGTCTTTGACAAATTGGTCTACGTATTTGTGATTGCTGACCTGGCCAATGTGATGTCGATGATGACTGATCAGTGGATGAGTTGATATTGGTTGAGAGCTTGTATTTATCGATACCTGGCATCATCGGCTATAATCCCAGCAATCATTATCTTGTCAACCTCCATCTACTCTTCTCTACCATTATTGCTTGTGAATCTCAGATCGAACAGTCGTAATCTCTGCCGTCTGATACTGCTTATAGTCGATATCCTTAATGCCATAAATGTATTTGATGGTTTTGTAATTAAATCAATTTATAGTTTATTATTATTTATTTATATTTTAATAATATTATTATTATTCCCTTTCATAAACCAAGCCGGAAATAAAAAATAAGTATAAGATTAGAAGAAAAAGCACTCACCTTGCAAGGAGAACAAATGGATTCAAAATATGTTACTAAGAGGTTTTGGAACCATAACAAACATCCTCAAAGTATCAATAAGCAAAGCATCATTCAAATTGGGGAATAAGATACCTTGGAACCAATTATTACCATAATAACTAGTACTTCTAGGTCCTGTGCTCCAAGACCAGCTCTCTCAAACTCCACAAGAGCATAAGGCAATTAGGACAGGGGTCTTCAAGCTTCTCACAAATAGTTGACACATCTGCAATCATGTTTTGTACCCTGCTCTCTATGATTCTACAGGCCTCAGGACAACTCCATCGTACCTAAAATACGGATTAGGAAAATTGTTCAAATTTGAGCATGAAGGGTTGACTTTTGAGGCTTCAGACATAGTTTCATGAACATCAATTATTAATTTATTATTTAATATTTGGGTTCATAACCAAAATTTTGTAGGAAAGAGGAGTTAGATTAGATTCCCAGTTTTTTTGTAAACGAGTTTTGTCTGCAGGGGACCATGTTCCCTTCAATTGTTAGTTTTGTATTTGAGTTATGGTGTATGAGACTTAAGAGTATTAAATATTTTCAGTATCGTAGGTTTATCTAGTGATAGAATTGGCTTTTGTCTTTTGATAATCAACCTAGTCCTTCTGTTATAGGGGTCGACAAGAAGGCTCCTAGGTTTACTGCAAATGGTACAATCTGTTCGGACAGTGATATTTTCTGTTCATTAATGGAGCTTTATGTGAAGCCCTGTTATACTACATGCAAAAGACAAAAGATCTAGCATATGGCAAACATTATCTATTATTAGGCAATACAGCAGGGATGTAGTTTTTAGTGGAAGGGATTTTGTACAAATTTTAATAGAAACTGCGATCTGGTGAAGCTATGCAAGCATACTTCCCTTGGATGCATTTCGACCTGCCTTGGCACCCATATCTTCTCAATAAAGTCTCCTCTTATATTTGCCACCCAAACTGAACTTTTATTGATACGGAAGTTGTTCCTATTTTCAGTCTTAAACAATTAGACTTTTCATCCAAATTTTGTTTTTCAAGTCTTTATACAAACCGACTTTTTATTCAGTGAACATAATCTGATTTCGGATTTGGAGTTTGAAGATGCAAGAATCCAGATACAGGGCTTATAGCATTTATAGCAAGTTTACAGTTGGGCCCATTACATTCTATTTAATTACTGATATTCTATTTTTTTGTCATAAATTATTCTTATTAAGTGGATTTGATATTGATGATGGAATTAGTGAATTCCTGACATTATGCAGAGCAGAAACTCTGACTAGACCTTTAGGAGAGCTTTTGTGACATTAATATACTTTTCACCAGTCACAGACTTAAAAATTTGACATTTCCACTTAATCTAAAATGAATTGTAATCACTAAGCATTGTGGGAGCAGGCAAAAACCTAGCTTAAGAGACCCTCCGTTTCTTTCATCTAATGGTCATTTTTTCAAATCTGGTAGGACATCATCTCAAATACTAACCCACACTTTTGAGGTCACTTGAGTTCAAAGCTTAGTCCAGATAAACTCTCTCGCAGGATTTATCATCATCACAGGTGAGGTGATTGTGGGTGATGTGAAAGTTACGCCTAGTCACAAGAGGAACTAATCCAGTGTTATATAGTAGTTATACAGTAAAATCCCAAAAGTCTATCCTCTATATAGTCGTTATTGTTTGGAATTGGCTCAAAGATGGGTTCTGTCTTAATCAAATGCGAGAACACAATACCTATGATATGTGATATTCCTTTGTAATATCCCCCTTCCAGCAGTGGAATTTAATGTTAAAACATCAAATAAATAAGTAATAGAATAAATAATAAAATATATATTTAAATTCATTATATAACATTGTGAAATTACAATAAACTTTAGTTTGATATTATTATTTTTCTTGATTTTTGTATATGATAATCCTTATTCAGACCTGCTGTATATAATTCATCTCAAATACAAAAATATTTATCAATATATATATGTCTTTGCACATAGAAGGAGACGTGACTCATAAATGAGTCACGTCCCTTCAATACCGATGCCCTTTCATAACAAATTACCTTTACCGATAATCGAATATTAAAGACTGCACTTTACATATATTGTAACTACGATATATGTAAAGTGCAGTATCGTATGTTTTTGTATTATATAAGCCACGGGTAACATACTGCACGATATACATATTGTAAGATATGTATACCGTGCAGTATGTTATATGAATTAACAATCATATAACATATTGCATACGATATCCGATATATATATATATAACAGTCGGTATGGTGGCCGATATGCATAACAGTCAATATGGCATCCGATATATATCATAGTCGGTACTTGGTATAGCAGTCGATATTAATTGGTATGTATTATCGTATCAATAATACATATTAACAATATGTATTATTGATATGATAATATCATATCACATCAATAGTGCAGATCGATATATATATAAGGCTTAGTTATATTATTAAATATATATATATATATATATATATATATATATAAGTATATTGATAATATTAGATATACATAAATATGTAATATTATCAAGTATATATATATTAATATAGAATATTAATATAAAATTATCTAATCATAGCTATTCATTGTTAACAAACATTTTAAATATTTAATCGATATGAAGGGAAGAGTCATGTTGAAGAGACAAGGCTGTGACTTTTCAAAGGGTCCGATTCCATCAAACAAATTATTAAAAAGGGAATCAGTCCCTCTCCCTCATCATCGAACAGCACATGGCTCATTACTCCTTTGTGAATCACGGAGATTAAACTAGACATCGAACAGCATGCTAAGTTCATTGTCCTATTCCCTCACAGCACAAGCAAACGTATGCATGCAGTAATAAGTAAATTCCTTGGTGATAACGAGGAGCCTCAGCCCCGATCCAAAATACAAAACATATGTATTCTCTTATTTTATTTACAGATACAAAATAGCAATTAGGGAATTGATTCTACGATAGTTATCAGCAATTGCATATAACTCTAATCAGACTGATTTATACTTCATCATTAGAGGATTGAACATATCAGTCTATATTATGTATCGGGTATTGTAGGGAAGATATCATCTAATAGGAAATTATAATACATATTTGGCAGTAATCACATGGAAGATCAGATAATATAAAATATATTTTCTCATCATATCATAGATTATTAAATATGTACATATTGGGTACTGAATAGATAAGTTCAGATGAGGGGAGAAATAAGATTATTTTATACTCTTCAAGGAAGAGTAAAGTAGTAGATCCATTCAAAATGCTGAAAGCATTTCATAGCAGCAAATGGTGTTGTAACTCATCTATGAGTTAATACTGATATACCGAATGATATATTTGATTTCTATTAAGGATAAGGAATCCTTATATGATCTAATAGATATCTTATATATCTGTTAATAGTAATATCAGAATTATATATCAGTTTATATTATATATATTATTAATAATGATGAAATTACAATTATATATAACTTGTGTATATATATCTTAGTTCAATTATGCACACACACACACAAACCTATATAACACATTATATATTAGTGATGTTATATTCTATATAGATATATATATGTATAAGGCGTAATATATAAGATAATAATGTATACTTATCTAATTCCTTAATCATTTGCTAATGTCTTTGGAAGGATAGGTTGGTTTGTATAGGGAGAGGCGAGTAATTCCATCACAAATTAGGTGACTCCCTAAGGTGGTATTGACAGATGTTCATGAAACCCTTGGGCTTAATTATGGAGGTGGTTTCAACGCCCTATGACAATAATTCTCCATCCTCCATGAGGGTTAAGAAAGAAGTAAGAAATTAGGGCTTAAGTATGTATGATGGATCAATGATTGTTTCTTAATACAATCAGTATGATGCATAGTGTCGTATGTTAATCTTTGGGAATCGGCATTCTCCTAGTAGGAAACGTTACAAGCTGCCATTCCCAAGTGCAATCCAAACCCCAATTGGAAATTTTAGGGCAAATTAAGGTCCTAGTTGGGGACATTACATCCTTCCAAATACTTCTTTCAACATTTTAACAAGATGACCCTTTTACCCTATTCTTCCCAAACATTTAAAAAGAAACAAAGCCAACCCACATTAAAGATTTCCCCAAATTTTTACACATCTAAGTTTGGTAATCAAGGATCCCCAGAATTCTATTTAAACCAAAACATATTTGTAGATAAAACCTAATTTTATGAATCCAGCTTGACTTAGTTCAAAGAGCTATGGTGTATTGGTGATGGATTGCATTCATAATGCTTTTTGGCACAGGTTCAAATGCTACTAGCCACAATAAGGTAGCCCATAAGTCTCCTTAGCCTGGGGCAAGGTTGTGATGTATTATGGGATACATTCCAGCATGGTCCAAGTTCACAAACCTTAAGAATGCTGTTGGCCCAAGATAAGAGGGCCCATAACCTCAATCAAGCTTATCAAGCTAAAAATACTATCCAATACTCTCAATAGTCAATATATACTAACTTGAGTCTATTAGGATGTGGTCTAAGTTTCTAATAGTAGCATAACCTAGGTTCAAGCCCAAAAGCCCTACCCACATTTATTGATCTTTGCATTAATGGACTTGTGCTATGAAATCATGTGGTATGAGGAAAATCATATAGTGTAGCGGAAAGGCAACCTGTCCAAGATCACCTAACCATAGAAAAAACAATAATTGTTGTTATGAGGAAATGGAATTGACCAATCTTTTGCAAGTGATAAATCATTTGGTTTCATGGACATAGTTAAATGATTTCATTTCATTGGCAACCCTATGGTCAATGGATATTAGTGCAAATTTGGAGGAGTTGGCAAGAGCATGCTCAAACATCCCCTATTGAGATAAAATAAGCTATGTTTCCCTAAGTTTCTGGGATGGGGGGACGAGTTTCAGAGTCAAGATTTTTTTCGGCCATTGTATGAGAGCTTCTTGAGTGTGCCAGTAATCGATTTTTGGTTCTTTGCTCTTTGTGTGTGAGCCCTTGTTCGGTCTTTGTGCAGTTTGGAGTGTGTGGGTGTTGTTGGGCGACAATTGTTGGTGTTTCCTTGTTGGATATAGCATGATATGTTTGTTGAGTGTATGCCGTTAAGGGTTAGTAAGACCCTCGAGTGTGCCGAGGAGTGCTTGCATGCGTGATTGTCTCCTCGATGTTTGATTCTTGTATATCATAGATGTTTAGTGGCCCTGTTTGCTCGTGCACCTCATGGGATGTTGTGATTGATTAATCTATCTAGCTTGACCTGCATGTCTATTGATCGGCTCTTGATTTAGCATTGTATACTCCACAACATGAATGTTGCAAAGATTGATTGACTTGTGCTCATGATATGTTGGCATGCTTGCTTCTTGTATCAAGTGCATTGTGCATCATTCCTTGTGAGATTGCATTATTGCATATGCGAAATGAAGTGTTCATAAGTGAACGATGCATAAATCATCGTAATAGATCATTTGGGTCAATGACTTATGTCCCCAAATTTGCATGGTTCATTCTAGTCATATGAAAACTCGTGTGGCTTAATGCAATATGGCATTGTACAGAAGTTTATCTAATCCAACTGAGTCATGTGCATCTTGCATTGTGGTTGAGGTTTGTGTTGACCCAAATATACATTACGAGCGTAATTAGTTCATAACATAAATCTTGCATCATTATAGCATTTTGTTTGTGTGGCCTAGTGCCTCCATTTTGTGGCCTTTGTTAAATATGTGGATATCATTGTATCGTAGCCTATTATGATGTCTCGTGATGTAGGTAATGTAAGTCCCTTGTGTGGGTAGTTCCTTGTGAATGAATGTTAGTCATTCCTTGTATATGTCAAAGTAAAAAGTACATTTGTACTAAGACCATAATGTGCCTTGAAGTGGCCTTGTGTTGTGAACAAGTATTAGAGGTTATCTTGCATATCATGTCCTTGTGGTCTTAACTCTTTTGTCAATGTGGTGTTCAAAGCAAGCTTGTTTTTTGCAGTAAGTGTATTTCCAATCGATGTGTTAGAAAACCCATTGCTAATGTTGTCTTGCATAATAAAGTGGTTGTATGTTGCATGGAATTGTAAATGTTTGCAAATTGAGTAAAACACATTGTTGTATGTTCTAGTGTTTAAATGTTGCATAGTTGGAGTCAAAGATGAGTCATTTGCTTGATTACTTCTCTAATGCACTTGGGATGTTGTATTCTTGTGTGTTTTGTATCAGTTACTCCCTCAAATGTGGCTATACTTAGTCACTTAGTTATGTGAAATTGTTCAATGTTTGATGAATTATTTTGGTTATTGATGAATCACGCCATGTGTTGTAAGGACTAATGTTGAATTTTTTAAATTTTCTTATGCCTGGTCTAGTCACCAAACTTCTCTATCTATCTATTTTGTGACGTTTGTCACACTTGATTTATTGTTGAATTTGCCGGCATTTTTATGATTTAGTGTTGAATTCGATTACTCTCCCTCTTGGGTTTTTCCTTTTCAAATCTCATTGTGGCTATTCCAAATGTTTGATACTGCTGGTCCCATGTTTTGTTAATGTTGTTCTCTATCATGTTCATTATGAACCTCTAATAGTATGTGCAAGGGAGTACATCGTGGAGAATGTACTATATGTCTTTGTGATTAATTAGAATAATGGTTGGATTAGAATATCTTCCTTATTGATATGTGTATTTAGTCCCTCAAGTTGCGTGTTAATAATTGTGAAATGTACTGCTAAATCATGCACTTTTGCATGGTAATGCATCAGTTAAGCTATGTTGAATGGTGGTTAAATGCTTGATATGTGTTCAAGTTGTGAAGTGTATTGCTATCAATGTTTATTTGCATAAATGTTTCATTAACTAAAGTCATGTTTAATAGTAAATTCTTTTCTCTATGTGATAGTAAGTGTATTCATCATGCAATAGCCAATTGGCATGATCAACATGTACTCAAGTGAGTGAAGTACTTTGGCTATCTCTAAATGTCGTTGTTATATTCTTGTATGATCTCGCGTTCGTGTTTGTTAATCTTGTGTCTTCAACATGCTTAATTTTGATTGATAGTGGCTCATAGTAGATAGTTGAGTGTGACTTAGTCCGTCAACGATGCTTGTTTTTGTTGTGAGATCTTGAGACCGAATCTTTATTGCTTCAGTACCTAAGATTGCATGTATATTACTATATTTGTATATGTATTGTCCTTTGTTTGGTGACCTCTTGAGGTTGGCCTTATGGTCAGAGAAGTCCTCCTTAGTGGTTTTGAGGCGTTCCCAGGTTAAGGCTCGAAGAGGTTGTAGTTTTTGGGTGAGAAATTGGTTATGTAGAGTGTGTTCCTTGTTGTGGGTGCTTGAAGTTGATCCTTACGAATTTTCTTTGTCACTTGGTCAATCATGTTTTCATGATCTTGTTGGGTTGTTTCACCTCTGTTTGGTCATAGTATGTAATGTCCCTGAACAAATATAAAGGGAAAAACAACACTACCTTTCAAAAAGAATGATTCAGATCTAGATTTGCTATGATAAACTTGCCTCAAGATCAAATACAAAAAGATTGTAATAGTGACAACTTACTTTCACTCCTAGAATAGAGAAGATTATAGAGAACAAATCTGACCTTTACTTGCATCTAGTGCCAGGGTGTGCCTCTCCACTTACGATTATCAATAGATTAATATCTAACGTTGAAATTTACTGATATTAATGTGAATCTTGTAGTGTTGAAAGTACCTTATGAACACAAACTCCTGTGAATGCTTGTAATCACCAGTGTTGAACTATTAATGCCTCTAGTCGTTGTTCTTCACAATCCCGATCTGCCAAGCATGACTATGAAGTCACCTTATAATACAAATGCCAAGACCATCTAGCACTCAACAATGAATGGTAATCTTTAGATGTTCAAAATATTGTATTCGAATGCCTCCTTATGTTTGAGATGACAAATGAAGTATTTGGATAGGATCATCAATTAATACGATCTCCTCAAGTCCCCATAGATATTATATCCATGACGATTATTATAGATGCTCCCTTGTCAAATATGTTTGTTCAAATATGAGTGCTACATAGGGATATAAGACACCAAACAGAGGAACGATTCCACAAATGTATTATGTACGATTCACTTATTGAGTCAGCTCGATGACTCCCTGTTAGATATTCATATGCTTCTTCGATTGACTAGTTTCAATGCTAGGCTTGTCATATTGAGTGGAATTGACCAATTCCAATTAGGTGATGTCGTCTTTTCCTGAATATTGGCTTTGCAATTATATTGTTTCTAGTGTAGAGCAATCGATTTGGATATATTGTCTCGCACACAGTAGAGGCCTTGCAGTGGTATGCCTGTGTTCTCAAAGCTACAGTGGTAACAAATACAATCCCTCCAATCGCACCGAACATTTAATCTAAATTTGCATGACTATAGTTTCTAGCGGCGCCCAATATTCTCACAACAATAGTCATCAAATAATATCGATTAAGCATTTATCAACATAATGGAACACTCAACACACTGGAAAATCCACGGTTATATCAGACAATATCGATATTGGAATTGGACGAGACTTTTGTATTATAAATCCACAGATATAATATTAATCGCTGTATTTGAAAGAGCTAACCAATAAGGTTATCAATTCCAAAATCAGATAGTAATGATGTATTTCATTGGAAGGAATCAATATCGACAATAATATTTCTTCAGAACAAAACATTCATACTTTTTCAACACAACATCGGATATCTTTGACTATTACAAATTTGTCTTCAATTGAAGACTTCACAAATTTGGGAAACCACTAGCAGACTAGGGAGGGTCTCACACCTCTAAAACTGTGAACCATGAGACCCAATTCCAAACTGGAATTGTAATTACAAACAAATAGATGAGTGATCGATGATGATTACAATTGGTCCTTGGACATTGAATAAGTATGAGGTTCACACCTACATTAACAAGCAAGTCGGCCCCAATACAATTCAAAACAGTGGCCCAAAAGATGCAATCACAAGTAACATATAGGTCCTCTCTAAGGAACATGAAACCACAAGTAACATATAGGACCCAACTAGAATATAATATAATTCCCTTTAAGAAAAAGGGACATGACGTAGTTGAGCTTTATGATGCCCTGAAATCATGATTTGCTCTATGCCTTGTGTTAGTTGGTGGTTGAAGTTTACTTGCGAAGCTTTGGGGATTGTAGAGTCTCCTTGGTGTGAGTGCTTATGCATGTGATATGTATCTTTATGTAATTGGGCCTCTTAGAAACCCTAATTTTCTCTTGGTCTATATTGTGAAGCAGCGCGTTTTGTAGAAATTCTCACTATTCCAGAGTGGTGTAGGACAAAGTGAGACCTTGTCTAGAAGAGAAGTATGCTCTGGTCAAGTATTGTAGGCATTTCATTCTTATGGGATGGTCCTTTTTGTCGGCTCTTGAGTTGTAACCCCAAAAGTTAAGTATCCTAGTCTACAAAGACATCGTAGATGGTTCAGTTTAGTGTTTTGTTGCGTCATAATGAAGTAAAGTTGTATGTCGTACTATTCTTGGTTGAGTTTGTGGCTGGATGGAGTTCCCTAGCACCAGTAGTGGTCCTAGATTAGGGACTTGAGGATTGTTGATGCTTTTTTGGATATGTAGTTGGTCGCTGTCTTAGTTGCAATAGCGGTTGGTGAGAGTTGAATGGTCGTTCTTGCATGCTTGGTGTGTTTGTAGGATCGAACAGTTGATGTGCCCTATCTTTGGTTTTGCAGGTTTTCAATGGTAAGCCTATTCTTGTTTTGTGACGGTGTGGTTTTGTTTTGCTGTTCTTGTGTGTAGAAGATATCTATGCAAAACTTTGTTGCATGTTGTAGTGTAAGAGTGACATGTGTTATATATTTGGTGGTTTGTTGTTAAGTTAATTTGGAATGTTCAATAAAAAGATTTCTGGGTTTTCTTGGATTGTTTCCTTGAGGTTCAGTTGATTGTGCTATCTTATCTATTTGCTTAGTACTTAAATCTGGTTATGTATGAACCCCGTACAAGTGTAAACCACTAGGATATTTGTGCAGTTATAGGTAGCCATTAGACCGTGCCAATGATTGATGCCTGGGGTAGTGCAAGGGATTAGCTAGATTTCACTTGGTTCACAGAGGTGAAGCTGCCAAGGGCTACCTTAGATACTGTATGATAACAGTTAGCAGGCTGTCATTGGACCGTGCCAATGGCAGATGGCTAGAGCTATTGTTGTATCCTTTTGATTAACCAACATTGACCTAGTTACGGAGGTGAAGGATTGCTAGGGGCTATCTAGGATTTGGTGTGGAAATGTTTCATGGGTAGTTAGCGTACCTCACAGGCAGTGGTAAAGCTAACTGTTGTATCAAGAGGGTTCATTGGCAATCACCTATAGCATGGGGGTGATCAATGCCAAGTGTTTCCCTAGATTTTGAAGAAGATAGCTGATAGTATCACTATGTAATGTCCCCTTTCTAGAATAGGATTTAATAATAAATAATAAATAATATAAATCTAAATGATAATATATCAAATATTATCATAACGTAATATATAATATGTACATAATAATTAAAATATAAAAATATAAATGGATAAAATAAAAATAATAATCAAAATATAAAAATATAAATATTATATGTACTTGTTTGATATATTATATATATAACCATAATAAATTCTGATATATATATATATATATATATATATATATATATATATATATATATATATATATATATATATATATATATATATATATATATATATATATATATATATCAAACATAACTATAAGTAATGACCAAGCGAAAAAGCAGTGACTAAAGTTGGAGCCCTCAAGGGGGAGTTGCTTCTCTCCCTTCCTCCCTCACGCAGTTATAAAGGGAGGAGTAAACAATTGAAAAATGGGAGAATAGAGAACACAAAGCAGCACTTAAACATGGTCAGCATTTAGTCAGCCAATAATCGATATATTCAGTCTGCAAAACAAATCAGTCAGCATTCAATGACACAGTCAGCAATTTCATTTTATGGGTAAGAAGATAACATCTACCATCAGATCAAGGAAGAAACCTGTTAACTATAATGGAAGAGGAGAAAAACACATGTAATAGCAACTGGGTATAAAGTGCCATTCCTTATTAAACCGCAGAAACTTAATATCAATAACTTGTATTTGATAGTCCTCCTTGTGCTGTTGCCTCATTTATTGATACTTGTTAAAATGCTTATTGATGACTTAGTTACCTTATTAATCTGCATAGACTTTGACCATCGGTTTTCATATATTCATGATCATCGATTACGGTTATCACTTTTAACCTCCTTTGCTGTTTGAGTAGGTATCTTATTTCCTCCTTATATCTCAATGAGGGGTTATCACTTCATGCATATTAATCTTAATTTCTGTCACCAATCATCACACATGATATTTATATCTGATTACTGATAATGTATATTTACTGTTCTTTTCTGTAGTATGTCTTCAAGGTTGCTTCTTTATGTAGATCATCTTCAAGTATGTTTATAATTGATTGACTATATATGCATTTACAATCATTATTGCAATTTTCTCTCTCTAGGGACTTAACAAAATTGAGTTATTGGGTTGGCCTGATGTGCACAGGTTGGGGACATTACACTTTGTAATGTATGTTGGAGCTATTTGTGGTGTATGTGATGTATCCTCTAGCTAGTCACATTATGTGCCTTGTGTACTTATGATGTGTATGGTCTAGTCCCTTGTGTATATATAACGTATGCTTGAGACAGTCACTATTTGTGTGATCTATGATATAACCCTTGTGTATATACGTATGCCTGAACACTAATGATTGGTAATGTTGAGTACAAACCTGATGGCAACGGATATCTTTTTTTATCATGGGACTAAGTTAATAGGTTGATTAATTAATAGTCAAAGTATAAAGGGAGATCAAAGATCTCATGAGGAGAGATTGAACTCCCTCTAAGTGCGAAATATGAAGCCTCTAATTTCCCATGAGGATATGTTTGCAGGGCCATCACGAGTGAGCCGTTGAGGCTTAGGTATTGGTCTATGAATTATGCTAATTATGAGAACTTAACACGATCAAGTGTTAGCATATACGAGGTGATGCTAAGTAATCACCACCACGCTGAATGGGGAAGTTTTAAAATCAGCACTTCTAAGATAGACAAGAAGTATTCTTTTAAAAAAAATTGGTGGCACTTGACTGGATTTTACTTAGATATGAGTGCAACTAGGTTCAACCACTAGAGCTACGATGCTCATTGACTTAGGATTAAAGGATATTGTGTTACACTAATAGTTGACCATGACTAATTTGGTCTCTCAGTGTAAATGTAGTTGTGTTAAATATCTTATGGACTTAAAGCTTGTGAGAATAGTTGGCTAGCCCTAACTAAGACAAGGGGGTGCAAAGGGGAATTTCAACGTACAGATTGTAAATGAAAATTAGAGTGGTGCAACAAAAGTATAAGCTATTTGATGATTGCTATGTCCTTTAACTCACTCATAGATTTGATTTTACTCCTTGTTATGAGAAAAAAGTTTCATTTCATATTAATGAATATTAAGAATCTTTCTCATGGTATGGATATGAATTACAAGGAACATAAACTACCAATAACAAAGGGTGTATATTTTGATGGGTTAGTATGCCTTAGAGTTAGAGCTAATAGTACCCTTGCTGGGTAATTTGTGACTACCATAATATTGGATTATATAGTTGTAAATTGAATGAGCCAAAGGAATAATTATCACAAGGATTTAGTTCATGTAAGGAATAACAAGTGGGAGGAGAATATCAGGCACCAACGCATGCATTGCGCTTGTAAAGAAATATACTACGAGTTTTGAAATGAACTTGCATTGTAATTGGCACAAAATTTAGCCTTATAAATAATACCTCGCAAACAACACACAGACTTGTATATGTATTCTTTAATGATTAAGGAAACTTGCGTATATTGAAACTTCACTAATTTCAAGATACGATGATATATGAAGTCAATCCACTTAGTGAGTGGCTTGACTAGGGCTAGGGAAAATATCCATCAATTATGATTTATAATTGGTATCTTGCAAGGATTACCATGGAAATATGTGTATCCAGTAGTATAATATTGACATTTCTTGAGAAAAATCAACCCATAAATTGTAAATGGAGGATTGGACTGAGTGAAAATGCTTACTCAAGTGAAATTTTTTAGCATGCACCTTCTTGAACCTTATGAAAAATTGTTCCAATGGCCTGAATTAGGGAAAAGAGACCACATGAGACATGACTATCAGTGTTACAAAGGTAATTAATTTGACTAGTATTAAATTTTTTGAAGGAATTAACAAATGCAACCTTCTGATAAGGTAGGATGACTTATGCTAAGGGGGGAAGGATGTCACATTTTTGTTAGCGATAGCCATGCTGAATATGGCAGGCATGGAAAAATTAAAAAAATATTGAAAAAGAAAAACCAATCATGAGACACGGTGCCAATACAAACACCATGTGAAGGCATTGGCATCCATTAATTGAGTGAGGCTGGCAATAGTGGAGAACATAGGCAAGCATTCTCCTCAATGGGTCAAAAAATGAGAGTTTTGATAGGATTAAAGTATAGAGGAGAGAGCTCTTAGTTAGGTTGTAGACTCTCTTGAATCACAAAGGATGAATGAAGATGCAGAAATCATGTGGTAGATGCTAAAGAAAAAGTGTAGGGTAGAATTTAAATTCGCACGGCCCACTTCATTTCTCATTCAAGTTAAGTTGGATGAAGGCAAAGACATTGCCTAGAAGATGGTAGGAGAATTGGAGTTGATTTTGGGAGAGAAAAAGAAACATACAGGTGCACAAAATGAATTTGTTGAAAAGGTTTTAGAAACTTTCAAGAAAATGAAATGCGATTGGGGGTATATAAGCCAAATTCCACGATCGTTGCTTTTTGTCCAAAATAGTTAGTTTGGCTTTATTTGGATTAAAAATGGAAAAAGAACCATGTGGGAAGGAGATAACAAGGGAAATGTGAGCAGAAGGATGGCACACAAAGAGAGAGGAGAATAGAATGAAGGAATGTTGTAGGAATTAGAGTGGGCAACAATGTCCCTCAATGATACACGGTCTCAAGGAATGCAAAGATTTCAAGATGCTCGCAAAATGAGGTCGCTGAAATGCCTCTCTACAATCTTTCTTAACATCTTCCAGGTTTAACTTCCTTGATTATGACTCAATATATTTAATACATAAGAATTTCATTCCAACTGTATATATTTTTAATGTGCCTTTTTCATTACTACTCTAATATTCCAAGTGGGTGTATTTATTTCTTTTATGACACAAATCTGTCTAAGTGCATTTTTAATTCAGAGTCTTAGGTAAGTTACATTGGGGTTATTCCATCCTCACTCATATTTAATTCTATGGCCAATTCATAGTTTCAAGTGTTTTCATTAACTTTGTTCTTTTATGGCCCATATGTATTTACTATTTAATTGATTTATTACCACTGTTATTGTTTTTCATTTTTAGTGGCTTTCATTTGGGATCATTCCTCATCATCCATCTATGTTCAATGTTTAAATATCCTTGTTATCAAGGAGTTTGGAATAGTGCAATTGATTTTATTTTCATCATCTACATTTGTTTAAATGCTTATACCCATTGCTAGTTGTAGATTCCAAATGACATGCACTATTTTTATTCTTTATGATCAACCATATTGGTTTAAGAGATTTAACCATTGTAGTTAGTATAAGCTTCCTTAACATAGGACTAAAGTCAAAACAACTATGTAGAAAGGGTTTCTCGAAGTTTGGATTCATCACAATGAAACTAAACATTTGTTCTTAACTCAACAAAACCAAATGATTGGTTGATTTCATTGTTTGGAATGTAAAATTGAGGTGAATTCTCAAAGATACTCCAAATGCTAGTTAAGATGAGACATTGAGAAAGAGAAATAGAAGAGTTAGATATATAATCTCATTATGCAGTATGAAAAATAGAGCCCTATGTGCAAATTAGATGGATTTGACTCTAGTAATGTTAATAACTATCAACGTGAATTTGGGTAACAATGAAATTTGATTTTATTTAATAAGATTGGATATAAAGTGGGTATTTATGTAAGTTGAACTATATATATATATTGTAAAGTCCCTTTTGGGATGATCCCTAATCTTGCCCTAGAATCACAAGTGCAATTAGAATAAGGAACACAATATATAATTATATCTTTCCCAATAAAACATCTTTATCAAGATAAATCTGGTTGAGATTGTGCAACCATGTTAGATAATACTTGAAATATAAATTCATAAGATTATCCCTCTCTATTAGGCTAAGGGATTCAACAACAAATACAAGTACATATACATATATGTCCATAATTATCTTAACCTATATATACATTACAATAATCATCTTATTTAGATAAATCATGCAATAACCATCCATGGTTTGATTTCCCCATAATTAATCATATTTAGGTTTTGGAGAGGAAATCCTCAAAGGGTGCCCTGTTACTGTTTTGTCCAATCAAGCCCAAGAGTGTGTAGCACCTAACTAAGACAACTCACCCCTTGGTCCACCAGTTGTACAAACATCTAGCATGATGATTCCATCCCTTGGGGTCACCTACCTAATTCAAGGGAACTTGGGTGATAGAGGAAGACTGTTTAGCCCAATTAAGGCCAAGAGCACGCAACACCTGACCTTGATGATTCTGTCTCTTGAATTAGCCTACTTAATTCGAGGGAACCCATGTCTACCACCTCACCCTAACATATTTCCTTCCATATTATATGATTATTTATTTCACTTCGCACACCCAACCATCATTAGTATTTGAGAGGATGACAAAAAGGGTGCCTGATGCCATCTACAACTAAGCCCAAGGGCATGGTGCATCCAACCAAGACAAATTGACCCCTTGGCCCACAAGTGGTAGGAACATCAAACGAAGACAATTCCATCCTACTTTGGTGGCGTGCTAAGAGGGGCAACCGGTATATGTATTTCCCAAAATCCCAAATGTGATTCATTTCTCACCCACATATGATTGTTTTTTGGGAAAATAAATAAATAAATTAAGTATCTAGAGTGATTAGCATTTCAAAACATTAACTATACCAAACAAACAAAAAATTATATGTTAGATAATATCTTCATGATGCATTCACTTAAAGCATACATCTCAGGCATAGCACAAATTGATAGGATTGTTATTGTCTGCAGTATTTAGTCTTCACTGATCTGATTGATCTGTATGTTTGAGCAATGGTGACTTATAGATTGATGTGCTCCTATGATGCTGGTTGGATTGTGTAAGATCCCTGATGGTTTTACCACTGTTTCACAGTCTCTGAAAGATATTGTTTTTGCAAGTTTTACAGTTTTTTTTGTGTTTTTCCAGAGTTTATGCTTTTTGGATTTTTTGACAATATTTGAAATAACAAATAACAATGCTTGAAATGCAAATATCTATGCTAATTATGCACCAATCAGTCTTTATTGCTGATCTCCAGATTGTGATAGTTTAATGATGATAACAATGCAATTTTGTATTAATCAAATGCAATGAAAGGAATCTGGAAATGTGGTTGCTGATAATTATGTTCATCAATTATGAAATGCAGCAGTCTGAAAACCTATAATCCTTGAGGCCAATCTGTAAATTGCAGATTAA
Organism: Chamaecyparis obtusa; assembly: GCA_027943335.1. Lineage (NCBI taxonomy): Eukaryota > Viridiplantae > Streptophyta > Pinopsida > Cupressales > Cupressaceae > Chamaecyparis > Chamaecyparis obtusa. The sequence goes on along the minus strand of BSBK01001313.1, from coordinate 246,314 downwards.
AAACCCCAATCTTCCCATAACGTGTCCTTCTGGACACTAACGCCACTTCCTTCAGCCCTAACGTGGCCTCTAAATGCTGTGCGGCTGCCTCTAGACTCCAAAAGAAGGTCTCAAAGTGATGCATAGCCTCTCACACCTTAGGGTATCCCATTCCCTTTCACACACTAGTATCCCTTAAGGGTGAGATTTATATGAAAGACTCCACGCCTTGAAACAAGTTCTCCAAACAACCCATGATGTTTATCAAAACTCCCTCTGAAACATAAGACAAAGATCAAGCACTCCTATCAAATGTCTCTGCTCGGTGGTGCCTTTCACCGAGTGGTTTTGGTTTTTCTGTTCTACACAGTGTGTTCTTCACCGAGTGGGTTCGGTGTTTTCAGACTTCTTTCAAAAACTTCCCAAAAGACTTCACAAACAAAGTATGGATTTAGACACCCGTTTGGCTTCTCCACAACATATCAAAACCTTAAAACCAGGTTCTTTGGACCAAGCAACTACTAGATTCCCTTATTCCCTGACTCCACAATCTTGGACAGTCTTGAGATAGGTTACAAAACCACGGATTATGGTGGTCTTAAGTACCCAAACCCTCTGCAAGTACCCAAACTCAAAAACCCTCCTTAAAATGGCTTAAAACCTAGGACCTTCTCAAAAATGATTCTCTGAGCATTATCTGACCCCAACAAAAGTTGATTCACCATTAGTTTGACATATCCTAATGGATTTAAATGTAAAATGATGCCCTCCCTTGGACAAAACTCTCGCTGCTACACCTTAGCCTCCAATCTGGTGTTCCTTCAACACAATTAATCGGTGATCACCCACTTTCCCTTACTCCTCTGCACAATTCCTTGTTAGACAATTATAATACATGTTATTCTAATGTCATTCCATGACAATCAGTAATTTGCATTCATGGAATGCCACCTAATCCATTGAAGACAATCAAATCTGTTACAAAAGATGCACTTCCTTGTGAGTGTCAGCAGATACAGTGATTGATCAAACAAAATAAATCTCAAAACATGTGTATGCTTCCACAAATGCTTACTTTTGATCCTCATAACATTAGAAATGTATTGACAATGAAAAACAAATCAAACTACAATGAAAAGTTGCAGAATTCAATTATTTTTTATTGCTTTCCAAGTCCAGTCTGTACATATATGGATTCTCCGTATTGTCCTGTCATCCTTATGCCCTGACCAGGCTATATAGGATGTATTGTAACTATACCAACCAATCCAAAACAGTTTCATGTCATGACAAATGGGTTTAGCTCATTTAACAAAGTTTACCTCCTAATTGGCGCTGGCCGTTAGGATTTAAATATTTGAATTTCTAACTTTATTTAATTGCTCTCCCAAGCATTCTGACTTAGCAAAATTATTTCCTATTTTATCCTAGGATCTAATTATCCTAGTTATGACCCTCCTAGCCATCTAGATCCCAATTAGGCACTACTGGCCCCCCTTACAAGAAATTTTGGTCCTAAGGTCCTTATCAGTACCTTTGATCATTACATTGGTTTGATTATTACAAATGGTCATGATTAGCCTCGAAACATCCCAATTTACTTTGATTGATGTCCTGAAATCTTCCTTCATGGTTAGCCTCAAAATAACAAATAACAATGCTTGAAATGCAAATATCTATACTAATTATGCACCAATCAATCTTTATTGCTGATCTCCAGATTGTAATAGTTTAATGATGATAACAATGCAATTTTGTATTAATCAAATGCAATGAAAGGAATCTGGAAATGTGATTGCTGATAATTATGTTCATCAATTATGAAATGCAGCAGTCTGAAAACCTATAATCCTTGATGCCAATCTGTAAATTGCAGATTAAAAACCCCAATCTGCCCAGAATGTGTCCTTCTGGACACGAACACCACGTCCTTCAGCCCTAATGTGGCCTCTAAATGCTGTGCGGCTGCCTCTAGACTCCAAAAGAAGGTCTCAAAGTGATGCAGAGCCTCTCACTGTTGATGTTTATAGCTCTGATCAGATAAAATGATCATAATATTATGAGAAAATAAATATGCAATATATTAATATATATAATGGTGGACATTATTATTATATTAATATATATCAATATGAGATAATATTATTCTACATTATATATGCATATTGATATATATAATAATAATGATATTATTATATACATCAATACATATACAATGTATATAGTATAGTTGATAAAATAAATAATATTAATCTCAATATAATACCGATTTGTATCGGTCCTACACATTAACGATGTGTATTGGCTAATACTTGTAAACTAATTGGTCTCCGCATGGTATTCCGTATTCTAATCTACCGCATGGTATTATTGCTGACCGATAACTATCGGTGTTATTACAACAGGTAAACGTGCTAACCGATCAATATGTTATGCAGCATCTACTAAACAGTGCAATAGTTTTAGTGCTACACAAACCGCATTATTAATCACATGTCTTGTGATTACAATTAGTCTTAGTAGTAGATTGATAAGTTGTGACTCACTCATGAGTCATGTCTCATCAACTTAAGACTGCACCTTCATATACATATGCAATGAGATGGTTATACTTAGATACACAGCGAATATAGTCAGCAGTGCAAGTTTCGATCAACAATATATATTCAGTGACATCTCATTCAATGAGATACGGTGAACAGACAATTATATACGCAGCAGTAGATTGATAATTCATGTCGATATTGAATATCGATAGTTGCCCATCAATATATACATACAACACTATTGCTCAGCACTCATAGATTTATACTTGCACATCAGCGATACATGAGAAGCATATATATCAGTAATACTTGAAGTATACATCAACAATACTTGGAGAACTTATATCAAACAATATTTGTAAAAGAAAACACCAGCAATATTCATGATATATAAAATTCCTATAACATAAAAATCTGATCAAAACTAAACACTCACACCTTAGGGTATCCCATTCCCTTTCACACACTAGTATCCCTTAAGGGTGAGATTTATATGAAAGACTCCATGCCTTGAAACAAGTTCTCCAAACAATCCATGATGTTTATCAAAACTCCCTATGAAACATAAGACAAAGATCAAGCACTCCTATCAAATATCTCTGCTCGGTGGTGCCTTTCACCTAGTGGGTTTGGTGTTTTCAGACTTCTTTCAAAAACTTCCCAAAAGACTTCACAAACAAAGTATGGATTTAGACACCCATTTGGCTTCTCCACAACATATCAAAACCTTAAAACCAGGATCTTTGGACCAAGCAACTGCTAGATTCCCTTATTCCCTGACTCCACAATCTTGGACAGTCTTGAGATAGGTTACAAAACCACGGATTATGGTGGTCTTAAGTACCCAAACCCTCTGCAAGTACCCAAACTCAAAAACCCTCCTTAAAATGGCTTAAAACCAAGGGCATTCTCAAAAACGATTCTCTGAGCATTATCTGACCCCAACAAAAGTTGATTCACCATTAGTTTGACATATCCTAATGGATTTAAACATAAAATGATGCCCTCCCTTGGACAAAACTCTCGCTGCTACACCTTAGCCTCCAATCTGGTGTTCCTTTAACACAATTAATCGGTGATCACCCACTTTCCCTTACTCCTCTGCACAATTCCTTGTTAGACAATTATAATACATGTTATTCTAATGTCATTCCATGACAATCAGTAATTTGCATTCATGGAATGCTACCTAATCCATTAAAGACAATCAAATCTGTTACAAAAGATGTACTTCCTTGTGAGTGTCAGCAGATACAGTGATTGATCAAACAAAATAAATCTCAAAACATGTGTATGCTTCCTCAAATGCTTACTTTTGATCCTCAAAACATTAGAAATGTATTGACAATGAAAAACAAATCAAACAACAATGAAAAGTTGCAGAATTCAATTATTTTTTATTGCTTTCCAAGTCCAGTCTGTACATATATGGATTCTCCGTATTGTCCTGTCATCCTTATGCCCTGACCAGGCTATATAGGATGTATTGTAACTATACCGACCGATCCAAAACAGTTTTGCATCATTACAAATGGGTTTAGCTCATTTAACAAAGTTTACCTCCTAATTGGCGCTGGCCGTTAGGATTTAAATATTTGAATTTCTAACTTTATTTAATTGCTCTCCCAAGCATTTTGACTTAGCAAAATTATTTCCTATTTTATCCTAGGATCTAATTATCCTATCTATGACCCTCCTAGCCATCTAGATCCCAATTAGACACTACTAGCCTCCCTTACAAGAAATTTTGGTCCTAAGGTCCTTATCAGTACCTTTGATCATTACATTGGTTTGATTATTACAAATGGTCATGATTAGCCTCAAAACATCCCAATTTACTTTGATTGATGTCTTGAAATCTTCCTTCATGTCCTGGACCCTCCTGCATTCATCTATCCTTCTAGGTGCCCCTAGACCATACTCCCCTTGTGGAAAAGAACTTTTGCCCCAAAAGTTTAAGGGTCTTGTCTTCACACCTCCTATCTTCCTTGAAGGAGTTTTGCAACTTTTTCTTCCTTGGGACAATTTTCCATCTCCTCTTCTTGAACCTGCAACCGCATTGTTAACAAAAACAAACATAGGATCACTGCTTTCATTTGATTGCTGCTTGAGACACTCATCTTCCGATTGTGTATGCTGCTTCTTCTTGTGCATTTTAGGATCTAAACGACCCCTGGCACTGCTTTCCATGGACAAATCTTTACCATACTTTAATGGCTCCACTAGAGGACGTAAAACATGTTAGCAATATGAGTTGTGATTAGTGTGTTTCACAAACCCCATTCACACCGGTAAAGGGTCACTGGTCACTCACATTACTTAGAAGACACCGGTAGATAAAGAACAGAGTGTATGCACCGATTGACCATTTCGATAGATGCACCAGTGGACCGAACCAAGTACTAAGTACCGGTCTTATGAAGTATACAAGGACAAACTGGGTATAAGGATATATTGATCTAATTTCAAGATAGATCCAATCCGGATTTAGTGGATCAGTTTGAGTTAAAAGCCGGATTGTACAGGACATCCACCGCTTTGAAGTAGAGTTTGCTTTTTAACACGAGTTAGCTTTATTCCTATGGATGTTTTGTAAGGTAAACTCCAGATCAAAGCGCATAGCTTTTTGCTGATTGCTTGATTTGTTGCAGAGTTTGCACCCTGGCGGTTCTACGAGTTAAGGGTTTCCTTACGATGAACTCTTATATAAATACAGGTCATAGGACGCAATGAGAGTTGTTGAATGTTGATGTTTGCATAGAGAAGAGGAGTGATATCCTCTGAGGAGTACTTTAGGCACAGAGGTGAAGAAAGAAAGAGAGATCAATAGCCAGGCAAACCGGAGATGAGATCAACAGGTATGATCTAATCAGATAGTCCGTGTCAAAATAGATCATTGCTTTTATAAGGAGTGAAAGCTTATTGAAATCTCTCTATCATGGTGAACCTAATCGGTTCTTTGTAAAATCCCCTAATAGGGTAGCATCTTTGTTGATGTTCAAAGTCCTGTAACCAGGCAGCTCCTAACAGGGCTCAGATCTTTTGTAAAATCCCTTGACCGGGTAGCACTTTAATCAGTGCTTTTGTAAGCTCCTAACAGGGCGCCTTCATTCTGTAGTAGTGAAGTTGTGAGCTCTGTCTCATCGTGGTTTTTTCCTTCTAACCGAGGGTTTCCACGTATAAATACTTGTGTTGATCTGTGTGATTCTATTTATGATTGTGAATGATTTTTTACATTCTGTTTTACATTCAAGAATCTGTTTACAAGTTTTAAACTGCATCAGAGATAGTTTTACTGATTCACCCCCCCCCTCTCAGTAACCGGTAAAGTATTAACAATTGGTATCAGAGCGCTGGGTTCTCTATATTACTAAGCCTAACAGCTTGAGAGAAAGATCATGGAAGTTTATTGGTATCAGAAACAGCTCGAGGAAGCCAATGACATCATTACATCTCTGGAGAATAGATTGAGGAGATCACTTGCAAAGAGAAAGAGCTAGCATTACAGTTAAATGAGAGCAATGAAACCATTGATGAACTCTCTGGGCAAAGTGGATCTGATGAAGTTGAGGAGGCAGTATCTGAACTCATGGAAAAGAATCATATCCTGATTGATCAAATCTCTAATCTTAAGAGAGACCAAGAGGACAATGCCCTGAGGATGATTGAAGTAATCGAGAAAAAGAGAAAAGATGAAGACGAAAGGAACTTAGCAGTCAAGTCTTTGACAGCCAATGAGAAAGCAAGGGACCGGGTAGTAGAGGTGGTAGGGGCGAATGAACTTATGATTCTACAACTTCAAGAAGACCTGCAGAGTGTCACCCAAGAAAATGCTCACATGTAGAAAGGCTGGCATGACAGGAATGAAGCATGCATTAGACTGTCTCTAGAATCGTATCAATTGAGGGAACAAATGAATGAACTTGAAGAAACAAATGAAACTCTTAGAAAATACAATGACAGTTCGACCAAGCTTGATGAGCAACTTAAAGCTCAAAGAAGGCATAAAGTTCAAACCGGTCTTGGATTCACTAGTGAAGTTACCAAAGAGAATGGTGGGTCTTCTATGGTAAAAGCAATCAAGAAGGATAAGAAGAAACCGCTGGCACAAAAAAAGTAAGAGTATCTTTAATGTATCTTGCAAGCATTGTGGGAAATCGGGTCATAAAACTAATAATTGCAGAAGTGCACCGGTAAGGACCAACAATACTCACTGCAAAAACTGCTGTAAAAATAGCCACAACACCGGTGAGTGTTGGTCCAGTCCCATATCTGTGTCCAGTAGTAGCAAGGGAAGCTTCAGGGGCTACTGCTATGCATGCAACAAATTCAGACACAAGGCAGAAGAATGTAGATCCGAGACAATGGCATTCAGATCCCCAAAGCCGGTATTCACCAAGAGAAACAAGAACCAGAGTACAGTCAACTGTATGAACTCTTGGGACAAGCCAACCAACACAAGAAGAATAAACCCAAGGAAGACAACCGGGATAGTCTGCTATCATTGCAACAAAGTTGGACACAAAGCCAAAGAGTGCAGGAACCGGTTATCCAGTAAGGAAAAGGAACCAATCAAACCTGAAGAAAAGACCAACAAGGAAAAGAAGACTGTAAAAACAGTTAAATAGATTTGGTTTGTAAAAGAATCAAAGAGCTCTGCTGAAGAGAAGACAGAGGAAAGATCACCATCTGTTGATGGCGATATTTCATTAGCAAACTGAGCCGTGAAGGCTTAGAGGGAACTGGTAGATCCTCTACCGTTCTCGGTATGACTGGTCAGAGTCGGACTCACTCAATCTACAAGGTAAAACCGCTATGGCAAATTTTATTCAACCGGTCGGGAAAACGGAAAGCAAAGTTAGGTAAGGCATTTATTACTGTAGCTGTTTAACAAATAGTTACCGTTTGGTAATTACTGTTATAACCTAACTCTATAAAAGAAAAGGAGAATTACTCACAAGTCTTCACTTTACTTACTTTGTGATTTACGAATTCTTGTGCTAAGTATTATTCTCACGCTTTGATTACTGTTTGCAAAACTGATCCAAGCTACTTTCTGCAAGTTACCGGTTAGCAAGAATGGCCTCATCATCCGCTAACGTAGAGGTGATCAAGGGAGATCAAATTGAACGACCTGCTTATGATATCGCGCCAATTTAGAACAAAGAAAATGACATGGTTGGGGTGCTCTTGTCTGTACCAAAAGGAGTATTCCTAACTGAAGACTGTACAACATTCATTCACGCGAAACAGGAAGAATTGGGTGAAACGTATATTCAAGGAGAATATGTGTCACTATGTGAAGAGGGGAAACTCCCAGATAAGTATGCCAAGCTGATATCATCTGGACTCATCAATGGAGTATACTACCCATCCGTCTTTCATGAAGATGTGATCTGATTTGTTCTCAGTTGACTTCACGAACCAGGTTTCTAGCTCAACAGAGGTGTATGTATTCCTATCACGAAAGATGATTTTTACAGAGTGACTGGATACAACAACCGGGGGCAAGCTCTAACCCTAAGGACCATTGCCGATGTCGTCGTCAACAAATTAACTTAGTCCAAGCCTGATGGTTGACTCATGACTGTAAACGACATTGAGGATGATGGAGTTCGGTTTGCGTCCGCTGTTCTTGGATACAAGGTGTATCTGTCAAGCAACTTCAATAGCATACTAGGTGGTGCAATTCACGCTGCGCACCGCATTATGCACGAAATTGCCCAATACGACATCTGTGCAATGCTTCAAAGCCAAATATTTGAAAATATGAACCTTGAAGTCGTGAAGAAGAAGTCAATGAAGTACGAGATCCTACTAGTATGTCTCTATTTCTACTATAACGTTTTCCTGGGATTCGGTGAAGTTGTATGGAAAACCGATAGACCGGTTATGCATCAAATCATGGAGATGGCCAATAAACTGGGAGACTAGTTAAGAGGTAAAATGACCAAACACTTCGAAGAATTTCAACTGAACATGCACGCAAGAGAAAGGGTGCCGTCAACTATAGTTGAGCATTACAAGGATGATGTATGCTTTCTAGTTACCACCAACAACTGCATCATTCAAGCAGTGGAATTGAGAGATGTATATGCTCCTGAGCTGGGTTACGAGATCTTTGCCAAAGTTGCTAAGGCATATGCTGATGCCTTAAATAATGCAAATTTGGATCTCGGTGCCAATTGGTTTGGTACGTATACTGAGAGTCTTCAGAATCTGTCAAAAAGTGCACCAATCAAGATTGTTTACAAAAGGACCCCCACATCTAAAAAGAAGCTGTCAGAGCAACCCAAGGGTAGAGGAAAGAAAGATGAATAGGTACAGTGTACCCACGAGACGGATTAAGAAGAGACAGGGACCGAGGAAACAGTTCCTCTAATTAGAAAGAAGAAAACTGACAAAATGGCAAAGGAGGATCCACCTAGAAAAGTCAAGCCCACAATTGATGAAATTGTGGCAGGACTGAAAGAATTTGGGAATTTAGGTTCTGTTAGAAGAAAATATGAACTAGTCAATGATGAAGACAAAGGAAAAATTGAAGAAGCCGTAGCGTTCTGCGTTCATAAATTCAATTTTCATCCTAGTGGACTTCACACAACTCTATCTGAACATCTTCTACAAAATATTGAAGATCGGTGGAAAGCCTCAGAAGATAGAGAAAATGAGCTAAGGATAAAAGCTCTTCTAGAGATCCAGAATCACCTTACTCTAGAAGAAGCCACAGAACAAGCTGAACTTCATCAGAAAACTTTCGCAACTATAAGAAGGATAGGCCTCATGCTTATTGGAGAAGTTGAGAAAGTACATGGTGAAGAAGTAGCAATATGGACCAAACTTCTTCAGACCCAGCAGCAAGTAGAACAAGAAGCAGCTCAAAGAACAACAACTAAACTGGCAGCTGTCACTGGTAAAGGGAAAGGAATACTTGGAGAAGAAGCACCAGTATTAATGGACTTAACCAAAAATCAGGCAGCAAACCCAATAGTTCTCATTTCTCCAAGCAAAGGTAACATTAAACTTATGCATGTTGATGATATAATTACTGAGGTAATGGACTTCGGAGAAGTGGACAATGCTGCAAAGTGGTAGAATGTACTAAACGAAGAGGACAAACAAAAGCTAATTGTAGGGATAGTAGAGACTTTCATGCACTATCATAGGACTCCAAGGGACTACAGGTCCAAGTTCCCACCAGAACTAAACAACAGGCTACAATAAAAATGGCAAACCGGTCTAGGCGTAAATAGCAGAATCACAAGGGAAACATTGCTTAAAGTCAGACTTGGATTCAGCGAAGAGAGAATAAAGCTTCTTCTAGAAGAAGCATCCATGAACCTAAAGACATTAGACAGAATTGCAGAGATATTAAACGGATATGAGAATCACGCCTACAAAGCGACTCTAGACTACTGGCTTAAGTATGACTCCAGTGCATTGGATAAACTAGGTCCTCAGGATCAAATTGCACAAATGCAAGCACCACCAGTCAGATCCACAACTGGTGAAGCATCTTCTATTGAAAAAGAAAAAGCTCAAACAGAAGAGTTCACAACTAATGCACAAATAAATGTTGAACAAGAGGCAAAAATTGATATACCCATGGGACAACTTCATACAGTTGAGAAGCAACAACAAAAGGAAGTCCCATTGGGAGAACAAGAACAAGATGCTGAAGTCAATAAGCAACCGGAAGAAGAAGCTCCGACTGAGGAAAACCTCCTGCAGAACCAAATCTACCAGAAGGAGAAATTCAACAGGAGAACAGAGCTCATCAAGATACAAAAGACAATAAGGGACAAGACGAAGACATCCCAGTCCACACCGAGCAACTCAAACTGGAGCAAGTGCAAGGACAACAAGAACAAGAAGACATTCCAAGCTCCTCTTGTAAAAGAAGTTGTCATTTGCCGAGGAGAAGGAAGCAAAAATAAGTAAAATCACCGATACAGTGGTAGACATCAGCAAGATGTCAACTAGGCAGCTCAAAGAGCTGACCAAAAGAAAACAGGACATGGTCCTAACCACTATAAAGAACATTTTGTGCAACTTTGTTCCTGATACTGACGTAGACAGCGATGAACCGGTCATCGATCAGCTAGAAGTGTTGGCACAGGCAATGGCGATCGACCACTACGAGAAGAAAAGAGTGGAGATACTCCACAAATAGGTTGAAGATATCAAAGTGCATATGACAACCAACTTGAGAATTCTACAACAACTTCAAGAAGTAGCAAGTTTGATGAGCAAAACATCAAACTTTGAAGTGTTCTTGCAAGATCTGTTAGAAAAGTCTGCCAGGATAACAGAAGAGATTAAAAGCTTGTCCTCTCAGTTTGATATTAAGAACAAAACAACATCCTATAGAAGAGAAATGACAAGTTTAACTCTTGCACCGAGAAAAATTGCTGAAGAGAAAAATAAGCGGATCTAGTATATCATTGGATTTCAAATGTTTTTAGCTCCAACATTTGACATCATGAATCTAACAACAAATTCTACAGAAGCTCTAATCAATGAACCAACCTACAAAACTGTGGAAGACATGGAGAATATCATTATTTCTCTGACAGCAGCCCAAAAGAATACATAATATGTAACCGGTCAGTGGGCACCATTTCTTCACTCAGCCACAACAATATATCAGGACATCTTCACTAAGCTTCAACTGTGAAGAAACACATTACTCTTTGTCCTACGGAGGCAAAAAGGGGAAGAAGATACACAAAGAATGAGCAGACAGGATTAGTGTAGAACTTTCTCCCGGAGCACTCAGTCAGGGGAAGTCCGATACAGGGGAAGAAGTGTTCTACCGACACAAGACACTATGATTAGTAAGTGAGTGAAGTTTGTGTATAGTTTTTCCACCAATGACAAAGGGGAAGATTGTTAGCATTATGAGTTGTCATTAGTGTATTTCACAAACCCCATTCACACCGGTAAAGGGTCACTAGTCACTCACATTACTCAGAAGACACCGGTAGATAAAGAATAAAGTGTATGCACCGGTTGACCATTTCGATAGATGCACCGGTGGATCGAACCAAGTACTAAGTACCGGTCTTATGAAGCATACAAGGACAAACCGGGTATAAGGATATACCGATCTAACTGCAAGATAGATCCGATCCGGATTTAGTGGATCAGTTTGAGTTAAAAGCCGGATTGTACGGGACATCCACCGCTTTGAAGTAGAGTTTGCTTTTTAACACGAGTTAGCTTTATTCCTACGGATGTTCTGTAAGGTAAACTCCAGATCAAAGCGCATAGCTTTTTGCTGATTGCATGATTTGTTGCGGAGTTTGTAGCTTGGCGGTTCTATGAGTTAAGGGTTTCATTACGATGAACTCTTAATCGCTGCCTATCATTTGTTTTTCGATCACCTTAGAGGTAATTGCACTTTACTTCTTAAATACACACCCTTAGTCTTTATTCAAAGGGAGTCATCCCTAAAGTAAAGTAAATATAATTTAATTTAAACACTAAACAGGTCGGTTAGCATAGATATTGTTAAGTTCTTCCTTCTTCTCAATAGACTCAGTTGGTCCCTTGTAACTTTACAACACTTCGTTTTGTATGAGTAATGACTTCATGGAAGAGGCATGGCATATATATATATATATATATATATATATGTAAATGTATATTTATATGTATATGTATGTTTATGTACCTATATGTATACATATATACATACATACATACATGCATGCATACACATATTTATATTTCCACTATTGTATTAGCCACAACATAGGAAGGTACAATAATTATCATATGCATTTGGATTAATTAATGTAGCTTTTCTTGTTTTAATCAATGTGATTAATAAGCTTTTTACGTTGGTATGATAAAACATAGTTAGTGAACTCGTTATCTCTTGAGAGTGAAATTTTTGTCAAAAGCATGATAAATCATATAGAAGATATTCTTCACATTATTAAGAAATACTAGGAACATTGTAGATTATGTTAATTCATAATGTGGTAATTGAATGGCTATTGTAGTTACATCTGCTGGAGACATATTTTAGAGGCTATAGAAATCCATTGAGTTCCAATATATTATGTTTATTCCTTGCTGGTTTGCAAGTGAAATTTGTACAAAAACTAATATTTTGGGTTACTTTGTATGAAGAAGGCCCTTGTCAATTGACGATAGTTGGATGTTAGAGAGTGCAATGGTAGATATTAATGATGTACTAGTCTTTATTAATTATAAGGGCATGGGTTAGGATTAAGTTAGCTCAACAATTTCATTATGGATATGAGTTTGTATGAGATTGGGTATGAATGAATCATTTTTGAAGGCTTGGCTATAGTATCTTGTCTATAGGTGTCCTTAGAGAAACTTTGTGAGGAGAACTACATGTGACTTTGATTTGTTTGGAAGCCAATACATAGGTAGTCCTTGGGTAAAGGATGCCTCCGCGGCCTTAAGTTTGTAGGGGGATTGTATACGGGGGTATAAGTCCCAAGTTGTGGGGTTGTTCCTAAGTGTTTGAAATTTTCCTTTCACTAAGCTTTAGATAAGGCCGAAAATGGTTTTTGATGGTTATGAAAGATTTCAAGAAATGTAATAAATTTTATTTAATACATATTGTGTTTTTGTGTATCAAGTTAGATGAATTTAATGGGTGGAATACCTTATAATCAGTATTTTCTTAAGGGTACTTGTTGAGTTGATGCCATCTTGTGTTGGTTCTATGTGATTGTTACATGCTTGTCAAACTTAAGCCCAAGGCTATAGGAATGTGTGTATAGACTCCTAATTTAGTTGATTGTGTTATCTTATTGATTTGTTTAGTACTATAATTCATGTTATCTATGAACTTTGTGTAATGCCTCTCCTGTTTGCAGGTTGGAGATGTGGATATCTCCTTGTTATTGAAATGTTGGGTTGTGCATGTGGCTTGCTTTGGTGCCTAGCTTTGTTGTGTACAGCTTAGTCCTTAGCACCTTTCCAACACAATTTTTGTAGCCTCGGGGTGTTAGTTTTTTAGCGTTGAAGTGGTTTTTTAGTCATGGAGATTGAAGGGAACCCTTGTGGTGCTCCTATTATGTTGGGAATGGGATTTAAAGGTGTTTATTCAATCAATATACATGTTACGATCGTCGAAGACCAATCATTGTACCTAGGAAAGAGGACAAAGGCTAGTTTGTAGAGATAAGTAATATAACTTGTTGTGATGTCTTAAAAGAGTTGAAATACTTTGTTGATCTTGCCTAATATGTCTTTAGCTTGCCCTTGCAGTTAGATGGCATCTAGGGACTTATGTCTTTCGCTTGTGCATTGTTGAGTTGCGACATGATGCCGTATGGTTACAGTTGAGTTAATGGGCTCCTGCAAGTGTTGTTAGTGTTTGATGTGCATTTCAGGTCGATGAGTCTCTCATCCCATCTTACTGTAGTTTGGTGAGAGGCTACGATTGTAGTAAGTGTCAATTGCTATCGAAGAGCCATTCTTCCTTTCTGCGAGTTCTCTTTCTTGTGGTGAGTGTTAGTTCCCTTGCTTATCTGCCACTTTAGTCACCTCACTCGTGTTATGGTGTGGTCTTTTTTTGGTGCTCTTTTGTGTCATAGATTTCTTTGCAATGCTTTGTTGCATGTTTTCATGTAAGAGCGATATTTTGTGTCATATATTTGGTGTTGTTAAGTTAATCTAGAGCATTCAAAAATAAATTGCTCCATGTTTTCTTGGCTTGAGTTGAGAGCCTCTTGAGTTTTCCATCGATTGATTTTTGGTTTGTTGCTTTGTGTACGAGCTTGATAGGTCTTTGTGCGGTTTGGAGCGTGTCGGTTCTTTTGGGCGATAGTTATTGGTGTTACCTTGTTTGATATAGTATGATATGTTAGATGAGTGTATGTTGTTAAGGGTTAGTAAGACCCTTGAGTGTATCAAGGAGTCTATGCATGTGTGATTGTCTCATTGATGTTTAATGGCCCTGTTTGCTCTTGTTTACCTCATGGGATGGTGTGATTGATTAATCGATTTGAGTTGACTTGCATGTCTATTGATTGGCTCCTAATTGAGCATTGCATACTATGTAATGTGAATGTTTAGGAGATTGACTGACTTGACATGATATGTTGACATGATTGCTTCTTGTATCGAGTGCATTGTGCATCGGTCCTTGTGTTATTGCATTGTTGCATATGCGAAATGAAGTGTTCATAAGTGAAAGTTATGTAAATCATCATAATAGATCATTTGGGTCCTGGTCAATGACTCCCCAAATTTGCATTGTTCACTGTAGTCATATGAGAACCTTTGTGGCTTATTGCATTATGGCATGGTGAAGAAGTTTCTTTGATCCAAGTTGATCATTTGCATCTTGCATTGTGGTCAAGCTTTGTCTTACCCCTAACCTACATTACTGGTGTAATTAAATTTATAATATAAATCTTGAATTTTCGTATGCTTGCTCTAGTTGCCGAACTTCTCTATCCATCTGTTTTGTGGCCTTTGTCACACTTGATTTATTGTGAAATTGCTGACATTTACATGATTTAGTGTTGAATTCGATGATTCTTTCTCTTGGGTTTTTCCATTTCCAATGTCATGCTGGCTATTATGAATGTTTGATACTGCTGGTCCCACATTTTGTTTATGTTGTTTTCTATCATGTTCATTGTGAGCCCTTGATGGTATGTGCAAAGATGTACATTTTAGAGAATGTGCTATATGTGTATGCGAGATTAATTAGAATAATAGTTAGACTAGGGGATCTTCCTTATTGATATTTGTATGAAGTCCCTTGAGTTGTGTGCAAATAATTATGAAATTTATTTCTAAATCATACATTTTTGCATGGTAAAGTATCAAGTAACCTATGTTAAATGTTGGTTAAACCCTTGATACATGTGCAAGTTGCGAAGTGTTTTTGTTGGCAGGGTTTATTTGCATAAGTGCTTCATTAATTAAAGTCACGTTGAATAATAGTTTCTTTTCTCTATGTGAAAGTAAGTGTATGCATCGTGTGATAGTTGCTTGGTGTGATTAACATGTACTTATATGTGTGTGAAGTGGTTTTGGTTATCTCTAATTGTGTTTGCCGTATTCTTGTATTATCCTGTGATTGTGTTAGTTATTCATGTGTCTACAACGTGATTGATTTTGATTGATAGTTGATTGTTGATAGTTGGGTGTGATCTTTTTTCTGTTGTTCTGGTAAAAAGATTTTTGATTATTATTAATACCTGGAAAAAAATCTTGGCCAAGACCAAGGATGGTTACAATAAGGAAACCATCTCCCCAAATAGATGCAAACATCCCAAAGACCCATTAACAGGTCTAGTCACATAATATCTGAGATCAGTCAAGATTTTCTCTTAGCACCTCCTTTCATGTCTGATCGTAAGGTCATATCAAAGGAAGTTTTTGTTTTCTTTACTTCTTTGCCCTTCACAGTTACCCAATCCTCTTTCACTTTAGATGCCTCTTCTTGCCATTCCATCGATTTGCATTCAAATATCCTCACATCATCCGCACTCCTTCCATCTTGCTGGTTCTGATTCCCAACAGAAAGATCATCCCCCTCTTATCAATTCTATGCAGGTCTTTTTTTCTCCTTCCCATCCAGCGTAGCAATAGCTTTCTTATTCACAGGCACCTCATCACAACTAGAATAGACAACCTTAACACTTTTCAATAATGGTTGTGCATTTTGAGTCAAATCCTCACATGATTGTTGCGACATCACCCTACTTAGTACCTAAAAAAAGCTCTTTTGTTGTTGACCCTTCTTCTCCACCATATGATGATGGTGGAAACATCCACCACGAGGTTAGCTTATCCTATTTCTGTTTAGCACGTTGGGCGGTCATATGCCCAGTTTGAAAACACTTCCTACATCTAAAGGGTAACCCTTTATAATCCAAAGACTGCACCCAAAACCCTTTTGAAGTTTTGAGCATTATTTTCGCAGGAAGTCCATCAGCCATATTCATCTCCACTAAAATTTGGGCATAGGTTGAGTGCTAGAGATTTGATGACTTTTCATCTACCAATAAAAAACTACCTAAGGAATTTCCTATAACTTCTAAACATGAATCAAACCAAACATGTAATGACAGATTTAGGAGTCTTACCCAGAGAAGTTTCCTCTCCTGGACAAAAGGCCGGATGCCAGGGTTTTAGCATTAGGTGATGCTTATTCTCCCAACTCTAGAGATAGTTACATAAAATGTTATTCCTATTTTGAACACTTTCAAAAAATGCAATAAAAAAACCCCTGGCGCCTGGGTAAATTTGAATACATACGTTCAAAATCGGCTTCCAGTTCTCTGTAATCCAATTATGAAGCTCACATAAACTTGGCCACAAGCCTTGGAAGCTTCCAATCAGACCAAGCTCAAAGAAAACCGCAACATTATTATCCGCTTCCATTTCTACCTCATCTACCAAATCCATAGTGATGGTCCTAGCCAGTCATCGCTTGATAGCCTTTGCCAAATCGACAACGGAATGTTGGTCTTCTGCCGCTTCCGACCTAGAAGGCCTATTTGAGCCAAACCCTTTTATCCCAAGAGCTGCGTTGGCACTACAACCATCTGACATCGAGGTCTTTGTTCTTTTCGTTTAAATTCCCCCAAACCGATCATCGTGCTCTCCATTATCTTTCTTCCATGCGTCTGCCTTCCCCTTCATACTCTGGTTCAAAGTAGTCTTGTCAAATTCGACCATGTTTGGCCGCTTTGTCGCTCGTCCTTGTGCAGAAAAACCTCCCGTCTCTTTCCCATTCCTCCTGCCAGTCTGCTTTTGCCACATCTGCTTGTAGTCTTGTTGATTGAGCTCGTTATTCACAACTTGGCTAGAAACCGTAGCTACATAGGAAGACGACAACGTTTCCATGAGCAACAATGTTTTTTTATAGTTGGGTGTGACTTAGTCCACTAATGATGCTTGTTTTTGTTGTGAGGTCTTGAGACCATACCTTTAGTGCTTCGGTACCTATTATTGTATGTACATTACTATATTTATTTTTCCCTTGTTTGATGATGTCTTTAGGTTGGTCTTATGGTTGGATTTCTCCTTAGTGGTTTTGAGGTGTTCCTATCTTAAGGATGGAAGAGGCTGCAATTCTTGGGTGAGGAATTGACTATCTTGTGTGTGTTCCTTGTTGTGGGTGCGTGTAGTTGATCCTTGCGAAGGCTCTTTGTCACTTGGTCGATCATGTTTTCATGATCTTGTTGGGTTGTTTGACCCTTGTTTGGTCATACTTGAGTTTTATGATGCCCTAAAATCATGACTTTCTTTGATGCCATGTGTTAGTTGGCAGTTGAAGTTGACTTCTTGTGAAGTTTTTGGGATTGTAAAGCCTCCTTGGTGTGAGTGCTTCTGCATGTGAGAGGTATCTTTATGTAAACAGTTTTTGCAGTAAATGTTGTTTGCTTTACCGGTGCATTCCTACAGTCAGTTGTTCTATGACCCGGTTTACCACAATGATTGCAAGAGGTGTTAAAACTCTTCTTACCTTTTTGTGCTAGCGGCTTCTTCTTATCCTTCTTGCTTGTCTTAGCTTCAGAAGACTCACCAGTCTCTTTGGTGTCTTTACTGGTGAATCCAAGGCTGGAGGGATCTTTGTGCTTTCTTTGAGCTTTGAGTTGCTCATCAAGCTTGACCGAGCTCTCGTTGTATCTTCTTAGGGTTTTGTTTCTCTCTTCAAGTTCTTTCATTTGTTCCTTCGGTTGATACAACTCTAATGCCAGCCTTTTGCATGCTTCATCTCTATCATGCCAACCCTTTTGCATGTTGGCATTTTCTTGGGTGACAATTCGCATGTCTTCTTGAAGTTGTAGTATGACAAGATCATTTGCCCCTACAACTTCCTTTGCCAGGTTCCTTGCTCTCTCAGAGGCTATTAATGACTTGACTGCTATGGTTCTTTCATCTTCAGCTTTCCTCTTTTTCTCAATCAGTTCAGTCATCCTTAGGGCATTATCTTCTTGCTCCCTCTTAAGGTTGGAGATTTGATCGGTTAGGATCTAGTTCCTCTCCATGAGCTCAGAGACTGCCTCCTTAGCTTCATCAGATCCACTCTACCCAGAGAGTTCATCAACAATTTCATTGCTCACTCAATTGCAGAGCCAACTCCTTCCTTTTAGCAAGTGATCTTCTCAGCCTATTCTCCAGAGAGCCAATGATGTCGTTGGCTTCCTCAAGCTGTTTCTGATACCTATAACCCTCCATGATCTTTTTCTCAAGGGGTTAAGCTTTATATATTAGAGAACTGAGCTCTGATACCAATTGTTATTCGTAACCGGTTACTGAGGGGGGGGGGGTGAATCAGTAAAAACTATTTCTATTACAGTACAACACTTGTTTAATTATTCTTCCAAGAGAAGTAGAATGTAAACAATCATCTACAAGCATAGATAGAAATACACAGATCAACAAATGATGTATACGTGGAAACCTTCTGTTAGAAGGAAAAAACCACGGTGAGACAGAGCTCACAACTTCACTTCTGCAGAAATAAAGATGCCCTGTTAGGAGCTCACAAAGCACTTGTGAAGGTGCTACCCGATTAAGGAATTTGATAGAAGATCGGTTAAGATCTTAACTTTGTTAGGAGTTGCCTGGTTAGAGGACTTTCAACATCAACAAAGATGTTTCCCGGTTAAAGGATATTTACAAAGAACCGATTAGGGTTCACCCTAATTGAGGGATTTCAATATGCTTTCACACCTTCTAAAAACAATGATCTTAATTGACATTGATTGTCTGATTAGATCATACTTGTTGATCTCTTCCCTGGTTTGCCTGGCTGCTGAATCTTTTCTGCCTCTTTGCCTTTCACCTCTGGTGACTGTACTCTCTCTGCAGATATCTCTTCTCTACTCTCTCTCTTCAACAACTATCAACCACATTGTTTCTTGCGTCTTATGACTTATATTTCTACAAAAGTTCATTTCAATGAAACCCGTAATTCATAGAACCACCAGGCTGTAAACTCAACATTAAATCATGCAACTAGCAGTAAAGCTTTGTGTTCTGATCTGGAGTTTACCTTGAAAGATCCACGTAGAAATAAAACTAACTCATGTTAGAAAGCTAACTTCAGTTTTAAACGGTGGATGCTCCGCATATTCCGGTTTTATCCTCAACTGCTCCGTAGAATCCGGTGCGGATCTTTATGTAGTTAGACCGGTATACTCTTATACCGGTCCATCCCTGTATGCTATATAAGACCGATACAATGTACTTAGTTCGGTCTACTGGTGCATCTCCTCTGTTTAGTCTACCGGTGCATACACTCTGTTTCTAGTCTACCAGTGCCTTTAAAGTAACATGAGTGAACTACCAGTGAATCTTTACCGGTGAGAATGGTGTTTGCAACTAATCTACACTAATGACAACTTAAATTGCTAACAATCTTTGCTTTTGTCATTGGTGGCAAAACCATACTCACTTATCACATTTTATACCTTGTCTTGTAGACTTCTCTTTCCTTTTTTTTCCTTTATGGTGGCAAACTTCCCTTGTTCCAAACTTCGCCTGTCCAAGTGCTTTAGCTCTTTTGTTCTGTAGCCTTTCTGTCCTAGTTCTGTAGCTAATTGTATCCTTGACCTTCTGACCATTTTTCCCTTTTGTTCTGATCTCTTTTTTCTTCCCATTTCTTCTTCTATCTTCCCCTTTTTGCCTCCATTGGACAAAGGGTTTAGCTTCACTTGTGTTTTTACATTTGTAGCTTTGTTAAGATATCTTTATAAATATTCCTTGCTGAATGAAGAAACGGTGCCTGTTGACCGGCTACATGTTCAAGGTTCTTCTGTGTTGCTTTTAGAGAGACAATATTGTTGTCCACTTCCTCCACAATTTTGTAGTCCAGTTCTTTGATCAGATTCTCAGCCGATGATGCAATTTGTTGCATTGTATCAAATGTGGGGGCCAGAAATAATTGAAATCCAATGATGTCTTGGATTCTCTTAGTCTTCTCTTCAGAAGTCTTTCTCAGAATGAGAGCAAGACTTGTCATTTCTCTACTAAAGTTTGTTGCAGACTTATTCTTCATTTCAAGTTGAGAAGACAAGGTTCTTATGTCTTCTGAAGTCTTTGTTGACTTCTCTATTAGATCTAGCAAGAATGTATCAAAATTGGAAGTTCTTGTCATCAAACTTCCCGCCACTTGAATCTATTGTTGAAGAATTCTCAAATTTGTTGTCACAGTCACCTTTATTTCTTCAACTTGTTTATGGGGAATCTCTGTTCTCTTCTTTTCATAATGATCTATTGCTACAATTTTTGGATATGTGATGTCATCACCAATTGGTTGTGCCAATACTTCAATCTGATCTATAACAGGTTCATCTTCATCGATGTCAGCATCAGGTACGAAGTTGCACAAAATATTCTTGACAGTGGTCAGGACCATGTCCTGTTTCCTCTTGATCAGCTCCTTTAGCTGCCTTGTTGACTTTTTTCTGATGTCCACCATAGTATCGGTGGCCTTGCTCCTTTTGGCTTCTACGTTGTCAGCAAATGATAACTTTCTTTTAGATGAGGAGGAGCTAGGTATGTCTGCCTATAAATTTTGGATTGGTCTTCTTTTCTTTATTGTTTTGCTCATTTGAGGATGAGGTCTTCTCCACCGGTTTGAGCGATTGTTTCCTTTTGTTCATTGACCGGTTCTTGCAATCTTTAGCTAGGTGTCCAACTTTGTTGCAGGAGTGACAGACTATCCCGGTTGCCTTCCATGGATTCACCCTTTATTGTTAGTTGATTTGCAGCAGGAGTCATTGTGACTATGCATGCCACAGTTAGCACAGTTGGTTGTGCTCCGGTTCTTGTTTCTCTTGGTGAATACTAGTCTTGGTGGGGATTTGAATGCCATTGTCTTTGATCTACATTCATTAGCTTTGTGTCCGAACTTGTTGCATGCATAGCAATAACCCTTGAAGCTTCCCCTACTTCCATTGGACACAGTGTTAGGGCTCAACCAACATTCATTGGTCTTGTGGCCATACTTGCAACAGTTTTTGCAGTAACTGTTGTTTGGCTTTACCGGTGCATTCCTGTAGTCATTTGTTCTATGACCCGGTTTCCCATAATGATTGCAAGAGGTGTTAAAAGTCTTCTTACCTTTTTGTGTCAATGACTTCTCCTTATCCTTCTTGCTTGTCTTAGCTTCAGAAGACTCACCAGTCTCTTTGGTGTCTTTACTGGTAAATCCAAGGCCAGTGGGATCTTTGTGCTTTCTTTGAGCTTTGAGTTGCTCATCAAGCTTGACCGAGCTCTCATTGTATCTTCTTAGGGTTTTGTTTCTTTCTTCAAGTTCTTTCATCTATTCCTTCAGTTGATACAACTCTAATGCCAACCTTTTGCATGCTTCATCTCTATCATGCCAACCCTTTTGCATGTTGGCGTTTTCTTGAGTGACAATTTGCATGTCTTCTTGAAGTTGCAGAATGACAAGATCATTTGCCTCTGCCGGGTTCCTTGCTCTCTCAGAGGCTGTTAATGCCTTGACTGTTGTGTTTCTTTCATCTTCAGCTTTCCTCTTTTTCTCAATCAGTTCAGTCATCCTGAGGGCATTATCTTCTTGCTCCCTCTTAAGGTTGGAGATCTGATCGTTTAAGATGTGGTTCCTCTCCATGAGCTCAAAGACTGCCTCAGCTTCATCAGATCCACTCTACCCAGAGAGTTGATCAATAGTTTCATTGCTCTCACTTAACTGCAGAGCCAACTCCTTCCTTTTAGCAAGTGATCTTCTCAGCCTATTCTCTAGAGAGGCAATGATTTCGTTGGCTTCCTCAAGCTGTTTTTGATACTTGTAACCCTCCATGATCTTTTTCTGAAGCGATTAAGCTTTATATATTAGAGAACTGAGCTGTGATACCAATTGTTATTCCTAATCGGTTACTGAGAGGGGGGGGGGGGTGAATTAGTAAAAACCACTTCTATTACAATTCAACACTTGTGTAATTATTCTTTCAAGATATGCAGAATGTAAACAATCATCCACAAGCATAAATAGAGATACATAGATCAACACATGGTGTATACGTGGAAACCCTTGGTTAGAAGGAAAAAACCACAGTGAGACAGAGCTGACAACTTCACTTCTGCAAAATTAAACTCGTCTTGTTGGGAGCTTACAAAGCACTTGTGAAGGTGCTACCCGGTTAAGGGATTTGATTTAAGATCTTAACTCTGTTAGGAGTTGCCTGGTTAGAGGACTTTCAACATCAACAAAGATGTTACCCGGTTAAAGGATATTTACAAAAAACCGATTAGGGTTCACCCTGATTGAGGGATTTCAATATGCTTTCACACCTTATAAAAGCAATGATCTTAATTGACATTGATTGTCTGATTAGATCATACCTATTGATCTCTTCCCTGGTTTGCCTTACTATTGAATCTTTTCTGCCTCTTTGCCTTTCACCTCTGGTGACTGTAATCTCTCTGCATATATCTCTTCTCTGCTCTCTCTCTTCAACAACTATCAACCACATTGTTTCTTGCGTCCTATGACCTATATTTATTCAAAAGTTCATCTCAATGAAACCCTTAATTCGTAGAACCGCCAGACTGTAAACTCAACATTAAATCATGCAACTAGTAGTAATGCTTTGCGTTCTGATCTGGAGTTTACCTTGAAACATCCGCGTAGAAATAAAAATAACTCATGTTAAAAAGCTAACTTCAGTTCTAAATGGTGGATGCTTCGCATATTCCGGTTTTATCCTCAATTGCTCCCCAAAATCCGATGCGGATCTTTATGCAATTAGACTGGTATACTCTTATATCCAGTCCATCCCTGTATGCATATAAGACCGGTACAATGTACTTAGTTCGGTCTACCGGTGCATCTCCTCTGTTTAGTCTACCGGTGTATACACTCTGTTTCTAGTCTACCAGTGCCTTTAAGGTAATGTGAGTGAACTATCGGTGAACCTTTACCGGTGAGAATGGTGTTTGCAACAAATCTACACTAATGACAACTTAAATTGCTAACAGATGAAGCATGCAATAAGATTGTTGTTGAAATGGAACAACTAAAAACTCTTGAAGAGAGAAATGAGAAACTCAGAAGGTATAATGAAAGTTCTGAGAAGCTTGATGAGCAACTGAGAGCTCAAAGAAAGCATAAGGATCCCACAAGACTTGGGTACATCGGTCAAAACAACAATGAAACTGGTGAGTCCTTGAGAGATAGGCAGGGCAAGAAGGAAAAGAAGAAACCAAGAGAAGACAAAGGTAAAAAGATGTTCAAACTCTCTTGCAATCATTGTGGCAAACCGGGTCGCAAATCCAATGATTGCAGGAATGCAGTAGTAAGACCATTCACAACTAACAGTTACTGCAACAACTGTTATAAGTATGGTCATAGGATTTTTGAATGCAGGTCTTGCTCCAACAGTGTGTCCAGTGGAAGCAGGGGAAGCTTCAAAGGATATTGTGTAACCCTCTCAGCAAACCCGACCACAAAATCCCTGTGGGGAAGCATTGTAGTCAAAGTGTCTAGAATCTTTCCCACCAAAACTTGAATACCGTGAGAACCTTGAATGAGAGTACCCTTAGAAGCTTTGAGTGGTCCCTCTTGCAATATTGGACTCTCAAGAAGATACTGCATAAATGACTGTGTGCGATATAAATTATATGAAGAAGCATCAACCTGCTCCCCTGCAACCCACAGCTGATCCCTCTGAAATTGTGGCACTACCAACTGTCTATCGCTATCAGCTGTATGAGATGAGGTAATAGATTTGCTTCTGGGAAAAGGAAACAAATCCCCATGAAAGCTCTTCTCCAAATCAGATGATACCCTGCCCAAGTCCTATGAAGAAGAGGGTGTAGTGTCACGAACTGGCACACAACGCTCTAAAGAATCCACTACTGTCATAGTAGGACTCTCAATAACCTGCTCTGCATCATCTGTCAGTGTGGTAACTACTGGAGGACCTGATACAACAAGAAGCTCTGTATAGTCCTCCACTGATGTACTCATCTCATTTGTAAGTATTGCACTCATAACAAGGATAGATCTAACTATGTCCTCAATGTATCCATCACCACAATCCGTGGATATCAAGTCACCACCAACCACCACCACTATATGTAGCTGAATTGGATTTGTGACTGGCGTAGACTGTACTCTCTCGAACTCCACGGTCACCTCACTCAATTGCAGTTGCGACTCTTGGAGAGCCAACTTGGTGCTGTCCAACACCTCGAAAGTCGCCTCAAGCTCTTGGGTGAGCTCAACCACCTCCTCTTTCCTTTACAATGCCTCGTAACAAGTGCTATCCCACTCAAGAAGGTGATCCCTGTCAGCTACCAACTGTAAATAATTATGCTTCAAGATCCTGATAGCTTTTCAAAGTGAATGGATCTCTGCTAGGGAAAGACGAGTACCATTGTGCTCAATTGACTTAGGAGCACCCCAACCATATACAACCAACATCTGTGAGATAACATCATAATGCTTAAGAGCTGAAGATGTATCACTATCACTCACCTTTAGCTGTTTGGTCACATGATGTCTCTGCATGCCCTTGCTCCCATGTATGCTCCCTGACTCACTAACTGCACTATGATAGGAAGCTATATTCTCACTCCTCACCACATGATCACTAACATCATGTGTGCTAATAACCTCACACATGTCCATCAATGAGGTACTACTGGGTACTTCTACAAATATGTAATTTGAAGTGGAAGCTGCTGCTATGTTTAACTCCTTGCAAATCTCTGCTTCTTCCTCAATTCTAAGTCACCGTAAAACATTCTGGTGCCTATCATCATCCCATGACAACTCTGAGTCATCACTCAATGTTTGACATGATAATCCAGACTCGCTGTAGCATGAAACATCCTCATACAAATCATCAGAGGTGCCCATAACACTAGTATCAACACTGTCCAATTGAGACCCCTCTTTTATCGCCTGTTGTTGCATGCATGACTCAATTTCATCATGTGAATCAACAACACTAGGGCATAAATCTACATCACCTGACTCCTCCGTAAAACTCAAATCATGATTTTTATCACTGGGTAGCTCCATGCCGTCATCTTTCTGGCATGAGAAGACTTCTATCTCCTACACTTACTCAACACTATGATTGTTGCCATAAAAATAAGAGCTGTCAGTGCTCATATCCTCTTTGCAGTCTTCAAAAACAACACTATCATCTAATGAGTCAGAACCCATAGTGGCATCAACAACACCATCAACATGATCAAATAAGGGACTGCTATATTGGAGTTGATGAGTAAACAACCCACAACTGCCAAAAACACCTGCATGCAAATACTTGTCACAGAAAGAGAGAAGCAAATAGTTATGGAGGCCTGAACGCATTGATCCACGAGAGAGGAGAAATCATTGATGTGCAAAAACAAAAGTTGCAATTCAATAATGAATAATTTGTTACAAAAGTTATGAAAACAAGAGGAGATCAATCCTTATACTGGATATCAAAACCCTAAAAGTTTGAACAAACCTAGGTTGCATGATAATAATTAATAAAACAATTAATTATTATATGCCTAAAGTTTAGCTTAAGTAGAACGAGATAATAAGTGACTTAGTAATTAAATCAATATGATTTAATTAATAAGTAAACACTTTATTACTCTAACTCCCCCCCTTAAGATGAACTTTGGGAAAAGTTAAGAACCTAGAAAGAACTACTGAAAGAAAATGGGTCTCAACAACAAAAGGTCTGATCAGGTACCCAAGTACAAAAAAGAGTCTCTGTAAAAGAGGAGAAATAGAGAAAACCACATTGGAAAAACTCTACTCCAAAAAGAGACAAAGACTAGTCTGAAGGATTGAAGAAGCCTCCAAAATTAGGAATGTTCCAGAAAATTGGAACAGGGATGAACATGTACAACATCACTGAAGCAAGAAGCTGCAAACTCTGTCAAGAAGTAATTGCTGATCTGCAGATCCTCCATTGAAATATGGCCAGGTAGAGAAGACTGTAATCTGCATGAGTGCCCTCAAATGACACTACTCGAATCAAGAGGCAAACAACTGAATTTGAAGATACATAATACTGTAATTTGCACGAGTGTCCTCAAATGACACTACTCAAATCAGGAGGCAGACAAAGGCAAACACCTGAACTTGAAGATATAGATGACATAAAAAACACCAAAGTCTAAAGAGCTGATCAATCAATGCTGGAAGAGTGCTTCCAAAAATAGGAAAGAGAAGAGTGTCCATATGGTAAATGATCCATTTCACCATGCATAGGTACCCAACAACTGCATCCACCTAATACATAGGAACAAATACTAAATACATAGCTCACACTATCAAACCAAGGAAGCAGTAGAACCAATAGTAGAAACCCCCCCATAATGCTGACCAGGGAGTAATGACCGGTACACTAAAAAGGACGTCCAATATGAACTGCATGAAGAAGAACCAAGAACATCGAAAGTGCAGAGAGAGTACACACACAAATAGAGATACCTGAGGCTAATGTCGTTGGAGGAACACTCACGACAAAAGTAGATGGCAAACAAAGACGAACATCAAACTCCCCTTGACACTTTATAATGGAGTGCAAGTACATAGAGCACGAACATGTGCAAGATCCCATACATGCAATAGAATGACACTTTATCTCAGTGCGTGTGCATAAAAGAATGCTACAAAAGTGAAGTATACACTGCTCAAAGAATAGCGAAGGCTGCTGAAACAAAAGAACAATCAAAGACTAGCCATCCCTCAAAGGGAAGAGATCCTAAGATTTGTAACATCCAAGATATCCACCAGATTGGAAAAATGCGAGGAACTGAATAATATATACCTAGAGGAGAACCTGGAAAAATGACTCATAGCATTGGAAATATTGCGGAGCAAGCTTTCCAACGATATCTCGTTTGCCAAAAATGGAGTCCGGATGCTCAAGTTATGCCCTCGGGAAGACAAAAAAAAGTTATGCCTTTAAACTCATGGTGCAAAAAATGGAGGGAAAAAATCCAAAACGCCAGAAAGATCCGCCTTTGAACAAGCTTTCCAATGGTATCTCCTTTGCCTGATTTTGACACCGTATGCTCAAGTTATGAGCAAAAACCCAATGATTGCCCCGGAGGGCCCAAAAGTGGCGCAGAAAGTGCTAATGCAGTGTTGACGTTTACAGTTGATGGGCCTAAATTTGATGGCCATTTGCCCGTCATCGCAAAAATACAATAGGCCCCACTGGCGGTTTGGGTTGGTGACTGGCGGTCATCGCCGATAGTCATGTCGGGGACCGTGCAGTCAGTGCTGTCACTGATGGTGAAACCGCACAATGACCACGATAGTCACTGCGCTGTCACTGGTGGTGACACTGCGCGGTGACTGTAGTGCGATTGCGGGCCACTACGTGGTAATTGCGGCCGCCAGTGGGCAGCCCCTAGGCAAATTTTTTTGCAAAAACATACTGTTGCATTGATTTACGTGCTAGGGTCGTACGACCTTGGTACGTAATTTTTTTCCCTCAGAATGCAATGACGTCTGAATCTGTAATGTGCCCATTTTTTAGACTTCCGGATTAGCTTGGTTTGGCGGCCATCGCAAGCTAATCGGGTGTTCAGAGGGGGTTAGATTGTGGAGCCAGTGTTGGGATTCCATTCTGGAGATTCAGATTATCAGTTCTACTATTCGTTCAGGTCATTTTGGCCAACTTACTATTTTTAGTAAGTGGGGTTTCAGGTATGGCCAGGATTGGCAGGGTGTCTGCACGGAACGTTAGACATCTCAGGATTCAGTTTCAGAGAATCTCCAGTTTGAGAGACTTACTATTTTTAGTAAGTCTATTTTTAGCAGTGACTATTTCTGGCAGGGCAGTATCTATTTTTGGCGGGGCAGTTGGTCCTGGTGCTTTGTAAGAAGTTCGATGATTGCAGTTAGACGGTTCATGGCTTTTATTTTAAAGATGTTATTAAATTAAATTATATTGATTTAATTTAATAACTAATGACTTTATAATATTATATTATAAAGTGGGAGTATTTAATAAAGCCAATTAAGTGAAATATTAAAAAAGTGTTTTTTCGAAAAAACTATATATTTTGCTCGAAAAAGCACTTTCATTCATTCATTATGCAATCATTATTTTGAAGTTTGAAGTATTGCCCTGGCTAGGGTTTTGAGGACGGATTCCTCTTTCTGGTGATTTGAGCCATTGCCTGTAATGGTGAATTTCACAGTTGTTTAATTCTGAATATCAATTCAATGCTGAGGTATATTGAATTGAAGAAAGTTTTCATTTCTAGAGTTTGAAGATTTGCAGATGAAGTTGTATTCAATTCTGAAGTTCAAGTTTTGTTGATGAAATTGTGTTGGTAAATGCAACCAATCCAAAGTTCTGGAATATTTATTCAAAGTCTGGTTATCTATTTATTAGTCATCAAAAGTATTGTGCAGCCTCTAGATTTTTGATTTTCTTTGGTATTGGTGAACCCTTGTGCTGCGATTTTAATTAATGCTGGGAGTTATAGACGTGAGCGTTTATTGTTGCTGCTGGAGATAAAAGATAATACAGTCACGTGCTGGACTGATCTTGGAACAGTACGCAATCCCTGGGACTCATGTGGTGGACTGGAATTGCGTGAGAACAGAGCAGGGCTGTTGATAGTTTATTGGGAGGCAGCTAGTGTTCAGTATGGGTAATGTGGAAGTCAAAACAACAGGACTGTATAGTCTTCTTGGCCACGTGGTCAATTCTGGGCTTGAGTGAGTTATTCTAAACCAGTCATGTGCATACCTACAGGGTGACGTGATAAATTGGGAAGGTATCTTGCTGAACATTCAGGTGCTTTGAATGTATTTACTGAATTTGCTGCCAATGGATTTCTTAGAGGTATAGAAGAACTTTAGTTGTTGGAAATTAAAAATGCAAGAGTTATTTGATATGTATGGGATATTTTATGTTGATAGGATATACTTACAAAATTCGTTATTTGCAAGTAATAATTGGAAGTAGAGGAAAAATATGATATTATTGTTTTAATGATCCAACCATTTGAGCATGGCAATTTGCAAATTATATCAAATTTAGTATATTCATCCGGATATTTAGAGAGAGCCAACTTAGGCTCTTCACAGTGGTATCAGAGCTATGATCTTGCCATCCTATGGGGATTGGTTACTTTTTTTTTATGAAGTTATTATAAGAGTGATCAACACTCCTATTTCCCAGCTATGGATAGATACATGAGATCTAGTTTAGGGAGTCGACATAGCAGTAGGGGGAAAAGAACTGATTCAGATGCTTTGGTTGAAAGCGTTGAGAGATTGAGACTGCATCAGCAGAGACTAGCAGAGAGGTTGTCGGACCCTGCTACAGTGGACAGGGCAGCGAGATATATGGTCTTTGCCTTTAGTAGGCCGACATCGAGTTTGCAGGGGAGAAGGTTAGAGTTTTCTCCTACAGTTGATCGTGATGCTGATGTACCGTCATCTAGTTCAGCACCTGCTATTTCCATTCGCAGTGTTGATGATACATTTATTGCACTGGATCCAGTGGATGTTTCAGTGCCACTGGAGGACAGCAATGTTGATCATCATTGGTTGAGGCTCCCAAAGCAGTCACTATGGATTGTGCAGAGACAACTGATGTTGTAGTCATCTCTGAGTGTTCAGATTCTTCTGTGGAGGGAGTTGTCATTGGAGATGTTTATGTCAGCTATAGTAGTGTTGCTCCAGTTCAGGAGGCAGTTGCTTCCTCAGATAGGCCCGAGGCTTGTATGGAGTCTCCCAGTGATGTAGTTGGTGATCAGGACATTACAGTAGGGTCAATTGATGATAGTACGAGCTCCGACATTATTGGTGCACAGTCTGATGTGGAGTCATGTGTGTAGAGTCATGTGTCAGCAGTTGAGGTTTCAGCATGAGATGTAGGAGCTGACACATCTAATGATACTTTCGAGGATGCTGTGAGTTGCATGGGAGATGACACCCCCTGTGAGTTGTTGGGTGATGACTGCGAGGAGCATATGAGCTCTGACAGCTCAGAGTTATTTGATAGCAGTCGCAGTATAGGATCAGTACAGGAGACAGTGGTCTATTCCTGTGTTGAGGATGTGAGCATGGAGCCTTCGAGTGATGACACTCAGGATGGGAGTGTTGCAGATGACTTGTCAGACGTAATTCCATACTATAGTATAGTCTATCCACATGTCGACATTGATGTGTGTTTGTAGTCATAGAAAGAGAGAAACAAATAGCTATGGAGGCTTGAACGCATTGATCCACGATAGTGGAGAAATCATTGATGTGCAAAAACAAAAGTTGCAAGTCAATAATGAATAAGTTGTTACAAAAGTTATGAAAACAAGAGTAGATCAATCCTTATAAAGGAGATCAAAACCCTAAAAGGGTGAACAAACCTAAGTTGCATGATAATAATTAATAAAATAATTAATTATTATATGCCTAAAGTTTATCTTAAGTAGAAAGAGATAATAAGTGACTTCGTAATTAAATCAATATGATTTAATTAATAAGTAAATTACTCTAACATGCTATCTCGAAAATTAGACTTTGTGTCACCGACATTTTTAGTACCACTAATTGGTGTGAGACTACCATCAAGAGTAGTCAACATGTCATCATTATTTTCCTGTTCACTAACTTGGGTCTCATCAAGATGTTGGGACTTGGTGCTGCTGTCCTCTAATGAAACGAACACATCCACGTGTCCCTGTGTAGAATCTCCAACATCATAACTGTAGATAGGACTAGTAGCTGCCCCACTAAGCACAAGATCCTCTTCACCATGATCATTAGTTGCTGAAAATTCATTGTGAAGACTCTTGAATTTCTCACTTGTGAAAATCTCTAGTTACTCTTCGTCCATTCTTTGTGACGAAAACTTTTTGAAGAAAGAAACCATAACCCTAGCTGCCCTGTCAATAGGTTCCCGATCAGAAAGCCTTGCATTTAAACATTCCTGAGTTTGCCTCATTTTCTCCATTTCATTTGCCAAGGCAACTATTTGCTTCTTGAACTTAGATAGACTGCTCAACTGGTTTCCATATTTACTGGATTTCCTGTATTTATCCATGATTAAAATAACCTGCGAGAGTGCTGATCACTCACAAATCAAGCGTGGGAACTCAAAATTTCCAACCCCGTAGGATGGCAAAAAACCGCTTTGAAACCACTGTAAGAACCCGATTGGTTCTACCTCCTGGAAACTCAAGTTTTAGGTATTTGACATTCCATCAAACAGTTGTCATGCAATATCTGAATCCTGATTTTCTGAATGTGTATACAATAGTTTGTTTGTATTTGAATGTTTTTGCAATAACTTAGCATATAACAATGTATGAAATTAATTATTTGCTTTCCAAATCCAAATAGAAGTATTGCTTTTTATTTAATAAGAAATCTAATTGTATACAACAACAATTATTGAAATTTGAGAAATGAAATTAAGGAGCAATTATGAGAACTTGGAATGTGATCACAACTCTTGTAATTCGATCCCAAATAAATCACAACTTTCATACAAAGCAAATGTCCCCCTTGGCGTCAAATCTGGAATGAATGAACAACTCCTAATTGTCATGCAATTACTGCTGTAGGCTTGGTGTCAATTGCTGGAAGGCTCATGTGGGCTGCATATGCTGAAGCGGTTTCCTTTTAGAACCCCTGATTTCTCTTCTAGTGGCAGCATTTTATTATTGCAGTCTACCAATTCAATCTCTGCAACTTAATCTGATAAAAGACATACTCCAACCCCTCCAATTTCAATACCATTAAACACAATCATGGCCTCATGGCAGCGAGAATTAGTGGATCTTCCACCACCTCTAATTGCAAAAAATCTTGAAGAATTCCTTTCTCCAATGGCTGAAGTCGAAACCCTGGTTTCTTCTTCTCTTAAACTTCACCAATTTCAAAAAATATAATCAACAAAATGAAAAAGAACTCATGTGAGTCTTCTTAAACTTTTGTGCGAGAACTCACACACTTTTCCAGCCAATGTTGGATAAATAGATATACTTTTTCCTTTTAATAATTCATTTACTTCAATACTTCTATTAATACCTTGGCTTAAGCTTCCATGAATTAATTGAATAAATGGCCCCTTCCGATGATGACTCAACGCTCAACTTAAGTGAAATTATAAAGTTAAATTGTAACTTTATAATAAGCCATTTAATTATTTAATAATAATTTGGCCACTAAAATAATAATAACTCCCAAAATACTTATCCTTTAAATATGCCGTCTGAAACAAGAGTCACACCTATTATTTCCCCACTTGACCAAATGCACTTTCCAAAAATAGAAGGGGTCCTTCTTGAATAACATCAAACTTACTATAAATAGTAAATGTGGCAAAAGTATACCAAATGAAGTCCAAATGACACCAAACGAAAGCCAAACCAAAATATATTGAATTTTGAAGTAGATGCCCATTGAAAGAGGTCCTTTGTCCATTCTCATTAGCCTACGAGAGTCACATGATAGGCTAATCCATCCATAGTCATGGTCACGCTAAAAAGGGAACATTACATATGCTTTGGTCGATTATTGTGGGCTTTTCATTGTTACAGGATGGTCATTTTCCTTGGCTTTAGAGTATCTAGGAGGTTGTCCAAAGCTTGTCAATTTTGGGGTGACCGAGTGGTCATTTAGTCACGGAGAGTCAAGCAAAATTTTAGGGTGGTTCTAGTATGTTGGGAATGAGATTAAATGGTGTTGATTGTATTGGTATGCATGTTGAGTTCGTTGTAGGCTGATCCTCGCACCTAGGTTCAAGGAAGAGGCCTAGTTTGTCAAGGGATGTAGTGCAAGTCTTGAACCTTCCCCTGTAGTTTGATGGCATATAGGGACTTCAATCATTATCAAGTAGTGACAAGATGTCTTGGATTCTTGCGAGTGTCGTTAGTGTTTGGGGTTCAGTAGCTTAGCTTGTGTGATGTGGAGTCTAGGTCAATGAATCCATCATCCCATCTTAGTGTTATTTGGAGAGAGGGCAAGATTGTAGTAAGCGTTAATCGTTGTTGAAGAGTCGTTCTTGCTATCTCGGTCTGCTGTTTCTCGTGGTGAGTGGTGGTTTTGTTGCCAGTTTTTCATTGTAGTCACCTTGCTCGTATATTGGTGTGGTCATGTTTTGGTGTACTTGCATGTCATAGATTTCGTTGCAAAACTTTGTTGCATGTTGTCGTGTAAGAGCAACATGTTGTGTCATATATTTGGTGTTGTTAAGTTTTGAGTGTTAAAAATTTCCAAGTTTTCTTGGCTTGTTTCCTTGGGGATTAATTGGGGTTCAATCGATTGTAATACTCATCCATTTATTTAGCACTATAAATAATATTATGTATGAACCTCGTACAAGTGTGAACCACCAGGATATTTGTGTTATGATAGGTAGTCATTAGATCGCGACAATGATCAATGCCTTCAATACTGTGAGGGATTAGATGGAATTAACCTAGTTCGTGGAGGTGGAGTTGAGAAGGGCTACCCTAGATAAGGTATGGTAATAGTTAGTAGCTTGTCATTGGACTGTGCCAATTGTGGAAGGGCTCCTAATGTTTCTTCTCGATTAATTGGCATGCTTGGTTTTTGAAGGTTAAGGATTGTCAAGGGCTATCTAGGATTTGATACGGTAAATGTTTCAAGGTCAATTACTTTAACATTCAAGTAGTGGATATGAGAGCTAACCTTTGTGTTTGGAGGGTTCATTGGAAGTTGTTTACCCGCTGGGGTAAACTTAGTATTGCACAGACATCATACGGGAAATATAATAAACACAGAATATATCAGAGAATAATAAATACTTTCATTAATCATTCCAGACCGGCAAGTACATTTATATCATAATGATTATACAATAATATCTCCCATGTCCAACCTCCGAGAGAGTATATAAAGTACTCGAAGGGTCACGACCGAAGCGTTGTGACGTAACTGTCTAACCTCTCGGTCACTAACGATCGAGAGTAACATAATACTTTACTAACATAATAACCCGTACATACAATTATCCCGACAACATCATCCCCCCCAAAAAACAAGTCGTCTCCGACGACTTACAACAACAAGGAGATGAAATACACCACATAGAAGAAGAAAATCACTAAGAAGGGGCAGAGGGGCATCCCTGAAAAAGCTGAAGTGCCGCCCTCCCCAGCAATGCTGCGTCCAGTAGGTCTTTTCCGTCACATCACATTCCTCTCGTGCCTGCACCAAACTTGTCTCCAAAACATACTGTTCAGCTATAGCCTCCGCTAACACCATACTGTCTCCCTAGCCAATCTGACCTTGATAGCCACCCGTGCCAACTTCTCTACTTCCAACTCCTGGGTACGTTGAGCCAAGTGTTGCTCTACTGCCTCCAACTGGGTGGTCAGCTCCTCCCGAGCTCTCGATGCATCCACCAAGACAGTCTCACGTCCAGCCAACACCTACTCCAAGTGCCTCAAAGCGTAGTACCCCTCTTGAAAGACTTGCTCCAGTGCTCTCTTCACCTCTGGCATGCAAACACTCCATGCCTATAGCAACTCTGATCTCATCAACAGGTCACACTCTCCAAGGGCTGATAACTGAACTGACTGGGGGTCTAGGGGCAGCGCCCTCGCCGCCAAGACCAATTTAGCACCTTCAAAGTCAATGAAACGCACTATTTTTGTGATTTTCGTCTACTCCCATGCTCTTTTCTGCAAACCGCTTATGTTTCCATTACTTCCTGCTCATGCCCTTCCCTTTGGTACCATTCGTTCTTCAATATGAGCTGCTTTGTTTTGTCGTTGTTTTTTTTTTTTTTTTTAGAATACCATATGAATTTCTTCCTTCATGCTTTCCCCTTCACACATCCCAATGCTGTACTGAACCCTTATGCATCTTCTTATCTGTGTCGTATGGATTCCCTCTCTCTGACTCCCTTTTGTATTGTACGGATACAACCAAATTATTATTGATCAATGCCGTAACTATGTGTTTGTATGGCTTCTTTATCGTCTGCAATGACCGTACGAATATATCCTTGCGCTTTTTAATTTCTCCTGTAGCGTGTGGTCTGGCCGTACAACTGTAGGTATCCTACTTATGGCTTGGCTATCGTACGCCCATCTAACCCTTATGCGTCGCCTTGGTACCGTACGGTCTTTTATTTTTCAGCTTGGCGTTTTCCATGTACGGTGCCGTACGGTGTCTTATGGAACAGTACAGTACCGTACAGTATCATTTTTATTTATTTCTTTCCTTCCGTACGGTGACTGCTGCATTAAAAATAACGTACGGGCATGGATGCTATTGTCGTACGACACTTGACAACCGTACGACATCCTACAATGCTGTGGCACTTTTGAATGCCGTACGACCATACGGTCTAATCTCTTTTTTTTTTTTTAAATTTAATTTTTCTTTTCTTTTTTTTTGTTTTTTTTTTTTCATTTTTTTAAATTTTTTTTCCCACCGTACGGTCATGCATAGCCGTACGAGTGTTTTTCAATTTTCTGTCTGGAGGCTTCTCTGGTCACCCGTACGGACGCCTGTCGAGTCCCTCTCGGTTGCTCTGTCCCTCCTTTCGGATCCATCCTCTTCGGGTAAAGTTTCAATTTGGTCCCGTTGCCACTGTCATGTATCCGTTCATCGAGAGCCCACAGAGTGTGCAGTTGTTCCCTCTCCCTGTCGCCGAGTCTGTTTTCAATGGCGATCCAAAAGCTTGGAACCATAAATTCTACAGGGACCACGGTCTCGTTCCCGTACATAAAAATAAAAAGGAGAATCAAGATTTTGAAGACTGCGGTCCTCCACATAGGATTCCAGTTGTCTCCCATAACGATGGGTTTCAGATTTCTCTCATCCCCAAGATTTATTTTTTCCAACTTTGCTTCTTTGTGCCAGATGGGTTCCTCCTTCCGAAACTCCTGGGCAGGG
The DNA here is from genome assembly GCA_027943335.1 of Chamaecyparis obtusa. Classification (NCBI taxonomy): domain Eukaryota; kingdom Viridiplantae; phylum Streptophyta; class Pinopsida; order Cupressales; family Cupressaceae; genus Chamaecyparis; species Chamaecyparis obtusa. The sequence goes on along the minus strand of BSBK01001313.1, from coordinate 209,942 downwards.
CTTTCTTTCCTTTCGACTTCCCCTTCTTGGTATGCTGTATATTCCGGAAGGAACTCACTCTCGGCTTCCTCAATCTTCAATATGTTGCAGGACGGCGGAAATAATTCATAATCACCCATTTGCCAGTGGAATAGACTGTCCATCGAATCTGTATCATCCTCCACTTTCAGTATCCCTTCGGCATTAGGTTCCATGTTTCCTTCCTCTCCGCCCATCCCGTCGTCTGACTCTGAATCGGATGCCATTTCCTCCCCAACCATCTGCGTGTTGAGGTCCACTACAAACTTCCTTCCCCCCTTTTCAAATGCGAGGGTGTTTTTCTTCCAATTATGATTGGCTCGGGCCGTCACCAACCACCCTCTACCCAGGATGGCATCATACCCCTTCTGCTTAAGAGGGATTACAACAAAATCTAAGGTGAAAGGCTGGGTTCCAATAGTCACCTGCTGCACCATCAGTGTACCGAGAGGCTTAATATCGTGCTGGTCGGCCCCTAATAAATTGAAAGTCGGTGGCCACAGCGTCGGTTTCCCCAAGCTTTTCCAAGTTTCTTCCGGGAGGACATTGACGCCCGACCCACCGTCGACAATTGTGTTCGTGAGGATGGTACCCAAAATACCTATCTCCACCACTGCGGGATTCCGCCCATTATTTATCGATAGCGTCATGAGGTCGGTTGCAGAGCCACTCATGATCTCCGTTCGTTCAACCGTGCTTGCTGGAATGTTTTGCCCAAGGAATAGAGCCGTTTTGAGATGCGGCATCGTTTCCAATAGGTCCTTGACCTTTACTAGTACCTCCAATTGCATTATCTGCCTTAAAATATTTTGTTCGGCCATTGCTCGAGTAGAAATGTCGACATCTGTGGAGTCCCTTCGGTCCTCCATACCCTTCGCGATCTCAGCCTTCGCCTCGAGCATCCTTTGTTTCTTTGTCGGGGGGTGAGGATATGTGGCCTTCATTTGCCCGCGTGTGATTGCGAGGACCTTCTCCGTGCCCCCTCGTTCCATGTCTAGGATGTTGCAGCCGGGCTTCGAACAATTAGCATCCTCATGGTTCCCCGGTCCGCACCACCGACACAGTTTTAGTGGAGCAGTAGCCTCATTCTGACAGTCACGGGCATAATGTCCCCATTGGTTACAACTCCTGCACTGTATCATGGGCCTCCCCTTCGCGGCATACTGGACCTGCGGCTTGTTCTCATCATTGCCTCGGCCTCCCCGTCAGTTGTTTCCATACCCGCCGGATGATGGAGCATTTTGTTGTCCGCCAGTACCAGACGTGGAAGGTTGCTCCTGTGCATAGAGCACTTGTTGATTTCTCGCCCTCAAGTTGTAGGGACATTCTTTAGTGGAATGTCCTGCGATTTGGCAGATATCGCAAAAAGCCTTCTTCGGACAAGACCCTTTTGTGTGGCCTGCTTCCTTGCAGTCCATGCACCACACCGTATCTTCTCCTGTCTTACTGGTACTTCCCTTGGCGGCCTTGAGTTCTTTCATCATTCTTTCAAGGTCTTTTTGCAACGCGAGCACTTTCTTGCTCGACCCATCCTCACTGCTTTCAGTCTCCGAGTCATCGTCAGAAGATGACCTCATCTTCTTGGAGGTCTTACACTCACTCTCTAAATCCATTGCTCGGTTGTATGCATTATTATACGAAGTAGGTGGAACTATCTTCATTTTCTTTCGTAGGGAGGTTTTGAGTCCCTCTATGAACCACCTCTTCGTCAGTTCGTCCGCTGGGGCCGACTCCATCTTCCCGATGAGTTCTTTGAGTCGCCGTCCGTACGCACGGACGGACTCATTCTTCGCTTGCTTAGTGTTGTAGATTTCCGCTAATATCTCATTATCATCTCGTAACAATTGAAACTCTGTCTGGAAGGCCTTTTTGACCTGGTCCGATGTCGTCAGGCTCGTCTTGTCAACATCCGAGTACCAGTCAATGGCTCCCTCCCTCAATGTTGCAGGGAATTGGCGGATCCATTCGTCCTGGTCGGTAACTCCATTGGCAGCCCATATAGTCTCACAGGTCCGGCAATGCCGAACAGGATCCTCCTTCGCTTGGCCTGTGAACTTGGGCAGTTTCTGCTTACTCGCAGCCATGGTAGGTTGTTGCCTCCGCGAGGGATTCGGTACTCCGACACCACCTCCTCCTTGAGTATTGTGTGTAGTGTTCACTGGTGGCACTTGCTCGTGCGGTAGTTGTGTGACTGGTGGGACCGTACTGTGTGGAGTCCTTGGTTCCAACGGAGGGTTCGCTTGTGCATTCGCAGTGCCTTCGGACGTACTGTCACTGGCACCTCCGGCAGTACCGTCACCTTCGACCGTACGATTCCCTTCGTGGTCTCGGTCCTCCGCACGTGGTGTACGGGTCAAATCTTCAAACCGGTCTCGCTCTTCTTGAAGTAAGACCTGTCTCAATTGTGTTTCCTCGAGTAGTTCTTCCCTACTCCGCACTCTCCGATGCTCCGGCGAAGTGAACTGTTCTCCGTCGGCCTCTGCACCTTCCGTACCACTTCCGAGGTTCCCTTCGGGCAACCCTCTGGCAAGCTGGTCCTTGGCAAGTTGCCTCAGCCTATACCGACGTTCACGTTGTTGCGCGGAGATCAAAGCCTTCTGTGCGGCTTTGCCTTCGTCATCTTGTGCCTTTTTATTTCTATCTTTATTTAAAACATTGGGCATAAATCCTTTCCTCACTTCTCTCCCCGAGTACGTCTAGGCAACGACGCCAGATGTTTACCCGCTGGGGTAAACTTAGTATTGCATAGACATCGTACGGGAAATATAATAAACACAGAATATATCAGAGAATAATAAATACTTTCATTAATCATTCCAGACCGGCAAGTACATTTATATCATAATGATTATACAATAATATCTCCCATGTCCAACTTCCGAGAGACTATATAAAGTACTCGAAGGGTCACGACCGAAGCGTCGTGACGTAACTGTCTAACCTCTCGGTCACTAACGACCGAGAGTAACATAATACTTTACTAACATAATATCCCGTACATACAATTATCCCGACAACAGAAGTCACTTATAGCATGTGGATGATTGATGCCTTTAGCACTGTGAGGGATTAGCCGAAATTAACCTAGTTTGTAGAGGTGAAGTTGAGAAGGGCTACCCTACATATGGTATGATAATAGTTGGTAGGTTGTCATTAGACTATGTTAGTTGTGGATGCCTAGATCTCCTAATGTTTCTTCTTGATTAACTGGCATGCCTAGTTTCTGAAGGTTAAGGATTGTCAGGGGTTGTCAAGGATTTGATACGGTAAATGTTTCACGATTATTTACCTTAACATACAGGTAGCAGATATTGGAGCTAACCTTTGTATCTGCAGGGTTCATTGGAAGTCACCTATAGCATGTGGGTGATCGATGCCACATGTTATCTTGGATTGTGAAGAAGATAGTTGATAGTGTCGCAAAGGTCATCAGGTGGTATATATTAGAGGTTGCTTCTTTCTGGTCGGACAAACTTGTCACCACCGGCTTATAGGCGATCAAAGTTAGAATCAGTCTAGGTTGGTTCCCTACTTGTGGAAATCCTTGGGATTGAGGACGGACCCTTGTTGTAGTATGGGATGTATTGAGTCCTCTTCCCATTTGTTTGATGATATACTTTATCTTGTTGGGTTTGGGATAGACCTTCGGTGTAGTGTGGGATACACAAAATGCTCTTTCAAAATATCCGCTGGTGTAGAAGACTAGGAAAAGGAATGAGACCCATAGTGTAGTATGTAATACATCGACATTCCTTTTCTATCTAAGATGCACAATGGATAGGAAATAGAGAGCCATTGTATATGAGCCAGTCATTATTATCTTGGTGATGCCTCTATATGAGCTAGTCATTTTTATAATTTTGAAGCCGGGATGAGCGACTAAAGATCTTTTTGTAATATTTGTTTCAGCTACTTATGGTGTATGTGATGTATGCTCTAGCTAGTCACCTTATATGCCTTGTGTACTTATGATATGTGTGGGCTAGTTCCTTGTGTATATATGACGTATGCTCCAGACAGTTACTAGGTGTGTGATTTGTGATACAACCCTTTTGTATATACGTATGCTGGAAAACTAATGATTTCAAATGTTTAGTATGGAACCAATACTTGATGGCAATGGATATATTTCTTTTTTTGTCATGAGACTAAGTTAATAGATTTACTTAATTATTAATATTTAGGGTATAAAGAGAGATCAGTGATCTCATCAAGAGGAGAGAATGAATTCCCTTAGAGAAAGAAGCTTTAATTTCCCACGTGAGTATATGTAGGGAGGGTTGTCACAAGTGAACTTGTGAGGCTTTGGTATGGATCTAGGGGTTACACTAGCTGGTCACTAGTTGCAAAATAATCACTATCCTTTGAGACAGTCAGTAGAATATGGTTGACATTCTTGGCATGAATTATCATAACTGTTTTGTGCTTATAGCTGTCCTCTTATGGCTTTCATGTGACTCATGGTTTTCCTATTCAACTTCATGTCTTTCACATTCCTTCTCGAGTATATGTAGGGAGGGTCGTCACAAGTGAACTTGTGAGGCTTAGGTATGGATCTAGGGGTTACACTAGCTGGTCACTAGTTGCAAAATAATAACTATCCTTTGAGACAGTCAGTAGAATATGGTTGACATTCTTGGCATGAATTGTCATAACTGTTTTGTGCTTGTAGCTGTCCTCTTATGGCTTTCATGTGACTCATGGTTTTCCTATTCAACTTCATGTCTTTCACATTCCTTCACTCTGAAGATTTTGAAAGTTCTTCTAGGCATTTATTGACATGTTACTTCATCCTTGTTTGTTGGAAAATCTCAGCTCCGCCAAGGTCCTCAATGTCACTTTCGACTCTCATCTTCTTATCTCCTGTCAAAATCATGTGTTTTCCATTGGCATATATTGTGGTCCAGTCTAGATATTGTATAATTGCATTGATTCAAATCACTTACTTCATCATGTATGTCTATCGTAAGACCTTCTCCTCACCTTTCTAGCGCTGTTTGACTCTAGGAAATCAATTATGTCTCTGTGTTATTTTTGTCTTATCCATGAGTACCTCTGTCATGCATCAACTATCATTTGGTAATAAGAAAGGTACAAGGGATCAGGTCTCTGCTTAAGAGACTTTTTATTTGACTGAAACTTTTCCCTCGCGTGAGGTTCCTATATCTTCTTGCAATGCAATCATATTAGCCAAGAGACTACCACAGTTGAAGCCTTGGGGAGAGTGTACTCAAATAGAAGACTTGTGGTCATTAATTTTATGCTGATTGGGAATTTGTTGACGAAGAATCAAGGATGATAGCACAATAAATGCTTCTCTTGTAGGTTTCTTAACTTGTCATATGACTGTCTTCTTCATTCTTTTGCTGTCCTATGACAATCTTGGACACTTTTCATGCTCTGTACTCTCCAACACTATTTTAATGTGCTTTAACACAAAAGGCAATCTTATGCCACCTCTCATTCGTTGACCTTGTTCTGGCAGTATCTCTATCATACAGCCATTACGAACTGCTCTTAATTTGATTATGGACTTATGGCATTCCCCTTGAGTTTCACACCCTTACTCTCAATCCAATCATGAAACTCTGTCTCTCTGTATCCCCCTTCTTCACCTTGGTTTTCATCTTCAGCCAGTTCAACAAATTTTTAGCATCTGAAGCAAGATTACCTGCATGCTGTCTACTGGATTTGGGAGAGGAGCCTCACTAAAGGATAGTCTATTGGCCTATGAGAGTGTTTCTATTGACAAAAAATTCCTCGCATGGCTTCATTGCTCTATCTTTCACTGTACAATGCTCTTCAAACTTCACAATACCTGTTAGGGTATCTAAACATTTCATGAAATCTTTGCTAATACATTTCATGGCATCTCTATTGAGAAAGCTCTGTTTGCGTTGAATGAACAGTTATTTAGTTGTATAGCATTCTTTTAAACTCAGACTTGATACAATATTTAAAACTCTGAAACATTCCATCAATCAATGCTGCACTGTGTTCATCAACTTCTTTAAGGAAAACATGAAATTGTTTGTGGGTGTGTTTCAAGATCTTATTAATCAATCTCACTATCAATCTCATTAACAAAATTAATAGTATTGCAGACAATTGAATTTTTTTCTTTTTTACCTCGTATCATTAACCATGGGAATACCCCTACTGTTGTCCTGACTGTATACCCTACTCCACGATGCACTGTGAGGTCTTCTTGGGAAAAAAATGCCTGAATTGCACATGCTGTCTATCCTGTCTTTTTCGAGATACACTGCGTTGAAGACCTGGTGGAGAGTGGATGGAGCTTCAAGTTGTGAATGGAAGACTTGGAGTTTTTTGGAGGGTTTTTAAGGCATCATTTTGGGTACTCATTGCCATGTATGCTTCCACCTGTGGCTTAATATACAATGATATTGAGCAGACGTGTATGCTGATATCTATGGAATGCACAAAGCATCCACTAACGCGTTACATGTGGTGGAAAACAGGCTGCGTGCATCTTCATGGCTTTGTGGGACTTCAAAAAGTGCTCAAGCCATTCAATACTCTGGTAGAAGATGAGAAAAAGAAAACTCAGATCAGGCAACGTGGTGATACTTTCTCCCAAAGACAGTCCCTATTGCCAAGCACAATGCAGCAAATGTCTTCCTTGCAACCAAGCTCCCCTTCAATCGGATGGATTGATTCAATGTGTTTCTTCAACATAGTGACATATGCTGATCTCAGGCCAAAAATGGAGTCCCTTTCAATGCCTTTCAGAAGAAAACCGTAACTCTCCAGCTTCTTCGAACTTGAGGGCTCTTTAATGAAAAAGCAAAATATAGGAATCTGCCTCCAAAACTTGCTGAGCTGATGGTCATGACAGACAAACTCTTTTTGCCTCAAGAGTATTATAAAATGGCTAAGCAAGGTAATTATAATAGTTGTGAGGATGAATTTAGCAACTTGGGACATGATTTCATGAGTCCTAAATAAAGCACCTAAAGACGTCAAAATAAACTTTAGAAACAGGAATTAACTACCCAAGACAATAAACCCTACAAAATTGTAATTAAGAAATATACGTATTCTAGTGATCTCTTGTAATGGTCGAAACACTTCGTTGATCTTGCCTAAGGTGTCTTGAGCCTTCCATTGTACTTAGTTGGGGACTACGGAGTTCATTGTTCCACTTGTGCATTGTCGAGTTGTGACATGATGTCGTATGGTCACATTTGAGCTAGTGGACTCCAACGAGTGTTGCTAGTGTTTGGGGTTGGATATCTTGGCTTTGTGTGATACGGAGTTTAGGTCAATGAATCCCTCATCCCATCTTATTGCTGTTTGGCAAGATGGCATGATCGTAGTAAGTTTCAATTTTCATTGGAGAGTCCTTCTCTCTCGGTTTTGTCATTTCTCATGGTGAGTGGTGGTTCCCTTGCCAGTCTTCTGCCGTTGTGACCTTTCTCATCTGATGGTGAGTACAAGGAAGGCATGGCAAGTTTGAATGACACATCGACCCACCGATTCAAGAAGGACAAGGCAGTGAAGTATGAAGAACCAAACATATAGAAGGTAAATTTGGGGAAAGAAGATGATCTAAAGGTCATCTTGGTTGGGGATGATTGGGACCCCGTACTCAAGACAACAACCTTCAGAATATTCTTGGAATATAAAGATGTTTTTGCTTGGACGGACAAGGATTTGAAAGGCATACCACCAGAGTTGCCTGTCCACTGGATTCCTCTCATACTAGGTGCACGACTCGTATGGAAGAGGTCATACCACATGAATAAGAACTATGCCGCCAAGGTACAAGTGGAAATAGAAAAGATGCTGGAGGTAGGCGTCATTTTCAAGGCGTAGACAAGTGAATGGGTGTCGCCCATCATCATCTCCTTGAAGAAAGAATTGAATCAAATCTAGATCTGCATGGATTTTGGATGCCTCAATGTGGTCACCATTAAGGACCCCTTTCCCATTCCTCTCACTGACAACATATTGGAAGAAGTGGTAGGGCATGAGACATACTCGTTCATGGATGGGTTGTCGGGCTACAATCAAATAAGCATTGTCAAGGAAGATAAATTGAAAACGATGTTTGTGGTTGAAGACAGGGTGTATGTGTACAACAGGATGCCCTTCAGACTATGCAATGCCCACACCACATTTTAGAGAATAATACTACGAATATTTGACAAACTATTGTTTTGCAACTTCAAGGTCTTCCTCGACGAGTAGTCCATATATAGTGGGGAGGACATCTCATGGCACTAAAGGAGTGCATGGAAAGATGTCGGAGGGCACGACTGACACTCAACCTAAAGAAGTGCCGGTTTCTTAATTAAATAAAGATTAGGATAAAGTGATTTTATTATTTAATTAAAAGACTTTTAATTAATGAAAACTTATGATAAAGTGGTAAAACTTTAGGATATAATCAAATAAATGATTAAATGATGATTTGATCAATAATTAAGAGATTAAATAAATATGCAAAATTGATTAAGCACAAGATTTAGTCTAGTATTTAAATTTTAATATTAGAGTGGAGCTCAAGGTTTACTAGACCATTTTTGGGTGATTACACCAATACCCAACTATTGGGAGCATGTAGGCCCACAATCTGACTCACCAAATACCTAACTAGGCCAACCATAAGGGCCCCGCCAGCAAGACACAAAAGCAAAAAGAAAATAAGGGGGGTCCCTATTTGGCCAAGTGGCCAAAATGGGGCATTGTGGAGATTGATAAAATTGACAAGGATGGTGCAGGGTAGTTATGACAACCCTAGCACAGGAAGTTACAAAATTAGGTACAAAGTTGGAAGTGACAAGAAAAAGACATTACAAGCAGGTATGGCCACCTCAAGCAGCAAGAAGAAAACACAAGGAAAGGTGCAAAAAGATGAGCCAATGACTGTGGAGACCCTTACATTTGAGAGTGTGACTGGCAGTAAATGCAGGATATGGTGGGAAAGCACTCCAGACAACCACCTGGTCAAAGACTCTTTGAGGAGAGTAGAGGTAGACAAGATAATCTCTATGTTCATATTCAATCTACGGGAGTTTGAACCATTATTGCGCTCTATGGTGACTGGATATGTTCGCCATACCCACAATTTGATAATCAGGTATTTTGACCATACAGTAGTTGTTTCATTGTTGGGGTGCCATTGAAGGGCTCTTCTACCATGAAACCCGCATTGAAAATGCCCTCTCAAGATAAGGAACTATTACTTTAGTGTGCAAGCCTAACCTTTCCCCAACAGAATGGGACAGCCTGTGGAGCAGTAACAATAGTTGGGGATTAAAGAAATCCTTTATCATCTCTACCAAGTGGAAATGTATCATGGACTTGATGAAGAGCAAGCTTACATGAGCTAGCAGGGCATCAAACATCACGATATGGATGCTCAAATTGATGAATGGTGTGAGGAATGGAAAGGTATACAGCTGGGGACAGGTATTACCAAAAAACATATAAGGGAGTTTTTTAATCTCAGACATAAAACTTTTTACATGTCACACCATGTCATTGCGTTATTTTTGGATGCCTTGAGGACGCAAGTGCCACCCGACCAATGGAGGGAGTTCATACCAACTAACAGGGTGGATCCGTATAAACCTGCCATGTATTACTAGATGCATTTGGATACTCTTGCGGGTGGCAATGGCACAAAATCCCTTTGGAAGAAAGCTAGGCAAGAGGTGACACCTAGTACAGGCAACGGGTACGAAGGGGATGAAGACAGTGAGGAAAAAGAAGATACAGTGGGAGAAGACTCAGTGACACTCTCTTCCTCCAAGTGTGAGAGTGTGGTGGAGGAAGGGTTCCGCATGGCAACTTACCAGGGAGGTAGTGCTAAGGTAGAAGAGGAGGCCATGAAAGGGGATAAAGAAGCAATGGGCGGAGAGGATGAAGTAGTTGGAGGGGAGATTGAGGAAGGAGTGGCAGTACTAGAGAGGATGGTAGCAGGAAGGTTCGTACCAATGGTGGCCGATTGGGGCGCCAAACAGTCTACAATGCTGAAAATTGTGCTCACCCTGACACAACTTCCACCTATGGCACACTTGGTTCCAATGCAGGGGGCATGTTAGGCACATCACATGCACAGGGTGGTCGACTTGAGGGCACATAGAGTGGGGCCCACTAGCCTTCGCCTTGCAACCTCACAAGGCATTGAGTAGGTCACACTGATAGTATTGGTGGTAGCACCTACACTTGCTATTGGAGATGTCATCCCGACAACCACAGTTGCAATCCCTACAACAGAGGGTGCAGTCCTTGCGATGGTGTGAGACCTACGACTGAAGGTTTAGGGATGAGGACCAAAGGAGTTGACAAAGATGAAGGAGAGGACACCACCATGGTACAAAAGGATGCAAGAGACCTAGAGGGGGGAGACATGCCAGTCAGGGACATAGTACAGACGCCTGAGGGGATGGACAAGGAGACTGAGATGGTCAATGTCTTGGAGGGTTTGAGATGGGGGTCGGTGATATCCCACCACCCTCACCAACATTGTTGATGGTGCAAACCATTGATGAGCAAAGATAGACGGAGGCACCACTAGTGGTATAGGAGGAGGCAATTGAGATAGTGGAAGGGAGCACTAAGTAGGGGAACAACTTGCTATAGGAGGCAAGGGTGATAGGAAATATTGCGCTAGAGGCACGCAGGAGTAGGCGTCCATTTGGATGTTTAGACCCGACAGAGAGGATGCACTTGCATTCATTCATCGATTTCTGGTAGAGTTGGAGGCGATGATTGCAACAACACGTGTGGTGGCATTGGTCACTAGGCAGTTGGGCATAGGCCCTCTCATAGTGGAGGAAAAGAGGCTCCTCAATCTCATATAGGGAGGCTGCGAGCGGGAATTCACATAGCGTATCATAGCTCGCGGATGGCCCACATGGAGATCGAAGAGATGATGGAGAGGGGCAGATCACATATCTCAGAGGGGCAGGCCAGTATGATGAGGATCTTGTACAACATGGAGTGGGCATTCTGTGAGACATTCCCTCAACTTTAGAAGGCAATCCAGGTCGCATGAAAGGCAAAAGAAGAGAGTGCTCTGGCACTAGGACAAGAGGAAGCTTCGAGGGGAGAATGGTAGAGCAACAAAAGGCAATTATTCCTTTGGAGAACGATCTAGCTCAAGAGAAGGTAGCACACGATGGGAAGAATGAGCAGTTATCAGCCTCCACAATGGAACTGGAGTGCACAAAGAAAGATTTGATGGATGTAGTTAGGCTGATGAAGGTGGCCTAGGAAAAATAGATGATAGCTGATTGAGACCTTAGGCTCCTCGGGCAACAGCTCCCACGATCGCCGTCCTCCACCACTCCAGGGATGTCCGCTCATTTTTCTTCTTAGTAGTTTTGATTCATGGTACATTAGCCATTTTGTTTTTGTCATTTGGAAGACGACTTATTTTTGGGGGGGGCTGATTTCAGCCATTGTTCAGTCATTAAGAATAATACTTTATGATTTGGTTAGTCATGACAATGTAATTACAATTACATGGAAACTATGCAATTGTATATGTAAATTGACACTGAAAATATCTTACTTTTTGGTACGACATTACATGGAATAAAAGTATGTCATTCTGCCAATTCTACGTGCACTGTGTTTATTATGAATTATTGTGATATTCATGTTTCTCCTTGAACCTACCTGTTTACTCTGTGTAAAACAATATACCCTGTAGGGAGTAAACAAACCTACTCTAAACTACTAGTTTAGTGAGAAAAGCGATGAGAAATGCTTTGAAAATTGACCTACATCTACCAAGTTGATTCACCAAACTTATGTTTAGAATTGTATTTTGTTGTTTTTGACCCTCAATAACTTAAAAAAAAAATCTTTTTATCTTGCACGCCTTCTGATTTTCCACAATCTATGCATCAATGTTTTGCAGAAAAGCCTACATTTCACTGTTTTTTGAAGGAAAGAGAAGAGTTCTCACAGTTTAAAAGCTTGTTCAATGCATTGCATAATCTACAACCTGCATAATATGTTGTGTTCCTTTATATAGGTGTTAAAAAGAGGCACATTTTAGAGGTTTTAAAGATAGAACACAAGAAAATGCATACATCTTTTATCAACACACACAAGAACAACCCATATTGAAGGCAAATCTGGCTTTTTATTGAGAAAAAAGTGTTATTACAGCTAAAATAGGTCTAAAATTGCTCTTAAGAAATAAAATTGCATTGATTCTCAGTCGCACAAAGATTGTTTGAGAGTTACAATAAAGCATTCTGCTAAGAAAGAGCTTAGAAAAAGTTACAATCCTTTGCCAAAAGTGAAAAAGAATTCCTTTGCAAATGGAGCGTAGAAGTCCCTCTATGTTTTTCCTCTTGTAGGAGAGTAAATAGGATATGCATCAAGAATTATTATTGAGAATTATTACTTGTGTTGACCAATTTAGTTGCATTTCGCATTTAAGAAACAACTTTCTCTATCTTGACTCCTTTGTAGATTCCATGGTGGCATTGGCAAAGAGGATCTTGATTTTTCCATCTTCAGCTCCTAAATCTGCTCAAACCTCCCCTATATGCTTGCAAAAGTTGCAATCGCCTACAATGCTGTCATAAATAACCTCCAGCTGCTTGGAAAAATTTCTTAACTAATCATAACTGCCCCAGACTGCTATAAACTCTTTCCCTTGCGTATAGGACATGGAAAAATTACTTAAATAAGATTCAATGCTCCAAGAGGGCGTAGATAATTTCCAGAGACCTGTAATTGACAAGTGTCACTCAGCCATAGCTTCCTTCATCTTCACATGTTCATCATCTAAGCAAACCTCTGCCACTGATTCATTGTTTCCCTGATGATTGTTTAGTGTCACGAGCTGTACACGGTTCATGTATGACAAAAATCTTTATCTTCTACACATTTCATTCACTGTATTGTGTATTTATCACTGCTGGTTACCTTTTTGGGCTTGAAGTTTATCACTATTTTGGTCAGGGAACCATCCTTTTATTCATGGTTTACAATCTGGCATGATTGTTTCCTAACGCCCTCCCAGACATAGTTGACTGTTCTTGTTCATTGTCACGTTGTCAACTATCCCTTAGTCTCTATGCATAAGGAGGCTAGATAAAACTTTGCAAGGACCATCATTGCCAAATGAGTCTCACCGTTTATCATACTTTGTGACTGTCTTGTATTTGAGTACTGCCACTGTGCCTCCATCCATTTAACTGTGAATTGTTCATTGCTTTGATATTTCTTGAGCTAGATCATCTTTTTTAACATTTGGAAAGCCCTTGGGACTGTCATAGTGATTCTTTAGCATAGTGGGATGTCATCTTTCACTAGCATATCTTTTCAATCTCTGTTCCTAGACTTTCATGAAACTTTTGTAGGTGGTCTTTTCATGAAAGGGCCTTTATCTTTTTGGAAGAGTGATGCAGGGGCATTTTAGGGTACTCGGCAAATCTGCATGGTGGTGTGTTGATTTGGTTCTGTGTTACTTGCTTGCAGCTTTAACCGACGGTCTCGGTTATTGAAGGAAGCTCGGTCGCTGAAGGAACTCGGTGAAACCTCTAGCGCTCAGTGGAACTTGTGCTTGGCAATGCTTGTGGTGCTCAGTCGACGTGCTTGCTCGGTGATGCTTGGCGTGGTCGGTTGTTTCACTCGTGCTCGGTTGTTTCTCTGACGCACGGTAGTTCTGGTTTACCGATTGGAGTTCTTGGAGATTTGGTTGGCCAACTTGGTGCATTTATTGTTGGTAGCTTTTGTTGTATTCTCCTATGTAGATCTAGAGGCCGACATGGAGAATTAATTGTTTGTAAGGCTATTTGAGAGCCGATTGTTGTTGCGTTTAATATTTGTTTGTAATAGAAGCTGACTTGGCTTAGGAGTTAATTATTTCTTCCAGCCGACTTGTGGTTGAGGAAATGTATTTAAGGAGTGTTTGGGTAGATGTTTAGAGAGAGTTAGTGGGAGATAGGAGGATACAGTTTGGATACTGCAAGATCTTGAAGATCAGATTTTTATCTGATAGTTGTAATAGCAGAGCTAGTGGTTTGCATGCTTGGAGACAAGGAGATTGCTTGGAGGCTTGCGAGCTCAAGTTTAGATCTGTTTTTGTGTTTCCATCAGTTGCTGATTGTTTCAGAGCTATACTAGCTAGGAAGATTGCAGAAATACCTTTGATTGTATTTGGCCCTAACCTGGAAGGCCTTACAGCCGGGCATGTTAATGAAAATTTAGTTGAAAACTTTGTCTTGTGTTATTCCGCATCGTGGTGTTTGGCTGCATGTTTGGACTGTCCTTAATTGGATCTTCCTTACTTGTCCTGCATCAAAGAGACTCTTAACACTTTTTTTGCCTTGAAAGGTCTGTGGCTTTGTCACTGTCCCTATATCATTCACTAGCTGTCACTATCTGCAAAATAATGACTATCATTAGAGACAATCACTAGAATATGGTTGACAATCTTGGCATGACTTGTCATAACTATTTTATTCTTGTAGCTGTCCTTATAGTTGTCATGTGCCTCATGCTTTTTCTACTCAATTTGATGGCTTTCACAATCCTTCACTCTCAAGTTTTTTAAATTTTTTTTAAGCATTTATCAACATGTGACTTCATCCTAGTTCGTTGGGAAAGCTTAGCTGCAACAGATTCCTTAGTGTCACTTTTAACTCTCTCATCTTCTTATCTCTTGTGAAATCATGTGTTTTCCATTGGCATAGATTGTGGTTCAATATAGATATTGCATATTTGCATTGATTCAAATCACTTACTTCCCCATGTATGTCTATCATAAGACCTCCTTATCACTTGTATCTCTGTGTTGTTTTTGTCTTATCACAATGTGTTAGCAATTTTAGTTGTCATTAGTGTATTTCATCAAACCCATTCACACCAGTCAAAGATCACCGGATGACACTGGTAGATGAAGCACATAATGTATACACCGGTCAACTAAGTAGATAGCTAAACCGGTAGACTAAACTGAGTACTCAGTATCGGTCTTATCCAGCATCCAACTAAAAACCGGTACCGATCTAACTCTTAGATAAATCTGATCCAGTTTTTGTGGAATAGTTTGAGTTAAGAGCCTGATTATGTGAGACATCATTACTCTGATGTGAAGTTAACCTTTCAACAGGAGTTAGCTTTAAATTCTACGGATGATCTCAAGATAAACTCTTGATCACAACGCACAGTTTTTTTGCGTTGCATATTTTATGGTCAAGTTTACTTCCTGGCGGTTCCGTGAGTCAAGAGGATCACTCTTTTATAAATATTAGATGTAGGACGCAAAGTAAAGAGCTGTTGCGAAGAGTTGGAGATTGCAGAGAGCAGAGGAAAGATATCTTCTAAGGAAGTGCTACAGGCACAGAGGTGAAGTAAGAAAGGAAGATCAACAGCTAGGCTAACAGGGGAAGAGATCTATCGGTATGATCTAATTAGACAATCAGTGTCATTATAGATCACTGCTTTTGAATGGTGTTACATCGTACACAAATCCCTTTAGTAGGGTGAACCTAATCGGTTCATTGTAAAAATCCCTTAATAGGGTGATATCTTTGTTGATGTTTAAAGTCTTGTAACCAGACAACTCTTAATAGGGCTTAGATCTTAACCGATCATTTGTAAAAATCCCTTAACCGGGTAGCACCTTAACCAGTTCTTTGTATGCTCCTAACAGGGCACCTTCATCTAGAACTAGTGAAGTTGTGAGCTCCGTCTCACTGTGGTTTTTCTCTCTAACCGAGGGTTTCCACGTATAAACACTTCAGTAGATCTATGTGGTTTGGTTTATGCTTGTGAATGACTGTTGACTTTCTAATTTGCATTCAAGAATCTGATTACAAGTTTTAAATAATAGATTTAGTATTTTCTGATTCACCCCCCCCTCTCAGTAACTGGTAAGGTAACAACACAATGAGTACCTCTATCATGCATCAACTATCATTTGGTAATATGAAAGGTAAAAGGGATGAGTTGTTTTCTTAAGGGAGTCTATATTTGAATGAAACCATTACCTCGCATGAGGTTCCTCTATCATCTCTTCTTCCATTGCAACCTGCAACCATATTAGCCAAGAGACTGCCAGAGTTGAAACCTTAGGGAAAGTGTACTCAAATAGAAGACTTGTGGTCATTATTTTCATGCTGATTGGGAATTTGTTTAGGAAGAACTGAGGATAACAAAACAATGTCTTTTTTCTAAAGAATTATTTCATGACGGTCTCATGATAGTCTATTGTCCTATGAGGCTCTTATCTAGTGACAACAAATTCTTGACAAGGGTTCATTGCTCTACCCTTCACCATGCAATGCTCTACAAACTTCACAATGCCTGTTATAGTATCTAAACACTTCATGAAGTCTTTATTCCTCATACATTTCATAGCATCTCTTTGGAAAAACCTCTTTTTGCATTGAATGAACAAGTATTTAGTTGTATATCATTCCCCTAAACCTTAAGACTTGATACAATATTTAAAACTTTGAAACATTCTATCACAAAACTGTGCACTGTGTTTACCAACTTCTTTAGGGAAAACATGAAATTGTTTATGGGTGTGTTTCAAGATCTTATCTGTCAATCTCACTATCAATCTCATGAACAAAATGAATAGTACTGCAAACAATTGAAACTATTTCGGCTACATCTTGTACCATTCACCATGGCAATACCTCTATTGTTGTCTTGATTGAATACCCAGCTCCACGATGCTGTCTCAGGTCTTCTTGGGAGAAAAATGTGTGAACTACACAAAATTGTCTATCTTGCCTTTTCTGCGAGATCCACTGCCTTGAATACCTATCTTGTCATTATATGCAAACTTTGCTTGTTCTAGAACCAAATCCCAATGTAAGAACCCTAATCGGTCCCTAACCGTTGTAGATGTTTGTCTCAATTTTGTAGTTTGAAAGCTTATGTTTATTCTGAAATTCTGAAACAATAAAAAACAATTATGCGATAATCTGAAATTCTGAAACAATTTAATCAACTACTGCAACTTCTATTTATTTTCCAAATGAAATACAAGTAAGAATCCAAACAATCCTTTATTGGAAAATAAGCACAAAAAGTGACTATGCAATGCATAAAAAAACCTGGAAGAGTACACCAGCTGCTGAAGAATAATTATTTCTTCCAACTCTGTAATTTCTAATATGATCCAAAGTAATCCTTCAAGCCCTCAACTAACAAGCACGCACCACATGTAATTTATTTTATTTTTAAATAAAACTCACAGGTTTTGGGAATTAGCGCCAATCAGCCTGTAGGCTGCAAATTTTAGTTTGTGGCTGCAAATTAGAATGATGACCAATAGCTGCAACTTATTCCTCCTCATTCTGTAATGATAATACTGCCTTTAGTCTTCCCAACTGCTGAAAACCAATACTATTGAAACCCAAACAGAGTCTCTAGATGAATCTCTTTGATATTCCAAATTCACTAGATATTGCACCAGCTCAAATGGAGACACACAAAAGAACTATGTTCTCCATTGGTAAAGTTGTAAACTTTTCTCAGAGCTCAAAATCAACAATAATTAATTTTTGCAAATAACAATCGATGACTTCCTTCTTCCCAAGCAAGCATAAATAAGCTTCCCAACCCTAAATTGAAATTCCTTGGAAGACTACGATTTCTTCCTTTAATACATTAAAAAATTAACCATTAAATAAATTTAATGATTTAGACTTAGGAAAACGTGTCAATAAATTAATACATTAATTTGGCTCCCTTCATGATACTTAGACCCATCACTTAAGTGATCAAATATAAAGTCAATTTCCAACTTAATATTAAATCCTTTGCTATTTAACTAATATATAACCATTGAAAACTAAACAACTCCCTCAAAATTGTGAATGTGGCTTAACCGTTTGAAACTAGAGTTGGCATAATAATTTCCAATGTGATCAAATCATATTTCTAAAAATAGCTAGGGTCCATCTTTGTAACTCAAAATTTGTTAAAAATAACAAAACTCAAATAACTGAGTCAGAATCACATCTCCATACCAAATTGAAGGCACTGAGCTCTGTAAAAGTTGAACCATGAGATAAGCATATCTCATCTGTGCATGAATTGACCACCAATAGGCTAATCAATAGCTAGAATGATGTCTCTAGCTAGAAGGGGACATCACATGCGATTCCCCATCTTCTCTTCAACCAAACATCTCAGTAAGTTACCCAAAATCCTATTCACTACCTCTGTTTACCCATTTATCTGTGGATGGAATGTAGAGCTAAACTTCAAATCCGTCTTCATCTTCTTGCAAAGGGTTCTCCATAAATAACTAACAAACTTACTATGTCTGTCTGAAACTATACTCATAGGTAATCCATGTAATCTCACAATCTCCTTGAAAAATAACTCAGCTACATGTACTGCATCTGTTGTCTTCTTACAAGGTATGTAATGAGCCATCTTTAAAAATCTATCCAATACCACAAATATAGAATCATTACCTCTTGATGTTTTCGACAATCCAAGTGCAAAATCCATGCTAATATCCTCCCAAGGTTTAGTTGACATTGTCAAAGGTGTATACAATCCAATATTCTGACTACTTCCTTTTGCAACTTGACAAACTCTACAACTTTGAACAAACTTTCTTACATCCTTGTAAATCTGAGGCCAAAAGTAATTTTCACTTACAAATGCCACTATCTTGTGAATAACAAAGTGTCCAGCTAATCCCACACAATGCTTTTCCTTAACCAGATTATCCCTCATGGAACTTCTAGGTATACACAACTGAATTTCTTGGAATAACACACCATCTTGAATGAAATAGTCCAACCATTTTCTTTAGTCCGCTACAACAAGTTCTCTACAAGCTTTCCACAGTTTTGAAAAGTCAGGGTCATCTTCACACCAGGTCTTCAACCCATCAAATCTCAATACTCCAATTCTCATCTCTGTCAACAAGGTCTTTGTTTTGCTCAAAGCATCAACAACTCTATTTGTTTCACCACTCCTATGTTTCAACACAAATGTATAATTCTGTAAGAATTCAACCCATCTCATATGTCTTTGACTCAACTTACTTTGACTATTCAAATATTGCAAAGCTTGATGATCGGTGTACAACACAAATTCATTAGGTAACAAGTAATGTTTTTATTTTTTCAAAGCTTTCATGAACTTTGGCATAAAATTCTTGATCATAAACTGATTATCTTCTCTTGGCATCATTCAACTTTTCACTGAAATAAGCAATCGGTCTAGCTTCTTGAGTCTGACAGTCCCAACCGGTGTTGAGAGGGGAGGGGTGAATCAACACTTGTAAATACTTTTTCGTACTAAAATCAGTGAAGTAAACTTATAGCATAAAAGGCAAACAAATTTCAGCAGACAAATAACAGTAAGTAAATAATTGACAAAGTGACACCAGATTTATCACGTGGAAACCCGGTTAGGGTGAAAACCACGGTGTGATGAGTCCTCACAAATTTTGTACTCTCTTGGAGTATGCCCTGTTAAGAGCTTTCCCTGTCAAGGGATAAAATCACACTTGCTAGATGCGACCTGGTTAATGGATTTGTTACAATAAGGTCTGCTAGGACCTGCCTGGTTAAAGGACTTTTATACACCTTAAAAGATGTCACCCGGTGAAGGGATTTTGATACAAGGGACCTGTTAGAGTCCACCCAAACACTGGGATTTGTCTATTGAAATTTGCTAGAAAACAATAGAAGTGTGATCTTTATAGATGACTTTGCTTAGCCTGATAAGATCTCTATTCACGCTCAATTGAGAATCAACACCGGTTGCCGCAGGTGTATTCTCATCGACTGTTGTGCCCTTTTGCACAATCTAATATCTCTCTTCCTCTATTTTCTTTTACCCTTGCTGTTGTAGCACATAGGTTTACTCTTTTACTTGGCAGAATGAAGGTGACTTTTCTTCACAACAGGCACAAGAACTTATACAATTTCTTTCCCCTAACTGTGCCTCAAATCCATGACTTAATCCTGAGATCTTACGATCACATCACTTAGTGAAGTAACGGTTTATGCCTTGTCCGCTTTATGAAAAAAGTAGCAGTTGCGTGTCATGCAAGCTTCCGTCACAGGAGATAACTCCTTGATTTAAAGCCACTGAATACAGCTTTAAGTTCTTCAGTTGCGTCTCGAGTTCCTTTACCTGCACTTGAAACTGATCACCAAGACAACTCAAGATCACTCGGATATACTATACTGAATCCCGGTTGGAATAGATGGTTGACAGTTGACTATGACTTCCTCAGTTTATACTGGAGTCTTATACAATATCCCTCCTCCGTAATACCGGTAGCATTGTTCTCAGTGTGCTTCCTTGAGTGGATTACCGGTTACATTGTTCCGGTTGTGTTATAGACACTAGATGAATGTTGCTTTTAGTTGTACTAGTCTATTTTGGTTGTAGCTCGATTCTTGGTTGATACCGGAATACTCTCCTCTGTAATTGAATGTATCACCCGGTTACTGATGCTTAGTGTAGCGAACTCTTGCCAAACCAGGCTCTCTTGATGTAGATTTTCTTAGAGTTTTTTGCCTATATAGAGATGACAAATCTCTATCCTCTTTTGCCAATTAATGACAATACTTGAACCGGTAGAGAGCTTACCGGTTGCCAGTATTTAATGCTAACAATCTCCCCCTTTGGCATTGATGGTAAAACTGTGGAGGGCCTTTGGAGTCTTGGATGTACTCCCCGGTTTACCAACTTGTTGGATTGCCATACTCTCTCCCCCTTTTTGACAATAATGCCAAAAGGCTAATCCGAAAATTTTTCATTCTTTACTCTGCTCCCCCTGCGAGCAACAGTCCTTTTCATCAGTTCATGAAAGATAAGGTATGACTTTCTGTTGAATCATAATGAATTGATGACACCCTGTTGATGATTACTGATGATCTGAGAGGGGTACAACCCCCAGTCTACCTCTCAGATACTCAAAAGTACTCTTTGGTAATGGCTTTGTAAATATGTCAGCGATCTGTTCTTTGGTGGGGACATACTCCAATCTTACTTCTTTATCCTGTACTAGTTCCCTCAAGTAGTGATACTTGATGGCAATGTGCTTGGTCTTGGAGTGCATAACAGGATTTTTGGATATGTTGATGGCATTGGTACTGTCACAGTGAATTGCGATCGGTTCAGGTACCTGTTCTTGAATACCTTCCAGGAGTTGTTTGATCCAAATTACTTGTGTGCAGTTGATCACAACAACAACATATTCAGCTTTAGTAGCGGACTGTGATATGCAGTTCTGCTTCTTACTTGTCCACAATACAATCCTTTCACCTACAAAGAATGCACCACCGCTTGTGCTTTTTTTGTCATCAATGTTCCCAGCCCAGTCTGCATCAGTGTAGACTTTTATTTGGAACCCTCCCTTGTGTGGAAGCCACAAGCCATATTCCTCGGTTCCTTTTAGGTATCTGAAGATTCTCTTTACTGCCACTAGATGTGTTTGTTTGGGATTAGCTGAGAATCTTGCCACTATGCCAACTGCATGAGCAATGTCCGGTCTGCTGTGGACGACATACTGCAATTTTCCTATCATGGACCGATACGTTGTTTCATTTACTTCTTTGGCATCATCCTCTTTTGATAACTTGAGATTAGTTATCATTAGAGTTCGAACCAGTTTGGATTCTTCTAATCCAAAAGTCTTAAGAATTTCTTTTATGTACTTGGACTGAGAGATGAAGATACCTTCTTTCAGCTGATGGACCTGTAGTCCAATAAAGAATTTTATGGGTCCGATCATAGACATCTCAAATTATTTCTTCATTTCTTTAGCAAAGGCTTTGCTCATCGTGTCCTCTCCACCAAAGATGATGTGATCAACAAAGATTTCAGCAATTAGATTTCCATCTTTTCCGGTTTTGAGATACATATTGCTGTTGTCACCGGTTCTTGTGAATCCAATGGTCAGAAGGTATGAATGCAACCTTTCATACCAGGCCCTTGGAGCTTGCTTAAGCCCATAGAGGGCTTTTTTTAGTTTGTAGACCATGTCAGTCTTTTGAGCAAATGTAAACCCTTCCGGTTGCTCAATGTAGACTTCCTCTTCTAGTATTCCATTGAGGAATGCAGATTTCACATCCATCTGATAAACTTTAAACCTTTTGTTTGTTGCATAGGCAAAAAGAATTCTTACCCCTTCCAATCTAGCCACTGGTGGAAAAGTTTCTCCATAATCTAGTCCAGCTTCCTGAGCATATCCTTTGCAAACCAATCTTGCTTTATTCCTTATGACTTTACTGTCCTCATTCAGTTTGTTCCTGTAGACCCATTTTGTCCCAATGATATTTTTGTCCTGAGGTCTAGGCACAAGTTGCCGTGTGTCATTCTTCTCTATTTGTTCGATTTCTTCATCCATGACCTTGACCCAGTCCTCATCTTCTAGGGCTTCTTTGGTGTATTTAGGCTCAATACATGAAAGCAGATAGATGTTCTCTTTGGCCTTCTTCCTGGTCAAGAGGTTCCCATGTTTGTCACCAATTATAATGTCAGTAGGATGATATGTGACATACCTTGGAAGAACAGGTCTCTGTTCCCGGTCTGGTTCTTCCGGTTGAGTATTGTCTTCATCATGGTTAGGGACATCAACTTGTTTGTCTTCCTGTATCTGTCTGTTTTCTTCAGGTACATTCTCTTTCTCCAGATGTCTGTCCATGTGTGTTTCTCTGTCACCTTCAATCATAGCTTTGTTGATTTCAAAGGCATTTCCTTCGTTTAGGCCTTGAAGATTGTTATGCTCATTATGATCGGTCTTTGTTTCTGGTTTTGAAGATTCATCAACTCTTACATTGATGCTTTCAACTATCTTCCCTGTTTGTTTGTTCAGACATCGATAGGCCTTACTTTTGGTAGAGTAACCCAAGAATGTTCCCTCATCGCTCTTAGGATCAAACTTCCCAGAGTACATATCTCTTTTAACATAGCACTTACTAGCAAAGATTTTGAAGTAGTCTACACTAGGAGTATGTTTGAACCAAAGTTCATAAGGAGTCTTACCGGTTCCCTTTTTGACTTATACTCGGTTGAGTGTGCAGACTGCAGTACTAACAGCTTCCCTCCAGAAGTGATGAGGCAAATCTTTTTGAATCAGCAATGCTCTTGCACAATCAATTAGTGTTCTGTTTCTTCTTTTTGCTACTCCATTTTGTTGAGGAGTCCTTGGTGCAGATAGCTGTCTTTTTATTCCATGTTCCTCACAGTAGTGAGTGAACTCTTGCGAGGTAAATTCACCTCCTTTGTCTGATCTTAAACACTTTAAGCTTTTACCGGTCTCTTTTTCCACTCTAGCTTTGTAGATTTTGAATATGTGGAAAGCTTCTGATTTTTCCTTAAGAAATAGTGTCCACATCATTCTAGAGAAGTCATCCACAAAGAGCATAAAGTATCGGTCTCCATGGTAGCTCTTTGTTCTGATTGGTCCACACAGGTTAGTGTGCACCAGATCTAGAACATTCTTAGCAGAGAAGGACTTACTGCTGAAGGATGTTCCGGTCATCTTTCCTAATTGACAATCTTTACAAATGCCTTTGATGGGCTTTGTAATCTCATGGAGTCCTCTTACCATTTTCTTTTTGCTTACTTTGACAATGCTGTCAAAGTTTATGTGACAGAGCCTTCTGTGCCATAACTAGCTATTGTCTTCTTTGGTGATAAGACATATTTTGCTTGATTCTTCTTTGACCGAGGCTATTAGACAGGCTCCTTCCATTGAGTCAAGATAGAAAAGATTACCTTTGCTTTATGTATCTGTTACGACATGAGTTCCAAATTGATTCTTTACTATGCAGGAACCTTGTCAGAATTCCAGTTGGAATCCTTTGTTGTTCAGTTGTGCAACACTCATTAAGTTGTACCTGAGTCCTTCAACCCAGTACACATCTTCACAGACGACATTGTTGCAGAGAGAAATATAACCTTTGCCTTTAATACCACAGGGAGCATTGTTCCCGAAGGTAACTGATCCGCTGTCATTGAGCTCGAGGTTGATAAACTTGCTCTTCTCACCGGTCATGTGGTGAGTGGATCCACTGTCAATGATCCAGTCATCATATTGATGAGATCTTGATATGAGTGCAACTTCTTCTATTGCAGGGCTCTCCTCCTTTGTTACAACAAATGCAATTTCTAGATCCTCCAAGTCTTCAGATTCGTTATCTGTGACTCCTTTTGCAAGGTAGCACTCCTTTGCTTTATTCTTGAACCAGTCTCTTTTATCTTTGTGTTCATTGTCAGGACATCTTGCAGCAATGTGACCTATTTTATTGCAAGAGAAACATTTCAAAGGGAGCTTTCCCTTGTACTTCCCTTTCCCTCTGGGGAATCTTCTTGCAATGAGTGCTTGAAACTCTTCTTGCTCCATCTCTTTTGAGAACAGATTCTCAGCAAGGTTGCCAATCTTTCCGGTAGAGCAGTTACCGGTTTCTCTTCCCTTTTTAGGGGAAGAGATATTGGCAGAGGACTTGAAAGCTACTTTTTGAATAGATAAGCTGTTATCAAAATTACTTAATTCAAAGGCAGTCAGCTTACCGATAAGGGAGTCTAAAGTGACTTGATCTTTGGTCACCGATCTGAGCTCTTGAATGATAGAGATCTTGATAGCATACTTAGGTCTGAGAATTCTCAGTATTTTGTTGAATACTTCCTCTTCATTGAGCTTTCCTCCAGCGCATCTGATTGAATTGATCACTTCCTTGATTCGGTTGCTGTATTGCTCGATGTCTTCTCCTTCATTCATCCTTATATTGTCATACTTTCCTCTGAGGCTTTCGACCTTGGCTCTTTGAATATTAGGATCCCTTCCATAGACTGTTTTCAGCTTGCCCCACATTTTGAAGGTAGATTCAATGTGTTTTATCTCAACATAGACATAATCAGGTAGCGTGCTAGCTATCATATCCATAGTTGCCGTTTGCTTAGGCTTGGTGTTTTCTTGATCCGGTGTCAAGGTGCCCGTCGGCTCACTGTAATCGATGGTGACGTGACTCCAGTATTGATCACCGATGGTCTTCATATACAACTTCATTCTACTGCACGATAAGGTGAAGTTTTCTTTTGAGAACTTTGGTCTTTCGTTCCTCATCATCTTGGCTTTTTCTTTGTGTGGTTAAGCAGCAAAGAATGCAAGAATTGGCTCTGATACCAATTGACAGTCCCAACCAGTGCTGAGAGGGGAGGGGTGAATCAACACTTGTAAAAACTTTTTCTTACTAAAATTAGTGAAGTAAACTTACAACATAAAAGGGAAACAGATTTCAACAAACAAATAACAGTAAGTAAATAATTCACAAAGTGACACCAAATTTATCATGTGGAAACCCGGTTAGGATGAAAACCACGGTGTGAGGAGTCCTCACAAATTTTGTACTCTCCTGGAGTACGCCCTGTTAAGAACTTTCCCTGTTAAGGGATAAAATCACACTTGCTAGATGCGACCTGGTTAAGGGATTTGTTATAATAAGGTTTGCTAGGACTGGCCTGGTTAAAAGACTTTTAAACACCTTAAAAGATGTCACCCGGTGAAGGGATTTTGATACAAGGGACCTGTTAGAGTCCACCCAAACATTGGGATGTCTATTGAAATTTTCTAGAAAACAATAGAAGTGTGGTCTTTACAAATGGCTTTGCTTAGCCTGATAAGATCTCTATTCACGCTCAACTGAGAATCAACACCGGTCGCCGCAGGTGTATTCTCATCTACTGTTGTGCCCTTTTGCATAATCTAATATCTCTCTTTCTCTATTTTCTTTTACCCTTGCTGTTGTAGCACATAGGTTCACTCTTGTACTTGGCAGAATGAAGGCGACTTTTCTTCACAACAGGCACAAGAACTTATACAGTTTCTTTCCCCTAACTTTGCCTCAAATCCATGACCTAATCTTGAGATCTTACGATCACATCACTCAATGAAGTAACGGTTTATGCCTTGTCCGCTTTATGAAGAAAGCAGCAGTTGCGTGTCATGCAACCTTCCGTCATAGGAGATAACTCCTTGATTTAAAGCCACTGAATACAGCTTTAAGTCCTTTAGTCGCGTCTCGAGTTCCTTTACCTGCACCTCAAACTGATGACCAAGACAACTCAAGATCACCCGGATATACTGCACTGAATCTCGGTTGGAACAGACGGTTGACAGTTGACTGTGACTTCATCGGTTTATACCGGAGTCTTATACAATATCCGTCCTCCGTAATAATGGTAGCATTGTTGTCGGTGTGCTTCCTTGAGTGGATTACCGGTTACATTGTTCCGGTTGTGTTATAGACACTAGATGAATGTTGCTTTTAGTTGTACTAGTCTAGTTTGGTTGTAGGTCGGTTCTTGGTTGATATCGGAATACTCTCCTCTGTAATTGAATGTATCACTTGGTTACTGATGCTTAGTGTAGCGAACTCTTGCCAAACCAGGCTCTCTTGACGTAGATTTTCTTAGAGCTTTTTGCCTATATAGAGATGACAAATCTCTATCCTCTTTTGCCAATCGATGACAATACTTGAACCGATAGAGAGCTTACCGGTTGCCAGTATTTAATGCTAATAGAGTCAACACTGCCCCAATTGCATTTCCACTTGCATCACAATCTGCTTGAAAAAAGTTGTTAAAATCTCGTAAGGCTAACATAGGTTATTCAGTTACCTTCTGGTTCAGCAACTCAAAAGTCCTTTGTGCTCCATGCGTCCAATTGAATTGGTTTTTGTCCCCTCTCATTGTCTCAGTCATAGGGTTACAAACCAAACGGAAATTCTGATGCTCTTTCGGTAAAAACTAGCCAATCCATGAAGTGATCTCACCTCCCCAACATTTGCAGGAGTAGGGCACTCTATGATTGCTTTAAGCTTCTCAGGATCCATCTTCAATCCTTCTGCAGATATCACAGATCCCAAAGACACTATTTCTTTTGTCATAAAGGAATGTTTCTTGATGTTTATCAATAATTTCTCCTCTCTTAACCTCGATAACACTTGTCTCAGATGGAACAAGTGATCCTACTTTCTCTTACTGAAAATCAAAGTGTCATCAAGATAAACAATTACAAACTTACCCAAGAATTTCTTCAATACTTTATTTATCAACCTCATGAAAGTACTCAGTGCATTAGTCTGTCCAAAAGGCATTACCAACCATTCATAGAACCCTTCATTTGTGTTGAATGTAGTTTTCTACTCATCTCCTTCTCTGTTCCTGATCTGATGATATCCACTCTTCAAGTCTATCTTTGTAAAATATCTGGCTCCACTTAAGCGAACCATTATATCATCCATTCCAGGCAATTGAAATCGGTAATTCACTATGATCCTGTTAATAGTTCTTGAATCAGTACACATCCTCCATTCTCCATTCTTTTTTGGTGCTAATACTGCAGGTACCACACAAGGAGACAAACTCTCCCTACTCAAATCTTTGTTCAATAGCTATTGCACTTGCCTATTCAACTCTTCATTCTCTACTGATGTCATCCAGTGTGCTGCTTTGTTCGGTAAACTTGCTCCAGGAATTAGATCCACTCAATGACTAATACTTCTCATAGGTGGCAATCCATCAGGTACATTATCTGAGATTATATCCTTATACTCAGTCGGCAACTCCCTTACTTCCTCGGGTTGCTTCTTTACCGATTGTATATCAGGCTTCTTAAGAATCAAAGCATAACACACATTATCACTTTCCAAGCCATCCAAGAGTTTCCTTCCTTCAACCAAACAAACTCTAACACTAGTACAGTTCTCATTCTTAGGAGTCTCAACTAAAGGCAACAACACTTATTTCATCCCATTTGCAACAATAGTATAACTATTCTTCCTCCCATCATGCAAAGCTTGTCTATCATACTACCATGGCCTTCCCAACAAGATATGACAAACATCTATAGGCATAACATAACAAAGGACTTCATCATGATAAGATCCTAATTTCAATTTCACTAGGCATTGTTCACTTACCAGTACCTTATAATCATGCTTTATCCATGCTATTTGATAGGGTTTTGGATGGTTCATTCTCGACAACTTCAACTTGTTGAACAACTCTTCTAAGGCTATGTTGTATGAACTACCACTGTCGATAATCACTTTCTAACATTTTCCTTCAATTTTGCATCTTGTCTTAAACACACTCGTCAACAATGACTCCTGGTCCGGTTCTTCATGACATAGGACTCTCCTTACCATTAGGGCTTCTCCATCTTCAGGCTGGTTCAATGGTTCCTTAGATTCCTCTTCCACAAAAGCATTTCTGCCACTACTCTTGGTCCTTATGCTTGAACTTCCTTGAGCACATTCGAAGGCTCAGTGTGCTTTGCCACACTTGAAACAGGTTCCTCTAAACACTCTCCTATCATCTTTCCTATAGTTGTTTGATCCATCATCGCTATGGAAATGTCTATCTTTCCTTCGATGTGAGTTACCTTCTTTGAATTCTGCTTTTCCCTTATTTTGATCTCAATAAGACCTTCCACCACCCAAGGTTCTTCCTCTCTGAAATCTTGCACCTATTCCTCTTTCGCTTTGTTGATGCCTTTTGTTCAAATTTTCCTCAACTTTTAGGGCATACTGGTAAGCTTAGTGTGTATGTTTCAACTTAACCAAATTGATCTCATCTTTAATAGATGTCCTGAAACCATTCATGTATCTTGCAACCCTCTCAACATCATCATCTACACATCCTGATCTGATATCCAATCTATAGAAGTCTTCACTATATTCTTTCACACTAAGATCCTTTTGCTATAGGTTTTGCAATTTCCTAAACAAACTTACTTGGTAATCAATAGGTAAGAACTTAGTTTTCAATTTATTCACCATCCTATCCCATGACTTAATTTTATCCTTACCTCTTCTCTATCTATCAGTTTGCAAATGTTCGCACCATAAAGAAGCATGTCCTCTGAACTTTGTGCAAGCATGCTTCACTTTCTTATCTTCATTTGTTCCTTCATAATCAAAGTACTTCTCGATCTCTGTGATCCAATCTAATAGTTCTTCAGAATCCAACTTGTTATCATAATCAAGTGGGTTGAAATGTGGTCAGGTATTAACCCTAGTTAGGTCCTTTATAAATCTATCATCTCCCTATTCAAGTTCTGGTTTGTCTTCACCCTCTTTGAGCACTTCTTCAATTCTTTCTTCCTCTTGATCACTCACATCCTGAATGTGTCGTCCTCTTTTCTAGGCTGTCTCTACAACTTCTAATTTGGCTGCAATTTGTTGTAACATATCCAACACAACTAGATCTGCATCTCTCCTTCCTCCCCTAGCATTTCCTGTGTGAGCCATCTACATGTTGGTTCCCAAAACCAACGGATTGGAATCCTACGAGTCTTGCCAACTCGATGGTGGGATATCCAACTGAGTATGGCGAACTTGACGGAATTGAACGGTATGATCCGAGTTCCCTGCACTTCTGGCTCTACAAGGCCAAGGCGAGTGCACCTGATCTTAAACAGAACACTTAAGCCCAGGATGCTTATAGCAGAATGGTTAAAATGCAAATGTAATGAAAGCTTACAAAATGGCAAGAATTATAAAAAGCTTTGCAAATTATGAAGTAATAACAAAAGTGAATGATTGTATAAATATTAGAGTGTTTTAAATGATAATTATAGATTGATGCCACAAATGAATACATTAAATCTTCAAAGGAGAGATGAAATAATTGCCAGCATATGAATTATGAATTAAGAGTAATATAAAGACCAGTGCCTAATTAAATGGGCATACAAAGTCAATATTATAAGCTGAAACATACAACTTTATAAAACTTCAAAATGTTAAAATTATAAATAAATTAATAATCTAGACGCAACGGATCAATTATATGAATGCAATTTTAAACTAAGCTAAGATGTATTTTAACTCCTGTAGTGCGGAGACAAACTAGACATAAATATAGAAACACTTAAATATTTCACAATATCTATGTTTATCAAGTTTAAAATGCGATAATGATCCAGTCCACTTATCCGAATATTAAAATATTTATAGAAATCAATAAAATATTTATAAAGGAGACAACTTAATAATAATTTAAAAAAAAACTCCAATACGTACAAATAAAATAGATACGCTTACAGATTTTGCCGGAAATAAAATTGGATTAGAGACATTCCTTACGGATGATCTATCCAATGCAGTTTGACTCCAGAATCACATATAAATATATTTAATCAATAATCCGGAATTCATGGGCTTAGTTCAAAAATTCATTCCTCTGCCAATGAAAAAATAATATATCCAAGTATAATATTTTTGCCAGTATTTTACAACCGGCTGTGTTCGTCCATTGTTTGATTTTACAATTAATATTTGTAAGAGGCCGAAGGGATATCGGTTACTTTTTCAAGTAACACATCGTTTCATAACATATAACTAATACCTCCGTATGATATATGTTATTAATTATATATAATGATTTTAACTTTAGCGAATGAGTTTATGATTGTTGTTTTTTCTTATTTATATAAGCTTTAATGATGACGTGGACTTAACAATCCATCGCTCCTTTATTCTGACGGGATACATATTCCTGCATTCCTCATAACATCTCTATTGCAGATGACTAGCATTTTTGAAACGTCCATCCATATCACTAAAAACCCAATACAAACTTCAAACTCTAAGAGTGCTTCCAGGAGTTTGGTTACTGTCGTCCATGCTCCAGTTTGGCGCAGTATAGATGGAATGATTTCAGACATGAGACTCTTTGCACGAACGGCTCCCTCATACATATCTGATGAATCCTTATCTTAAACATACGGTTCCAGTTTTGAATTACGCAGTCAATCTTCCCCCTGTCTGAAGCAATCTGGAATTCTGTACAAGGTGTGACTTCTCATATACATCACTGCTTTGACTTGCTCCCTGTCTTGTCGTTTGATGCGTAGTCTTTGTGAAATGCTGCAGCTTCTGCAACTGTGTGGGGTGTTTGACATTCCCTTTTGTTTCGCATGACTCCCTGCAAAAAACATAGAGTTATTAGAGATACAAAAACAAAAATCAAATTAGCAATTGACAATAAGTGATGTAATTTCTCCAGGCTTCAAATGAAGGAAGTGCGACTATCTTGGCACAGGAATAGTGCGATTTCTGATATTGCCATTCGTTTTATAACCAACGTTGCTGACGTCTTACTGAATATTTCTGTCACACAACATTGTGAATGGTGGAACATAGATAACATCCAAAAGGTCATTGTTCGGACATGATAAGATGGTGCATAGAATGAACTGATCCTTTTTCTTTAGATATTGGTTCTAATTTCTTGAAAATATTCCTCATATCTGCAGGTAAAAATACAATCTTCTAGAAATTCATATAAAAATGAAAAGCATTCTTCTTGGCATCCATGACCATTCTGTAACAGGAGTATTCCAGAATTATATTTTCCTTGGCTCAATGATACACTTGCTGTAGGCATAATGATCCTCAAAGATCCCAAAGGCTGTCGCTTGATTATACTAAGAAAACATGCCTGTAATGTCATTAATTTTAAGATTATATAATGGAAACAAAGAACACGTTAACAAAATTAACTTATATTATTTAAATTCTTTCGAAATTAATGTATGAAAACTACAATTTACATGAAATCTGAAATCTATTTACTATGACTTAAGGGTATGTAAGATATATGCAGAAATCTTATCATATGAATCATCTAATCTTATTGTAAAAATTAAGGCTCCATCAATGGCTCTTGTTGGGGACACATGTTCCTTGTGAGCATGATGAGTATCCCAGCTATCTCTGGAGGAGCAGACCGAGCATCCATGCTTCACATGATGCAAGGTGTAGATAGGGTGGCCCAGACCCCCCAAAAATGAACACTATGTCTTTCCTCTATCAAATATCTTATCCTGATCATGTAACACTTTGGATCTCCTGGATATAGTATCACATCGTTCCTTAATAAAATCTGATCCATTAACAAATGTTAAAAAACAACCATTGCATAACATGTACTTTTCCTTCATTACTTGTCTAGAATTAAATTTTACCCTTGCTTTATCAACAAGATCATTTAAAAAGAAATAGATTATGTTGACCCTAACTTACATTATGGGTGTAATTAAGTTTATAACATAAATCTTGCATTTTTAAAGCATTATATTGGATTGCCCTAGTGCTTCCATTATGTGGCCCTTGTTAAATATGTTAATATCGTTATATTAAACTATGATGGTGACTGTTGATGTGAGTAAATGAAAGGCCCTTGTGTGGGCTGTTCTTTGTGACCAAACGTTAGTCATTCTCTGTATACATCAATGTGAAAAGTACCCTTGTATTGAGAGCGTAATGTGCTTTCAAGTGGATTTGTGTTGTGAATATGTAATAGAGGTGATGCTGTGTATCATGTCCTTGTGATCGTAACTCTCTTTCTGAATGGGGTGCTCTAAATGAGCCTGTTTTTTGCATTGAGTATATTTCTTGTGGATGTGTTAGAAAACCTCCTACTTATGTCTACTTGCGTAATAAAGTGATTGTATTGTATTGAATTGTAAATGTTTGCATGTTGAATAGAAAGCATTGTTTCATATTTTAGTGTTTAAATGTTGAATAGTATTGGAGTCAAAGACGATTCATTTGCTTGTTGTACCCAATTATATAATATTGACGTCTCTTAAGAAAAATCTACCCACAAATTAAAAATGGAGGATTGGATTGAGCAAAAATGCTTACTTGAGAAATTTTTTAGATGCACCTTCTTGTACATTACGGAAAATTGTTCTAGATTAGTCTGAGCTGGGAAAAAGAGAGCACTTGAGAGATGACTATAAGGGTTACAAATGAGATTAAATTGACTGCTAACTCAAAATTTTAAAGGAATTAACAGATGCAACTTTTTGATAAGCTAGATGGCTAATCCTATGGGGGATGATGTCACATGTCTGTCAGTGATAGCCATGCTGAATAGTTCTGGGATTGAAAAATTAAAAAATATTGAAAAAAAGCATGAGATATGGTGCCAATATGGACAACATGTGAAGGCATGGGCATCCATTAATTGGGTGATGCTGGCAATAGGGGACAACATGGGCAAACATTTTCCACTCATGCATTGAAAGTTAGAGCTTTTGATAGGAAACAAAACAAAGAGGAGAGAGATCCTAGATAGGTTGTAGACGCTCTTGAAGCATTAAGAATGAATGAAGGGAGAGAGAAAGGTAGAAGATGCATAAATCATGTGGAAGATGTGAAAGAAAATGTGTAGGTTAGAATTCAAACTCACACAAAACACTTAATTTCTCATTTAAGTTTAGTTGAATGAAGGAAGAGATATTGCCTCAAAAAGGGTAGGAGAAATGGAGTCGACTTTGGGAGATAAAAAGAAATGTATAGTAGCACAAAATGGATTTGTTGAAAAGGCATTAGAAAATTTAAAAAAAATGGAATTGGGGGTATATATAAACCTGATTTGAGAATCATTGCTTTGTCCTAAATAGTTAGTCAAAGTTTATTCGGAGGGAAAATGAAAAAGAACCATGTGAGAAGGAGAGAACAAAGGAAATGTGAGCAGAAAGATATGGCTCAAAAGATAAAGGAGAATAGGAGTGAATGCTGCAAGAGTTAGATATAGATAAAGATAAAGATAAATTTATTAATGTCCAACAAGAGACCACAAAAGGGGTCCAACACACTGCCAAGAACAACAAAAGGGGCCAGCCAGCAGCAAGGGCACCAAACAGTGCTCGAAGGAAGAAAGCAACAACAACCAAAACAAAAACGAAGAGAGGGGTCCAAAGGAAAACCCTCCTGAACCCCGCTAAGGGTTTTGAGCATCCGTGAAGAACCTCAAGGCTGACGGATAAGCAATAGGACTAGTCGTGGCCTTGGGTCGATTCAGAGTGATCCTGAAATAGGAAGGCCATTGTTGATAGAAGCCCATCCCGGGCTTTATAGATCTAGAATAAGGGGCTGGGCCAAGATAACGCTTGGTGCCGCGTGCTGAGTGAAGCCCTGTGAAGTAGGAAGTAATGAGCGGATCAGGTTGATGCCTCGCAGGATGCCGGTGTTGAAGTGTGTGGTCCCAAAGCCTAATGACAACAAAGTCCATCTATGGAATTGTCTCAAGGAATGCAAAGATTTCAAGATGCTCAGGAAATGAGTTCATTCAAATACGACTCCACAATCTTTATTAACATCTTCCAGGTTAAACTTCCTTGGTTATGTTTAATTATATTTAATACATAGGAATTTTATTCCACCCATATATATTTTGAATGCATTGTTATTATTGATTTTCTAATATTTCAAGTGGGTGCATTCATTTCTTTTATAACCTGTATTTGTCTAAGTGAATTGTTAATTCAGAGTCTTAGGTTAGGTACATTTGGGTTATTCCATCTTCACTCATATTTAATTCCTATGGCCAATTCATGGTTTTGAGTGTTTTCATTAAATCTGTTCTTTTATGGAAAATATATATTTAAATGATTGATTACCATTGTTATTGTTCTTGATTTTTGGTGGCTTTCATTTGGGTTCATTCCTCATTATCCGTCTATGTTCAATGTTTAAATCTACTTGTTATAAAGAAGTTTTGAATAAAGCGATTGATTTTATTTTCATCATGTACATTTGTTTAAATGCTTATAGCCATTGCTAGATCTAGATTTCAATAACATGCACTAGTTTTATTCTTTATGATCAGCCATATTAGTTTAATAAATTCCATCTCAGTTAGTCTAAGCTTCCTTAACATAGGACTAAAGTGAAAACAACTGTGTAGAAAGGGTTCAACAAAGTTGATATTTGTTAGAATGATATTAAACATTTATTCTTACATCAACAAAGACCAAATGAATGGTCGATTCCATTATAATTTTGGAATGTATAATAGGGATGAATTCTCAAAGATGGTTTAAATGCTACTTAAGATGACACCTTCCGAAAGAGAAGAAGAAAACTTAGATGCAAAGTCTTATTAATGTAGTATGAAAATGGTAGCATGATATTTTATAGGGCCCTGTGTCAGAATTAGATGGATACGACTCTAGCAATATCATAACTTTCTATATGAAATTCGGTAAGAACGAAACCTGACTTTTAGTTACTAAGATTGGATCTAAAGTGGATATTAATGTAAGTTGAATTATATATCTTGTAATGTTGGTTTGGCGATCATCCCTAATATTGCCGTAGAATTGCAAGTGCAATTAGAATGAGAAACATAATATAGTTAGAATTATAGCTTTACAAGTAAAACATTTTTATTGAGATAAATCAGGTTGAGATCTTACAACCATGTTAATTAGTCTTTTTTATATAAATTCATAAGATTATCGATTTCTATTAGGGTTAGGGATTCAACAACTATAAAATGTCCATAATTATCTTAAGCTATACATAACAATAATCATCTTATCTTATTTAGATAAATCATGCAATAACCATTCATGGTTCCATTTGCAATAAGTAATCGCATTGAGTGTTTGGAGAGGAAATCCACGAAGGGTGCCTAGTTATTGTTTAGCCCAAATGAGCCAAGAAGGGCGTAATGACTAACAAAGACAACACGCCCCTTGGTCCACAAGTGGCAGGAACATCCACCATGATGATTCAATCTATTGGGGTGGCCTACTTAATTCGAGGGAAGTTGGGTCATAGAGGAAGGCTATTTAGCCGAATTAAGCCCAAGAGCGGCAACACTTGACCAAGACAACTGATGCTTTGGCCCACAAGTGGCAAGAACATCTACCTTGCTGATTCCAGCCCTTGGGGTGGCCTACTTGATTCGGGGAAGCCGATATCTACCACCTATCCCGAACATATTTCCTTCAATTGCTTGTTTGATTGTTTAATTCACTTTGCATAACCAACCATCTTGGGTAGTTGAGAGGATGACGGAAAGGATGCTTGAGGCCATCCACAACTAAGGCCAAGTCTGCGAAGCATCAACCGAGCCAACTCAACACTTTGGCCCATGTTGGTGGCAGTTTTGCTGACTAGAATAGACCATGTTTTGTTTAATAAATAGTAATGTAATGGATTATACTTCTCAAGTAGTTTTTAGTTGTTGGAGGTTATCCCTCTTAACCAACCCCTAAGTGCTATATATTTCAAGGTTGTATCGGGAACCCAAACATTATGGTTGTACACTTTATATATGTTGATAATAAGTCTATATTTTTCTGCCATATTGATCTATTGTCTTTAGTTTTTGTATTGAATGTGCTCACTACTATATTCTTGTTTTCTCAATAAGTTAAAGCACTCACTATAGGGAGTAAACATTTTTTTGCCATTGCCTGTTCGAAATTGTAGATTTGACTGAAGGCCAATAGGCAAGATGGTCGAATAATGGGCTGATTCTTCAAATAGAAAGTGTTAGTAACTTACGGTGACGTTGATGACGAGGAAGAAACACGGGAGGAGCAATTGAAGAAGGACTTGTTACACTTTTGGGAAGTTTTGGTAGGTAAGTACGTGTAGAGTGAAGCTCGAGAGAAAGAAGTCCTTGAAGGTACAATATGTGACAAACTTACAGTGAGACCTGCAGTCTATGATCTTCTTGGCAATATCCCAAGGTTGCTGGCACAAAATCTTTTTGAATTGCACTACTAGCGTGACGAAAGGCAACAAGAACTACGTCGACAACAAATACTGCAATGGTAGAAAGAAAGGATCCGTAGGGACGAAGAAGAGTGAGATACTAGCCGGTGCCGTACCCCTAACAATTAATGCCCCAACAAATAAATAGGGATTCACATACATATATACTCAAGAGGAGGGAGTTGTATAGAGATCTCTTTGTCTGAGAGAGAAAAGTGAGAGGAGATGATGGTTGCGAGAAATGATTGAAGGATCGCAAAGTGCAGCAAGGTTGGAGAGTCCGATGAGTAGCAAAAATTGTAGTGTGAGTGGAAGCCTTAGTCGAGAAAGGGAAAGACTAGGCATGTGGAGTGAGTTGGAAGATGTTGCCATAAAGTTAGCACTCATGGACAACAAAGTAAGTGAAGATCTTGCTAACCAAACAAGTAATCAAGGTGCACACTCTGCTTGTAGTGAAGACTTCGAATGTCTAGACCGCACCAGTACCATTAGCTCGTCCGTGCAGTCGGTCTAAGGGGATGAACAAAACCTCTAGATTGAGGCTGCCAAAATCTTTGAAACTACTTTACACAATATCGAGAATCTATTCCTTAGAGAGTCAAGAATAGGAGGGCCAGAGTCAAAGACTCCGTGGAGAGAATATAGAAATGAGGGAAGCAACCAAGGTGTAGATGATGTAGGTGGACATGTAGAGGACTCGCGTGTGGCCGAGAGTGAAAGCAAGGAACCAGAACACAATCGAGAGAGAGACACTGCAATCTGGTCATACACAGAGTACCTATCGAGCAAGAACGATGGTGAACACCCCAGAGAGGCCAAAATTCCCCAAATTCACAGGGGATGGAATGAAGGACCTTGTATGCCATTGCAAAACTTGTGTCACCATATGGGAGGCAACTGAACAAGATGATGAGGATTACTGGTTGAAGGCATTTTTAACCACACTACAGGGAATTGCCATTGATTAGTGCACAAACATGGACAATGTACATAAGACAAAGTGGGCCAACCTCAAAAAGGCATTTTAGGAATAATTTAAACTATTGAGAGAGAACAATGAAATTGTTGCGAAAATTTATAACCTGAGGCAAGGGAAGAGTGAGAGAACGTACATGCTTACAATTGTAGGCTCGAGGAATTACTGGGCAAGTTGGAGAATTGGCCAGCCGATGGGTTGAAGAAGAGGTGGTTCATTGAGGGGTAGATCCATCCTTTCCCAAAACGATGAAAGTGGTGTCTTCGTCCTCATATGTTGACACCTACAATCAGGTGATGGACATTAAGAGCGAAAGACATCAAGGGGAAAGGTCAGCAATGATGGTAGTATGAGAGAGAGCAATGATAGAGAATCCAAGGCCGTATAGGCCCTATAGAGGGATATGTTGTGGATGATGGTGCTGGAAGTGGAAAAGGAAAATGGCGAGCAGGGTAAAGAGTTGTGGTGCACCAATTGTAAAATTGGAGGCCACACGAAGGCCAACTACCCAAAGAAATCATTTTGCAACACTTGTTAGGTATTTGGACATTCCATCAAGGAATGCCTGTACAACTCGAAGTCGAGGAGCACACAAGTTCTCTTCACCTAGGGGAAGTGAGCTACCTTGCCAACCACATTTTCCAAAACCACCTGTGAACTCCAATGCCTGGCCGAGTGGGCACCGTAAAAATTGGCAAGGAAAAAACAATAGCAACAACAATACACCTAGGAGTAGGATGCAGTACGATGTGAAGGGTAGATCCATGATTCAATGTCGAAGGTGTAATGAGTGGGGTCACTTTGTGCAAGAGTGTCAGAGCTGGCAAAACAATAGGAGTTTACTGTGCAAGTGGTGTGGTTTGGGGAATCATGAGCACATTGACTGCCCAAAACAAAAGGGAGCAAATATGTTGGACGTAAGACCCAAATGTTGATATTATGGCCTTTACGAAAAATATCACTTCCACCAAACAAAAGATTAAATTGATTGCGGATATATTTCGATAGGTAAATAATGATATTAAATATATTATATATTTAATATCTATTGTTTACAAGGAAAATTCGATTTTGCAATAATTTGTTTGGTTGGGCCCAAGAGTCGGCCTTCTTGGAAGGATTATCCAAGTCGGCCCCTATTGGGAATTCTCCCTTTGGCTCCTATATATAGGAGACCGATTCTTGAGAGAAAGCCACCCAAGACATAACGTGCTCTCTCTCTCTCCAAGAATCATCTAATACTTTCAAGACAGCAGCGAACTTCCTTCAGGATAGACACAACGAATTTTTCCATCATAGATGCAGCGAAATCTTCCATAGAGGAGCAGACATTTCTCCATTAGAAGGACAGCGAAGGGACAGCTGCAAATCACAGCGAAGAGACAACAACTTCACTATTAGAAGGACTGCAAATCTCAGTTCTAACTGCAGTGATTTCCTTGCCCTAATTGCAGCATACATAGGAGTGAATTCTGGAGCAAAATCAAGGCATAATTTCATTGGTCTTTGTCTGATATTAGGCCAAAGAAAATATCAGATTAAAGGCATTAGGGAAGCAGGATCTACGCTGATCTAGCTGGATCAGATCTGAGGGTGATATCAAATCCGGGTACTATCTTTCTTTGCTCTTAATCATTTCTTTTATCCTGTGCTTAGTTTGGAAGTCTTCTATAGTTTGTTCATTCCTAGGAAGAATCTGAAAAATATTAACATGGTACCAGAGCCTAGGTTGAGTAAAGATCTTTTTAGATTTAGGAGTACAAAGTAACTCTTTCAAAACTAAGGAACTTTATGGCAACTAGGGTTTGGTTTGAAATTGTAATAAAGGTTTTGATTTACAATTGGTTGCCTCTATGGGATATCTTATTAATTATCTTTTTGATCTAGAGGGAGTAGATCACC
The DNA here is from genome assembly GCA_027943335.1 of Chamaecyparis obtusa. Taxonomy (NCBI): domain Eukaryota; kingdom Viridiplantae; phylum Streptophyta; class Pinopsida; order Cupressales; family Cupressaceae; genus Chamaecyparis; species Chamaecyparis obtusa. Next base: position 170,513 of record BSBK01001313.1, on the reverse strand, counting down.
ATGAGATTAAGTGCATGGCATGTATGATTCAGAGGGAGTATATTCGACTCTAGTGATAGGATCATATCTGAATTGAGATACATAATTCACATAGTATTGCACATACCTTCATCATGTTTGGCATTTGATGTATGAGAACTTTAACTATTGATTTGTAGGAAGTAAACTTGGCACATCAATCCTACAACATTGATTCATTGGTTATAAATTATTTTGGCATGTATAATTACTGATTGGATCAACTATTTGGAATAGCTGATTGACAGCATACCTTGCCCAGGCATATGTTATCCTTTTTTCTGTCATTTTCTGCAGATTGTTAGATGTATAGGTACATGCATTGGCTCTCTATAACTCTGACTGCATATTGGCATCTGCTTCACATTGGTTGACCTCCTAGTGTATATTATCTTAAGGTATATTTTCAAATTGCCCTTACCTTCTAGTTGAGAGAGTCTTAACTTTGCTAGAGGGAGAAGTTAAGGGAGTAGGTCTCCTGGAGTATCATTGGTATCTTAATTATAGGCATATGGTTTAAGAGGTAGTTCAATCATGGGCTCACTTAATTTTTCTTGGTGACCTCCTTCCTTATGTCCTGTTGATCTCATTTATGGGTAGGTATATACCTCATTGATGTGATCATCATAAATTGTCAATTTTTTATCAGCTGGTTAAGGATGCCTGATTAGAAAAACTGAATATATGAGGAGCATACTTCACAGTATGTATGAATGGATGCATACTGGCGTATGAGGGCAACATAAATAGTTATTGGCATATTTGGCATATTTTATAGGATCATACATTATGACTGTGTAGTATATCTCACACTGGGATATGTTATGTTTTTTTACATTACCTTGCTTATGTTGTGTTTGCTTTTAGAGTAGGAAACTATATGAGTAAATACATCTCTTGGTTTATGTTAGCATTGCAATATGTTAACATTGATTTGTATATCTTCTTTGGCTCATACTTTCTGTTACGGAAATCACAATTGATTGCCAGTACTACTTATTTACTGTTTTCCTTATGTATAGGTGCATACATTATTGCATGATGAATGTTGAAACATTCTTACATTGGCATATGTTAGAATAGGCATATCTCTTGAGAACATACATTTAGAGTTAATGTTATTGTATGCATGGGAGCATTCATTATATGGATATATGTTATTCTGGATAAAGAGAACTATATTGCATCTTGCTTTAATCACATTGCACCTGGTTATATGTTGATTACCTGTAGGTGGTGGAGACTTATGTGATTTCTCTTATGCTTGCCTATAGATGCTGTATAAATTATGCTGGTTCTATGAGAGAGCTGCATTTGGATGTTAACTACTTAATATGATTGTATTGGGCATACACCATTTTTATAGCTTGTGAGGCGTACTTTAATATTGTGTATGAATGGATCATACTTTCTTTCGTTTACTGATTATAGCTAAGACTATGTGTGAACTTTTCATTTAATTGGTTAATCTTATGCTTATATGGATTCATGTGGTTGTAATTATTCATGTAGATATACTTATGTTTTTGGCTAAGTTATTCTTATGAATTGAAGAATATCATTTGACGTTCTCCAAGTCCAGGGGACTCGTGGATCAAGGATCCGCATCCGAGCACTTGGTGAATATCATGGATTTGATATTCGTTAGGCCAATGCTCGAGCATATCATTAATTTGATATCTGGTGCATCAGGAAGTCACTTCTTAGCATATAGTGGACATCATGGATTTGATGTCTGGAGGCCATTTGGTCCGAGTATTTGGTGAATATCATGGATTTGATATTCGTTAGGCCAATGCTTCAGGATATCATTAATTTAATATCTGGTGGATCAGGGATCCACTTCTTAGCATATGGTGTGTTGGTTCCCAAAACTGACAGATTGGAATCGTACGAGTCCTGCCAACTCGATGCTGGGATATCCAACCGGCTATGGCCAACTTGACGAAACTGAATGGTATGATCCCAGTTCCCTGCACTTCTGGCTCTGCAAGGCCAAGGTGGGTACACCTGTTCCTGAACCAAAACACTCAAGCCTAGGATGCTTATAGCAGAATGGTTTAAATATTAATGTAGGAAAGAATCCCAAATGGCAAGATGACAGGAGACTTTTGATTCTGTGCGATGATATTAAAGTTGCTAAAATAATGCCAATCCTTACGACTTCAAAGGTAACTATATAAAACAATGCTTCGAACTTGTGAATTCTGTGTTGCAAAAGGATAAAAGATTACATGAATATATGGGTATATGAATAATTTATAATTAAAAAGTAATCGTAAATTTTAAAATTAAATGAATATAATATATTTTCAAACGGTAGGACATGAAATAGTTGCTAGCATATAAATAATGAATTAAGAGTAATATAAAGACCAGTGTCTAATTAAATGGGCAAACAGAGTCAATATTATAGGTTGAAACGTACAACTTTATAAAACTTCAATGAATAAAAACTATAAATAAATTAATAATCCAAACGCGACAGATTAATTATATGAATGCAATTTTAAAATAATCTAGGATGTATTTTAACTCCTATAATGTGGAGACAAACTAGACATAAATATGGGAACATTTAAATATTTCACAATATTTATGTTTATCAATTTTAAAATGCAATAATAACCCAGTCCACTTATCTGAATAATAAAATATTTATAGAAATCAATAAAAATATTTATAAAAGACACAACTAAATAATAATTCAAACGACTCTAATAAGCACAAATAAATTAAATTCACTTACAGATTTTGCTTGAAACAAAATTGCACCAGCGACACTCCTTGCGGATGATCAACCCAATAAGATTTGACTCCAGACTTAGCAGTTCAAATATATTTACTCAAAAATTCAATATTTACAAGCTTAGTTCAACAATTTCATCATTCTGCAAATGAAAAATACCATATATCATTAGTAATATATTATTGCCCGTTTTTAAGAAGCTGTGTTCCTCCTATTTGTTTGATTTTTACCTTATACTTATACGAAAGGGAGGAGTGGCACAGTTATGTTTTAAAAGTTGCACCCCTCCATAAAGAATGACTATATGTATTTGTTAATTCACAATATAACTGTATTTTAAAAACCGAATCCAGGAACTTATAATTCTTCATCTAATAATGTGACACTTGGCGTGAATGGTAAAAGTATATGTTGCAGTCTTGACACATGGTGTCTTTTAGTCTCCTCTAATCCTCTGTTAGTTATTCCACATGTTCAAAACTTCAAACAAAACAATTCTTTGCGTGTCTTCAGAAAACTGTATTGATAGATGATAACAACATGCCTTTACCACCACATATCTTTCAAAGTTTTATTTTATTCATTTGTTGTCATCTTATATACCATCATGGTAAACATTTGATATGCACTGTCGGAAAACTCTAGTGTTTTAAACTTCTTGCAAAGAATGGCTCCCTCATTATGATCAGACACATATTCCTGCGTTCGTCACAGATATATCCGTCTTGGTGAAACGCGGCTCTCTCTTTGTCATCGTGCAAGAAGCCTGACATTATCCCTGTGCACATCTTTCATCCCGTGCCTTTCTCCTACACTCGACAAGTCTTCATCTTGCAAAAGCAATATCAAATATTAGTAAATGGATAATAATAACGCGTTCAGGGGTCTGTCGGATGTAAGAGATTTTATTGAGTAGACTCAATCCTGACGCCTATGATTGATTCATGATTCAATCGCATTTGGGGCGTGCTTATTTTCCCGTCCATACTTCAGAAGTAGACTCCAACGGGCGAGTTAGATGATATTTGCATTTTATCACGATATAGGCTCTGGATGTGAAATAAATCATTTGATACCCAGTACACTATTGTGTAATCATTTGTAATATGCCATTTCAAACTTAACAATCCCGATGATGAATCCTGCGAGAATATCTTATGAATTTGTGAGTATGATAAATGTTGTCTTTCAGTGCATGATCCTGTATTGTGCCATGACTGGTCTCATGCCTCTGAAGCAATAATCTTGAATACTATAACGAAAATCTATGTATAATCTTCTGAATATTTCGATTTCCTGTATAGATTTGGCAAAACACTGTTGTTGGATGTAGACACATCTGCAGAAGATTCATAGATATTCGACACTCCATATTATGCACTTGCGAATAATCTCATGATTCGTATATGGTGTGATCAACATATTCCGCATATGCGTGTCAGAGATAATTAAAGTGGGATCAATCTAGATCAATCGCTTATAATCTGCAAAATGAAATCATATTCCAGATTAGTTACAACCAAATATCAAACTCAAGGATAATGATAGTTAGTTTTGGATAGTCTATAGTAATTTTAATGATTACTTATTGTGAATACTCAACACAAGGATATGGAAAGAAAAATCAATAAACTGACAGTTGACAGAGATTGTTAGAATTTATATTAATGTGCAAGAAAATATAAAAATACAACACTAATAGCATGACAAGAAGTTTAGAAAAGGAAATTAAATGGAGGCCCTGATTTGTAAAAATCAAGACTCCATCAGTGGCTCTTGTTGGAGACACATGTTCCTTGTGAGGATGATGAGTATCCTAGTTATCTCTAGATGAAGAAGACCTACACAAAAATATGAAACATACAGATTAATTAGTTCATGCAATTAAAATAGAAAACTCAAATAAAGAAATGAAAAGATAGGAAAAATAGAAGGAAAACTCCCTGAATATTCTTATGAGAAAAAAGATTTTAAGTATTGTCCATGAACTGGGAAGTCATGGACTTTTCCATTGGTGTCCTGCAAAAAATACGAATGTTCTCCCTCTTTTCTCGAAATAATGAATGGCCCCAACCATAAGGGCTCAAATTTACCATGCTTACCTTTATTCCGATCTGTTGCATTCCACTTTAAAACCCAATCATCTACCTTGAATGATCTGTTCAGAGCTCTTTTATCGTTTAAAGATTTAACTTGTTGTTGCTTGGTAATGTTTTGTTCTTGAGCGGATCTCCTAACTTCATCAAGCTCGAATAATGCATTCACCCTTTCCTCCATGAAGTCAATATCTTCTAACTGCTCTTTAGTGATGAACTTGTAAACCAGAAGTAAGTTGTTGAGGGGAAGTCTTGCTTCCTTGCCATAAACCAAATTGAAAGGTAAGAAACCTGTAGATTTCTTCACTGTGATCCTGTCAGCCCACAAGGCCAAATTTAACTTCGAATCCCAAGCACATTTGTTGTTATCTAACATCCTTCTGATAATCTTTAAAATATTCTTGTTGCTAGACTCAGCTTGTCCGTTTCCCTGGGGGTGATAAGGAGATGAATAGGATATAGTTATACCATATTTCCCACAGAAATCAGAAAACTCCTTTGATCTGAAACACATACGATTATTTGCAACAATGTTTTTAGGGACTCCGAACCTGGTTATAATATTCTCCATTAAGAACTTAGTCACAACTTTGCTTGTGGATTGCCTGGTAGGTATGGCCTCCACCCATTTCGTGAAGTAATCAGTAGCCACTAAGATCCAACTATGTCCACCACTTGATTCATCACTGATCTCTCCAATGAAATCAATTCCCCACATCTGGAAAGGTTCCTTTGTTTGCAAAGTCCTGAGGGCAAGGGCACCATCATATTTTAGCTTCCCAGAAAACTTTTGACAAGCCTCACATTTTCTTACATGAGCATGACAATCCTTAAAAAGTTGTGACCAATAATACCCTGCACGTAATATTTTATGTGCTGTAGTTTTTGCTGAAAAATCACCACCACAAGATCCTTCATGCATTTCCTTTAGAACAATTTTTGCTTGATACATGTCTAAACCCAAAAGTAGAACCCCATCTCTGTTCTTCCAATATAGATCACCTTGAAGTAAGACATACTTTGCTGCTTGAAGTTTAACAGTTCTTTTTTGGTTATCAGTCAAATTGTGATTACATTTCATATGCCTTAAAAAATAAACTATATCTTTGTACCAAGGACACATTTCAATGCTAACTTCGGCGTGCTCAAAGTCAACCGAATTCACCTGTACTGCTTCCAGATTTGACTCTACGATAAGTTTGGCTAAGCTTTGTCCTCTTACCAACTTCGTGATCTGAACATCAATGTTGAATTCCTGTATCTGGTTTATCCATCTGCACCTCCTCCCAGTAGTCTTTGACTGTCTGAAAATATCTTTAACTGCAGCATTCGGTACATATGCAATTACTTCTGCCCCAACTAAATATGGCCTAAAAGATTTTACTGCCTTGACAAGAGCATAAGCCTGCTTTTCATTAATATCATAGTTGAGTTCAGCTGCTTGTAAACACTTGCTAAAAAACGCAATCGGTTGTTCGTGACCCTCTTCATTCTTCTTAAGCATAACTGCTGCTATAGTATGATAAGATGCAAAGGAAAAAATCTGAAAAGGTTTCTTGAAATCCGGGGACTTAAGCACTGGAGCCTCTTTGATGGCTTTCTTTATCGCTGCAAATGCATCTATGGCCTCGTTATTCCATGCTAACTTGGCTCCCTTCTTTAACATCTTGGCAATTGGTTTGATAATGTCTGCAAAGTTGGAAATAAACGTTCTCACAAAATTGATCTGACCAAAAAATGACTGAATAGCTTTCACCGTCTTGTGTATTTGAATACTATCAATTGCAATCACTCTTTCTGGATCAATTCTAACCCCTTCCTTAGAAACAATATGTCCTAAAAGTTTCCCTTCTGTAACTCCAAAATGACACTTCTTTGGATTAAGAGATATTCCATATTCAAAGGCTCTTTTAAAAATTTTCTCTTAGTGTTGACAATGGTCCTCTTCCCTTTTAGAATAAGCTGTAAGGTCATCCTGATACACAATTAGAATGAAATCAATCAATCTGTCAAAAGCAACATCCATCGCTCTCTGAAAAGTGGCCCCTGCGTTGGTAAACCGAAAGGCATCTTGGCATAAACATAGGTACCCCAAGGCGTGGTGAATGCTGTCTTATACTGTTCTGACTCTCTGACCTTGACCTGGTTATATCCCGAGAATCCATCCATCATGGATAACAACTCATTTCCAGTTACCTTTTGCAACAAAATTTCCATATTAGGTAAAGCATAGTTGTCCTTTAGAGACGACACATTAAGGTTTTTGAAATCGATGCACAATCTAATGTCACCATTTTTCTTTCTAACAAGGACAAGATTAGAAACTCATGTAGAATGTCTAATAGGCTTGATGATCCCTGCATCTCTCAGCTTAACCAATTCCTCTTTCATCTTAGGGGCTAAGGTTGGATTAATAGGCCTTTGTCTTTGTCTAAAGGGTTTAGCATCAGACTTTAAAGGTATTTCATGCTAAAATAAATCCTCTCTATAAGCTTTTAATTCATCATAACTTCAAGCAAAGACATGCCTATACTTTCTTAACAAAGAAATGAACTGTGACCTTATCTTAGAAGATAGTTTTTTACCAATGAAAACATCCTTAGGAGCACTCTCAGTTCCGAGATTAATTTTCTCAATATCATTTTGAACTTTAGTAGATTTGACAGGTTTGAAACCTTCTTGCTCATCAAAAATCCTCTCTAATGCAACCAATCTTTTAGGTATCTTATTTGTTTTAAGATGAACGACTTCTTTATCAAACAAAACCTCTTTACCATCTTGGACTTCTACATGGCAATTCAAGTCTATATTCTGATCCTCATAGCTCTCTTCACAAGTTAAGAATTTGAGAAGATACTTATCATCTTCAAAAATCTGCCAATTCTGCACATTATCAGGTATAGAGGGTCTTTTTCATTTCAACCTGTACAATCTCATTGAGTGGAAACTCATTCTGCCTAATGGCTAAATTAGTCATTAAATCAGCAAGGAAATTGTTTGATCTCTCTACCCATTTAATAGAGAATGCATCATATGATTCAATCAAATCCCAAACATAATTCCTATATTGTTTTAACCTAGGACTTCTTGTTGAAAATTTACCCCTAATTTGAGAGACAATCAAATCAGAATCTCCTATTATAGATAGCATCTTAATTTCATATACTTTTGTAATGTTTAATCCAATGACTAATGCTTCGTATTCTGAGATATTATTTGTACATTCAAAATTAAGAAGAAAGGAATATTTGAAAGTTTTACCAGATGGTGATATCAAAACGACACCAGCCCCGTTACCATCTTTGCTGCATGCCCAATCAAAATACATTTGCCATATGTCTTCGCGATTTTCCTGCACATGTACTTCAATAGGATCAATAACCTTTAGTGTGGGTTTAGAAACACTTACCTGAAAATTGTCCATGTCTGAGTGGCAAAAGTTGATGACAAGACCGAGATTGAACTCCTCAACCAAGTAAGCAAATCTTGGCTCTCTCTTAATTTTTATTTCCTTCCCACCGACTAGTATGGTGGCATAAGATAAATCCAGTTGAACATGTCCTCCGACCAAATTTGACCACTGTCTAGACAACAACATACCATAATTTGCAGGAATTTCTACAACAGTAATGTTAGTTCTATATGAAACTTTAGGATAAGCAGGAAATCTAAATTCAACATCTTTTATAATACCAACAACAGGAATTGATCTATTATCCATTGCATAACATTGTCCATAAGGTATATCAACTTTTAAGACAATTTCTTTCATTACATCAACTGACATAATATTAGCTGCTGTTCCTGAATCAATCATGCAATTTCTAATTAACTTATTGTTAATCAACAAAGTTAAATAGAAAGGATCAACTTGATTGGGATTTTTATTCCATGTAGTTCCTAAGTACACAATAGGAGTTTCATTATTTTCCTTTACATTCTTTTCATCTTTTAATTCTTGTACACTAGATAAAATTTTCACAGTCTCCTTGTAATCAGGGAATTTCATCATTTCCATTAGTGGAACATAAATTTTTACCTGAGATAATGCATGATTCATAAACGAATGACAATCAGAAAGTTGCTTACCTGAGTGTAACTTACTTAATGGCTTGGATAACTTAGGAGGCTGCGACGTGTCTATCTGCTTACTTTGATTGTTGGCTTTTCTTGATTCATCTTCCTGATGTGAAACTTTCGCAAACATCCCTGTAGGAGTACCCTGATCTGCATTCGTATTGTTTTTCCTTCGTTGATATGTGAACTTTGCATGTTCAACTACTGCAATAGTATAAGCCCTCTTTTCATCGTTGGTTAACCTTCTCAAGGTGGGCATCTCTTCCTCATCTGAAAATACTTGTTGTACATGATGTTGTTGATCTGTCCTCTTTGAGTACGAATCTGGAATGTTGTCTCCATCGGAATAATCTTCATCATCCCCACCCCAAAAAGGATCTGTTGACAATGTATTTATGGTAGGCTGCCTTTCCATCTCATGACTTTCCTCTTCTAGAATGGATTGCGCAACAACACATTGATCAGATGCATGAGGTAATCTACAAAATTCACACCATGGCCCATCCTCGATGAAGTTGAACCTTTTTAAGGGATCAGGAGTGTCCCTAACTTGATTTGATCTTTCTGGTTTTGCATCTTTCCAATTTGTATTATAGGGCATATCTCGTAATCTAGGTCTGTCATTCCTCTGAAATTGGGAGCTTTCATTTCTGCTTTGCTTTACTTTTATGTCTTGTAACATATCCATGATCTCTTTTAACTCATCTTTCTTTGGGGCTTTAGGATTGTATAACTTTGCATCATCCCTCTTGTTTATTCTGCCTGCCGGCTTTCTGTCATTCTCTATTGTTGTTGCTACTTTGAAAGCTTGCGACAAAGAACTAGGCCTATGGGACCTTATCTCATAGTGAGTTTTACTATCAAATGCACTCAAATAAAAATCAATCAAGAAGGAATCCACTGGTCTGATATCTCTCGGAATTCTGTTTAACACCTTGTTGAATCTCTTGTTGAACTCTGAGACTGACTCATTCATATTTTTCTTTATGCTTGTTAACTCATGTGAAGCAAAAGATGTATCATTGTGGTCCCCAAATTGCTCTAGGAACTGATCGACAAAATTACACCATCCGGTTATAGATCTGTCAGGAAGACTCCTATACCATTCTGCTGCATCTTCTATTAAGGATTGCACAAAAAGCTTCATAAAAATATCTTCATGATTCTCTTCCAGTTCCTCGATTGTGTTCTTCAAATTAATGACATGTTGCTCAGCAGATTCAACTCCATTACTAGAAAATTTTGGAATAGCCGTTCTTAGATCATTAGAAATTGGATTTGGATATCCTCTTATCCCATCAAAATCAAGCTGTCTATACCTTTCTATTACCATAGGAGCTCTCATTCTTTGGCGTGCATTGTGATAATTCCTATTTTGCCCTTGCGTATTTTGGTGATTTGCTCTCTGATAATCTTGAGCATCATTACAATGATTTCCCTCGTTTTGATGCATTCGGTCATAGTTCCTTCCATTATTTGGTTGTCTTTGTGGATCACCTCTTTCATTGCTAATGTTGTTTCTTGACCATCTTTCTCTATCTCCTTGCTCAAATAATGGATTATTATGATTGTTGAAAATCAGATTTATACCCTTTTTATGTGGAGGATTATATTTAGGCAACACCTCCTTGCTTGGTGTAGTCTTTTCTTTTGATTCTTCGCTATCATTCTTATTACTAGGAGATAAATTTAGTTCATCTCTACTTATCCCTAATATTTTCAACTTCTCATTAGGGAACCTTTTAAAAGCTTTAGCAATCTTGGGATTCTTATCTCCATATTCATAGAGCTTAGTCAACATTTTAAAAATAGATTCATCTTCTTCATCATACTCCTCTACTTCCTCTTCTACATCTGTTACCGGATTTTGATCTTCAACATCTTGAAATCCAAAGGGGTTTCTATTATCCTCAAAACTGTTTGTGCTTGCAAAACAATTTTCCTCATTACAGCCAGTGTCCTCTGTAGCTGTAAACCTCTTATATTCGGTGAAATCCATATCAGACATATTTTCAGCCTTACTAAAATTCTTTTTAGGACTTAATTCCATGTAGGTGTTTTCCCTTTTAAACAAAGATCTTCTTCCGTTCATAGAAACTTTCACAACAAAATGAAAAACCAAAATATAACTGAATCAAATTTGTAGAGTCGCCACCGTTTTGACAAAAGGAAAAAATGAGAAATATTTCTTTGGATTCTATTTCCAGGAGAGTATATGCAAAAAATTCTGATTTTAAATTCTTTGTATATATAAATCACAATATTTTAAATAAATAAATCTCTATGTTGATCTAAAACAAAAAACTCATAAAGTTTATTTTCAACTCTTCCCCAATAGAGTCGCCAATCTGTTGGTTCCCAAAATCGACGGATTGGAATCCTACGAGTCATGCCAACTCAATGCTGGGATATCCAACCAAATATGGCCAACTTGACGGAACTGAATGGTATGATCCCAGTTCCCTGCACTTTTGGCTCTGCAAGGCCAAGGTGGGTACACCTTTTCTTGAACCAAAACACTCAAGCCCAGGATGCTTATAGCAGAATGGTTTAAATATTAATGTAGGAAAGAATCCCAAATGGTAAGATGACAGGAGACTTTCGATTCTGTGCAATGATATTAAAGTTGCTAAAATAATGCCAATCGTTACGACTTCAAAGGTAACTATATAAAACAATGCTTCGAACTTGTGAATTCTGTGTTGCAAAAGGATAAAAGATTACATGAATATATGGGTATATGAATAATTTATAATTAAAAAGTAATCGTAAATTTTAAAATTAAATGAATATAATATATTTTCAAAGGGTAGGACATGAAATGGTTGCCAGCATATAAATAATGAATTAAGAGTAATATAAAGACCAGTGTCTAATTAAATGGGCAAACAGAGTCAATATTATAAGTTGAAACGTACAACTTTATAAAACTTCAATGAATAAAAACTATAAATAAATTAATAATCCAAACGCGACAGATTAATTATATGAATGCAATTTTAAAATAATCTAGGATGTATTTTAACTCCTGTAATGTGGAGACAAACTAGACATAAATATGGGAACATTTAAATATTTCACAATATTTATGTTTATCAATTTTAAAATGCAATAATAACCCAGTCCACTTATCTGAATAATAAAATATTTATAGAGATCAATAAAAATATTTATAAAGGACACAACTAAATAATAATTCAAAGGACTCTAATAAGCACAAATAAATTAAATTCGCTTACAGATTTTGCCTGAAACAAAATTGCACCAGGGACACTCCTTGCGGATGATCAACCCAATACGATTTGACTCCAGACTCAGCAGTTCAAATATATTTACTCAAAAATTCAATATTTACGAGCTTAGTTCAACAATTTCATCCTTCCGTAAATGAAAAATACCATATATCACCAGTAATATATTATCGCCCATTTTTAAGAAGCTCTATTCCTCCTGTCTGTTTGATTTTTACCTTATACTTATACGAAAGGGAGGAGTCGCACAGTTATGTTTTAAAAGGTTCACCCCTCCATAAAGAATAACTATACGTATTTGTTAATTCACAATATAACTGTATTTTAAAAAGCAAATGCAGCAACTTATAATTTGTCATCTAATAATGTGACACTTGGCGTGAATGGTAAAAGTATATGTTGCGGTCTTGACACATGGTGTCTTTTAGTCTCCTCTAATCCTCTATTAGTTATTCCACATGTTCAAAACTTCAAACAAAACAATTCTTTACGTGTCTTCAGAAAACCGTATTGATAGATGATAACAACATGCCTTTGCCGCCACATATCTTTCGAAGTTTTATTTTATTCATTTGTTGTCATCTTATATACCATCATGGTAAACATTTGATATGCATTGTCGGAAAACTCCAGTGTTTTAAACTTCTTGCAAAGAATGGCTCCCTCATTATGACCGGACACATATTCCTGTGTTCCTCATAGATATTTCCATCTTGGTGAAATGCGGCTCTCTCTTTGTCATCGTGCAGGAAGCCTGACATTATCCCTGTGCACATCTTTCATCCCGTGCCTTGCTCCTACACTCGACGAGTCTTCATCCTGCAAAAGCAATATCAAATATTAGTAAATGTATAGTAATAACGTGTTCAGGGGTCTGTCGGACGTAAGAGATTTTATTGAGTAGACTCAATCCTGACGCTTGTGATTGATTCATGATTCAATTGCATTTGGGGCATGCTTATTTTCCCGTCCATATTTCAGAAGTAGACTCCAACGGGTGAGTTAGATGATATTTGCATTTTATCATGATATAGGCTTTGGATGTGAAATAAATCATTTGATACCCAGTACACTATCGTGTAATCATTTGTAATATGCCGTTCCAAACTTAACAATCCCGATGATGAATCCTACGAGTATATCTTATGAATTTGAATGATAAATTTTTTCTTTCAGTGCATGATCTTGTATTGTGCCATGACTGGTCTCATGCCTCTGAAGCAATAATCTTGAATACTGTAACGAAAATCTATGTATAATCTTCTGAATATCTCCATTTCCTGTATAGATTTGGCAAAACACTATTGTTGGATGCAGACGCATTTGCAAAAGATTCATAGATATTCGACACTCTCCATATTATGCACTGGCGGATAATCTCATGATTCATATATGGTGTGATCAACATATTCCGCATATGCGTGTCAGAGATAATTAAAGTGGGATCAATCTAGATCAATCGCTTATAATTTGCAAAATGAAATCATATTTCAGATTAGTTACAACCAAATATCAAACTCAAGGATAATGATAGTTGGTTTTGGATAGTCTATAGTAATTTTAATGATTACTTATTGTGAATACTCAACACAAGGATATGGAAAGAAAAATCAATAAACGAACAGTTGACAGAGATTGTGAGAATTTATATTAATGTGCAAGAAAATATAAAAATACAACACTAATAGCATGACAATAAGTTTAGAAAAGGAAATTAAATGGAGGCCCTGATTTGTAAAAATCAGGACTCCATCATGGTGGACATCATGGATTTAATGTCTGGAGGCCATTGCTACTAGTACTTGGTGAATATCATGTATTTGATATTCGTTAGAGCAAGACTCGAGGATATCATGGACTTGATATCTTGTGGATCAGGAATCCACATCTGAGTAATTGGTGGACATCATGGAGTTGATGTCAATAGGCCATTACTCCGAGCACTCGGTGAATAGCATGGGCTTGATATTTGTTGGACCAATGTTCTTAACATCATGGAGTTGATGTTGGTATGATGTCATGGACTTGACATTTCTTGAGTCTTGGTGACTCGTGGATTTAGTTATCCACAAATTGGATGGTATACATCATGGACTTGATGATACCATGAATATTATGGACTTGGTATTCTATTGGCTGAGTCAAGAGGACTCGAGGATCTAAGTTTTTCACAAATTGGATTTGATGATAACATTGTGTTTGGAAAGTATCATGGACTTGATACTACCTTGAATATCATGGCCTCGATTTTCGAAATAGTCAAGGAGACTAGTGGATTTAGGAAATTGACAAATTGATTGGAAATTTGATATCATGGACTTGATATCACTTATATCATGGTTTAATATTCTTGGGTGTAGGAGACCAAAGGATCTAGAAGATCTATATTTGGATGGTCAGCATCATATGATATGATGTTTCTCATATAGATAAGTGATATATGGTTTATGAAGAACAGTTGTGTTCTCATTATATCTTGTAGATTGAGATCTGTTATCATAGATAGGAGATCTATGGGATGATTGGATTAGGAATCCATTTTTATATGTTTTGAGTCTCAGAAACTCATGGATTTAGGAAATCCACTTCCAGTTGGTAATCATCTTGTTACCATGATTTTCATATGGATATGAAATCTATGGTTGGAAATGATGTAAGAACATATGTGTTCTACCTATCATAGATATGAGATTCTTTTGGATATGGAATCCATGTTGATTATGTCTATGGCATCTCTATCAAGGGTTGATAGAGGGAGGTCAGTGAGTTGATCTTAACCTCAAGTCCAAGAGGGAGTGTTGATATTATGGCCTTTACGGCAAATATCACTTACGCCAAACAAAAGATTAAATTGATTGCGGATATATTACGATAGGTAAATAATGATATTAAATATATTATATATTTAATATCTATTGTTTACAAGGAAAATTCAATTTTGTAATAATTTGTTTGGTTGGGCCCAAGAGTCGGCCTTCTTGGAAGGATTATCCAAGTCGGTCCCTATTGGGAATTCTCCCTTTGGCTGCTATATATAGGAGACCGATTGTTGAGACAAAGACACCCAAGACATAACGTGCTCTCTCTCTCCAAGAATCATCTAATACTTTCAAGGCAGCAAACTTCCTTGAGGATAGACACAGAGAATTCTTCCATCATAGATGCAGCGAAATCTTCCATAGAGGAGCAGACATTTCTCCATTAGAAGGATTGCGAAGGGACAGCTGCAAATCACAGCGAAGAGACAATAACTTCACCATTAGGACTGCGAATCTCAGTCCTAACTGCAGTGATTTCCTTGCCCTAATTGCAGCATACATAGGAGCGAATTCTGGAGC
Organism: Chamaecyparis obtusa; assembly: GCA_027943335.1. NCBI lineage: Eukaryota > Viridiplantae > Streptophyta > Pinopsida > Cupressales > Cupressaceae > Chamaecyparis > Chamaecyparis obtusa. The sequence goes on along the minus strand of BSBK01001313.1, from coordinate 154,984 downwards.
AAAATCAAGGCATAATTTCATTGGTTTTTGTCTGATACTATGTGAAAAGCCTGACTGGCTCCTTCTGTTTCAATCTACTAAATTTGATATAATATGCAAATTTCTTATGTAGAGGTGTAGTTTTGTAAAACAATGACACGAAATTTCTACCAATTTTAGATATCTCAAAACAGATAAATTGAATCTCTTAGATAATATTGATTAGCTTTTATTCTCATCACAATAGCATATAAAATATTTTGTCAGCAAAGAAATAAGAAGCACCTGGTAATTCCGCCACCCTCATTAATGCAGTATTCTCCAAATATTATCACACCACAGCCTAAAATGCTTGACGTCTCTCTGATATCAGTCACGTGACTGCTGTACTGGAGCGTGACTGGGTCGGCATTAATTCCCAGACCCCTGCTGCATCTTGTCTGATCTCTTTTGCAGCCCGTGAGAAGGAGAAGGAGGCTGCCGTGTCAATAAACTCCTCATGTGGCAAGCTCAGGTATCAGATTTGCCCGCACGTGAGAATAGAAGGCTCAAACTGCTATCACAGGGCCTTGTTGATTCAAAACGGCAGCAAAGGGAAAGCCGTGTCAAACGAAGCAAGCTGGCGGAAGGTCTTGTCTTCTCACGCAAAGGTCTGGTGACTCACAGAAACTTGCGTAAATGAATCTTTATCACCAATTCACCTTCAATTCATCTCTCAAATACACAGCATGAAGGTAATTCAAAGTTTCATGGCAAATTTATAGTACACCAATAAATTTGATACCAATATCAATATCAAAAATCACAGCACCATACCCAATTAATTCTCAGAACCTCAACAAAACCATATGAGTTTGTTTAGAACGCATAAATTCGCCTGTAGAATATCTTCACCAAAAACCAGTATACCTTAGCACTGGAATTTTATCTCAGTAGCAGAATTAATTACTTACAGATCGGCAGTGCGAAATTCACCATTAACACGTAATGGCTCAAATCATGAGAAGAGGAATCTGTCCTCGAAACCCTAGCCAGGTTTGTATTCTTCACAAACTTCAATAATATAATGATTTCAATAATGGATAATCAAAAGTGCTTTTTCGAGTTGGTTATATAGCTTTTCCGAAAAAAGCACAATTTCATCTTTTTAATAAAAAGGCTTTAAAAATGATAACTTCACTTTATAACATTAAAGTTATAAAGTAATTAAGTTATTAAATTAAAAATAATTTAATTTAATAACTATAACTTTAAAAACAAGCCACTGAATCCCGCCAACTGAAACAAACATATTTCTGACATCAGAGCCTCAAATGCAAACTGCCCTGCCAGAAATAATCCACTGCCAAAAATAGCCAAATGCTAAAAATATACTTACTAAAAATAGTAAGTGTCTCAAATTGGAGGTTCTCTGAAACTTGATCCCAAGACATCTGACACTCCATGCAGACACCCTGCCAATCTTGGCCATACCCAAAATACCACTTACTAAAGATAGTAAGTTGACCAAAATGATCCGAACGAAGAGTAGACCTGATAATCTGAACCTCCAGAATGGAATCCCAATGCTGGCTCAACCATCTGACCCCCTTTGATTGCCTGTGAGGGTCGCCAAACCAAGCTAATCCCATAAGTCTAAAACGGGGACATTACATACAAGGCCAAAGAAAATATCGGATTAAAGGCATCAGGGAAGCAGGATCTAGGCTGATCTAGCTGGATCAGATTTGAGAGTGATATCAAATCCAGGTACTATCTTTCTTTGCTCTTAATCATTTCTTTTATCCTGTGCTTAGTTTGGAAGTCTTCTATAGTTTGTTCATTCCTAGGAAGAATTTGAAAAATATTAACACCAAATGACGAAGTATTAGGAATCACTAGACTCTAAACTAAGAAGGCAATTTATTCTTATCCATGTACGGAGAAGGAAACACTTCGGGAAGCAAAGGCTAATATTGAATGGGCGATGGAGGAGAGAAGAACCTTGAAATATTTTGTTAGTATTCAACTGCAATCAGAGTCTAAGACAGCTATCATGCAACAATTGTTGCAAGCCTCTGTGCCTCTATGGGCATTAGACCTTTTGCAAACCATGCCACACTTGAAGATGGCCATTAACAACGTAGTCAATAATGACACACTCGACCAGGAGCATGGTAAGCCAACATAGAAGTCAATAGACAACTTGGCCATTGACATGATGTTACCGACAGTGGGCATTGAAAGGAAGCCGATTGTCATCAAGATGTAGATAATGGGACGAAAGTTGGCAAACACCATGGCGACGAAGGCTTGGGCATGAATGTATTATGAGAGGAGGCATAGAAGGAGCTGGAGAAGCCAACACTCTGGCTACCAACCTTCCGTTTGGTTGGTGTTGACCAACACAACATCAAACCACTCGGGACGCTTATGGCACAAAATGTCACGATTGGAACTCAACATTTCTTTCTGGATATTGTTGTCATCTTGTTGGAAAAGGTGGAGAATGCCCTCCTCAGAAGGGGCTGGTTGATCATCACGAAAGCGATAACAATTCGAAGAAGAACACACTCCATTGAGAGTGACGGGAGGAAATACATCATCGACCAGCGGAGCCAGGCAGTGAGCTAGGAGTTGGCATTAGATGTAGAATTTGAGGGTGGAGAGTTCAAGATGAGGGATAATGGAACCCAATGATGGAGTGTTGGAATGTGGAAGTCTCTTGCAGAATGAGACAAGCTCTCTCAACAGGTTGCTCCATTGGCAGATGGAGGACTATGAAGTCTTCCACACCAAGTGCAACATTTTGCATATTGGGAAGATTGAACAAATTGGTACAGAGAGTGCCATCTTCGCTCTGGAGTATGAGGAATACAAAGAGGGAGTGACGAGATTTGACTATACACCGACCCATTGGTTTAAGAGAGATAAGGCAATCAATTATGAGGAACTGAGCATAAAGAAAGTGAACTTGGGCGAATAAGATAATTCGAAGGTGATCTTGGTGGGGAATGATTGGAACTCTATACTCAAGGCAAAAACATTTAAAATATTTATGGAATACAAAGATACCTTTGCCTGGACGTACAAGGGCCTGAAGGGGATACCCCCCGCAACTAGCGTACAAAGGATCCCTCTCATATTGTGTGCACAACCTATACAGAAGAGGCCATACTAGATGAAGAAAAACTAGGCTGCCTAGTTGCACGAGGAGATAGAAAAAATGCTAGAGCTAGGCATCATTTCAAAGTGGAGACAAGTAAGTGGCTCTCGCCCATTGTCATCTCTTTGATAAAGGAGGCAAATCAAATTCAGATCTATGTGGACTTTAGGTGCCTCAATACAATCGCAATCAAAGATCCCTTCCCGATTCCATTCACCAATTGCATACTAGAGGAGGTGGTAGGCCATGAGATGTACTTGTTCATGGATTGGTTTTCCATGTACAATCGAAGCAATGTTGCTAAGGAGGCAAAATGAAGACAACTTCGTGGCAGAGCATGGAGTGTACACGTACAACTGAATGTCGTTCGGTTTGTGCAATGCCCCCCCACCTTCTAGGGGATAATAGTGCACATCTTTGAGAATGTCTAGGTGTGCAACTTCAAGGCTTTTTTGGAATGGTCTATCTACAACAGAGAGAAGACTTGACTCATTGTACTAAAGGAATGTATGGAGAGGTGTCAGAGGGCACGAATGGACCTCAATCCAAATAAATGTTAGTTCGTGGTACCACAAGGCAAATTACTTGGTCATATAGTCTGAAAGGAGGGATTAAAGACGGACTTGGGCAAGATAGGGGTTATCATTAAGATGGAGAGTCTGGAGGATGTGATAGAAGTGGAATCTTTCCTTGGGCATCTAGGCCATTGTTGAAGGTTCATTAAGAGCTTCACAAAAATATCCATTGGATTGATTGATAAGGAAGGGTGAATCGTTCGTGTGAGGAGCAGAGGAAGAGGAGGCGCTTAAGGAACTAAGTCCAGATTGTTGAGTGTGCCATTCCTGGCATACGTCGACTAGGAATTTTTTTTTCACTTACATGTGGATGCTTCCAACTATGCCATTGGCACTACACTAGTTGGCTCGAACGGGTTAGACCAGCCCTTTTTATCAGTAGTTGCCTAGTCTCTAAGGGCGAGCAAAACTAAATAACAATAGAAAGGGAGGAACTTCGCATGGTATACTCTGTGCAGAAGTTTCGACACTAGTTGCTGGCGACACCATTCACCTTCTACTTGGATCATCTAGCGTTGATGTACTTCGTAGACAAGCCAATCACCCAAGGAAGGGTGTGTTAACATATTTAAGTTGTCATTGGTTAAGTGAGAGGCAAACATCAATCCTACTAGAGCACGGATACATCTCACCGGTACTCTTAAGTGTGGATTGATAGACCAAACAAGTAAGCAGTGTACTTTGCTAGTCATGTTTGTACCAGTCTTAGTGTTTTCAATCGGACTGATGAGACATATAGGGAAAGTATGACCAATCAGGTACAAGTTTATTACTGGTTGAGTGCATGATAATCTGAACCGGATTATGCGGAAGCATTCTTAGTTAAAATCGAATTATACGGAGCATTCACAGTTGAAACTGAAGTTAGCATTTTAACTGGAGTTAGCTTTATTTCTTCTACGGGTGTTTTAAGGTAAACTCAAGATCATTTTGCAAGATTTTTTGCATGCATGATTTATGGGTGAGTTTACAACTTGCCAGAACTATGAGAAGTATTTCTTTAATAAGATTGATTTCTTATAAATACAGGGTATAGGATACACAAGAAGTGTTGTTGAATATTCAGAACAGGAGAGAGATATCTTCTAACAGGAGCTATAGTCACAAGAAGTGAAAGGAAGAGAAAGGTTCAACAGTTGAGTAGAGGAAAGGGTAACATGTATGATCTAATTAGACAAAAAGTGTCATCATAGATCATTGCTTTAAGATTGTGAAGCATACTCAAATCCCTTAATCAGGGTGAACCCTAATAGGTTCTTTGTATAAATCCCTTTACTGGTAACATCTTTATTGGTGTTGAAAGTCCTCTTACCAGGCGACTCCTAATAGGGTCAAGATCCTAACAGGTCTTCTACCAAATCCCTTTACCGGGTAGCACTCTTACTAGTGCTTTGTAAGCTCTTAACAGGGCACCTTTATTACTGCAGTAGTAAACTTGTGGGTTCTGTCCCACAGTGGTTTTCTCCTTTTAACTGAGGGTTTCCACGTATATATGCTGTGTTGACCTGTGTATTTCTATTTCCATTTTTGAGAGTTGATTATATTCTTTTAATTCTGCAAGAATAAATTTATAAGGCTAAATTGGAATAGAAATTGTATTTACTGATTCACCCTCCCTCTCAGTAACTAGTTAGGATTAATAGGGTGAGTAGGTGTTTACTCGTTGTGTAGGAGTTCACCTTTAGCATCATGGTACAACTTGGAAAGAGCCACGTCATAGCTAACCAACTCTGAAGGATCAAGTTTGGAGAGTCTCTAGAATGGGTGAATGAGGATTCCATGACATCCATGTATTCTAGATCACGCGTTGCTACCTTGGTACAAAAGCATCAACGAGTACATGTCTACTTCCACATTCTCGAGGGACATGTTGGTGAGTGAATGAAGAAAGTTGGCCCTAAAGAGCAAGACCCTTCATCTCTTAACGCATTATTATACAAGATGGGGCCATGTTAGGTCTTACAAAGGTGTGTGATGCAGGAGGAGATTTTGGGAGTGTTAATGGAGTCGCATGAAGGGTTAGCTGAAAGTCATATGGGACAAGATGCCACTACACAAAAGGTGCTACTTGTAGGATTGTGGTGGCTGACCTTGCATACAAACCTTACAATGGACACTCATATGCGATGCATGTTAGGGATTCAAAATGCCAATAAAAGGGGACTTCATGCCCTTGTTCCCTTCGTAGGTGCAAGAACTGTTCAAGAGATGGGGTCTTGAGTTTGTCAGACCACTTAAAGTGAGTAGTATGCGTCGGTGTCGATCGATTGTGGTGACCATTGAATACCTTACAAAGTGGGTGGAGGCAATGACATTGCCAGATAACATCGCACTCAGCACAACAAGATTCCTCTATGAATATATTGTAATGTGGTTTGCAATTCCCATTCAAATCAAAAGTTAGAGGGAGGTACACTTTGTGAATCATGTTATTCGAATAATGATGATAGAGTTCAAGATATTCCATAATCTGTAGAGCTTGTACTACCCCCAAGCCAATGGAAAGACAGAGTCTACAAACAAGGTGCTTGTGTTGATCATATACAAGTCATGTGGAGTGGAGCAAGAAGATTAGGAAGAGAGGCTCTCGATTGTATTGTGGGTAAACCAAACCACATACAAGGCAACAATATGACATACCCCGTTCCAACTTATGGACGGGCAAGAAGCGGTGGTGGTAGTGGAGTACTAAGGATTGCGATAATGGAGAATTGTGTGGGTGATGCGTAAAGCTAGAATGAATGACTTCTAAATCTCACAAAGTTGGATGAACGACGAATGAAAACACAGTGGGTGACGAAGGTGGCCCAATGACAACGAAAGATCTAGCACAAAAAAAATCTACGTTAGATGAACTTCTAGTCGTGACAAATGGTGCTAAAACATAACGCTTGTAATGAACTTTGACTTGGGAAGTTCAAAGTTCGTTGGTTGGGGCCATATAAAGTCAAGGAAGTTGGCTTGAATGGTGCAATTAAACTATCAACTCTCGACGAAAATCCTATTTAAAATCTTGTAAATGGTGCTCTAGCTTCTAGATTCAATCGTGTGCAAATTTTTAACATCAACGTTTCGGAACACATTCCACGATCTATAATCAGGATGTAAGAGAGTAGCGGGAAAAGAAAGATGATGATTGATCACGGAGTGTGATCCAAAACATTGGTGTAAAAAAATTGCACACATCGAATCTAGAAGTTAGAGCACTATTCTTTTGGATTGTGGAAATCTGATAGCTTTAATCTTGTAAATGGGTTGAAGTTAAAAATTTACAGAGAGAGGGAGAGGTCGACTGTGGAAATAAACATTGGGGTATGTAACTCATGGAGACTAGACAATCGCACAAAGTGAAGAGCTCAAAGAACACCCTATAATAACCAAAGTACCGTGTAAGCTACAGTTGGATTGGGCTCAACCAATGATGGCACCAGAAGAGAGGCTAGAAAGGAAGAATGTGGATGGAGTCGCACTCCCAAGGGTGCGCAAGCGCCTTACTAATGCGATGTTTGGCACACCTGCATTGTGAGTGCGAATGAATTACCATTGGAAATGGAAGGAACCATACGAGGGAAGACACGACAGATATTTAGCATATGAAATTAATGAGGCAAAGAGGAAATACAAGGAAGAGCAAGCTGAGGAGGAAGTCCAAGAAGAAGAACTTGAAGAGGAGATAAACTTGGAAGAGTACAGAGCCACCCTCAGGCCTAGTTTGAAAATGGTCTTAAAAAATAATGATCTATTTATTGTAGAGGGAAATGGTTACAACAAGCATATCATCTAAAAATATATGAACGAGGGGAGAGAGACCCCATCTCTGCCTACTTCAAATTCATTTTGGAAGGTCATTCAAAACCTTGTCTGAACTTCAATGATCAATGGAGAAGAAGCTGTTTGGTATTATAACTACGGAGGCTAGTATGTAGATGGAACCTATAAGGGTGTTGGACTAGCACTAGTAGTGGATAAGATCTTATATCTTGAATATATTGGTTCATGTTGTGAAAACGAGTGTTATAAGACACCTCAAGTAACTTGTGGTGGTGGTATGCATCAAAAGTCAAGGTTTGACCTAGAGTCGAACATAGGGGAATGAAACAAAAGATGGACGAGGAAAGTGGAGAACCACACAAAAAGCAAAATGGTGACATTGAGTACGAAGTTGACAAGGTTAAGAAAATTAAAAGGAAGAATTATTACCAAGTTGTGAAAAGTAAAGGATTTAAAGACAAACATACAAAAAAGTAAGAAAATAGGGAGGTAAGCCCAAGCAGGTGAAATGTGAGAAAATCAAAAGGTACAAGTTTTTATCAAACTTGAAAGTTAAAAAGTTGAAATTAAAAAAATTAAAGATTGGAAAGGTAAAGGGAAGCATATTTTTATAGAAAAATCAATGTTGGAAAATATCATAAAAGAGTATAAAAATATTCAAGTGAAGGGTGAAATAAAATAAATAAAAGGTGATAGTAAAAATAAAAAGGGGTTTATAAGAAAATTAATTTTTCCTATTATGCCAAAGTGTTTTGTTACAAACCTAACCTCGAAAAAAAATAGAACCTATAAGTTAATTGCGAAATAATAATTCGGCGAGAAGTGAAGCTAAGCAAAGCGGGCAAATCCAAAATTTGGCAAAGCACAAGAGTAGAAGAGACATACGATAGCCAAGATTACTGTGCAATGATGAAGGGATATAGACCGCATGGAAGCTATACATAAGCAAATCGTATGGTCAAAGAAGATTGCACATATTCAGTGGGTTGTACAGAGGTGGGTCGTATTAAATATTGAGAGAAGAATTGCATGGTTCATTGTCTGCTGAAGGTGAGGGCTGCAAGTCGTAAGAATACAGTTGATTGAATATACCGTGTGGTGAAGGAGAACTTTATGAAGGCAAGCTGTATGGTGAAGTACATAGGTTGTATGCTGTAGCAGTGCTGTACAGAGAAGAAGGCATGCGCAGGCGTGAACTGTTTGGGAAAAAACTTGTTTGCACTGAATGGAAGCTCACAAGGATTTGCACCGTACAGAAGTTGGAGGGGCCGTACGACGATTGAGAATTGAAAACTGGTCGTACGTGAAGGGACTGTACGAAGGTAGAGACTGGACAAGAAACCACCATACAATACCAAAAATTGCACGCCACATGACAATTGCCAAAAGTGAGAATTCCCTACGGAAAGAAATGGTTGAAGTTAGTTATGAGAGCACTAATAAAGGCATTTGTTTTATAAAAGACAAAACTAGGAAACATAGAGAAAGTGTCGCATCATGGAGCCATGGTAACATGCTGCAACAAGAAGAAAACAAGGGCGAAGGTGCAAAAAGACGAGAGGATGATAGTTGAAAACCTTACATTTGAGAGTGTTACTAGTGCCGAGTGTTATACATGGTGGGAGAGGAATCCAGAGGACCACCCTGTGAAAGCATCACATAGAAAGGCATAGGTAGAAAACAAATTTTAATGCCTGTGTTCAAAATAAGAGAGTATGAGCTAGTATAGTGCACAATGGCGACAAGATATGAATCACATTTGTAGAAGTCCATTGTGCTCTATTTTGGGAAAACAATGGTGATAGGATTTTGGCTGAAGGAGTTGACGAGGGTTTTTAGGAGTGACCTCTCTCCAGAACAATTGATTAACCTCTAGAGTAGTAGCAATTGCTAAGGGCTGAAAAAATCCATCATTGCAACACCGGAATGGAAGTGCATTCTTGACTTGGTGAAGATGAGTCATGCATGCCCATTATTATTATTTAAGCATATTAATAATAATAGTGCACTTATTGTTAGGGGTAGGGTGGTATGATAGACACCTTATAAACTATGGAGAGCATGTTTTGAGACACTTTTTTCGGTGCTAGATGGTAACCTAGTTAGTCCACAAGGCTAACTTAGGACGAGTGACGACAATACGGTAAGCGACAGCTGCTCAAGAGAAGTTGGTAGAGTAGTAGAGGCTTACCACCAACTTGGAAGAATAGTTGGCACAGGAGAGGGAAATTAGAGGAGGAAAGTAGGTACAACTTGTAGAGATCGAGGGACATTTGGTAACTGTGATTGGAGACCTTAGGAGTATGAAGGACTTGATGGAGGATGTGCAACTATTGAGAGTTGCACCCAATAAGCAAAAGGTAGCAAAGCGGGATTTGTGGCTCCTTTGTTAGTAGCTCCTCGGTGTACCAAGGCTGACGTCCTCAACTACTCTAGGGATGTCCTATTACCCTACTTTTGAGTAGACGTTTTAATTCATCAGCTCCATTTTTTATCCCGTCATCTAGAAGATGACTACTTTCTTGGGGGCTCTGATATTGGGAACAGTTTTACTGACTAGAATAAACCATATTTTGTTTAATAAATAGCAATGTAATGGACTATAGTTCTTCGGCAGCTGTTATTTGCTTACGGTTGGCACTCTTAACCAACCACCGAGTGTTATATATTTTTGGCTCCTATCAGAAAATACAACATATGGTTGCACACATTACATGTTGATAATAAAGTTATATCTTTCAGCTATATTGATGTATTGTCTTGAATTTTTAAATTGAATGTGTACACTACTATATTCTTGTTTACTCTATAAGTTAAAGCACTCAATGTAGGGAGTTAATAAAGCACTCAATATAGGGAGTAAACATCCTACAAGTGATATGAATGTCCAATCAAGACAATTCTATCTAACTTGGGGTGTCGTACGAAGAGGGGAAACATTTATTTGTTTTCCCAAATGCATCTCCTTTCTCACCCACATATGATTGTTTCCTTGGGAAAGTAAATAAATAAATTAAGAATCTAAAGTGATTAGCATTTCACGACATTAACTATACCAAACACATAACAAATTATATGCTAGATAATATCTTCATCATGAATACACTTAAGCATACATCTCAGGCATACCACAAATGGATAAGGTAGTTATAGCCCGCAATATATAGTAATCCCTGATCTGATCGATCTGTATGTTTAATCGCTGGTGATTTAAAGTCTGATATGCTCTTATGATGCTGATTGGATTGATTTGCTTGATGGTTCGATGCCCTCCTCCAATGTAATCTCCTGTGTCTTATATCTTTATGTCTCTATGATGGAAGATAACCTTTGCAAGATCTGACCATTTAAGAATGGTTATAATGCTTCTATAGGATGCCTCTTCAAAATTGATCCCTTAATGATATCTTTTAAAACCCAATTGCTACCTTGGTTTATTTCTTTACCGCTTCTTGGAGTGCATTTAAATTAATTTAATCGCTGGCACTTATTGATTGCTGCTTAACACATAATATAAATGTTGTTTGTCTTTATACAAATTGCTCTTGCTTATTTCAGTTGCCTTCAGAAATAATGGAATGGCTGCCGTCACATTGATTTTTGTCATTTGTTAACTGCCTCCTGTTTTTTTTAGAATACTCGCTGCCTATCATTTGTTTTTCGATACCCTTAGAGGTATTCACAGCTTACTTCTTAAATACACGCACTTAGTCTTTATTCAAAGGGATGCGGCCCTAACGCAAAGTAAATTTAATTTAAGTTAAACACTAAATAGGCCGGCTAGCATGAATAATGTTAAGTTCATCCTTCTTCTAAATAGACTTAGTCGGCCCATTGTGGATATATATGTTGATATACATACATACATACATACACACACGCACAACCCAATCCCATATTGTATAAGCCTAAACATAGGAAGGTACAAGAATAATCATATGCATTTGCAATAGTGAATGTAGGTTTTCTTTTAATCTATGTGACTAATAAGGTTTTCAAGTTGGTATGATGAAAGATAGTTAGTGAACTCGAATCCTCGTGAGTGAAATTTTCATCAAACGCATCATAAAATGACATGGCAATTTTAGAGTGAAGATATCCCTAATTTTTTAAAGAAATACTAGGAACATTGTAGATTGTGTTCATTTATAATGAGTTAAACAAACAACATATGTAGTTACGTCTGGTTGAGACATATTTTAGAGCCTATAGAAATGCATTGAGAGCCAATATATTATGTTTATTGCATGCTGTTTTGTATTTTAAATTTGTTCAAACACTAATATTTGGAGCTACTTTGCATGAAGAAGTCCCGTGTCAATTTGTGATGGTAGAATGTTAAAATGTGGAACGGTAGTTGTTAAGGATGTAGCACTCTTTATTAACTATAAGCGCATGGGTTAGGATTAAGCTAGGTCAACCATTTCATTATGGATTTTGGTTTGTAACAAATTGGTTACGAACAAAATTACTATTAAAGCCTTGGCTATGGTAGCTTGTGTGCAGGTGTCCTTTGATTGACATTCTGAGTAGAACTATGTTGAAATTTAATTTATTTCGAAGTGGGTACATAGGCAGTCCTTGGGTGAAGAATGCCCTCGTGACTTTAAACTCATAGGAGGAGATTCTAAAGGGGTTTAACTGCCAATTTGTGAGGCTGTTCCTAATTGGTTCAACCCTCTCCATACACCATTCTTTGGAAGACGTCGAAAAGGATTTTAAATGTTTATGAAAGAGTTAAGGAGACCTAATAAATTATATTTAATAAATATTGTGTTTATGTTTAGCAAGTGTGTTTGTGAACCTTAACCCCAAAGATAAAGTAATGTTGGCAATTTGGCTGAGTAGGATATCATGATGTTGTCATTATGGCAACATATATTCAGTATTAAGACAACATGATCCGAGGATGAAGTTCTGGATGAGAACTTAAGAAAAATTGTCTCAGTATAACAATGTTTATCTATCTAGACAGAGACTACTTTGATCAACGAAGTTCACAGAAGTATTTTCAGTGCATGCAAACTTGAGCACATATTATATGAGGTGTGTTGAAGCTACATCTAAGAGTGCAAGACTATACGACATGTACGAACTAAGATATTAATGTTTTATAGAAACAATGTTGACTCGACCAGAACAAGACGGTGACTAGTAAATGACTTTTGGACTTGAAGATTTTAAACCAGTTGGAACCCCAATGATAACTAACCTCAAGTTATCAAAGGAGGATGATGCAAAAGAAGTGAATGAAACAATGTACCGGTCAATGATAGGAAAACTGCAGTATGTTGTTCACAACAGACTAGACATTGCACATGTGGTTGGCATAGTAGCAAGATTCTCTACTATTCCCAAAGAGACACACTGATAGCAGTAACAAGAATCTTCAGGTATTTAAGGGGAATTAAGGAATTTGGTTTATGGTTTCCACATAAGGGAGGATTTGAGTTAAAAGTATACATTGATGTAGACAGGGTAGGCAACATTGATGACACAAAGAGTATGAGTGGTGTTGCATTCTTTCTCAGTGGATGAATTGTTTCTTGGACAAGCAAGAAACAAAATTGCATTTCACAATCTATTGCAGAGTTTGAATATGTTGCTGCAACAATCAATTGCACACAGGTAATTTGGATCAAACAACTATTGGAAGGAATCAAAGAACAAATACCTGAACCGATAGCTATTTATTGTGATAGCACCAGTGCAATTAACATATCCAAAAACCCTGTTATGCACTCCAAGACAAAACACATTGCCATCAAGTATCACTACTTGAGAGAGTTGATACAAGACAAAGAGGTGAGATCGGATTATGTTCCCACCAAGGAACAAATTGCTGATATCTTTACAAAGCCATTAGCAAAGAGTACTTTTGAGTATCTCAGAGGTAAACTGGGGGTAATACCCCTTCAAGATATTTAGTAAACCTGCCAAGGTGATCATCAGTTCATTCTGCTTTAATAGAGGGTTACAGCTCATCTTTTTTGGACTGATGAAATGGGTTGCTACTCATAGGGGGAGCAGATTAGAAAAAAAGTCTTTTTGACTAGCCTTTGGCATTATAGTCAAAAAGGGGGAGAGTTTGGCAATAATCGGTGAACAGACTGTAGCAGAAGCTGTGACACAATATTGTCATTGCCCATCAAGGTTTTGCCATCAATGCCAAAGGGGGAGATTGTTGGCATTCTATGATGGTAACCGGTAAGCCTTCTACCGGTACAAGTACAAGTATTGTCATTGATTGGTAAAAGAAGATAGAGTTTTGTCATCTCTATCAAGTCTAAAGATCCAAGGAGATCTGTATGAAGGAAGGATGGTTTGACAGATGATGTCAACATATAAACACCGGTCACTATACAAAGCATCAGCAACCGGGTAAAGTAAACAGTCAACTAACGGAGGATTGCACCTTCGAACGAGGATCTGGCTACAACCAGTGTAGTCAAGTACAGAGAGAGCAACAACTAACCGGTGTCAACAACACAACCAAGGAAGGTGCAACCGGTAAGCCAAGGAAGAGACTGCAACGGGTCAAAGACCCGTACCTGTTTACAACATGAGAATCTCTATCGATGTAGTAATGACTCCGGTATGAATCGAGGAAGTCATAGTCAACTATCTGTTCCAACCAACTCCTTGACCGGGATTTTTTGCGACAAATCTGGAGTTCCTTGAGTTAAACTGGTGATCGGTTTGTGGTGTGTTTGGAGGTTTTAAATCCGAAATCTGTGGCTTTAAAACAAGGCATTATCTCTTGTAAAGGAAAGATGCTTGACACGCATCTATTGTTTTCTTTCTACAACAGACAAATCAAGGGCATGCATCGGATGTTTCCTAGGTGAACTGTGTTGTGAGGTTTCACAACATCGCCCCAATTCTTGGGGACCCCCCGTTTTGAACTTCGATCCCTTGTCTCCCCTCCCGGTTTGAACCGATGCCTTAGGCAAGTCTTTGATCCCAGTGAATTGGTGAGCTAATAATTTGTAGTGCGGGGCTTGGTTGGTCTAGATTTTAGTCATTTGATGGAGGATGTTTATGGTTTTCAATAATTTTCGTTGCGTAGTTGAATTTTAATTGCAAATGATATAATTTTAAAATCAATAAGGCTTTGCAATTAGATTTCAAATCGGATTTTCATTTTAAATTGAGAACGAAAATGGATATCATGATTGGATTTCGAAATTGAAAATATGTGCAATGATAAATTATCTTTTGAAAGTAAAATCAAATCTTGGCAAGAAATTTAAAATTTCTTTAACAGCCCTTGTTCATTTTCGATTTAAACTTAGTTTTGAAAATATTTGCCATGATTTTTGTTTTGAATTTAGAAACTTCATTAATTAGGCAAATACTAATTGATTTTGAAACACTTTGCAAATATTTGAGGGGCAATTTTCAAATTTATTGGAGTTGTCATGAGAGAAATAATTACAAATCTGAGCCTTTCTTTTAAATTTTAGAAAATTCCTTGCACTCTTTCGCAATTTTCGAAATAATAAGAGGCCATATATTTTATTTTAAAATTTTAGGGGCCTTTGGAATTTAAAATTGAGCCTTATATATTTAATTTGGGCCCAGCCCATACCATTTTCGAAATTTATGGAAGACTTGTTTAAGATTTTCGAAAATTGTTGGTATTTTTGCAAAGTCGGCTCAGATTTGAGGGCATTTTAATTTATTTATTTTACTCTTTGTGGCAGGTCGGCCCTAATAATGAGGGTTGGGCATTGGGTATAAAGGAGAGGCTTCTCCCCTCATTCTCACCATCCAAACATCATATCTTCTCTGCCCTCAAGGCCAGCGAGTTTTGAAGGGGTATTAGGCAGCGAAATTGCAAGGGGAAGACTTCCGAAAATGCAGTAAAAATCAGGCATTTCCAGAATTTGTCTAGGGCCAAACATTTTCGATTTTGGAGGCCAAGTATTCTCAGAATTTCCGAATTTTGAGGGCAGAATTATTTTCGGATTTTAGAGGGCGGATTTGGGACAGTTGGAGGGCAGAATCAAAGCCCTGTGATCACTTGATTAGCAGCAATTTACATTTAGAGCAGTGGCGGCCCTGTTTGGTAGTGGGCCTGGGCAAATTTTAAGGTGTTTTGAGAGTGTTTGTGGGCAGATTTGAGGCCCTGGAATTAGTAATTTTATTGAGGGAAGGAGCAGAGACTGATTGGGGATGTTTGAGGGCCTCTTTCCACATGCCCTAGGCCTGTAAATCCGAATTTTGAGGGCATTATATTGGCAATTTTTCCCAGATCCGAAAATTCAAGATGTTGCAAGATGGCTTAGTCATTTCCAGAATTTTGAGGGCAATTTTATCAAAGCATAAGGTTCTGATTTTTTCATTGTTGTGTACAATTCCGGGAGATCAAGAGGAAGTTATCAAGCCAAATAAAACCGGTGAGTGGCTTATCTTATCCTTTTCTTCTTAGTTGTTTCCACTTTATTGGTATTATTGTTAAGTGTTGAAAACTAATTTCAAGAGTAGAGTTAGGTGTTTGGTTAATAGGTTGATTACTCGATTGTCTTGATTGGCTTTTTTCCCTCAAGTTCTTGCTTGCATTCCATCATTGCATTTCATATTAGGTGAAGATTGGAGTGATAAGTGTAGTCCATCTTAAGGTAACGGCGGGGAGTGATAAGTGTAGTATTCCACCCCCAGGGAGAAGATTGGAGTGATAAGTGTAATCCATCTTAAGGCAAAGGCGGGGAGTGATAAGTGTAGTTTGCATCGTTGCATTTCATATTAGGTGAAGATTGGAGTGATAAGTGTAGTCCATCTTAAGGTAACGGCGGGGAGTGATAAGTGTAGTATTCCATCTTATAGGTGAAGTTTGGAGTGATAAGTGTAGTTCCACCTTCATTGTAGAAAAGGCGGGGAGTGATAAGTGTTTAGGATGAATGATGCCAATGCAAGCAAGCGACCCAAAAGAATTAATGCTGAAATAGGAGACAAGGAAGTCATGATACCCAATTCCAACTTCCGCTCAAAATTGAAATACGTTGGAGACACCAACATTGGTACCTTTGATATGATTCAATTAAGAGAGGTTGAGAGACAGCTAGTCCGCTGTGGCAAAGAAGATCAATCAATATGGATTTGTGCAAGGAAGTGTTCAGTCTACCCTAGCAGCAAACAGGATACAGCAAATCAGAGTGCAACGACCTCATCGTGCTTCTCAGTCGGATCCCAAGCTATGCTAAAGGTACACAGTTTGATCCTTGGATGTTTTATTTTATTGAAGAGATTGAGAATGGTTAAGGAAAATTGATTGGATTAGGATCACTAGCATGAATTTAGAGTTGCAACTTAAATAGTACAAAATCGGGGGCAAATCTACATGGGGTCCTACTTCTTCAATTCAGGCGCAAGACTACTAGTGATGCTTTGCTAGTCGAACCAAATCTAATCTTGGGGAGATGCATTGCACCACTATGGTTGAGGCAAGTACTTATGCCAAAAGGGCAAGGTTGTGGCAGTTCGAACAGTTGAAGGGAGTCAAGGGTTAACCAAGGAGGAAAGCATTGATGAAAGCAGTTGATGAACTCAGTGATGGGGGGATTGTGGAACAATAAAGGAGATATGGTGAGGGCAGGTGCCCCAAAACCCAAGGTTATTGAAACAAAGATGCATGCATGTAGATCAAATCCAAATAGGAAGGTTAAAAATGGCAAAGTATTGAAGTAAGGAGGAAAGTGATTGAAAGGTTGAGAAGGTCAAGTTTGATTTCAAGGCGGTGGCTAAGAGCAAGGCTCTTAAATTGCACAAGGTTCACATCTAGGCAAGCCACCAAGGTCAAGGCAAGATTACCCCAAGTGCATGGAGACCTCACCCTTTCGAGGTCAGGACATCAAGTACAAGCAAGTTCAAGTGGTGGTGAAAAAATTTCTAAGGACAAGCTCAAGCATCCAAGGCTTCATCTCATCTCAAGGATTAATGAACTTTATAAGACAAGGTTGATGAGGTGGCAATTTCATGTGCATGCAATCAAATCATGCCAAGTGTCCTATGTTCTCATTGGTTGACAGATTATTGTAATTTTCTCATTGGCCCACAAAGTTGGTGCCCTCATGTAATTGGTTGAAAGATGGTAACCCTAATTAGGGTTTGTAAGGTTTAATCTTGGCCCTTGATTTTGCCTCTTAATCTTGGCCACTCGTAATTTTGAGCCTCTATATAAGGCCATTTGTTCTCATTTGTAAAAGAGAGTTATGTTGGAGAATTGTTGCTAAAATACTATCAAAATTGTTCTCTATTCATTGTTGTGGTTTGCATGGTGGATATACATGATCATTTTGGTGTATTGCATGTTTCTTCTCATCTCTCAAATTAAAGTAGGATTTCATTTCATGTTGTTAGAGTAAGAAGTAAATGGTTAGTTGTATGGTGATATTGGTAAATGTTTGATAGGGATCTATATACTAGGCCACTAGCATCCTAGCGGCTTGTTAGGAAGCCTTGTGTGGTAATCTAGTCCAATTGCTCCCAAGTTCTACTTGCATTTCATCTTTCCGCTTGTACTTCAAGTTGGGTCGGAAGATAGGTGTTAGTGTGAAAATCTTAAGAGTTTCCCTTAGAATCATCGCACCGATGGAAGTAGCGCCGCTGGCAAGCTTTCATTTGGTTTGATCTCTGTCCATTTGCCAATCTTTCCATTCAGTAGGAGTAATAGTAGAAGTAATCAGTAGTTCAGAAGTTGAAGTTGAGAAGTTGAAGTTCGAAAGTTTGAAGAGCAAAGCTAGAAGTGATATAAATTAGTTTGATGAGCGAAGTTGGAAATGATATAAAAGAAAGTTATCTCATCATCATTGTAGCGAGAGTTTGACATTCCTCAAGTGAACAACGTAAGCCCGCCAAAGTGATTACCAGCAAATCACATTTATATAACTGAGTTAGTATCCACAGGTGTAAGGAACCTTGGAGTATTCCTATATACTTTTCAAGAGAGGGTTGAGTGTTTGGTACGCTGTATCAAGTATTCAATTGCTATATGTTATGTAGTGGTACAAAACTCACATCAACAAAATGGTACTCTACTAAGTGATGAATCCGAGAAAGATCTGTAATTAGGTCATACATGATGAGCTTAATTAGGCCTAGTGCTCTATATATTCTTCTGGCTGAGGCGAATAGAAGTTGCCTTCATTCTGCCAACAAGAAGAGTGAACTTGTAAGCTATAGAAGCCAGGGTAAGAACTTTAAAGAAGAGAGAAAGAAGATTGTGCAGAGAAACACAATAGTAGAGGAGAACACACCTGTAGTGACCGGTGATGCTTCTCAGTTGAGCACAAACAGAGATCTTATTAGGCTATGCATAGCCATCTGTAAAAGGTCAATCTCTCTATTGTTTTCTAGCAATTACAATAGTTAAAATCCCAGTATTTGGGTGGACTCTAATAGGTCCCTTGTATTAAATCTCCTAACCGGGTGACATCTTTCAAGGTGTTCAAAGTCCTCTAACCAGGCAGGCACTAACCGGCCTTATTGTAACAAATCCCTTAATCGGGTCGCATCTAACAATGTGTTTTGATCCTTTAACCGGGAAGGCTCCTAACAGGGCATACTCCAAAAGAGTACAAAATTTGTGAGGTCTCCTCACACTTTTGTTTTTACCCTAATCGGGTTTCTATGTGATAAATTTGTTGTCATTTTGTGATTGCTTGCTTACTGTTATTACATGTTTGAATCTATCTAGTTCACAGTTTAAAATACACTTTTCCAAAGTTAAGAGAAAAGTTTTTGTGGTGTTGATTCACCCCTCCCCTCTCAGTACCGGTTGGGACTGCCAATTGGTATTAGAGCCAAGTTTTGTTTTTTTTACCGCTTAACCGCATAAAGAAAAAGTCAAGATGATGAGAAAGGAAGGACCAAAGTTTTTAAAAGAAAACTTTACTCTGTGGTGCAGCAGGATGAAGCTGTACATGAAGACCATCGATGATTAGTACTGGAATCATGTTACCACTGATTACAGTTACCCCACTGGCACCGTAAGACCCGATCAACTGAAGATCAAAACCGAGCACATGGCTGCTATGGATATGATAGCTAGCATGCTACTTGATCATGTGTATGCTGAGATCGAATATCTTGATTTTGCCTTCAAGATGTGGGGCAAGTTGGAAACGGTTTATGGAGGAGATCCTAATGTTCAAAGAGCCAAGGTTGAAAGCCTTAGAGGAAAGTATGATGACATGAGGATGAATGAAGGAGAAGACATCGAGCAATATAGAAACCAGATCAAAGAGGCGATCGACTCCATCAGAAGCGTTGGAGGAAAGCTCAGTGAAGAGGTAATTTGCAAAATATGGAGAACTTTCAGACCTCAGTATGCCATCAAGATCTCTGCTATTCAAGAGTTGGGATTGGTGACCAAAGCTCAAGTCACCATAGACTCCCTAATCGGTAAGCTGGCTGCTTTTGAATTAAGTAATTTTGATAATAGCTTACCCATTTAGGAAGCAACATTTAAGTCCTCTGTCAATATCTCTTCCTCCAAAAAGGGAAGAGAAACCGGTAACTGCTCTACCGGTAAGATTGGTAAACTTGTTTAAAATTTGCTCTCAGAAGATATGGAGCAAGATGAGTTTGAAACACTCATCGCCAGAAGATTCCCCAGAGGAAAAGGGAAGTTCAAAGAAAAAATTCCCTTGAAATGCTTCTCTTGCAACAAGATAGGACATATTGCTGCAAGGTGTCCTAATAATGAACACAAAGATAAAAGAGACTAGTTCAAGAGCAAAGCAAAGAAGGAATGCTATCTTGTAGAGGAAGGCGTTACAGACAACGAGTCTGAAGACTCTGAGGATCCTGAAATTGCATTTGTTGCAATAAAGGAGGAGAGCCCAGTTGTAAATGAAGTAGCACTCATATCTAGATCTTATTAGCTTGATGATTTGATCATTGATAGTGGCTGCACTCACCACATGACTAGTGACATGAACAAGTTTATCAACTTGGAGCTCAATGACAGCGGATTAGTTACCTTTGGAAACAATGCCCCCTGAACCATCAAAGGTAAAGGTTCTATTGCTCTCTGCAACAATGCTGTCTGTGAAGATGTGTACTGGGTTGAAGGACTCAAGTACAATTTAATAAGTATTGCACAGCTGAACAACAAAGGATTCTAGTTGGAATTAGGACAAGGTTCATGTATAGTCAAAAATCAGTGTGGAACCCATGTTGCAACCGGTAAATAGAGCAAAGGCAATATGTTCTACCTAAACTCAATGGAAGGAGCTTGTTTGATAGCTTCAGTCATAGGAGAATCAAGTAAAATCTGTCTTATGTCCAAGGAAGACAATAGATGGCTATGGCACAAGAGACTTTGCCACATAAATTTTGACAATACCGTCAAAGTGAGCAAAAACAAATCGGTTAGATGACTCCTTGAGATAACAAAACCCATCAGTGGGGTTTGTAAAGACTGTCAGTTAGGAAAACTGACAGGAACAAGTTTCAACAGTAAGACGTTTACTGCTGAAAATGTTGTAGACCTTGTGCACACAGATCTGTGTGGACCAATGAAGACAAAGAGCTATTATGGAGACCGGTACTTCATGATATTTGTGGATGACTTCTCAAGAATGATGTGGACATTCTTTCTTCGAGAGAAATCTGAGGCCTTCCACATGTTCAAAATCTACAAGGCAAGAGTGGAAAAGGAAACCTGTAAAAGCTTAAGTGCCTAAGGTCAGACAGAGTAGGTGAATACAGCTCTCAAGAGTTCACTCATTACTGTGAGGAACATGAAGTAAAGAGACAGTTTTGTGCACCAAGGACTCCTCAGAAAAATGGAGTAGTAGAAAGAAGAAACATGATGCTGATTGATTGTGCAAGAACCCTATTGATTTAGAAGGATCTCCCTCATCACTTTTGGAGAGAAGCCGTCAGTACTGTTGTCTACACATTGAACTGTGTTCAAATAAAAAGAGAACCGGTAAGACTCCTTATGAACTATGGTTCAAGCATACTCCTAGTGTAGGCTACTTCAAAATCTTTGGTAGTAAATGTTACATCAAAAGAGATATGTACTCTGGGAAGTTTGATCCAAGGATGAAGGAACATTTTTGAGTTACTCTACCAAAAGTAAGGCCTATCTGTGTCTGAACAAGAGAACATGCGAGATAATTGAAAGCATCAATGTAAAAGTTGATGAATCTTTAGAACCGAATAAGAAGACCGGTCATGATGATCATGACAGTCTTGAAGGTCTAAATGAAGGAAATGCCTTTGAGTTCAATGAAGCAACAATTGAAGATGAAGGAGAAATACACATGGATAGACATCTAGAGCGGGAGATTGTACCTGAAGCCAACAGGTTAACGCATGATGGTGAAGAAGATGATGCCTAGAACCATGATGAAGAAAATGCTCAACCAAAAGAACCAGACCGGGAACAAAGACCGGTTCTTCCAAGGAATGTCACATATCATTCCACTGACAATATAATTGGTGACAAACATGTAGATATCTTAATCAGAAAAAAGACTAGAGGGAATATCTGTTTACTTTCCTGTATAGAGCCCAAATCCACCAGGGAAGCTCTAAAAGATGACAATTGGGTGAAGGCCATGGAGGAAGAAATTGAGCAAATTGAAAAAAATTATACATGGGAGCTTGTGCCAAGACCAAAGGACAAGAATGTCATAGGGACCAAGTGGGTCTACAGGAACAAGTTGAATAAGGATGGGAAAATGATAAGAAAAAAGGCAAGACTGGTATGCAAAGGTTATGCTCAGGAAGCTGGACCGGACTATGGAGAAAATTTTGCACTGGTGGCCAGATTTGAAGGGGTAAGAATTATTCTTGCCTATAGTGCTCACAAAAGATTCAAAGTATATTAGATGGATGTTAAGTCTGCATTCCTGAACGGAATACTAGAAGAAGAGGTCTACATTGAACAACCGGAAGGTTTCACATCTGCACAAGATAGTGGTATGGTCTCTAAACTGAAAAGGGCTCTTTATGGGCTTAAGCAAGCTCCAAGGGTTTGGTATGGGAGGTTGCATTCATACCTTCTGACCATAGGATTCACAAGAACCGGGGACAACAACAATATGTATCTCAAGACTGGAAAAGATGGAAATTTGATTGCTGAGATCTTTGTGGATGACATCATCTTTGGAGGAGATGACATGATGAACAAATCCTTCACTGAAGAGATGAAGAAATCATTTGAGATGTCTATGATTGGCGTCATAAAATTCTTCATTGGACTACAGGTGCATCAGCTAAAAAAAGGTATTTTTATTTCTCAGTCCAAGTATATAAAAGAAATTCTTAAGACTTTTGGACTTGAAGATTCTAAATCGGTTGGAACCCCAATGATAACTAACCTCTAGTTATCAAAGGAGGATGATGCAAAAGAAGTGAATGAAACAATGTATCGGTCCATGATAGGAAAACTGCAGTATGCTATTCATAGCAGACTGAACATTGCACATGCGGTTGGCATAGTGGCAAGAATCTCTGCTAATCCCGAAGAGACACATCTGATAGCAGTAAAAAGAATCTTTAGGTATTTAAGGGGAGCTGACGAATTTGGTTTATGGTTTCCACATAAGGGAGGATTTGAGGTAAAAGTATACACTGATGCAGATTGGGCAGGCAACATTGATGACAAAAAGAGTACAAGTGGTGGTGCATTCTTTCTCGGTGGAAGAATTGTTTCTTGGAGAAGCAAGAAACAAAATTGCATTTCACAATCTACTGCAGAGGCTGAATATGTTGCTGCAACAATCAATTGCACACAGGTAATTTGGATCAAACAACTATTGGAAGGAATCAAAGAACAAATACCTGAACCGATAGCTATCTACTGTGATAGCACCAGTGCAATTAACATATCCAAAAACCCTGTTATGCACTCCAAGACAAAACACATTGCCATCAAGTATCACTACTTGAGAGAGTTGGTATAAGACAAAGAGGTGAGATTGGAGTATGTTCCCACCAAGGAAGAAATTGGTGATATCTTTACAAGGCCATTACCAAAGAGTATTGTTACCGATTTTCGGTACCAAGCTCAAGCAAACGAGCTATGATGTTTTTAAATGATTTCAGGTTGCATTTTTTTTTTTGTTGAGATACATACATATGCAAAAGATGGAACATTTTTGCGAAAAAATAATCTTTATTGACAACATAAGTGAAACGTGTCTCACACAAGCCGTGAGACTAACCCTTGTGATACAAATGAAATGAAAGCAAAGATATACATTTACAGATGCTAAAGAAAAGTAAAGGCACACATAGTGTAGGGTGACTCATCATTGCGTGGATGACGAGCCCAACTTGCGTTGTTTTGCCTTGTCTTTATTTCTCTCGCTTGTCTTGCGTCCAGCCATTGAATAACTTGCTGCTCCATTCCTGAATATGAAAGATGGAAATGATGTTAGATCTCATAAGATCTAAGCAATGACACATTATCATGCACTATCGATGTCCGCATCTACAAATATATAGGTTTGTTACTCACATGCATCACAAGGGGTAGCCTATCACAAATATCTAAGAAAGCAAGAGATATCAAAGCAAAAAACCCATATGTCTTTCTCTTTATAGCTAGTTTGCTTTATCTGTAGTTACAGGTGTCTATCATGTCACGCGTGGAGTTAAATGTGGCTCCCACAAGGGTAGAGTCCAACGTGCTACAGGATAAAAAATCAACTAAAATGAAATAGTGACATCAAGCTGGTATACAACAATATAAAGTAGAAATATATTCCATTTATTGAATACAATGTTGCTGGTGTTTCAAAAGGATCTGTCATGAAATTAGCATTTAACATTTTAAGACAACAGTAAGTTCAAAGCAGTGACATGATATGCTATCAGAGAAAATGGAGAAGCATATGCAAATACAACAATCAACAATCCAATGAAAACAAGATAATGTTCAAATAAGCAGAGATGCACAACGTTTCTTCAAAGGACAACATGATACACTATGACAGAAAATTATGTGTGTGATTAGTAAATGAAAGGTTCAGATATATAAAGAAAATCAGTTTTAAAGATCAGGCACATGTATGTTTTGAGCCACAGTAAATAGATGACTTGATGTCCTACAGTGCGCAGCAACATAACTTTAAGATTCACAAAGATGCAGTTCAAATACAAGTTGAGAGCAAAAGAGAAGTAACAAAAAAATGCATAAGGCACAAGTGTGTGCACTAAAGAAGTGATATGAGTCATTAAAAATACAGGGACAACATTGATGTTAAAGAGTATCTGGAAGGATAATGCCAACTGCGTGAGTAAAAACATTTTCTATGTTTTCAGCATGAGAAAAAATTAGATCTTGACATGTCCATATCAACTTGTCTTTAAAACAATGATGTTTATCAACTTCAACAAGTTCAGATTTTGCCAATTATTTCAATAATATTAAGCACAAGGGCTGCTATAGGTGATTTTTTTTTTTTACAAGGTTAACAAAGGAGGACCCCCAGCAAGTTACACAGTAAAATCCTCCAGATCTTTTCATAGAATTCTGAAAATTATAAAGATTCAAAGCATGTTGAACAAGGTGAGAGTTATCATTTTATTTTGTTAGCTTTAGATTTATCTTCAGATGTTCAGGGCTGCTCAATATGAAAGGAAAAGGGAGGAGCATCTTCATAAGTTAATAGTTGATAGCTAGCAACAACAAAACCCTCAGTCAAGCCAGCATATAAAAATCAGTCCTTTGCATAATAGCAGATTTATTCTTCACATGCTTCTCTAGAGCATAAAATATGCAGATATGCAAACATGGGAAAAGACATACATTTCCAGATTGTTGAGCGAAGAAGCAAAGAAGTCTACAGTTATTTTGTAAAGTTTCATACTTACAAAACAAAGAAGTGGATTCTATAAAAATGCAGCAAGTTCTCTACCTTCTTTGAATTAGAATAACAAGATACTGTTTTTTCAATCTGTTTGGAGAGAACTTCAAAATGCAGATCATGGCTTTCAAAATCCTTCAAGAAAGACCCAGAAAATCCATGTAAAAAAAACCCTCATGGCAGAGACAACAAATATGAGAGAAGATAGTCTACAAATAGCTCTCAAAAATCGCAGTCAAACCCTCCTTCTCAATCATGGCAGCTAGCAGCAAAGAAGAATAGAAGCAAGGTAAACATCCTCATCCATGGCGTGAGCACAAGGATCAAATATGCAGCAAAAAATGCAGTCCAAACCCTCTCTTCCATGGCGATTGGAGTTTTCTTCTCATTCTCAACAAATGCAAAGTGAAAAATGAAAAAATGAAGTCTTTTAGGTTTTGAGAATGCTTAAGGCATTTGTCATGTAAAGAAGGAAAGGCTTTTGCCTTTGTCTTTGTTTTATTTTTTCATTCCCTAAGCTAATGCCATGTATTGGCAAAATGAAACAAAATAAAGTTTCATTAAAGTGATTAATTTTTATCAGTTTCAAAAGCTCTTAGTCATAATTTTAAAAATGGACTTGATTAATAAAAATGATATTTTACAAATCATTTTTATTTAATATAGTTCAAATGCAAAATATGAACTTAGATTTTTAATAAGGTAAAAATAAATATTTTATTTTTGCACTTTTTAATAATTTAATAATTATTAATAATTCATTTATTTCATTATTTTAATAAATATTATTAAATTAATAATGTTATTTATTGATTTTAATTATTCTTAAATATAACATTATTAATATTATTAAATATTTATGAAAATAATAAATAGTAAATTAATTATTAATTATTAAATATTAAATGTTTTATAATTCATTTATTTAATAAATATCTTTGATATTAATTAAATAAATTGATAATAATTGTATTAATGCAAAAAATAAGATTTTTATTTTATCTTTTAAAGGTCTAAGCAGATATTTTGCAAATGCTATGACTAAGAGCTAACGTCATGGAGATAAACATGAAATTTCTGAGTGGAGTTATTACTGATTCAAGAGCTTTTATGAGTTTTTCAGAGATAAGACTGCATTTATGAGAACATTTATGATGATATTTGAAGAGGCATGACTTGTAGGCTTATTTTATGACTTTTTGAAGTCTTTTGAAGGGCTCAAAATTGGCCTTGTAGGCTAAATCCGACCCAGGAGTTATTGTTTGCAAAATGTAGTTGGTTGTAAAAAGGATAAATACGAGTTGAAGGCTCATTTGTAGGGAGTTCTTCTTCCCTTTGGTTTGAGGTCTTTTAACTTTTCCTAAGTTCTTGACAGAGGCTTGAAGTGTTTTTGTAACCCATTTTTGAGATATACCAGTTGAGGACACCTTGTTACAGTTTAATATAGCTTGTGCCTTTCCCATCTCTGCTGTTATTGTGTTTTATTATTGACACAGATTTCTGTGATGTTCTTTATCCTCAAATTTGTATCAAATATTGGTGCCTTTATGCAGAGTTTTCCTCATACTTTTAGCAGATTGCGATTTGTGTTCAATCAGTCTTTCTAAATTGTGAGATTCTTTTCTCCTTTTAGAGACTGTTGTTATGGGCCTTCTTGCAAAATTGATTATGCAAAATTTATGGATTAGTGAGATTGTGTGAAAAGGTTTATATTTGTCTTCCTTGTGTGTCTGTTAGTGTTAGTATATCTCAGATTTTCATTTTCTGGTGCATCACCCTGTAGGAATTAGATTTTATTTCTATGCATCTTTCTACCTCTTTCCTCCAGTAAAAGGATTAGTTTCAGGTGGTTTAAAGTGAGTTACCAGATAGGAAGCTGGGTTAGAACCCGGAGGTTTAGTCACACCTATGAGTTTACCCACAAGCTTGTGATTGTTCCCATGTTTCTCCAGAATTGCTAGAGTTCTAGGACTTAGCATTAGGGTGCGTTTTTGGTTGATAACAAGTACTTTTGATTATCTCAGAGGGAAACTAGGGGTAATACCCCTTCAAGATATTTAGTAAACCTGCCAAGGTGATCATCAGTTCATTCTGCTTCAACAGAGGGTTACAACTCATCTTTTTTGGACTAATGAAAAGAGCTGATGCTCATAGGGGGAGCGAATTACAAAAAGATAGTCTTTTTGACTAGCCTTTGGCAGTGTTGTCAAAAAGGGGGAGAGTTTGGCAATAACCGGTGAACAGACTGTAGCAGAAGTTGTGACACAATATTGTGATTGCCCATCAAGGTTTTGCCATCAATGCCAAAGGGGGAGATTATTGGCATTATGTCAAGGTAACCGGTAAGCCTTCTACCGGTACAAGTACAAGTATTGTCATTGATTGGAAAAAGAAGATAGAGTTTTGTCATCTCTATCAAGTCTAAAGATCCAAGGAGATTTTTATGAAGGAAGGATGGTTTTGCATATGATGTCAACATATAAACACTGGTCACTATACAAAGCATCAACAACCGGGTAAAGTAAACAGTCAAGTAACAGAGAATTCCACCTTCCATCGAGGATCTGGCTACAACTGGTGTAGTCAAGTACAAAGAGAGCAACAACTAGCCGGTGTCAACAACACAACCGAGGAAGGTGCAATCGGTAAGCCAAGGAAGAAACTTGAAGAGGTCAAAGACCCTTACCTATTCACAGGATGAGAATGTCTACCGATCTAGTAATGAGTCCGGAATGAACTGAGGAAGTCATAGTCAAGTATTTGCTCCAACCAACTCCTTGACCGAGATTTTCTGCGACAAATCTGGAGGTCCTTGAGTTAAACTGGTGATCGGTTTGGGGGGCGTTTGGAGGTTTTAAAGAGGGAATCTGTGGCTTTAAAACAAGGCGTTATCTCTTGTAAAGGAAAGATGCTTGACACTCATCTATTGTTTTCTTTCTACAATAGAAAAATCAAGGGCATGCATCAGATGTTTCCTAAGTGAATTGGTACTCCACTAAGTGATGAATTGGAGAAGGATATGTAATTAGGTCATACATGATGAGCTCAATTAGGCCTAGGGCTCTATATATTGTTCTGGTTGAGGCGAATAGAAGTTGCCTTCATTTTGCCAAGAAAAAGAGTGTACCTGTAAGCTGTAGAAGCCAGGGTAAGAAGTTTGAAGAAGAGAGAAAGAAGATTGTGCAGAGAAGCACAATAGTAGAGGAGAACACAGCTGCAGTGACTGGTGACGCTTCTTAGTTGAGCACAAACAGAGATCTTATCAGGCTATGTATAGCCATCTATAAAAGGTCAATCCCTCTATTGTTTTCTAGCAATTACAATAGTTAAAATCCCAGTATTTGGGTGGAGTGTAACAGGTCCGTTGTATTAAATCTCCTAATCGGGTGACATCTTTCAAGGTATTCAAAGTCCTCAGACCAGGCAGGCACTAATTGGCCTTATTGTAACAAATCCCTTAACTGGGTGTCATCTAACAGTGTGTTTTGATCCTTTAACCGAGAAGGCTCCTAACAGGGCATACTCCAAAAGAGTATAAAATTTGTGAGGTCTCCTCACACCATGGGTTTTACCCTAATTGGGTTTTCACGTGATAAATGTGGTGTCACTGTGTGATTGCTTGCTTAGTGGTATTACATGTTTGAATCTGTTTGGTTCACAGTTATAAGTACATTTTACTAGAGTGAAGAGAAAAGTTTTAGAAGTGTTGATTCACCCCTCCCCTCTCAACATGGGTTGGGAAGATAGAGTTTTGACATCTCTATCAAGTGTAAGTTTATACAAGGTGACGCTAAGTTATGACCACCAACGAGAGAAGTTTTAAAATCAACTCTCAAGGCTTAGAATAGATCCATGGATTACCATAATTACGAGAACTCGACACTATCAAGTGTAAGCTTATACAAGTTGTCACCACCAATTAATGAAGAAGTTTTATAATGAACCCTTCTAAGCTAGATATGAAATGATTGGTCAATTAGGTTGGTAAATAATGTTAGCAAATTAGAAAAAATTGGTTGTCTTAGAGTAGATTCTAGATAGGTATGTGTGTAACTAGGTTCATGCATTGGACCTACAATGCTCACCAACTCAGGATTAAAGGATATTGTCTTACACTATTAATTGACTGACTAATTTGGTCTATTCGTCTGAATGTTGTTGCCCTAAATTTTTTAAATGGACTTTAAGTTTGTTAAAATAGTTGGCTAGCCCTTATAAAGACAACTTAAGGGTGGTTCATAAGGGAATTTCAGCATACAGAATGTAAATGAAAATCACAATGCCACAACGGAATCTTAGGGTATTTGACGATTGGTATTTCCTTTAACTCACTTGTTGGATTTGATTTTACCCCTTGTTATGAAAAAAGGTTTTCATTTCATATTTAAGAGTATTCATAGTCTTTTTCTTGGTATGGATGTGAATTACTAAGAACATAAATTGCCTATAACTAAGGGTATTTGTTTTAATGTGGTAGCATGTATTAAAGATATGACAAATAGTACCCTTGTAGGGCAATTTGTACTATCATATAACATTGGATGACGTAGTTGTTATTTGAATGAGAAAAATGAATGATTATCAATAGTGATAAAGTGTGTGCGAGTATTATGGAGTGGGTGGGGACAATTAGGCATTAACTCATGCATTGTCTTTGTAAGCAAATATACCTTGAGTTTAAAAATGGAGTTGCATTGCAATTGGCACAAAATGAAGGCTTATAAATAATAGCACACAAAGAACACCTAGACTTGTAAATGTATCTTGTATGATTAAATAAACTTGCTTATATTGAAACTTCACTAATATCAATACACTATAATAGATAAAGTCACACCACTTAGTGACTGACTTTAGTTGGGCTAGGGGACCCCAACAGGAAAATATATGATGTCAATTATAATTAATAATTGGTACCCTGGAAGGATTAACTTGAAAATGTGAATCTAATGGTATAATATTGACCTTTTTAAGAAAAATCAACCCATAAATTGAAAACAGAGGATTGGACTAAGCAAACATGCTTACTCGAGAGAAATTTTTTAGTATACTCCTTGAACCTCATGAAAATTATTTAAAATTGTTCCAAATTAGGGAAGAGTGACAGCTTGAGAGATGACTATAAGGGTTAGAAGGGTAATTAAATTGACTAGTAACTCTATTTTGAAGGAATTAAAAAATGCAACATTTCAAAAAGTTCGGATGCCTTATCATAAAAGTGGAAGGATGCCGCATCATTGTTAGTGACATCCATGTTGTGAAGTGTAGGCATGGAAAAATAAAATATTGAAAAGGAAAAAAAGCATGAGACATGGTCTAATACAGGCACCGCGTGAAGGTGTGGTCACCCATTAATTGGGTGAGACTGGCGATAGAGTATTGAATGGGAAAGCATTATGCTCTCATGTGTTGAAAATGAGAGATTTGGATAGGAATTGATGTAGAGAGGAAGAGAGAGCTCTTAGTTAGGTGATAGATTGTCCTGAAGCATGAAGGATGAACAAAGGGATAGAGAAAGGTAGAGGATGCAGAAAAAATGTGGAAGATATGAAAGAAAAAGTTTTCAATATAATTTAAACTAGCACAATCCACTTCATTTCTTGTTCAAGCTTAGCTGGATGGAGGAAAAGATAGTGCTTTGAATAGGGTAGGAGAAATAGAGCTGATTTTAAGAGAGAAAAGGAAAGGAGTAGGTGCACAAAACATATTTGTTGAAGATAAAGATAAGCTAAAGATATAGATAAATTTATTAATGTCCAACGGAAGACAATAAAGGGGGTCCAAGGGGCTGTCAAAACAAAGTAGATGGCCAATCCACAACAGGGACACCAAATGGAGCCTAAAGGGAGAAAATGAAACAACTAAAGCAAGAAACAACACACAGCCCAAAAACGACTCTAATCAATCGTGAAAAAAAATCCAAAACTGAAGGATAGGCCATAGGGCAAGAAGGATCCCCTAGCTGCCTCTGAAGAAACCTAGAAGAGGAAGCAGAAGAAGAAAGATGTGGGGTGGAGTTTCTGCAAGGCCTCATGGATCTAGTATGTCCAAAAGTGGGGCCAAGTTGTCGCTTGTTACCACACGGGAGGGAAACCACCATGAAGAAATAGGTGATGAGCTGACAGATGAGCTGTCTCGTGGGGAGCTAATGCTGTAGAGAGTGGTCTTGAAGTCTCAAAACTTCCTCGAGATAAATAACATGGAAATTATCAATGTACCTAAAGAAGAAAGATAGAGATTGAGTCCCCCTGAACAAGCAATAGAATCTCCCTCTGATCTTGTAGTAGACAGGGCAGCAAAAAATGAAATTTATCTCCGTCTCAGCCTCCCCCATGGTACAAAGATGGATAATCCTGTCCTCTCTAAACATATGCTAGTCGGTTTGAATGCTAAGCCGATGTGATCCCACTCTGAAGGAGCCAAGGGAGATGTAGAGTGCACGTGACCAACGGTGAGAAAGGTAGCAAGGACCGATAATGATCTCGACACTTATCTCGAGCAAGTGCTCAGAGTAGAAAGCCATCTTTGGGCGAAGCCCCCTAATGGGATTAACCGAAGTAGTGTGTATATATTGCCTGTAAATGTCCATGTTGATGTGCATATTTAGCTCTTGTCAAGATAGAAGGAGATTAGAGGGGGCATCCAATGAGTACTAGAAAAGAGGATGATGATTAAACTTGATCCTGATCAAACCCAGAAGAGTCGAAGCCAAAGAAGACCAGCAACGAGCCTGACCCGATAAATAGGAAACTGCAATAGCCTCATAGGAACGATAAGCAAGTTAGGAATATTTGTGATGTCGCTTAGCGGAGTATGCACAATACTGGAGACTATGCAAGAACCAAACCAGATCGAAGATTGTACCAAGTCTGAAAGAGTGGGCACTGAACTCAACAAGGACAATACTATGAGGGGTAGATTGCTTGCATCTAATGTTGCACCGAAGGAGGGTCTAGACCCACTCAACCAAGGCCCAGTTGGATTCCAATAGAGAGGGCCCCCAAATAATTGACCCATACAACACTGTCAATCTAATCACAGTGTGCATTAGAGTCATCTTGGACGTGGTGTCCTGGAAGTGATGCTGGAAACACTCCTTCCTGAAGGGCCAAAGAAGCATACCCTTTGTTTATGCGAGGCTGAAGGGTAGGTCTCATGTTGAGATGAAAGCTAGAGAACTTGACCCCTAGATAAGTGTATGAATAGGAGATCTCAACCTCAACACCTTGGAAAAAGAAGTGGAGGTGAGAAGTCTTAAGGCTATTGAAAACCATCCCTTAGTCTAACCTAGGTTAACTGTCAGCTGTCGTAAATCATGGAAAGAAGCAAGGCCATCAAGAAGTCTTTGGAAGCTCTCCAGAGAGGAAACTAGGAGGACCACATTGTTCACAAAAAGAAAGATAGAAATTAAAACTTGGTGCAAAGAACAACCATCCCTTGGGAGCGAGTGCTCTTGAAGAAACATCTCAAGCTCATTGATATAAATGCCAAACAAGGAAGTGGACAGAGGACAACCCTACTTCACCTCGATAGTGCTCCTGATAGATTCTTGAAACCCCTTGAGGGGTCTTAATGTGACCAAGAACCCTCTCATAGAGTCTCATGATGACTGTCAAGAGAGTCTCAGAAATACCAATGTCTCGAACTCTCTTGAAAAGGGTCCTCCTTGGTACTGAATAAAAGCCTTGTGGAAATCCACAAAGAAACTGTAGACCTTCGAGGAATGATGTCAAGCCTCCTCAATAATAGCCCCAAGAGTCAGAATATGGTCCATGGTCTGATAATCCAATCTAAATCCGGCCTAAACTCTAGCTCGAATATGATGGTAGTCTAGGTCCCAAGAAAGAATAGCGTGCAAAAATGTGGCGTACAATTTAGAGAAATAATGGCCAACCATGATAGTCCTGTAATTATTGGGATCTGAGATGGGGCCAACCTTGTGTATCAAATGGATGATATGTCGCGACCAAGAGGGGTGGAATTCCGTGCAAACCACCCTGTTGAAAATATCAGTGAGGAAGGAGCCCAACAATGTGATGCCATGCTTGAAGAGTTCCTCTTGGAACCCTTATTTGTTCGCTACCCTTCTACTGCTCAAGGACCTAACAACCTCCATATAGGTGATGGGGGAAAGATGGTAGTAGGGGGGAGGGGTCACAAGGATGGAGGGTTGACCAGGGATATCATATAAAGTGGATGTGTGGGCGACCAGTGAGTTGTGATCCAAGGTGATGGAGAGGGGGGATGAACGAGGAAAAAGCATGTACTAGAATGCTTTGGGAGAATGGATGAGCGAGGCACGAAGGGTTCTACTGCGTTGTGTGATGAAGATGCGTTTCTTGTGGTAGAGGAATTGGTGGTAGGATATTTTTAGCTAGGTGAAGGAAGTGAGGCGAAGGGTGAACGTTGTGCGTAAAGTGCGGTGGAAGGATTTCTAGTCATCATCGTACCACTTATTCATAGGGCAAGTGTTCCTACATTTGGGGAGGGACAAATGAGGTGGTATGGTGGGGGAAAGAGCAGAGTGCAGCCTCCCAAATGGATGTGGAAAAGTAGTCAAACATGGAGGCGTAGTCGAGTGTGGAAGACGAGTCTGGGGGAGGAGTTGTCTGAGGTAAAGGGTGAAGAGTTCTTGGTCTCCATCGTCATAGTAGAAGGAGGTCTGGTGTGGTGGGGCGATGACAAGGGGGGATTGGCTAGGGAGGAGGGGAACGAGATGCACGGATGGTGAGGCTGAGAAGGGCATGGTCGGCCAGGGGAAGGGAGGTGATGGTGAAACAACTGACGGAGAGACTGGAGAGGGCATAGTCTACAACACTTGCACCACCACAATGATTCCAAAAAGTGAACAATCTGAAGCTGGGTAAGCACGGAACACCATTCAAGATCACCAAGTCCAAGTACTCGCACAACTAGAGAAAATGATGACCGTACTTCGTGAAGGGCTTTACAGAATCATTGGAGGATCTCTGTAGCCCCAAGGAAGATGGATCCATCTCTATAATACACATCGAGTTCACCATCCAGTTGTGGAGGGGGGTTTGCAAGATTGTGGTTCACGCATTGAAACATCCAACAATGATAATATCCTCCATTGCAGAGAACTAAGTGATGCTATCATATAAGTCCATGTATGGGTGCCTCTCTGACCCATTATGTATAGCATAGGAACAGGATGTTGGAGGAATG
Organism: Chamaecyparis obtusa; assembly: GCA_027943335.1. Classification (NCBI taxonomy): domain Eukaryota; kingdom Viridiplantae; phylum Streptophyta; class Pinopsida; order Cupressales; family Cupressaceae; genus Chamaecyparis; species Chamaecyparis obtusa. The sequence continues at coordinate 120,494 of BSBK01001313.1, read as the reverse complement.
TAACATATTCGAATGAAAATTCGTTGAGCTGCGTAGCCACATGGTCAACCCAGACCCACATAAATCTTGCAGCACTATCAAAGTAAACAACATATGTCACACTCTAAAGCTGGTTGCTAACCAGGCAAGCGACCCCACCGGATCCCCTAATAGCCCTAGAGCTTCGGACCTTGTCTCTGTAAGATGATAATCAATGGAATCTAGTGAGACCAGGAAGAGGACGAGTGGGGCTCTCATGAGTCTCAGTAACTAGATAGGATCAATTGAACCAATAGTGTCGTGAAGTAGACCTGACATGGAACAAAGTGCCCCATTGCCATTTAAATAGTTGACTTGTGGAAAACTCCCCTATGTTCCTTTACGCCCAACCACACTTGTGACCGTCATTTAGCCGCAACTGCTGATCGAGTTTCCCAACCCGATGGGAAGGTGTCTCTAAAAACTGCTTTTAGGTTTCCTAATGACAACCCATTTGCCATTGCTTGTAGCTGCTACCAGAAGTTCACAGGAGTGTTTTAGTTTAGCTACCTGTGATTTGGTGAGATCCTCGTGAAGATAAATCTTTATGGGGAGTGGGAACAATTGCTTCCTAGCTCTAAGAATTTGAAGAGGATCAGGAGGAGATAAAAAGTGGAGGAAAAGAGTGTTGTAACTTATGCATGTTCTATCCAAGGTGATATTGGAAATACCCAACTGTACACTGAGAAAAGAATAGCCCGCAGTAAGAGGGTCGGAGGAGGAAGGCCACGAACCTTCAATTTCAGTTCACGTGCCCGCCTAACTCGCTCTTTAGGCAATTTAGCATGAACCAACATCTCAACTCCAAAAAGAGGCACTATTTTTGTTGCAAACTATGGCCCATGATTTCAGTTGTATTTCGGTTTCAGATTTCAATGAATTTTGTTTATTGTCTAGCTTGGTCTGCGTCTCCTTAATCTGTTTAATCTTTGAGACATGCTTGCGACTAGAGTCATAATGCTGCCTGAGATCTGCAATCTTAGTGAATGCAGATGTGATTTTGATTGAGGTGTTTGAAACCTGTGCATGGTTGGCGTCTAGTTGCTGTTTAAGGCCAACACCATATTGGATGGGATAATAAGGGGAATGTAAGTGTATTGTCCTAAAAAGTAATCACCCTTAATTTAGTGCTCATTTTAGCACCATTTTAGTAAGTATAGGTTCCCACATTCATTTCACGCTCTCCTAATGCTCTTTTGACCTCAAAATTGATATTATAAGTCTTGTATTGATTCAATTTGTTCAAAACTCAAGGTTACCCCTTATTTCTAAGTGCTCTCCTCTAGTTTTCCTCCAATCAAATAATTCATTTCATCTCTTGGCCCTATCTTACCATTTATGGCTTTTACATTCTCTCCTGACCTCGAAACTGGCTGTCGGGTCGAATTCTGCACCTCTTGACTTTTTGGGTGATGCAAGGAGGGTAAGATAATTGGGGCCAAAGGCTCACCCAATTACCAGACCACCTTACAGAATCACAACACGGAAGCAATAACACAGAAAAGGAGAGAAGGGAAGCAGCTCATATTCATATATTCATTCAAACTTGATACATGCTGGGTTGTGAGGCCTTCCCGGTTACGGCCAATATAATAGAAATCAATTACAGAAACAAAACAATCCTTATGCATGAGAGATCCACGATCTCTAGCTTCCTCCCTCTCCAAGTTGTTTTTGACCTCCCTAAACCTAGAGCAGATCTATATATTTGTACCGAACAAAACGGTCTTTAGAATCTTCTAGATCCAGTATTGGAGAAAGCAACGACCTAGATTTAGGTGTAGACTCCTTCCAATGAACGATCCCTTTATTAAATCATGACCAAAATTAAATACATAGGTCGGCCCAAAAAGAAGATCCAAAACTAAACCCGTCGGTGAGACTAGGAATCTGGCAACACCGAGCAATGCAGAATAGCTATTTAGGCAACTTGGTGAACCAAAACAAGAACATTCCACTGAGAACTCCGAAGAAGTTACCGAGCATAACAAAATGAACCCAAAATTCTCCTGCATCAAACACCCGAGGTTTAAAAGAAAAGGATTCTCTGAATCACGAGTGAGGTACAACCTGAGCTGAACCCAACTCAGATTGAGAAATGCATGTAGAGTCTTCAATTGGTCTGTTCTTCCACTTTACCAAGTATTCCATGTAATCCTTTCCTCTTGTGCTTCTGCCAACTCTTCGTTCCAAGATCTGTTCAGCTTGTTCTGTCTGCTTCTTAGGATAATCACTCAGTACTGTCACTTCTTCCTCAGGTTGATGATACTCATGCAAATCTGCAATGTTGAATATTGGTTATATGTCCATGTCCACAGGTAACTCTACGTCATAAGCATTTCCACTGTCAAACTTCTTCAGTACCTTGCAGAGACCAAATTTCTTCATCTTCAATTTACTATAGGTTCCAATAGGAAATCTTCCTTTCTTCAAATGAACCATTACCTCATCACCATCCTCAAAAATCTTATGTCTTCTCGACCTATCTGCACTATCCTTTTATTTTTTATTACTCTACTCCAACTTATGTCTCACTTCCTCGTGCAATGACTTCATAAGTTCGGCAAATTCTTCCCCTTTAGCACTCCTCTTCTCCTCTCTAGCAATATCTTTAAAGTCTGATATACCCCTCAATTGTATGCCAGTAATAACTTGGAAAGGTGTCTTGCTAGTACTCCTATTCTGCTTGTGCTAACATTAAATCCCAATTATTCAGTTTGTCTCCAACTAAGCATCTCAACAGGTTACCCAAACTTCTATTTATCACCTCTATTTGTCCCTCAATCTGTGGATGAAATGTCGAACTTACTTCAACTTAGTGTCCAACTTCTTCCATAGTCTTCCAAAAATAGCCAACAAACTTACCGTCTCGGTTAGAGATGATGATACTCCTCAGTAATCAATGCAATGTGACAATCTCCTTGAAGAAAAGATCTCCTATATGCACTGCGTCTGATGTTTTCCTACATGGTATGAAATGTGCCATCTTGGAAAATCTGTCCACAATAACAAATATGGAATCATTAATTCTTGCTCTTCTCAGTAAGCGAAGAACAAAATCCATGTTGATATCGCTCCAAGGTTTCTCCAGAACATAAAAGATCCCAATCTCCTTGAAGAAAAGATCTGCTATATGCACTGCATTTGATGTTTTCCTACATTGTATGAAATGTGCCATCTTGGAAAATCTGTCAACAAAAACAAATATGGAATTGTTTCCTCTTGCTGTCCTCAGTAAGACAATAAAAAAATCCATGCTGATATTGCTCCAAGGTTTCTCTAGAATAGAAATTGGTGTATACAATCCAGTATTTTGACTTACTCCTTTTGCAACTTGACAAACTCCAGAACTCTTCACAAATTTATGAACATTCTTATACAACTGCGGCCAAAAATACCTTTCCTTAACCAAACTCAATGTCTTATCAATGCCAAAGTGTCCATCCAAACCACTACTATGCTTCTCCTTTATCAAATTAGATCTCATTAATCCTCTCGGTATATATAACTGAATTCCTTTGAACAACATACCTTCTTGAATAAAATAGTCTTCCCACTTACTTGGTTGATCTGGGATAGGTGCTGTGCACATTCTCCATGACTTAGAAAAATCAGGGTCAGTTTCATACAAATTCTTCATATCGTCAAAACCAAGAACGTCAATTCTCATTTCAAACAACAAAGATCTCCTTCTACACAAAGCACCAACAACTCGGTTAGATACTCTACTCTTATGTTTTATCACAAATGTAAAATTTTGCAAATACTCAACCCATTTCATATGTCTTTGATTCAGCATATTCTGACTACCCAAATACTGTAAAGCGTTATGATCAGTATACAACTCAAATTCCTTCGGCATCAAATAATGTCTCCATTTGTAATGACCCTTACTATAAAGGCCACTGAAACCCTCAAACCGAACTTAGGAATTTTGTCAAACACTTGGGATGTAACTGAATAGATCTGCTAAAATGTGAACTGCGAATAGGGCTAATTGTTGTGCAACAAATCCACACTAAAACAATGACATAAACAGTGCCAAAGTAGATATATATTTCTCAAAATGAAGGAGTCAATAACAATTTCCAGAATTAGACAACTTTCAGATTTTCTATTCTCAGCGTATAAGGACTGTGGTACTAATGCATAGGAATACTAAAATGGATTGAGGACAATGCATAAACCCTCATATGCAATCTGATTACAAAAAACTGATTATCATGGACTGAACTGTGCACATAAACTTATGATTTCCAATGACTGTTTTCAGACTTGTGACTGACTGTAACCTTATTAGAATGCAGTGCTATAATTATGTAGCAATGTCCTTGTACAGATTAGATGATAGATGACTAACAATTACAACAGTAATTCATAACTGATAATAGCAATTGATGCAATGCAAATATGGACTGAGTTTTGATGACTGTTACAGCAGTGAATACAGATGCATCTTTTCAACAATTTTTACCATCAATTATCCACTCAAATACAATGTAAAAGAACCTGGAAATGCTGCCTTAATTGCTGATGAAGGCTGATGAAGAAGACACCCAAATCCGCCCCAAACTGCCCTCCAAACTGTGCCAAATCTGCAACAATGTACTGGCCGTACCAGACAGTACATGTACGGCCCCTATAGAAAAATAATGCTGGGGTTTTGGGACCCCCAAATGCAATGAATATGGGCGCCTAGGGTTAGGTAGTAACCCTACCAAAGCACAAAAATTAACTCCAAGGGGATTGGAAGTTATGAGCAATTTATTGGTTCCAAACCTTGATATGGCAATTCTGAAAATGAGCCAATTTTGTCTTCAAACCCTTGCCAAACGCTTCACCAATGCAAGAGCAAATCTGAAACCCTTATTCCAACCAAAAACAAACCCTTACAACGAATTCTCAATGAGCTCCAATGAGATGGCTGAGTACCAACTCCAAATATGCAACCCTTCAGTAGATATTTCACTACCTCAGTTATGCCAACCCAAGGGAGTTATTGTTCCTAAAGACCGAATAGTATTTGCAGATCCAAAAGACCACAAATGGCTTCACAATGAAGAAGTAGAAGAAATCACAAAGCAAGCATGTCCAAATGAGAGGCCCAACCCTCTATTTATTCACTTTTTCTAAGAAGTTGCTAGAACTTCTAGAAACATCCTTTATAAAATCTCATTATAATGCACTTTTTATAATAAAGTAATTTTATAAAATAAAAAGTGCAACTCAACTTAAAATTATAACATGTAGGCTCCGATAACACATAATAATAAAATATAACCTCATAAGACTTCTTCAAGAGCAAAATATGACCATCTGATCCGCAAAAATGACTCTCTCTCCAAACCATTTGCCTACGAGAGTTGATAATAGGCAAATCCATCCTGAAAGCACATGTCTCTAGAAAGGGGACATGACAGTCCGCCCCTCCAGAAATTGCTTGTCCTCAAGCAATCTCAACGCTGGATGCTGCAAAATCTCCTCAGACTCCCAAGTAGCATCCTCAATAGGAAGATCTCTCCACTTCACCAAATACTCTCTGATAACTCTCCTGCGAAGCTGCTTCTCCCTGCTATCCAAGATAGACTCCGGCACCAAAACCAACTTCCCCTCGTCATCCAAAGGAGGTAATACTGTAGAAGGCACAACATGCTGTCCTAACGCCTTCTTGAGGCGCGACACGTGAAATACATTGTGCACTCTACTATCAGCTGGAAGCTCAAGCTCATAAGCCAACTCACCAACACGCCTAATGATCCTGAAAGGCCCGTAGTATCTCAGCTTAAGCTTCTCCGACCCACTCTTCTTAAGAGTAGACTGTCTGTATGGCTGAAGCATGAGGTAAACCATATCACTAACCTCAAAGCTCCTCTCAATCCGCCTCTGATCTGCATACTGCTTATACTGATTTTGTGCCCTAGCCATGTTATCCTTGAGAGCATCAACGATGTTCTTGCTCTCCTGAAGCAAATCACCAGCACGTGGAACTCGCACATCTGACATCAGCAAATCAAGAAAGCTAGGCGCATCATACCCATATAAGGCTCTGAAAGGTGACATCTGAATCGACATGTGATATGTGGTATTGTAACAATACTCACACAAATATATCCATCTCACCCATGCCTTCTGCTGACCAGCCACATAGTTCCTCAAATAGCCCTCCACCCACTTATTGACTATCTCTGTCTGTCCATTCGTCTGCGGGTGATAACTGGTGCTAGGTGTAAGCTCAGTGCCACAAAGTCTGAATACCTCTTGCCAAAAGTGACTCAAAAATCTGCTGTCCCTATCACTCACTATACTGCGAGGTATCCCATGCAATCTGAAGACCTCTCTGAAAAAGACCTCAGCTACCTGTGCTGCTGTATAAGTAGTAGTGATGGGAAAGAAGTGTGCATACTTCGTCAGTCTATCCACTACTACATAGATGCAATCCCGACCTTGGGCCTTAGGCAAGCCCGTAATGAAATCCATGGATATGCACTCCCACTTCTGATCCGGAATGGGAAGTGGCTGTAGGAGCCCGGCTGGAAAGGTGTGCTCATGTTTGTTCTGCTGACAAACAGGGCACTCATGAACATACTGCAATACATCTATCTTCAGTCCTTTCCAAGTGAACCGCTCCCGCACCTGTCTATATGTCTTAAAGTACCCAGGGTGACCAGCGGTAGGTGAATTATGAAGAGCTCTCAATATAGACTGTTTCACCTTCGATCCTGTGACTAAAAATATCCTGCTCTTGTAGATGATCAAATCATCCACCAATGTATATCGGGTATCAACTACTGACCCGTCCACTATGCCTGATGCCCATGGGTCTCTAGCATACTCTGCTACTATCATATGTCGCCAATCCTCTGATATCTCAATCAATGCGCTGAGATGTGGTCTACGTGATAATGCATCTGCTACCACTTTCTGAGTCCCTCTCACATATGATATGTCAAAATCGTAAGCCTGTAGCTTACTCACCCACTTCTGCTGCTTGTCATTGAGATCTCTCTGACTAAGGAAATGTCTCAAGCTGTTGTGGTCAGTTTTAATGCAAAACTTACCACCTACTAGATACTGTCTAAATTTAGCCAACGCATGCATGATGGCTAACATCTCCTTGTCGTAGATACTGAAAGATCTCGCCGGTCCACGGAGTTTCCTGCTCTCATATGCAATAGGGTGCTTGTCCTGCATCAACAGACACCTATACCCTCTCCGGATGCATCACATTGAAGCTCAAATGGCTTCGTGAAATCAGGCAAAGCTAACACCAGACATGAAGTCATAATCTCCTTGAACCTGTCAAAACAAGCCTGTGCCTCTGGTGTCCAAACAAATGCCCCCTTCTTCAGCAAATCTGTCATAGGGGCTGCATGACGTGAATAACCGCTCACAAATCTGCGGTAGAAGCCACATAAGCCTAGGAACCCTCTCAACTATGTCAGGTTCTCTGGAATAGGCCACTCTACTATAGCGCGGATCTTATCAGGATCCATCCGCACTCCCTCTGCACTGATAATGTGTCCCAAGTACAAGAGCTCTGTCATACCCAAATCACACTTGGACTCCTTGGCATACAAGGACTCCGTCTGCAATATACTCAACACAGTCTCCAAGTGTGCTACATGCTCCTGCCAAGTCCGACTGTACACCAAGATATCATCAAAGAAAACTAATACAAATCTCCTCAGCTGATGATGGAAGACCTTATTAATTGTAGACTGAAAAGTAGCTAGCGCATTGGTCAACCCAAATGGCATGACCACAAACTCTAAGTGTCCACAATGGCATTTGAATGCAGTCTTCTCTATATCCTGCTCTCGGACCTTGATCTGATGGTATCCTGATCTCAAGTCTATCTTGCTGAAATAGCAAGCCCCATGAAGCTCATCTATCAACTCATCAATCCGTGGAATAGGGTATCTATTCTTGATCGTCCTCTTGTTCAGCGCCCTGTAATCAATGCACATGCGTAGAGAACCATCCTTCTTCTCCAAAACTACTAAAGAAGCAAAAGGAGACTTACTCGGTCTAATATGCCCCATCTCAAGCAGCTCCTTGATGGTTTTCTCTATCTCATCCTTGAGCCTCCTAGGATGTCGGTATGGTGTGATCATCACGGGTTTAGCACCCTCCTCTAGCTCAATGATGTGCTCAATACCACGGTCAGGTGGTGCACCAGGTGGAATGTCACCGAACACCGTATCATACCGCTCTCTCAACCTCTGAATATCGGGGTGATACTCTGTCATCTGATGCTCCTCCTGTGTAGGCATGAGAGTACACATGGCTGTCCATCCAACACCATCGTGTCTAACCAACCTCTTCATGCGTCTGAAAGAAATAGTCCTGATATCACTATTTCTGATAGCCCTCAAGACATGCTGCCTACCATCTGCCTGAAACTTGATCTCCATGTCCCTGAGTTTGAAAGTGACCTCGCCTAATGAATGTAACCATGCCATTCCCAACACAATATCTAGGTCACCCATACTGACCACATGGTAATCCGCCTTGAACTCATAATTGTTCAAGCGGAGAGGCATGTCTCTGATCATCTTGTTACACTTAAGAGTGTAACCATCTGCAACCTGAACTCGGAGTCCCTCAAACTCCTCAGTCACAATGCCACGACGCTCAACCAAACGTGCATCAATAAAATTGTGCGTAGCACTTGTGTCAACTAGGGTAATGACCTTCTGTCCTGCTAGAACTCCACGCAATCTAAAGGACCCCTCCTGCTGAATACTGGATAAGCGTGCCTGCTGCAAGTGTAATTCTGGCTCACCCTTAGGCTCTGAAGCCACTGCCTCTACCTCAGGCTCTGTGTCACTATGCTCATCCTCATGTGTAGTGCTATCTGATCCTGAGTCCTCGTAATATGCCCACATAACTCTATTGGCCTTCCCCTTAGGCCTCAAAGGGCAGTCATGATCCCTATGATATGGACCTTTGCCATAGAAGCATAGCTTCTTCCTGCGTAGGTCATTAAGTGCCTCAGTATCCAAGGGTGGAGTGGATTTCCCCTTGGTATCATCCTTCTTCCCCTTACCCTTATCAAACTTATTATCTCTGAAAGAAGAACTTCTGGAAGTGAACCTGCTAGAAGGTGCTATAAGCTCCATACTGCGAGCTTTCCTCATGGCCTCCTGTAGTGATGATGGATCAAATGCCTTGATCCAACCCTTGAGGGGTTCTGACAATCCCTCAGTGAATAAGATAACCAAGCGCCTCTCTGAAACATCCTGCACCATAACTGATAGCCGCTGAAACTCATTGATATACATCTCCAGACTACCTGTCTGTCTCAGTTGTGCAAGATCACGGAAGAATATCTCAGGATCCTTCCTGTCAAACCTCTCCACCAATCTGTCTACGAAGTCCTGATATGAAGTCACCTGGTTATGCTGCAAAGTCACCATACCATGTGACCACCAGTCATGAGCTGCGCCCTCCAAATGCAATGTGGCGTATCTGATGGCATCTATCTCCGACATGGGTCTCAAAGCCAAAAAGGTATCTAGCTTATGTATCCATGCCTGTGCAGTCATCTGTCCACTACCATCAAAGGAAGGTAAAGTGAGTTTGCTAGCAACTCGCTGTAACTCACTGTCATGGCCTCTAGGTCTCCTGTTCTGCCGTGCACTTCTCATGTGCTCTCTTCTCTGATTCAGGTAACGATCAAAATTAAGTAGCTCCCGTACATGTGCTGGTAGTGCCTGCCACTCTGCGGTAGCAGCTCTGAGATCGTCTTGAAAGTCATCCTGTACATCTCCCTCTCCTGCCTCCTGGACCTCCTCTCTAAGGAAGGTGGGATGAGTAGGTCTATCTGCTGTTCAAGACCTGTGTCTAGGAGCGCCCTGTGAACCTGCTACACTCCTATTATCATGATCCGGAGTGCCTCTTCCTTGCTCCTGAGCTCTGGGTAGAGCTAGTCTCTCCATCGTAGTGTGCAAAGCTCGAAGTGTCTGAGCTATCTCCTGCTGCCCAGTAGTCATAATCCGAAAGAATTCCCTCTCATCATCAGGAATTCTAGGTGGACTCTGTGATTGTCTCTCACCCATGGTAAGAGTGTCTCTGAACTCCTGTTCACCCTCTAGTGCTGCTCTTCTGCGTGTATAGGACCTGTGATGCCCAAATGCTGAAGGATGCATATAGGTTTCTTACCCAACATGATGGCAAGAACACCGCTCTGATACCACTGTAATGACCCTTACTATAAAGGCCACTGAAACCCTCAAACCGAACTTAGGAATTTTGTCAAACACTTGGGATGTAACTGAATAGATCTGCTAAAATGTGAACTGCGAATAGGGCTAATTGTTGTGCAACAAATCCACACTAAAACAATGACATAAACAGTGCCAAAGTAGATATATATTTCTCAAAATGGAGTCAATAACAATTTCCAGAATTAGACAACTTTCAGATTTTCTATTCTCAGCGTATAAGGACTGTGGTACTAATGCATAGGAATACTAAAATGGATTGAGGACAATGCATAAACCCTCATATGCAATCTGATTACAAAAAACTGATTATCATGGACTGAACTGTGCACATAAACTTATGATTTCCAATGACTGTTTTCAGACTTGTGACTGACTGTAACCTTATTAGAATGCAGTGCTATAATTATGTAGCAATGTCCTTGTACAGATTAGATGATAGATGACTAACAATTACAACAGTAATTCATAACTGATAATAGCAATTGATGCAATGCAAATATGGACTGAGTTTTGATGACTGTTACAGCAGTGAATACAGATGCATCTTTTCAACAATTTTTACCATCAATTATCCACTCAAATACAATGTAAAAGAACCTGGAAATGCTGCCTTAATTGCTGATGAAGGCTGATGAAGAAGACACCCAAATCCGCCCCAAACTGCCCTCCAAACTGTGCCAAATCTGCAACAATGTACTGGCCGTACCAGACAGTACATGTACGGCCCCTATAGAAAAATAATGCTGGGGTTTTGGGACCCCCAAATGCAATGAATATGGGTGCCTAGGGTTAGGTAGTAACCCTACCAAAGCACAAAAATTAACTCCAAGGGGATTGGAAGTTATGAGCAATTTATTGGTTCCAAACCTTGATATGGCAATTCTGAAAATGAGCCAATTTTGTCTTCAAACCCTTGCCAAACGCTTCACCAATGCAAGAGCAAATCTGAAACCCTTATTCCAACCAAAAACAAACCCTTACAACGAATTCTCAATGAGCTCCAATGAGATGGCTGAGTACCAACTCCAAATATGCAACCCTTCAGTAGATATTTCGCTACCTCAGTTATGCCAATCCAAGGGAGTTATCGTTCCCAAAGACCGAATAGTATTTGCAGATCCAAAAGACCACAAATGGCTTCACAATGAAGAAGTAGAGGAAATCACAAAGCAAGCATGTCCAAATGAGAGGCCCAGCCCTCTATTTATTCACTTTTTCTAAGAAGTTGCTAGAACTTCTAGAAACATCTTTTATAAAATCTCATTATAATGCACTTTTTATAATAAAGTAATTTTATAAAATAAAAAGTGCAACTCAACTTAAAATTATAACATGTAGGCCCCGATAACACATAATAATAAAATATAACCTCATAACACTTCTTCAAGAGCAAAATATGACCATCTGATCCGCAAAAATGACTCTCTCCAAACCATTTGCCTACGAGAGTCAATAATAGGCAAATCCATCCTGAAAGCACATGTCTCTAGAAAGGGGACATGACACCATTTCTTCAGGGCTTGAACAATAGCATAGAATTCTTGATCATACACAAATTATTTCTTTTTAGCATTATTCAACTTCTCATTGAAGAAAGCAACAGGTTTACATTAATGACCCAACACAACTTCTATTGCACTACCACTTACATGACATTTAACTTCAAATACCTTATTGAAATTTGGTAAAGCTAACACATGCAATTCAACAACTTTTTGTCTCAAAGTCTCAAAAATCTTATCAGCTCCATGTGTCCACTTGAATTCTCTTTCATCTTCTCTCATTGTCTCGGTGATAGCATTGCAAATTGAACTGAAATTTATGATGAACTTTAGGTAAAAACATGCTAATCCATGGAATGATCTTACCTCGTCAACATTCTCAGGTGTAGGCCACTCAAGTATGGCTTTAACCTTCTCAGGGTCCATCTTCAAACTATCAACTGAAATCACAAATTCCAAATATATAATCTCCTCTTTCATGAAGTAACACTTTCAAATTAATCAACAACTTTTCGTGTTTTAATCTCTATAATACCTGTCTAATGTGCAACAAATGATCTCTGGTTTTACTGAAGATCAGAATATTATCCAGGTATAAAATCACAAATCTACCCAAGAATTTCTTCAGAACCTCATTCATTAACCTCATAAAAGTACTCAATGCATTAGTTAAACTAAAAGGCATAACCAGCCGTTATACAAACCTTGTTTTGTCCAGAAAGCAGTCTTCCATTTATCACCTTCTCTGATTTTGATCTGATGATATCCACTCTTCAAATCAATCTTGGTAAAATATTTTGCTCCACTCAAACAATCCACTATATCATCCATTCTCAGTATAGGAAATCGATACTTAACTGTTATCTTGTTGATAGCTCTAGAATTAGTACACATTCGCCATTCTCCATTCTTCTTAGGTGTCAACAGAGCTGCTACTGCACATGGACTCAAACTTTTCTAGAACAACTCTTGAAGTTGTTGGTTGAGCTCATCATTCTCGGTTGGTGTCAATCGGTGTGGTACATTATTTGGAAAACTAGGTCCAGGAATCAGAACCATACAATGAGTAATACTTTGCATTAGTGGAAAACCATCAAGTACATTATTTGAAATGATCTCCTTGTACTCGTTGGGCAGCTTCTCAACCTCTTAGGAACTTTATCTTCTATTTTCTCACTCGGTTTGTTAGGAATCACAAAATAATAGACAACATTTCTCTTCAAACCCTTAAAAAACTGTCTACCTTCTATTAAACAAACTTTCACAGATGTACATATCTGTCTAACAGATTCCTCAATCAAAGGTAACAATATTTGTCTCTTGCCATTGGCTCAAATAGGATATTTGTGCAATCTTCCATCATATACAACATGTCTATCATATTGCCAAGGCCTACCCATCAAAATATGACAACAATTCATACGCATTGTTAAGATATAGCTTGATTCGTATTAATATATATATATATATATATATATATATATATATATATATATATATGTATCTATGTATTGATACTTTATTATAATGAAGAAGTTGTAATAAATATTATATTATATTATTATCATTATTATATTACTAATATAGTAATGATAATATTATAATACATGATATATAGTATATTATATTATCATTACTATATTAGTAATATAGTAATGGTAATATTATTGCATTATCGAAATGAACGATGAACTACATTATCGAATTGTATACATTGCCGACTGCTATATATCATATTGTATACATTGCCGACTGCTATGTTTGTGTATACATTACCGACTGCTATATTATTGTATACAATAATATATGCATTCAAATTAAAACAGAGATACTCATATATATATCAGCATTAAAGTAAATAACATTACTGAATATATTAACAATGAATATATTCCCAAAGATCTGATTTCCTAACATGGTATCAGAGCAGAGTTAAAGGGAATAAAATTCTGAATTATTATTTGATTGAATACAAAAAGAAAGATATTATTTAAAGAAGGGGGATCCATTCACAAATTATTAAAAATGACCACCAGAATCAGGATGGAAGACAGATTGGAAGGAGCATCAAATTTTCTATCATGGAAAATTAGAATCACTACACTATTGCAAGAACTTGAATTAGAATCTTTCATAGAAGCGGAAAAAGAAATGCCTACAGACGAAGCAGAGAAAATGACTTGGAAAAGGAGGAACAATAAAGCCAAGAAATTAATTGTTGATTCAGTTAAAGACTCTATTCTCCCAAGTATAGCAAGATTAACAACAGCATATGAGGTTTTCAAGAAAATTCAAGAAATGTATGAGATAAATAATACAAGTCGAATATTAACCTTAAAGGAACAATTATTGACCATAAAAATGAATAAAGGGGAAACAGTTACATCTTATTTTCTAAGAATTGCTGAAATACGAGATCAACTATTTTCAATTGGTAACGTTATAGAAGACATGGAATTATCTCTAATAGCACTAAGGGGATTACCAACATCATGGGAGAATTTTATTCAATGCATAAGCACACGTCCACCTCTACCAAAATTTGATCAACTTAAGAACGACTGTAGTTAGGAAGAATCAAGACTTATTACCAGAAGAATAGGTCTAAAGAAAGAGGGAGAAACACAAGCACTCAACACAAAGTCCCACAACAAAAAGAGAAAATCTTTTAAAAGAAAGAGGGGATTCAAAAGAGATTTTTCTAAAATCCAATGTTACAAATGTGATAAATATGGGCACACTCATCGACATTGTCCTGAAAGGCAAAAGACTCAAGCCACCGTAGCTGAAACAAAAGAAATTCCACTCTTCTTTACAACTCTCTCAAGTGAACTAAATTCCAATAATAGAACTTGGATAATTGATAGTGGTGCATCAAGACATATAACCGTATTCAAAAATCAGTTTGAGACACTTGAAAATTATTCAACCGAAGAAGTGACTATTGGGGATAACTCCACCTACCCAGTGAAAGGAATAGGGACATGTACGATAAAGATAAAGACTGGAGTATATCTACAACTAAAAGATGTTCTATTTGTACCTGGAATCAAAAGAAACTTAGTCTCTATATCAGGACTAGCAGACCAAGGATTTCGGGTCGCCTTTAATGAAGACAAAGTTCTATTATGGCCTTAGAATTCAAATATGAAGAATGCTACAATCATAGGGACAAGAGATGGTAGTCTTTATAAAATATGTAATGATCAGAAATCTGCACTGACTCATGAAATTACAAATCACAATGAATTATGGCATAAGAGGTTGGGACATCTAAGGTATAATGCTAGCATCAGAAATCCTAGCATTTGCAAAGGTTGTGCACTAGGAAAGAATATAAAAGGGTCTTTCCCTACTAGTGAGCACAAATCCAAAGTAATCTTGGAATTAATTCATACTGATTTATGTGGACCCATGTCAACACCGTCATTAATAGGATCACTATACCATATTATTTTTGTTGACGACTATTCTCGGAAAACTTGGATATACTTTCTTAAGGTTAAAGAATCAAGTGAGGTACTATCTAAATTCAAAGAATTTAAAGCGTTAGTAGAAAATCAAACAGATAAAAGAATAAAAGTATTAAGATTAGATAATGGAGGTGAATACAAATCTGAAATATTTAAAGAATTTTGTAATTCTGTTGTGATTAAGAGGGAGTATACTGTACCGTATAATCCTCAACAGAATGGAGTAGCAGAAAGGAAGAATAGATCCATAATCGAAGCAGCAAAAGCCATGATGCTCGATCAAAACCTTCATACTTCTTTTTGGGCAGAAGCTTCAAATACAATAGTATATATTCAAAATCGGTGTCCACACTCCATATTAGAAAACATAACAGCAGAAGAAGCATTTACAGGGACCAAACCAGACCTAAGTCATCTTAGGATATTTGGATGTCTCGTATCCATTCATGTACCTAAAGAGAAGAGTACTAAACTTGAACCATCAGGTAAGAGAGGCATACTTGTTGGTTACAGTGAAAACACAAAAGGACATCGAATCTATATTCCGGGACAAAAATTTGTTGAGATGAGTGGAGATGTAAAATTTGTTGAAAATAACACATTTAAAAACCTTGAAGAAGATAACATCCTGGAGATAGAAGATCTCACTGCTGAAATTGAGAGGGAGGATATAGAAGAACCTGAATCTCCTGTCATTGAAAATGAGAATACTAATGTAATCAATGGTAAGAAAAGGCCATTATGGGCAAGGCAAATAATTAAAGAAAATAATGTAGAACCTAATGAAATATCTCATGAGAGTAAAAGGACAAGAACTCAAAAATGTTATGTAGCTCTTATAATAGAAATCAATAAATCAGAACCATCAAATCCAAAGGAGGCATTATCTAAACAAGCATGCAAAGAGTCAATGGTTGAAGAATATCAATCTATAATAAAGAATGATGTCTGGGACATAGTACCTAGACCTAAAATAAAACCGTTGTCTCTTCTAGATGGCTATTCAAAACTAAATATGCTCCTGACCTGAGAAGCATAAAGCTCGGTTTGTTGTTAGAGGATTCTCACAGAAAGCAGGTATTGATTATGAAGAAACATTTGCCCTTGTAGCTCGGTATACATCAGTCAGAACCATTATTGCTATAGCAGCATCTAAAGAGTGGAAGATACAACAGATGGATGTGAAAACGGCATTCCTAAATGGCACCATTGAAGAAGTATACCTAGAGCAGCCAGAAGGGTTCATTATACATGATGCATCAAAATATGTTTGCAAACTCAAGAAAGCACTATATGGGTTGAAACAAGCTCCCAGAGCTTGGTATGAAAGGATAAACAACTATCTTTCAAAATTAGGATACTCTAAAAATGATGTAGATCCTAACATTTACTTTAAGATAACAAATGGCAACATGGTTATTTTAGTTCTTTATGTAGATGATCTTTTAATAACAGGAGAAGATCATCTTATTGCAAAATGTAAGCAAGAACTTATTGCTGAATTTGACATGAAAGATCTAGGACTCTTACATTATTTCTTAGGGTTGGAAGTGTTTCAAAAGGAAGGCTATATTCTGCTAAATCAACAAAAATACACTATTGAAACAAATTTGCACAAACTCAAAGTTGAAGCAGAAGAGTCTGAACCCTCCGATCCTACATTGTATAGAGAAATTGTTGGCTCTCTTATGCACTTGGTGAACACTAGACTTGACATTTGTTATGCAACCAATGTTGTGAGTCACTTTATGTGTGAGGCCAAGGAAATACACTTAATGGCAGCTAAGCATATCTTGAGATATCTACGAGGCTCTATTGAATTTGGGCTAAAGTATGAAAAGGTAGAAATCAATCTTCAAGGGTATTCTAATTCTGATTGGGCTGGAAGTACTACCGATCAAAAAAGCACTACAGGGTGTTGTTTCAGTCTTGGTTCGGCTATGATTTGTTGGTTCAGTCGAAAACAGTCAGCAGTAGCATTAAGCTCCACTGAAGCTGAATATATGGCAGCATCCATGGGAGCACGTGAAGCAGTATGGTTAAGAAAGCTATTAATTGGATTGTTTGGAAAACCTTTAGATCCAACTGTGATTCATTGTGACAATCAAAGTTGTATCAAGTTATCTGTTAATCCAATTTTTCATAACAGGTCCAAACATATTGAGATTCCATATCATTACATAAGAGACATAGTAGAGAGAAATATCATAAGGCTAGAGTACATTAGTACTGAAGAACAAAGTGTTGATATTTTTCACTAAGCCACTGGCAAAGCTGAAGATAGAATACTTCAGAAACAAACTTGGCATGATCAAGGTTTGATGTATGGTTTAAACCCCTCTTATTTATAAGTTTTTTATTCATGAATAAATATAAAAAAAAATGTGTATATTGCAATATTGTGTAAATGATCATTTGTGTGTAGGTTAACATTTCAAGGTGACGATCTTGGTTAACCGAAGTGTCAAGATAGACTACTTAATTGTGTGTCCCGATTGTGCGGAGATCTTGACTCTTGTTATTACTGGATGCGTAATAACGAAACCATATCATGATAGACTACTTAATTGTGTGTCCCGACTGTGCGGAGATCATGATATTCAAGTCTATACTCATGATGAACTTGTATGTGCGAATGTCATGATAGACTTTTGATGCTTAATACTCACTCGCTAAGAGGGAGTGTTAAGATATAGCTTCATTAGTTTTAATATATATATATATATATATATATATGTATGTATGTATTGATACTTTATTATAATGAAGTTGTAATAAATATTATATTATATTATTATCATTATTATATTACTAATATAGTAATGATAATATTATAATACATGATATATATTATATTATATTATCATTACTATATTAGTAATATAGTAATGGTAATATTATTGCATTATCGAAATGAATGATGAACTACATTATCGAATTGTATACATTGCCGACTGCTATGTTTGTGTCGGCTTACATTAACAGTCTCTATGTTAATGTAAGCGACTGTTGTTAACAGTCGCTTACATTAACATAGTGACTGTGTTTATTATTATATGCACCGTTTCATTGTTTATGATATGCGCTGTTTCATGTGTGAGGGTCACGATCCTTTGGATGTGACTGCTTACTAATATATATATATTGTGTACAGTGAGGGTTCGAACACAATCAATTACAACGTGCATTGCTGTTCTCCCCTCACTGGATACAATAATATATGCATTCAAATGAAAACAGAGATACTCATATATATATCAGCATTAAAGTAAATAACATTACTTAATATATTAACAGTGAATATATTCCCAAAGATCTGATTTCCTAACACGCATAATATTACACAACACTTTATCATAATACTTTCCAATTTTCAGGTTTACAAAGCATTGTTCAGTTACCATAAGTGCATGTCCATCCTTGATCCATGAAATCTGATAGGGCTTTGGGTGCTTCAATCTTTCAAACTGTAACTTTGTAACCATTTCCTTTGAGGCCAAATTCTCTGAACTTCCACTATCAATAATCAGTTTCCAAACTTTGTTTGCAACTCTGCATCTAGTCTTGAACAAACTCTTTCTTACTTGATCTTCCTTAGTCTTCTCACTCCACAATGCTCTTCCGACCATCAAGTTTCCTTCCTTCTCAAGTTCATTCGATGAATCTTCATGTACCAAAGCATTTCTACTGCTACCGACCTTCTTGCTTGCATGAGTACACTCAAATGATCTATGTCCCTCTCGTCCACAATTGTAACAAGTTCCTCGGAATCCTCTACCATATCCACCTCGGGAGTAATTACCACTTCCTCAGGACGAACTTTCTCCTTTCCACTCGGTCTTGCCTTTGTCTTGATTTGTCTTGTCCTGATCGGATCTACTATTTTCACCATATGATCTACCTCTTCGGGAATCTACCACCTCTTCCTCTTTTTCTTTGCTCATATTTTTTATTCAATTTCTCCTTAGGTTTTAGGGAAAACTGATAAGCCTTCTCAATACTCTCTATGTTGACCAAACCGATCTCTTCTTGTATAGAAGTCCTTAACACATTTAGGTACCTTGCAATCCTTTCCACTTCATCTTCAATATGTCCAGATCTAATATGTAACCTGTAAAATTCCTTGATGTAATCCGTCACAGAGCTATCTTTCTGCTTCAAACTTTGCATTCTCCTAACTAGGTTAATTTGATAATCACAAGGTAGAAACTTTCCCTTCAACTTATTTACCATCTTATCCCATGCCTTTATTTTGGTTTTACCTTTCTTCTTTCGATCTAATTGTCAATGCTCCCACCACAAGGATGCATGACCTTTCAATTTTGTGCTTGCAATTCACCTTCTTCTCTTTCGATATGTTCTGATACTCAAAATATTTCTCCAGCTCAGTGATCTAGTCCATCAATTCATCTGAATCCGCTTTCTACTATACTCAGGAGGGTTAAATTGCGGTGTGGCCTTCAAACTTGTCAATGCTTGCAAGAATCTTTATTCTCCTTGATCCATTATAGGTGTAGGTGCGGCTACCTGCTGTGTTTCTTTTGCTTCATCATCACTAACATCATCAAGATGTCTTCCACGGCGTTGGGCTGTCTCAGTAGCTTCCAATCTAGTGGCAATTTGTTTTAGCATATCAGCTAAACCTGGATCTGCATCTCTCCTTCCTCGAACCATCTTGAAACCCTCTACAATTGTAGGTTAGATCACAATTTGCTACCCCACAACAAATAACCAACTAGAGTTTACAAGAAGGAACCTCGATCGAAGACCTAGATTCACAAATCTAGATCTGTAATGTCCCCAATTTTAATAAATTAAATTTTATTAATTAAAGGTCCGAGAATTTAAATAATATTATAAATGGACCTTTAATTAATAAAGGGGGGCCCATTTTTATTATTGTTGTCCGTAGGTGTTTGCCGTGTCGGCATTTTTTTGTAATAAAACTATTGTATTTGAGGGTCCCGATTGATTTAGCTTATCTCGGGCCCATTATTATTTTGTTTGGCATAGTTTTAGTGACGCCGTCGGCTCTTTTGTACACTCTCGGGAGTTCCCTGATGGGTATTTATGCACGGCGTGTAGGATAGTTTTGATATGTTGAGATTTGATATTTTATTTGTACTCGCGAATTCCTGTTGGGATTCTGTTGTTCGCGATTTCGGAGGTGAAAGACCCTCCCTATTTGGTACTCCGCAGTTTCGGTGGGATTCAACCCTCGCCCTATTCTGCTTGTCTGCTTGTATCGGATCTGGCAAATCCGAGGCTCTATCAATCAATCCAATAATATCTCATTTAGCAATATATATTCAATTTGTGTATTCGTCTTGTGTATACAAACTATCTGGTTATTGGCGAAGGACTATTTTCGCAGCTCGGTGCATTCATCCAATCCCATTCGTACTGCCACGCCAACATTCCCGAAACCGTGCGCCATACATTCCCGAACCGTGCGGTATACACCCTTGAACTGTGCGGCATACACTTCCGAACCGTGCGGCATACATTCCCGAACCCGTGCGGCATACATTCCCGAAACCATGCGGCATACATTCCTGAACCGTGCGGTATACATTCCCGAACCGTGTGGCATACATTCCCGAAACCGTGCGGCATACATTCTCGAAACCATGCGGCATACATTCCTTAAACGTGCGGCATACATTCCCGAACCGTGTGGCATACATTTGCACGCCTCCAGTTTGCACGCCTCCGATTCGCACGCCTCTAGTTTGCACGCCTCCGGTTTGCACTGCACGCCTCCAGTTTGCACACCTCTGGTTCGCACGCCTCCAAATTGCACACCTTCGGTTTGCACCCCTCCGGATTGCACGCCTTTGGTTTGCACACCTCCGGTTTGCATGCCTCCGGTTTGCACGCCTCCGATTTGCACACCTCCGATTTGCACACCTCCGGAATGCACACCTCCGATTTGCACACGTCTAGTTTGCACACCTCCGGGTTGCACGCCTCCGGTTTGCACACCTCCAGTTTCCACGCCTCTGGTTTGCACACCTCCGATTTGCACACCTCCAGTTTGCACGCCTCCGATGTGCACACCTCCCGATTGCACGCCTCCGGTTTGCACACCTCCGGTTTGCACACCTCCAGTTTCCACGCCTCCGATTTGCACACCTCCGATTTGCACACCTTCGGTTTGCGTGCCTCCGATTTGCACACCTCCGGTGTGCACACCTCCCAATTGCACGCCTCGAGTTTGCACACCTCCGATTTGCACACCTCCAGGTTGCACGCCTCCGGTTTGCACACCTTTATTTCACACACCTCCGGATTGCATGCCTCCGGTCTGCACACCTCCGGTTTGCACGCCTCCGGTTTGTTCTTCTGATCTGCACGCCTCCAATTTGTTCTGTACGGCTTTCAATTACCAGTAAAAAGGCACTGGACCGTTTTGTTATCTTCCTCTGTACTTGGGAACATTACAAGATCAAACCTTGCTCTGATACCACCTGACACAAGGAGGGTAAGATAAGTGAGGCCAAAGACTCACCTAATTACCAGACCACCTTGCAGAAACACAACATGGAAGCAATAAAACAGAAAAGGAGAGAAGGGAAGCAGATGATATTCATATATTCAGTCCAACTTGATACATGTTAGGCTGTGAGGCCTTCCCGGTTACGACCAATACAACATAAATCAATTACAGAAACAAAACAATCCTCATGCATGCGAGATCCACAATCTCGAACTTCCTCCCTCTCTCTGTTCCTTTTGACCTCCTTAAACCTAGAACAGATCTATATATTTATACCGAACAAAATAGTCTTTAGAATCTTCTAAATCCAGCTTGGAGAAAGGAACAACCCATATTTAGGTCCACACAGCTCCCAATGAGCGATCCCTTTATTAAATCATGACCAAAATTAAATACACAAGTCGGCCCAGAAAGAAGATCCAAAACTAAACTTGTTGGTGAGACCTTGAACCAGGCAATACTGAGCAGAGAAACTACTGAGGCAACTTGGTGAAAGAACACCAGCAAAGAGACCGAGCCCACTCGGTGAACCAAAACAAGAACATTCCATTGAGAACTCCAAAGCAGTTACCGAGCATAACAAAATGGTAACCGAGCCTATCAAACAAGCTACCGAGATACAAGATTGCCATGAACCCAAGATGCTCTTGCATTACTAGGACCCACTGTCCAAGTTTGGGCTTGATTAGAGTGGGACAGAACGAATTTGACATTTTGTCCCTAGGTACAGAACGACTTTGGTGTTTTGTACCGCTAATTTTGTGCCCAAATTCAAATTGGGTTCGAATCTTGGTGTTTCATTGTAGGATTTTGATTTACAATCGACCTTCTTGAATTTTAACACTAGAAATGTTGTGAAAGGTATATAAACACCCTATCTCTCCTCATTTTGGTAACCAAAATCAAGATCCAACATTATTATGAAGCAATCAAGTGATTGGGTTTCATGAGCATTTTGAAGGTCTTCAAGTATCCAAGTCTTCAAGAATTCAAGGCAATCTTCTTTTTCTTCAAGCATTATGAAAAAGTACGACATCCATCATCAAAGGCTTATCTTTCATGATTTCCTTTTGGATTTTTGTGGCGTTCAAGCTATTGCATTAACATTTGTGGTCACATCCAAAGAAGCATTGCGTCATCAGAGGTAATTTACAATTGAGATTTAGCTTCTAATTCATCTTAACTTATGCAATTTCATTACATTTCAAGGTTGATTCTTAAACAGGTTGCGGAGCTATCAAACAAAATTCGGGAAGATCCGTACCAGTTTTAGACGCAAACCCAGGGTACAAAATTCAAAATTCCTTCTGTTCCTAGGTACAGGGCGTCAAATTCTATTTTTACCCTTGAAAATAGGGTGAAATTGATTCTGGAGATAGTTTACAGCTTCAAGGGCTTAGATATGCAAGTACAAGTGTCTGCGGGATCTCGACTATCAGAAAATCTGATTTGTAGCAGCATAGTTGCTCTTTGATTCCTAGGTGCACGCAAATCCTCTTGTACCTCGATATTTAGATCATTTATAACTTCATCAAGTTCATACTTTGATATTTTGCATTGTACCTTTATCTATCTACCTTCATTCGATGTAGCCAAAAGGAACCAAAACCCTTCAAGTATAGATATTGCATTGACACCTTTTCTATCAAGGTGTTGTCAATCATATTTGTCTTGAGATGGTTTTGTATTTGTAATGTTCAATAGGAGATTGGATTGATCTCCCTTGATCACAAATTTCTTATTGCACATTTTGGTGAACTTGACTCTTCTTAGATACTTCTGATTTTAGCGGTTAGATATTCTTTGTATGCATTGTTTGTATTACATCTTTGCTACATCTTGCATTTGCATTTACAAAAAAGTACAAAAATAAGTCTTTCATTTCATGTTTTCTTTTAATGTTGCAAAAATTGTTTAAGGAATTATCCCGAAACAATTCCATCAATTTTGAGATAAAACAACATCCTCCCATCACCTTGCCTTCACATTATATTTGCACTATAAACAATCAATTTAATACATGTGATCTTGCTTTGACTTCTCTTATATCACATCATAGTGATATATTAGAGAATGGAGATGTTTTTAACCTTTCTCTCAATGATCTTTCTCTTTGGGGAGAAGTGTTGAGGATTCATGTTAACTCTTCTCCTAATATAGGCCACATCTAGAGAATACCTTGGTTAAGGATGCTGATTTCCCTTATGATACTTAACCTTCTTTTTCTTTCAATTACTCCCCCTCTAGGGATGAAGCCTTAGTGAGTTATGATGACGTCTCTCCTAAAGTTTTCTTTATTCATAGAGACATTTCTATTCTTGATGATCTCCTTATTTGGTATAAACCATTGGACAACAATGCTGATTATTCTCATCCCTATGATAGAGCTTCTATCAAAGAAGATGATATTGTGGTAGAGGAGACTAGTATAATCAACATTCCTTGTAATATTTCTTATACTCATGAAGTAGTAATAAGTTGTGTTCTTTTCTCTTCTAAAGTTTGCTTACATCATGAAGATACATTGAAGAAAGAGGATAATACCCTTGATGTTGTCCTTATCATAAATGAAACCTTTTAGAACAAAGAGCCTACTGAAGTTAATACTGTCAATGTTTTGGGTACTAGAAATCCTAAGGCTGTTGTCCATCTTCATCAAGATACCTCTCTATCAAAAAATAAACCAATCATTGTGGTTAATGGTGCTCAATAACTTGACTATGATGCAGTTGTTCACACATATAACACAACAGCTAATAGACAACCTACTTGTTCAGTTGTTCCTTCTCTTCCTACTTCTCAAGCAGTGCTTCCTCCTGCACCCTATCTCCCTCAAAATCTTGGAAAGGCGTATGATTTAGTAGAACAACTTCGTGCTACTCCTGCCCAGATATCCCTTTGGGAGCTTTTTCAAACTTCACCTACATATCATGAAGCATTACAACAAGCCATGAGGCAAGCTAATATAACTACCATATTGGAATGCATGAATACGACCAACAACAAAGCTGGAATTGTGTTTTCTTAAGATGAGTTGCCTTCTAAGGAAATTCATGATCAACATGAGCATCTTGTGGTTGGTGTCCTTGTCAATGGTAATCTTGTTCGAAGAACTTTAGTTAATAATGGATATGGACTTAATGTTTGTAGCATTGACTTGTTACATAGGAAAAATGCGGATGTTTCTTTAATTAAACCCAATTCTATTACTATTCATGGCTTTGACAATTTTGGTAAACAAATTGTTGGTATCATTACTTTACTTGTTAAAGTAGGTCGTATCATTTTAGCTACTCATATTATTGTTATGTCCGGTTCCTTTAATTATAATCTTCTCTTAGGACGACCATGGTTACATGCCATGCACGTTGTTCCTTCAACACTTCATCGTAAAGTTCATCTACAACAATATCATGAATACCCTTGTCGCTGATGATAAATCACAAAGTTGCCTACAAATTGAATCTTACTCCATTCCTATACCATTTCAACAAAACATATCTTCTCTGAAATATAATTTTTCTCTTTAAAGTGCCCTTTTATAAGATGATTGGGGTTAGTTAGACTTTGCACCGTCTTTTGTCGGTGAATACAAAATTCCTAATTTTAACACAGGACTCTTTAAAGGGCCTAGTATGTCATTTGCTCAACCCAATTCTCCTAACAATTCAAGTCATAATCTCCAACATAGTTTAGGATGTGTGCAACAAAGCGTCGAGACTCCTAAGAAATCTATGGAAGTGTTCAATATCAAACGTCCTTTGTCAATATCCCTTTGTTTATCATCTAACACTTCTTCTATGCCTAGCTTTAATCAAGAAATCATGTAGCCAAACCTTCTTCATGCTAGGTTGATTACTCTACCTAAACAGAAAAAGAAGCATAGTCAAAATTTTGTGAATCTCCCTTTTTGCATGTACACTGATATTATGACAACTCTACTAATGAATTTTAAGCTTTGCATGACAAAATTCAGAAACTCATTGATTATGATATCATTCACATAACATGTCGCAATGAGTTAATTTTCAAGTTTGATTTCTTTGAGTAATATTTAACTTCGCATTACGTTGCTCCACATGTGACATTGTTAATCTTCTCCATTAGGGGCTTTTTGTCATTCATGGTGGTACAATTTATAGCTGCGATCATACTTTTTGAATTACATAATAGTCCTCCTTGATCTTATTCTTGTCTCTTCACTTGGGAGGCTAGGGCAATATTTCAATCTCTCTTATCCTTCTCTTCAGGATCTACTTTTCCCTTGATTAAATGGCATTTGTTTATCATGTGATACCCAATTTTACATATAATTGTTTGTTTACATTAGGGATTGTCTCTTACACAACAGGCATGTACCCTTGTTCATAACCTCTTCATTGGTCACAATTGGGTATCCATGGTAAACAAATCCCTTACCTTGGGGGCTAAAAGTGTGTCATCATTCAATAAGAATTCCTTTAGGTAGTAATGGCAAAAGTGTGAATACTTGCCTTCTTGTTCCACGTCTCTTTTCAGCGTTCTTTACAAGAATCCCTTTACACTTGTTGCTTGGTATGTCTTTTGCATTCATCCCTTCATTGAACTCATAGGAGCTATGACCTCTTTGGCTTGGACTAGGTGTTGCTTGTGGATAGTTTTTGGTGTTGAAAGTGTTTTATTCGTGTTCTTCTCTTTAAGATGTCAAAATAGTCCTTATTGCAAATATTTTGTTTACTTCAGACATGTCAGGTAGAATACACTAGAACAATACAACTTGCCAGGGCTAGATTAGCCTCCTTTATCCATTTTTGGTAGATTTTCTTGGATTGGTTGAACTAGAATAACACAACTTGCTTGCCCATTTGACCTCTCTTTTGCATACATTTTAAGGATTGGTTGACTAGCATAACACAATTTGCTAGACTATTCAACCTCTCATTTGCATAGACTTTATGAGTTGATTAGCATGTGCTAGACCATCAAATCCCTCTTTACACTCTTTGATGGGTGGAAATAGCATACCACAATTTTCTAGACCATGTCCCCCTCCTCTCTCTCTCTCTCTCTCTCTCTCTCTTATTTCTCTCTCATTGATCACCTAACACAACATAATTGGCTAGCTTGTGTCATGTAGAATTATCTTTTTCTGTCTATGATTCTATAGCATAACACACTTTGCTGTTTGATTGAATCATGAAGTCTCGTGTTATCTTTGATGTGTGCTCTCGCTCTTTTAATGTGACCACTTGTTCTTTTGGAATAGTTTTCTAGGCATGATGTTAGCGATTGAGATATTTTATTTAGTGAGGTCTCTTCAACTAGTTGACTTGCAATCTTAGTAAGTTTTAGGGTTTTTTCATTGTTTTAAGTATCCCTGCACATTGTTGTATAAGTCAAGATCCTTGGTTTGGGGGATTATGTCCCTAAACTTAGCGAGAGTTTATCTCCTTGTAGTTTCCCCAAGGTCTTCATCTCTTTCTCTCTCTTCTACTTTAGCGTGAGAATAAGATGGACTTGTACTCCCACTAAAGTTGGCAAAATTTACTGTCCTTAAAAGTAAACACCCTTAATTTGGTTTTAGTTTAGCACCATTTTGTATGTATAGATTCCCACATTGATTTCATGCTCTCCTAACACTCATTGGACTATTAAATTAATATTATAAGTTCTGCATTAATTCAATTTCTTCAAAACTCGAGGTTAGCCCTTATTGCTAAGTGTGCTCTATTTTTCCTCCAATCAAAAAATTAATTTCATATCCTATGCCTTGACTTACCATTTATGGCCTTCACATTCTCCCCCACCCCAAAATTGGCTGTCAGATCACATCCCTCGCCCCCTGACTTTCCAGGACACAGTCCAAATTTGGTCCTTAATAGGTGGGACATAATGAATTTGACATTTTGTCCTTGGGTACAAAACAATTTTTGCGTTCTATACCCCAATTTTTGTGCCCGAATTCAAATTGGGTCCTCCTCTTAGTGTTTTAGCAGAGGATTCTGATTTACAGTCGGCCTCCTTGAGTTTTAACCCCTGAAATGTTGTGAGAGGTATATAAACATCCTATCTCTCCTTATTTCAATAACCATTATCAAGATCCAACATTATTATCAAGCAATCAAACGATTAGGTTTCATGAGCATTTTCAAGGTGCTCAAGCATACAAGTTTTCAAGTCTTCAAGGCAATCTTCTTGTTCTTCATCAAACATTCTGGCAAACTACAACATCCATCATCTAAGGCTTATCTTGTTAGCAATTTAAGTTGTCATTAGTGTCTTTCACAAACTCCCATTCACACTAGTAGAGGATCACCGGTTACTCACGTTACTTATAAGACATCGGAGGACCGAGCTAAGTAAAGCAGTACCGGTCTTATGTTGCATACAAAGGACATACTGGGTAAAAGGGTATACCGGTCAAACTGCTAGTAAGATCCAATCCAGATTTTAAGATTTAGTTTGAGTTAAAAACCGGATTATATGGGATATCCATTGCTTGTAAGTGAAGTTAACTTTCTAACAGGAGTTAGCTTTATTTCTACGGATATCTTACAAGGTAAACTCTAGATCACAACGCTTAGCTTTTTGCTAGTTGTATGATTTTTCGCTGACTTTACAGCCCGACGGTTCTATGAGTTAAGGGTTTCATTATAGTGAACTCTTGTATAAATATTGGTCATAGGACGCAAGAAAGTTGTTGATTGTGGGTGATTGCATAGAGTAGAGGAGAGACATCTTTTGATAGAAGAGCTACAAACATAGAGGTAGCAGAGATCAATAGCCAGTCAAGCAGAGAAAGAGGTATGATCTAATCAGACATTTAGTGGCATAACAAATCATTGCTTTTATCAGTAGTGAAAGCATATTCAAATCCCTATATTAGGGTGGACCTAATCGGTTCATTGTAAAATCCCCTAACAGGGTAACATCTTTGTTGATGTTCAAAGTCCTGTAACTAGGCAACTCCTAACAAGGTTTAGATCTTAACAGATTTTTGTAAAATCCCTTAACTGGGTAGCACCTTAACCTGTGCTTTGTAAGCTCCTAACAGGGCGCCTTCATTCTATAGTAGTGAAGTTGTGAGCTCTGTGTCACCATGGTTTTTTCCTTCTAACCGAGGGTTTCCACGTATATATCTTGTGTTGATCTGTGTACTTACTTTTATGGTTGCGTGTGATTGAATGATCCAGTAGAATATTGCTCATACATGTTTTAAAAGTAGGAAAATAGTTTTACTGATTCACCTCCCCCTCTCAGTAACTGATCGCTACATAACAATTGGTATCAGAGCCAAGTTCTCTATACTTCAAAGTATAACAACTTGAGAGAAAGATCATGGAGGGTTATCGGTTTCAGAAACATCTAGAGGAAGCCAACGACATCATTTCCTCTTTGGAGAATAGACTGAGGAGATCACTTGCAAAGAGAAAGGAGCTGGCTCTACAGTTGAATGAGAGCAATGAAACCATTGATGAACTCTCTGGGCAAAGTGGATCTGATGAAGCTGAAGAGGCAGTGTCTGAACTGATAGAAAAGAATCAAATCCTGACCGATCATATCTCCAACCTTAAGAGGTGTTGTCCTCAATTTTGACATCACAAAATTGAGACAACCCTACGCAATTTTTCTCATGGATTTGTAGGTGTATCCTCTATGTTTCAATGTATGAATAAACACATCTTGAAAGCAATTCGTCATCCTTGAATTGTGCTCAATGTGTCATTTATTGTACATTCTTTTTAGGAGATTGCCATCAAGTTATTTTCTTGGACGCTTGTCAAAAGAGTTTATCTTCTCTGATTGCAAGAACTTGATTTTTGGTTATCTTCATGGTTTTCTTTGTTTTTCTTCCTCGTGTAAATAGTTTTCGGTTGTGTTTTTCCCTTGAGAGGATGCTCCTTTAAATTACGCTCGTTTCAAGCCGACTTAGACTTTAATCGGATGTCTCTAGCTGAAGTTATAGGGTAAAAGGTGGGGTTTTTCAAGGCGTCTGCATATTTTATTAAATCCCTTAAAAAGTGGACTTTTTGATGTCGATTGCACGAATTAAAATTATTTTTGAATTTTAAATTGGATTTTATCATCCATTTTAAAATTTCAACTCATTCTGAGTTGATTTTATTATAGTTTTTAAAGTATTAATAAAATTAACGTATATTAGTCTATTTTTATTTATTACTTCATTAAGACTATAGTATTCGATTTAAATTTTAATTCTCATGAGATTTTTAAAGTGCAAGGTGGATTTTTCATTATCAGATGCATATATCCCATGCATTACGTTTTAAATCCATTATTAATTCTTTATTAGTAAATCAGTGGGGTTTTCATCTTCAAATACATACTTTTGTTGTAGATGATCATGCTAAGTGGAGAATTTAAATCCGTTTACATATAAAAACATATGTGCTTTTGCATCCTGAAAGCACGTCTATATGTTTTTATCATTTGATTTACTGATGACATGTGTTTTGGTCCTAAAAAGTCCATTTTTAAAATCCCACTAATACTTAGTGGTGATTTTAAACTTCATAACATATTACATATATCATATGTAATATGTTATGAGTTTATCAAACCGCGTCAAGCACTTAGTGGCGAATTTTATCCTCATTACATATAACATATTACATATGTTATATGTAATGAGAAGTTCATTTTATTCTTCCTTGTGCATGGTGGCGATTTTGCCTCCCATTGCACAATACATATAACATATGTAATATGTTATATGTATTCAAAAACCCGTTAATGCCTTATACACATGCATGGTGGCGATTTTAGAGCCAAAGACACATATTTTTGTATGTGTTAGTGACTTGCTAAATCACGTCAAGGCAATGCATGTATTGGGTGGCGATTTTGAATGCCAAAACACATGTTATCAAATGTGTTATGCTCACTATAAAACCTGTTATTATTTCCCAATGCTGGGCGGCGATTTTTGACGCCAAGACATGCATGTGTTTTAACGTTTTAAAAGGGCGTCTTTAAATGTATAGAGGGTGGCGATTTATATAACATATGTTTTAAAACATATGCAACCTGCCTTCTTTAAAGCCTTTGAAAGTATATAAAGAGCATGGTGGCAATTTTATCCTCAACCACACATGCTCTTATTTTTCAGAAAATCCGTATTGCTTCATATGGTGGCGATTTTGCAGCCATTTGCACATTCAAAAATGAATGTTTATGCATTAGAGAAGGGCGTTTTTGATGTAGAAGCAAGTAGTGGCGATTTTTGCCCTCTTTGCATATCATTTTTAATAGTTTTCAGTCCTTATTTTGAGGGTTTTTATCAAAAACGGGATTCATCCTTTCATTTTCAGAGATTTCAAAGGTAAGATATTTGTTTTCAGAATTTTATTGACTGATTTTTGTAAGCATTTCCAGCCCTAGATGCCGTTTTTGGAAGCCTTTGCATGTGTTGAATTTTTCAAACTTCTTGTTATTATTTGGCATTAATTTGCTCATTGTCTCAACACTTGTCAATTGATGTTTATCTCTTGGAGGAATAGGTCATGGATTGAGTTCTATTTAAAGATTCTTTTCTAGCATTTCTATGTTGTGAGAATCTTCATGATCTTTTTCAGATTTTCCCAAAGATTGCAAAGAAATTTTCTTCCTTTGTCTTGTGAAGAAGTGAGGTAAATTTTCTTTGTTTTATTTTTCATTGTCTTTTATTTCCGGCTTTGCATCAATGTGTTTTGATCTTCCTCATCCTAAAGATGAATGTGCAAAGGCTTCTCTTCTTATGCACATGCTGTTGGGATTAAAAATCCCCGTTCTTGAATGAAACTACCAAAGAAAGCAAGCTCATTTTGCACATGCTTTTGCACCCAAAAAGCTCACCTCTAAGCTTGCATGCACTTCATCCGTGCTTGTTATATCGCTGCCACGTGACTTAAAACTCATGATGGTGGTTGCTTGTACACTTGCTTATGATGAAAACATAATAATTCATTATAAGTAGATGTTATGCTGCTCATTTTCCACACATAAAGCTTGCTGTCTGCATGTGTGTAAACACCTCCAAGAAACCCATTTTGGGGTCCTTACCATTTTTGAGCTAAAGTCCATTCACCTCTTCGCTGTCCTAAAGTTTTCCAGCCATATGCCATGTTCATAGTTTTCCAAAATCCATATTTATGCATGAAAAAGCGCACAATGGATCCATCTCATAAAGATGTTCTCACCTTGTGGAATTTTCACGTCACATGCTACATGATTGGAGATTCAAAGGACTTTTGGCTTCAAAAGTTTGTGATTGTATTGTTTCCAGAAACAATACCAGTTCTACCCAAGAAGAAGGTTCTTCCCCATCATGTAAATGCAAGCTAAAAGCCCACCTTCAAGAGTTTACATACAATTTTCTTGCTTTTTCAAAAGTTGCAAATGGACCTCTAAACCCTATTTGTGGGCGACAAGTACTTCCAAAATGACATGTAATGGGATTTAAAAACCCCACTTATAAGAGAGAAATCATCCCATGCTAAGTGCAAAGAGTTGAAGACTAGAATGATGTGGGCATCAAACACTTTCAAGAAGAGATACTTTCCAAGGAAATGACCACTATGATACAAGACAACCAATGATGCAGGTTCCTATTCTAGATAAGATGCTTTCATCAAACTAAAGCATATCAACCATCACGCATCCTCTAGCAGCATGAAGACAAACGAAGGATGATGTAATAGGCGTCGTGTCTTGTCAGGCACTTAGAATATTTTCATCAGGTCTTTGTAATTTGTATTTGACATATGTAATTGCATGTGATAGTATCACGTGCAAAGCTGTAACATGTAATCAGGTTGCAAGTGCATTAAGCATGCAACTTTGAAAAAGTCAAAATTAGTTAGTTGGTGAATAAGTCAAGGTGGTTAAAGGTTTTCCCCTTTTCTCTCCACCTTTCTCTCTCCTCTTTTCCTATATAAAGGAGGGAGCTCATTGTAAATAAGGATCTTTTGGCAAGGAAAGAAAATTTTGTCAGTTTGTATTGTGCACTCTAAGACTTTGTGCTTGGATGTAAATCAGATTGCTTTTAATAAAAGGGGCAACTTGCTTTCAAACTTTGTGTTGATTCAAGGTGTTATGTGACGACATTTTTTGGATATTGATTGTGAGTTTTGGATTTTTGCTCCAGAGGGATTTGAATTTAATTGTGCAGACTTTGAGCTGCCTATTAGATTCAGAGCCAATTTGAACTTTTGAAGACTTTGTGCTAGATGACATATTGTTATAGTTTGTAGTGGCTGCAATTACTTAGAACTGAAGACTTTGGGTTTCAGTTGTAGGTATTTTTATTAAGTTTGAGAGTATTTGGTAAGAGACTTTGTGCCTTACTTGTTATTCTACTAGAATCCTAATTTGGGATAATCGCAGGAGACTTTGGGTTGTTGTACTTATTTCACAAAATATATAAAGTAAACTGCTGCCCTTGGTATTGTTCTTACGGCAATTCCAGGGTCACCAGTATTATCGTAGCAGTAGGAGATCTTTTTAGAGTTAGAAAGTTGTTACTTGTGGATCTTTCCTGAAAAAAAAGGAATAGATTGGAAGAATCACCCCTTTATTTAATTTCAGTTGAAGTCCTACTGAAGCCACCTGCAGTAAGAAGGGAGCCTCCCCTATTGTTGAGAGGAGAGATTTATCTCACTATATCGTTGTCTAAAGTTACAATTTTGTAAGGTGTAGTCTTAAAGACTTAGAAAATTTTTAGCCAACAAGAGGGAACAAGAGGACAATGCCTTGAGGATGACTGAACTGATTGAGAAAAAGAGAAAAGTTGAAGACGAAAGGAACTCAACAGTCAAGTCTTTGACTGCCTCTGAGAAAGCAAGGGACCGGGCAGTGGAAGCCCAAGGGGCAAATGAACTCATCATTCTACAACTTCAAGAGGACATGCAAAGTGTCACCCAAGAAAATGCCCACATGCAGAAAGGCTGGCATAACAGGATTGAGGCATGCAATAGACTGTCCCTAGAACTGTATCAATTGATGGAACAAATGAACAAACTTGAAGAAACGAATAAAATTCTGAGAAGATACAATGAAAGTTCGGTCAAGCTTGATGAGTAACTTAAAGCTCAAAGGAAGCATAAAATTCATACTGGTCTTGGATTCACCGGTGAAGTCACCAAAGAGAACGGTGAGTTATCTAGTGCTAAGTCAAACAAAAAGGACAAGAGAAAGATGCTAGCACAAAAGGGTAAGAAAACCTTTAACACATCCTGTAAGCATTGTGGAAAACTGGGTCATAAAACCAGTAACTGCAAAAATGCACCGGTAAGAACCAACAACAGTTACTGTAAGAACTGTTGTAAAAAAGGCCACAACACCAATGAGTGCTAGTCCAGCCCTGTATCTGTGTCCAGTAGAAGCAGGGGAAGCTTCAAAGGATACTGTTATGCATGCAACGAGTTTGGACACAAGGCTGAAGAATGTAGATCAAAGACAATGGCATCTAGATCCCCTAAGCCAGTATTCACCAAGAGAAGCAAGAACTGAAGTACAACCAACTGTACAAACTGTGGAACACACAGTCACAATGACTCTTGGAACAAGTCACCAACCCAAGAAGGGCAAACCCATGGAAGGAAACCACGATAGTCTTCTATCACTTCAACAAAGTTGGACACCTAGCCAAAGAATGCAGGAACCGGTCAAGACAGAAGAGAAGATCAACAAGGGAGAGAAGACTTAGAAAATAGTTAGACATATTTGGTCCAAAAAGGAATCAAAGAGCTCCGCCATGGTGATATCTCTTCAACAAATTAAGCCATAAAGGCGTAGAGGGAACCAGTAGATCCTCTACCGTTCCCGGTATGACTGGTGAGAGTCAGACTCACTCAGTCTACAGGACAACCGGTAAGGCAAGTCATACTCAAACCGTTGAGAAAGATGGAAAGTAAAGTTAGGTAAGGCATTTATTACTGTAGCCATTAAACGAATAGTTATCGTTTGGTAATTACCATTATAACCTAACTCTATAAAAGGAAGGAGGATTACTCACAAGTTTTCCCTTTGCTTATTGTATTATTTACGAATTCTTGTGTTAAGTTTTATTCTCGCACTTTGATCACTGAGAATCACTGTTTGCAAAACCGATCCAAGCTACTTTCTGCAAGTTACCGGTTAGCAAGAATGGCCTCTTCATCTGCTAACGTAGAGCTGATCAAGGGAAATCAAATGGATTGACCTACACATGATATCATTCCAATTCAGAACAGAGAAAACGACATGGCAGGGGCGTTGTCGTTTGTTCCCAAACGAGTTCTCTTAATCGAAGACGTTGCAGTGTTCATACTCGCTAAATAGGAAGGATTGGGTGAGACGTAAATTCAAGGCGAATACGTATCACTGTGTGAAGAAGGGAAGCTTTCGGATAAGTATGCCAAGCTGATATCATCTGGACTTGTCAATGGAGTGTACTATCTGTCCATCTTTCATGAAGACATAACTCGACTAGTTCTCAGTCGTCTCCACGAACCAGGTTTCTGGCTCGACAAAGGTGTATGTATTCCTATCACCAAAGACGATTTGCATAGGGTGACTGGATACAGCGACCGAGGGCAAGCTCTAACCCTAAGGACCATCACCAATACCGTGGTCAATAAATTAACTAATTCTAGGCCTGATGGTCGACTTATGATTGCAAACGACATTGAGGATAATGGAGTCCGGTTTGCGTCTGTTGTACTTGGCTATAAGGTCTATTAGTCCAGCAATTTAAACAGCCTAGCGGGTGGTGCAATTCATGTCGCATACCACATAATGCACGACAATGCCCAATACGACATCTGTGCAATGCTTCAAAGTCAAATATTTGAAAATATGAAGAAGCTTGGAGTCTAAAGGAAGAAATCAATGAAGTACGGGACCCTACTGGTATGTCTCTACTTCTATTACTCTAACATTTTCCCTGGAGTTGGAGAAGTTGCATGGAAAACTGATAGACCGATTATGCATCAAATCAGAGAGATGGCCAATCGATTGGGAGACAAGTTAAGAAGTGCGATGACTGAACACTTCGAAGGATTTCAATTAAAAATGCACGCAAGAGAAAGAGTTCCGTCAACCATTGTTGATTAGTACAAGGATGACATATGCTTCTTGGTCACCACCGATAATTGCATGATTCAAGCAGTGGAACCAAAAGAAGTATATGCTCCTGAGCTAGGGTATGAGATCTCTGCTAGGACTACCAAAACATATGCCGATGCCCTCAATAGTGCAAATTTGGACCTCTATGCAAACAGGTTCGAGACATGTGATGAGATTGAAGAAAATCTGAAAAAGCGGGCAGAAATCAAAATTGTCTACACCAAAAGGACCCCCACAGCAAAGAAGAAATCGTCAGCAAAACAACCCAAGTCTCGGGGGAAGAAAGCAGAACCGATATCTAGTAACAAAGAGACAGATCAAGAAGAGATCGAGACCGAGGAAATAGTTCATCTGATTAGGAAGAAGAAAACTGGAAAACTGGTAAAAGAGAATCCAACAAGAAAGGCCAAGCTCACCATTGATGAATATGTGGCACTATTGAAAGAAACCGAGGAAATGAGTTCGGTAAACAGTAGATATTAATGAAGAAGACAGGAGAAAGATTGAAGAAGCAGTTGTGTATTGCGTTCACAAGTTCAACTTGCACCCCATTGAACTTATCAAATTTCCACCGGAGGATCTTGTACAAATTCTTGAAGCCAGATGGGAAGCCTCAATGAACAAAGAAAAGGAGTTGAGAATACGAGCTCTTCTAGAAGTACAGAACCACCTCACTCTAGAAGAAGCCATAGAACAAGTTGAACTTCATGAGCAAACCTTCTCAACTAAAAGAAGGATCAGTGTTATGCTTGTTGGACATGCTGACAAAGTACATGATGAAGGAGTAGTGATGTGGACTCAACTACTTCAAACCCTGCTGAAAGCCGAAGAAGCTCATCCGAAAGCAACGGCTCAATCGGCAACTGACACGGGTAAAGAAAAAGGAGTGCTTAGCGAAGAAACCCCAGTAATTTTGGACATAACCAAAGATAAGAGCAACGAGCCATCAAACCCAACAGTTCTCATCTCTCTGAGTAAAGGTATCACTGAACCTATGCATGTTGTTAATTTAATTGATGAGGTAATGGACTTTGGAGAAGTAGACAATGCTGCAAAGTGGTACAGTGAGTTAATGAAGATGATAAACAAAGCTGATTGTAGGCATAGTAGAAACTTTCATGGATTATCGTAGGACTCCAAGGGACTACAGGTCCAAGTTCCCACCAGAACTCAACCAAAGGCTACAATCAAAATGGAGAACCGATTTAGGTACCAACACTAGAATCATTATGGACACACTGTTAAAAGTTAGATTTGGATTCAATGAGGAAAGAATAAAGCTTCTGATAGAAGAAGCATCCATGAAGCTAGATACACTTTATAGAGTTGTCGAGATATTAAACGGGTATGAGAATTAGGTTTATAAAGCAACTCTGGACTACTGGAACAAATATGTCGTCAAGGCATTAGAAAAACTAGGTCCTCAGGATCAAACTGAACGAATGCCGGCACCACTAGTCTGACTCACATCTGTTGAAGAGTCTGCCACTGGAATTGAAATGGATCAAACAGAAGAGTTCACAGCTTGTGAACATGTAAATGTTGAACAAGGGCTTGACAACGATATACCCTTAGGAGCACTTCATACTGCCAAGAAGCAGCAACAAGAAGAAGTCCTACAAGAAGAACAAGAACAAGATGCTGCAGCTAATAGGCAATCGGAGGAAGAAGCTCAGACCAAGGAAGAACCACCTGCAGAGCATGTTCTACTTGATGCAGAGGTTCAACCAAGTGCTGACAAGCTTAAGGGACAAGAGGAAGAAAACCTAGTGCACACTGAGAAAGCTCAACTGGAGCAAAAGCAAAAGCAAAAGGAACAAGATGACATACCAAGCTCCTCATCAAAAAGGAAGTTGTCTTTTGCTGAGAAGAAGGAAGTTAAAAGGAGAAAGGTCATCGATATAGTGGTAGACATCAGCAAGATGTCAATTAAATAGCTCAAGGAGCTGACCAAGAGAAAACATGACATGAATCTGATCACTCTCAAGAACATATTGAGCAACTTTGTACCAGACGCTGACATTGATGAAGATGAACTGGTCATCGACCAGCTCAAAGTTCTGGCACAGGCAATCAGTGAGGATTTAACCGATCCAGAAATTGTGGTAATCGATCGCTATGAGTAGAAAAGAGTGGAG
Organism: Chamaecyparis obtusa; assembly: GCA_027943335.1. NCBI lineage: Eukaryota > Viridiplantae > Streptophyta > Pinopsida > Cupressales > Cupressaceae > Chamaecyparis > Chamaecyparis obtusa. The sequence goes on along the minus strand of BSBK01001313.1, from coordinate 82,550 downwards.
ATACTCCACAAACAGGTTGAAGAAATCAAGGCAAATGTAGCAACCAACCTGAGAAATCTACAACCACAACTACATGAGGCAGGAAGATTAATGAACAAAACTTCAAACTTTGACATGTTTTTGCAAGATCTGACAGAAAAATCTGCGAAGACCTTAGAGAAAATTAAAGCCCTTTCGTCTCAGTTTGATAATAAGAACAGAACTGCAACTTTCTACAGCAGAGAAATGACAAGTTTAACTTTAATACTGAGAAAAATTGCTGAAGAGAAAAATAAGGGAATCCAAGATATTATTGGATTTCAGATGTTCTTGGCAGCAACATTTGACATCATGAACCAAAAAGCAAGTTCAATAGAAGCTCTGCTCAATGAACCAACCTACAAAATTGTAGAAGATATGGAGAATATCATTGTTTCTTTGAAAGCAGCCCAGAAGAATATAGAATATGTAACAGGTCAATGGGCACCATTCCTGCAGTCTGCAAATACAATATATAAGGATATCTTCACCAAGCTTCAAAACTGAAGAAAAGCATTACCCTTTGTCCTAAGGAGGCAAAAACAAGGGGAAGATGAAAGCACATGAGATGAGAAAGAGCAGAATAAGAAAGAAGATGAGATGAGAAAGAGCAGAATAGGAAAGAAGAGAAAGAGCAGAACAAAGAAGAACAGAACAGGAAAGAAAGTAGTGCATGTGTCAGAAAGCGGAAAGAGCAAGCAACTCAGAACAGTATAGTGCAGAGCATTCAACTGGAGCACTCAGACAGGGGGAGTCCGAAAGAGCAAGCAACTCAGAACAATATAGTGCAGAGCATTCAACCGGAGCACTGAGATAGGGGAAGTCCGAAATAGGGGAAGTGCTCTACAGACAAAGTGCAGTCCGCAAACAACATGGTATAAGCTGCACCAAAATGTGAGTATGGTCTGTATATAGTTTTGTTTTTTCCACCAATGACAAAGGGGAAAATTGTTAGCAATTTAAGTTGTCATTAGTGTCTTTCACAAACTCCCATTCACACCGGTAGAGGATCACCGGTTACTCACATTACTTATAAGACACCGGTAGACTATGAGCAAGTACATTCACTGGTAGACCGAGCTAAGTAAAGTAGTACCGGTCTTATGTTGCATACAAAGGACATACCGGGTATAAGGGTATACCGGTCAAACTGCTAGTAAGATCCAATCCGGATTTTATGAATTAGTTTGAGTTAAAAATCGGATTATACAAGATATGCACCGCTTTTAAGTGAAGGTAACTTTCTAACAGGAGTTAGCTTTATTTCTACGGATATCTTGCAAGGTAAACTCCAGATCACAACGCATAGCTTTTTGCTAGTTGTATGATTTTTTGCTGAGTTTACAGCTTGGTGGTTCTATGAGTTAAGGGTTTCATTACAGTGAACTCTTGCATAAATATTGGTCATAGGACGCAAGAAAGTTGTTGTTGATTGTGGGTGATTGCATAGAGCAGAGGAGAGACATCTTCTGAGAGAAGAGCTACAAACATAGAGGTAGCAGAGATCAATAGCTAGGCAAGCAGAGAAAGAGGTATGATCTAATCAGACATTTAGTGTCATAACAGATCATTGCTTTTATCAGTAGTGAAAGCATATTCAAATCCCTGTATTAGGGTGGACCTAATTGGTTCATTGTAAAATCCCCTAACAGGGTAACATCTTTGTTGATGCTCAAAGTCCTGTAACCAGGTAGCTCCTAACAGGGTTTAGATCTTAACATATCTCTTGTAAAATCCCTTAACTGGGCAGCACCTTAACCAGTGCTTTGTAAGCTCCTAACAGAGCGCCTTCATTCTACAGTAGTGAAGTTGTGAGCTCTGTCTCATCGTGGTTTTTTCCTTCTAACCGAGGGTTTCCATATATATATCTTGTGTTGATCTGTGTACTTACTTTTATGGTTGCGTGTGATTGAATGTTCCAGTAGAATATTGCTCATACATGTTTTAAAAGTAAGAAAATAGTTTTACTGATTCACCCCGCCCACTCTCAGTAACCAATCACTACATAACATATCTTTCATGATTTCCTTTTGGGTATTTGTGGAGTTCAATCTATTGCATTAACATTTGTGGTCACATGCAAACAAGCATTGTGACATCAAGGTATGAGGTAATTTACAATTCAAATTTAGCCTCTATTTCATGTTTCCTTATGCAATTTTATTACATTTTCAAGGTTGATTAATGAACGGGGGTTTGACTGAGCCAAACCCATTTAGCCAACCTTCTTCCTCGTTTTTGTGTGTGCAAGAACAAGTTGTGGAGTTGTCAGACAAAATCCAGGAAGACCAAGACTAGACGGAGCATCCCTACGAGATTCAGACCAAAACCTAGGGAACAAAATGTCAAATTCGTTTTTCTCTTGGGTACAAGGCACCAAATTGAATCTGTACCCTTCAAAATAGGCTCAAATTGATTCCGGGGATAGTTTAGGGCTTCAAGATCTCGGGTTTGGAAGTACAAGTGCCTGTGGGATCTCAACTGTCAAAAAATCAAGATGGAGCAAGATTATTTGTGAGTCTGATTCCCAAGTAGTTGTGGATATGCTGAATAGATAGAAGATGGATGATGTTGATTGGCATTTGGCAGTGGTGGGCCATCAGATAATTATTTGCAGGGATTCCTTGGAGCTTGTTTCCTTTCATTATGTTCCCAGTGAGTGGCATAGGGCTGCTAATTGTTTGGCCAAGTGGGCCTCGGAAGGATTGGATGGTTTGTTAGCAATTTAAGTTGTCATTAGTGTACATTGACAAACACCATGCACCGGTAAGGGCTCACTGGTGACTTACATTGCTTAGAAGACACCGGTAGACAAGGAACAGTTTGTATGCACTAGTAGATAAAGAAAATTGTACACGCCAGTAGACCGATACAGTGCCAGTCTTAGTGTGCATACAAAGTTAAACTAGGTATAAGATTACACCGGTCCAAACTGCCTAAAAGATCCGCACCGGATTATGCAGAGCAGTTTAAAGTTAAACACCAGATTATACGGGACATCCACCATTTTGAAGTGGAGTTAGCTTTTTAAGAGGAGTTAGCTTTATTTCTTTGGCTGTTTCGCAAGGTAAACTTCAGATCAGAATGCATAGCTTTCCGCTAGTTGCATGATGTTTTGGTGAGTTTACACCCTGGCGGTCTGGTGAGTTAAGGGTATCATTACGAAGACCTCTTGTATAAATACAGGTCATAGGATGCAAGTTAAGGTGTTGTTGAGATCAGATGATTGCATAGAGCAGAGGAGAGATATCTTCTGAGAAACACTACACAGAGGTAGCCGAGTTCAACAGCCAGGATAAAAAAGAGGTATGATCTAGTCAGACACTCAGTGTCATAATAGAGCATTACTTTTATCAATAGTAAAAGTATATTCAAATCCCTATATTAGGGTGGACCTAATCGGGTCGTTGTAAAAATCCCCTAACAGGGTAACATCTTTGGTGATGTTTAAAGTCCTGCAACCAGGCAACCTTTAAGAGCTTTCAGATCTTAACGGATCTCTGTAAAATCCCTTAATCGGGTAGCACTATGATCAATGCTTTGTAAGCTCTTAAGAAGGCGCCTTCATTCTACAGTAGTGAAGTTGTGAGCACTGTCTCACCGTGGTTTTCTCCTTCTAACCGAGGGTTTCCATGTATAAACACCTGTGTTGATTTGAGTAGTTCTGCTTATGCTAGTAAATGGTCGATTAACTTTCTGTTCATTATTCAAAGATCTGTTCGCTAAATTTAAATAGGCTAAGAATTATGTTACTGATTCACCCCTCCCCTCTGAGTAACCGGTAAATTATTATCATGGTTGGGATGTTGGAGATTGGGGCCGATTGCCCTTGGAGTATACTTAGGGTTAGGAGAATATTGTTAGGGGGGATATGATGAGTTAGTTCTTGCCTTTTAGGGGTTGCTATCTGATTGGGGCTTTTGGTGATATTATCTCTTTTGGGCTTGCTGGCCATTTGATATGCATTGTTTATTGTTGAATTAATAAATTTTTAGCCCTTTTCCCAAAAAAAACATATAAAAACAGTTTAAATATTTATCTTGTTATGCAAGTTGCAAATATAGCACAACCAAGCCTTCTAAACACAAACATGAGAAAAGGAATCTAATGGATAGGTTTATTCAATTATTCCAAAAACCCAAGACTCACATTCAAAAATAAAATTGAAGCAGTTAATTGAAGAGATATTATACCAACATGGGGTTAATGTGGGTCACCTATTGTTTTGGTTCCCCCAATATGAGTTGATCATCGAGGATGGGCATTCACTAGATATAGTCAAGAATTTGTACTTTGCATGAATTGCAAAATGACAAATAATTCTCAATGTTGTATTTAAAATCTAGTTATGATTAAATTGTAGATGAGGATGCATGGAAGATAGAATTCAAGAAGCAACATTGTTTGTATAGTAGATTGAATTATTTTACCTGCATCTAGGTTGTGGTTGTGCAATGTATTTGATACTTTCATTTCAGTGATGAATGATGTTCTTCAAGCATTCATAGTTTATTTTGTGATAGTGTAGGTGGATAATAGTGTTGTTTACTTACGATGCGTGAAGAACATAAGCAACATTTTTAGTAAAGTATTGGAGAATTTTGTAATGCCCCCTGACATAAATTCTTAGGAATAAGGGACTTATAATTCACAATTCAATTGCAAGAGACTTCTTTCTAATCATAGACTGTACTTATAACACAAAATCTTTTGCAAACATATACTGATGATTGTTGACAACACATAGCATAAGAAAGATACTTATGATCTGCTCTATTTATCCTTAGAATATATAATCGATGCCAATTGTATTATGATAATCTTAATCACTTTATAATGTTCAAGTATTATAGTATGCAATGAATATCTTTGATATTCAGTTCTGCAACCTATGGAGTACCTTGCTATGTCTGATAGGACAATGTCAATTGTGTTGTAAGTTCCCTCTCAATTGCTTATGGCTGTTCCTAATATGGTGATATAAATATGCTGTAAGTATGTGGTGCTCTTTCCGATTGCTATCCTCAAATGCATGCAACCGAATATTCCAAAGAGGTGGTTTGCTTAAATGAGTGATCTATATCTGGATGACAATAATAAGTAAATAATTTAATGATCCCCATTGAAAGTTCTGCTGATCCTCCTTTAATACTCATTGAAGAAGCATATGGTGAAAGGTTGCAACTCAAACCTAAATCGCACCCCTTGCAATACTAATCAATATTGTGAAGTTAGTTGATTAATCACTGTTCTCCTTTACATTAACTAATCACCGCCTTCTCTATAACCCAGTCACTACTTTTAATACTTCAATATTACTGTTAGTTAATTAATCACTTCCAATAGATGTTAATCACTTTGGAATATATTTGATTGTATCGACTATTTTGAGTGAGGCATTTCCTTTAGTAATGTTATTGTATCAAGGGTCAAATAGACGTATTCCTTAGCAACGTTGTGCCTTGGTCTTTCATCGTAGAAGTATGACAGCGAAAGTTTAAGTGCCCGACACCCAAACAAGATGGTTATCATTACTTAATGTCATTTTTTATTGCTTGTCTCCTTACCTTTGGTATGATATCTTATGGTCTGTCTGTCTGTCTGTCTCTCTCATCTTTTGTTTCGATGGGTTTGAATCAAACCACTTGCTTCCTTGACTTGATATTATCACATTTCTCTATTGAAGTCTAGACATACAGATTCTTCATGTGAATGACAACCTTCAAACAAATATCAATATAAGGATATGCCAATGGTGCCATCTACTATAATATTAATGTACCTTACTTTTGCAAGTCGCAGTTTTAATCCTATCTATATAATTGAGTGCCAATATGAAGGTGCCGCAATCACAATTTTCCATCTGGGTGCCACTTCATCATTCAATCCTATCCCATTAAGATAAGCCCCATATATTGATTTTAATGATAACCTTAATTGTTTATTGGTATGTTTGATATCCTTGTCATCATAGATGCATTTGATGGTTTTATAATTAAATTAATTTATAATTTATTTATTATGATTGTTATTATTAAATTTTAATATTTTATTATTAATATTAAATTCTATTCCAAGAAGGGGACATCACAAATTCTCAACATAACAAGTTGCTAGTTAATTTGAATTTTCAAGATATTCAATGGTACATTTGGGAAATATTATTGTGAAAGAGAGTTGTGCATAAGTCCAAACAACATAAAAATGATTTTGAAGTGGCCAAAAATCTCTAATGTGATTGAAGTATGAAACATTGCATGTATTATCCAATATCTTTGTAAATTCATTGCTTGTTTCTTCAAAATTGTAGTTCATTTACATACTTTAAAAAATGTTGTAGTGTCCCCTGGTGAGACCTTACTCGATTTACCCTAGAATTCCCAACTAGGGTTTTGATTGCACTTCGAAATGACAATTTACTTAGTCTCTATAATGTTCCCTACTAGGAAGCATAATGCATTCAAATCAATTTAAATTAAGAAACAATCAATGATTCATAATACATTTGACAGTTAACATACTTACGCCCCAATTTCTTACTTCTCTCCTAAACATCAACCCGAAGGAGGATGGGGATTTACTTGTCATAGGGCACTTGACACCAATCTACAATTAGGCTCCCTCAAGGCTTCAGGACCGTCCTTATCCCATCTTGGGATGCACTTACCTTGTGAGGATTTACTCTGCCTCTCCCTACACAACACCAACCTATCGTCTTAATCGGCTATAGCTAGTGATTAATGAATGACTAGACTATACTAATATATCTTGTATTATGGAATGTGTATGTGTGTGTGTGTGTAACAATAGCAATGTGTAAAATTCTGCTTCCTAATAAATGAGAGACCAATAATAGTCAGCCAAATCATTAGGCATTATATTAGTATATAATTCTGTTGTTTTCTTTATAGCAGTCTGATTTTCGGCATATATTCAGATATCTATCTCTCATTCTGATTGATGGAATGTCTTATTCTCTCCTCTTAAATATTGATCCTTATGGATTAAAAGAAGAGATAAGTTTCCAATTCCATTCCACATTGATCCTTCTTCCCCCTTTATATCTCTTGTTAGGAATGGTCACACCTCTTCACCACATTTTTCCTTTTCAATGGTTACACCCTTTCACAATTACCCTTCAAAAGAGCCAGAACCTTCCATCATTGCTGCCCCTTTGGAAGTTACTTCATTCTTCCTGTTGTTGCATATAGCCACGATCAAATAAATTCATATTACTAATGCATATATCAATTGGAGAAATTCATAATACTGAAGAATATATCATCGATTAGATTAAAGAGACATATGTATACATATACATATACATACATACATACATACATACATACATACATACATAGATATATATATATATATATATATATATATATATATATTAATATATACAATTTTTATCACGCTCTATATTCTCTTTATGATTGAATATGAAACAAACCAAATTACTAATTGGAATCACTATCAACCCGATAACTAATGAATCGTAATTGGTATTGAATCGGTGTCAAACCCGATAATGAGTTTGAATGCTTTGTATTACTAAAGGGGCTAACGATTAGTCACGCCTATGAAGGAGTCACGCCTATCATAGAGGTGACTAATCACATTACCATACACATATTTATATTGCTCGGACTGTTCAATACAAGTACAAAAATTGATAAGTATGAAGTATATTGAACAGCGACGCATATATATTTCTTCATTACAATTTGATCATAGTCGAATTACAAGTTCATTTCAATTACATACATTCAGTTCTTGTACTCATGCAAATAAACATTGACATTGTTAGAATCAAGATTTATATATATAATCAGCATTGCATATATATATGAAAGAATAAATTGAAATCTGAAAAAGAAGTTTTCCTTAAATTAACATGGTATCAGAGCACTAGTAAAGGAAGATCCAAGAAGCTCGCAAACTTGAGAAATTCAATATCAATATAATATATCACATTTCCATGGCAAGTGCTATTAAATTTGAGGATAGGCTTGAAGGAGGAAACAAGTTCTCATCATGGAAATTCAGAATTAAAATTGTTCTAAGAGAAAATAAAGTCGAGTCATTCATAAAAGAGGAGAAAGAAGAGCCAGAGAATGATCTCGAGAAACCCATTTGGATTGAAGGAAATGAAAAAGCTATGGAGATCATAGTTGATGGCACTAGAGATCATATAGTGCCAATCTTGACAAAATATGAGACTGCCTATCATATGTTTAAATCACTTGAAAGCATGTATGAGATAAACAATGCTAGCAAAACCCTAGCCCTAAAGAGGGAAATTAATCATATAAGTATGAACAAAGGAGAATCCATCGATGCATACTTTATGAGAATATCCTCTCTAAGGGATTAATAGTTGACACTTGGATATGTAATTCAGAGCAAAGAATTGACACTCATTGCACTAGATGGCCTACCAAACACTTGGGAGACTTTTGTTCAAGTCATTAGTGCAAGGTCTAAATATAACAAACTTCGATCAACTAAGGTCAGATTGTCTTTAGGAAGTGTCAAGACAAAACAAGAAAGGGATCAAACAAAAAAACATAGAGGAGGATCTTCATGTGTTAAATGTAAACTCTCACAAGAAAGGCAAGAAGAAACACTTTAAGAAGAGGAAGGACCATCATGAAAAGGGTTCATGTAAGAAAGATGTTTCTCACATTGAATGTTTCAGATGTGATCAATATGGGCATTATGCAGCTAAATGTCCAGATAGAATTAAACAACAAAGTACATTTGCCAAAGTGAAAAGAAATAAGGAGCATGATTCGAAGAAACGTGTATTCTACTCTACTCTCTCTAACTAAGCATCCAAAAAATCTAATACTTGGATCATAGACAGTGGGTCATCGAGACACATCACTGGGTATAGAGAACTATTGGACTCTATGGTAGAAGAAATTGATGAAGAGGTAACCATTGGAGACGACTCTGAACATCGAGTAAAAGGTGTTGGGACTTGCACCACTAAGTCGAAGTCAAGCATGTCTATCCATCTCAACAAAGTTCTTTTCGTTCTAGGCATCAAGAGGAACCTAGTCTCCATATCTTCACTTGAGGATAATGGGTATAGAGTAACCTTCATGGATAGCAAGGTGTTGGTATGGCCAAAGAATTCTTCTATCAAGAAAGCTATAACCATAGGGCATAGAAAAGGCTACTTGTATGAGGTATGTACTGAACCTAATCTTGCTCTAATTCATGAAATTGCAGACTCTAATGAGATATGGCATAGAAGATTAGGACATTTTAACTTCCGTGCCTTATCTTCCATGGAAAAGTTAGTCATTGGCTTACCTAAGTTAAAGCAATATCAATCAGGTACATGTAAGGGGTGTGCCCTAGGTAAAAATACTAAGGGTTCTTTTCGAAGTAGTTCTAGTAAAATGAGTAATGTCTTAGAACTTGTTCACTCGGACTTATGTGGACCCATGTTTGTACCTTCAGTGGGAGGGCTTGTATATTATGTAATATTTGTTGATGACTTATCCAAAAAAACTTGGATCTACTTCCTCAAATGTAAAGAATCAAAAGAGATCCTTAGAAAATTGAAGAGATTCAAATCCTTCTCTGAAAACTCCTTTGGGAAGAAGATAAAAACCCTAAGAACTGATAATGGGAGGGAATACACGTCTGACATTTTTAGAGAATTTTGCAAGGAAGCTAGGATTAAGAGGGAGTTCACTGTTCCTTACAACCCTCAACAAAATGGGGTTGCTGAGAAGAAAAACAAAACTATTGTAGAAGCAGCTAAAGCCATGCTCCTTGATCAAAATTTAGAAGCCTATCTTTGGGCAGAAGCCTCCAACACTACTATATACATACAAAATAGATGTCCTCACTCCCATATTGAAGATAAAACTCCTGAAGAAGTTTTCACAGGTATAAAGCCAGATATCACCCGCTTAAGGATATTTGGATGCCCTGTTTATTTTTCATGTACCTAAAGAGAAAAGAACAAAACTAGAACCTTCTGGAAGAAAAAGAATCCTTGTTGGGTATAGTGAAACTTCTGAAGCCTATAGAGTATTTGGACCTAGACATAGCAATATTGAACTCAGTAGAGATGTAATATTTGAGGAAGACCTAGCCTTCAAAAGGGCTAAAAATTTTATTGAGTCAGAAAGTAATACTCCACTTCCAGACCTAGAAGAGGATCTTGCTCTTGAGTTTCAAAGGGAGTATCCTGAAGAGGGTAAAAATGAAGTACAAAACTCACCTCAAGAGCATCATAAGAAAAGACCACTTTGGGCCACCAAAACAATGGAAGAATCAAAGAATTTTGCAGCTCCTTCAGGGACCTTTAGAGAAAGTAAAAGACCGTGAAGATTTTCCAACTATGTGGCTTTAATGAATGATCTCTCTGAACCTTCTAATGTATCAAAAGCCCTCAAATACCAAGTATGGGAGGATGCCATGACAAAAGAATACCAATCCATCTTAAAAAATGATGTTTGGAAAGTTGTTTCAAGGCCAAAGGAAAAATCTATTGTTTCATCCAAGTGGCTATTCAAAATCAAGTTTGCTACAGATGGTAGTATAGAGAAACATAAAGCCAGATTTGTTGCCAGAGGCTTCTCATAGAAAGAAGGAATTGATTATGAGGAAACTTTTGCACCAGTTGCCAGATATACCTCTGTCAGAGCAGTTCTAGCCATTGCAGCAACCAATGGATGGAAAGTTCATCAAATGTGTTGGGTGGATATTTTGCAACTGACAGTTTTGTGGAAAAAATCCAGTTTACAAAATTTTGATACCAGCCACAGCGTATGAGACAATGTCTCTCCTACCTTAAAGGGAAGGCTCCCCCTTCTCACCGTTCCTTGGATCAACTCAAGGTAAGCAAGAAGCTAAGAGATTATTAAAATAGGGTGTTACAAATATTCCTTCTTCTTATCTTTCAAGAAGGAATCCACTTACTCGAAAAACGAATAATGGGCAAAGCTTTAATCTCTAAACTACACTTCTATCTAAAAGTTGGAAACAGTGATACTGATAAGCCAACACCAACTCACAGGCTGATTGAAAAGTGTACCGGCTTGGTTCTATGACCTATTTATTGGATCTATAAGAAACACCTCTACCATTGGGGCACACAAACTTCCAGAAGTAGAGATTTTTCTAACTATTCTAACAAATTATATGAAAATGAGATGGTAATATAATCTACAGTCACAGCTTCTAGTCTTATATTACCACAATTGCTCCCAGCCACAGCTTCGGCTCCAATTGTTTCTAATCTTCAAATTGCTCTTAACAAAACACAAGAATCACATAAACAAAAAGATAGTGAAACCAAATTGCAGTCACAGCTTCCAATTTGATTCCCCACAATTGCACTCAGTCACAGCTTCATCTCCAATTGTTTCTTTCTATTTATATTTCTCCAAAATAGTACTACACAATCATAGTTATGCTTGCACAAGTTTGGCAGAGCTCTCTCTTGCATAAAATAAAGATGAATATTTACAATGAGCCCTCTTGTATTTATAGGAGAGAGGCTATGAGAAAAATAAGGAAAATTAACTACCTAAGTTGACTTATTCAACATTACAGTCCTCTGTAATGTGATTACATGTAGCAAGATGTGTAATTGCAAATTTTTGCTTTACATGTTTCATTACATATGTAATTGCAATTTTATGCTTTACATGTAACTTGTCAAAACTAAAAATAACAATGCATATCTAAAATCCTAGAAAGCAATGAGAAATCTATTTGAGTGCCTAAAGCACTCTTCTTTTCAATCTTCTTCATTAAGTGCCATGAAAACCCGAAACTTGTGAATACTCTCTTGAATTTCCTTTGGATTTGGCACAATGGTGTTGTCTGCCACCACAGTTGTCTTGAGAATCGTATCTGAGCATCTGGAAATTGCGGCATCACTATCCTTAAGAACAGTTTGAAGAAGATTAAGTGAGTTCTGATGATCTGCGAGTTTGTGGATAGAATCCAGTGTAAAATGATCCGCCTCAAGCTCAAGATGAACCATTAACAAGAATTCTGAGACTGTATCATCCTCTGTCATCACCTTTTGATCATTATTTATCAATGTGCATGAAATTTTATAAATTGAGTAACAATTTCTTGCTCTTTTTCAGCACACATCTTTATGGCTACCTCTAGATCTTCTACCAGGTTTTCAATGACTTGGCCTCTATTCACCAATAGCTCTTTGGATCTGATGTAGTTCTCTCGAGAAGGTATTACCCCATTCTCGTATAGCAGCTCCAGTTTCAGATCTGAAAACTTATTCCAAATTTCCAAGTCTTTTCCAAGTGACTCCAAGTTTTGACTGAAATTTCTCAAAACTTCATTCAACTGAGATGTCACCATTCTGGCATGAGTAATCATTTGGAGTGCTCTTTTTATCAACTCTGTTCCTTCTGCCATCATTTGGTTCACCCATGTATCAATGGTTGTAGCCATTTCTCCAGCTCTCTCAACCTGTTTAACAGACTCTTCTGCAATAGAAGACGCTAGTGGATCAACTTGTTCTGAAACTCTAGTAACCTTTCGAATTACTGCCATGAGTAATTCATTCTGTTCCTTAAGCTGATTTTTCTTTCTTTTAAGCTCATCACACTCCTGTACTAGCAATGCTACAGATTCTTGAGCATCATTGATCAATCCAGCATGTGTCTGTTTACCCAAATCCACCCTGGTGATCTTAAAATCAGCCAACTGCATCTCATCACGGGGTTTTTCCATAAGAGGTTCCGCAATCTCAACATATTTAGTTTTATTCTTGTCCATTCTAACCCTTGAAACCGTTTTGGCTCTCTTAGTACCCTTAGCCTTAACTTGTTTCAATTGCTCAAAGTCAAAAATATCTGGTAAAACTTCCTGTTTCTTTCTGTTTGGAACAGCAGCACTGAGCCACGAAGGAAGATCAGATAAAATAGCAGGAGTTCCTTCAGACGCAAGTTGTGATATGTTAGATTGAGTACATGTTGTGATGCTTACAATGGCTGGTGCCTTAGTTTGTATAACAGCAGGAACAGGTCTTGTAGTGACATGTGGCATTGATTCTGACATGAACCTGTCAAAATCACTAAGAGAAGAATATCCTTCCATTGAAGGAATCATGGGTGTACCTGAATGAGAAACATAAGAGAAAACACCGACCATGTTGTCATGTGACATATTCGGAATAGGATGAGTCAATATTGTTGAAAATGAATCAACATCAGAATCAATCATGAAACTAGGTGCATCTGCAAGAATGAACTCCTGTGTAGTCTCCGCAGGGGTAGATCGTGTATCTAGTATTTCTAGAAGTACTTGTACTTCATCCTCTTGTTGATCATCTTCAATTTCAAGATTTTCTTGTATCACCATCTTTTCTTTACCTGAACTTTCTCGGGTTTTGTCCTTTGATTTTAATTTCAATTTTACTGTGGTCCCTGAAGAAGATGCATTATCTTTGCTCTTACCTTTCACTTCTGATTTTCGGCCCACAGGTCCAATTGCATCATCATCTGATCCTGATTTAAATCTTTTCATCTTAATACCATAACGCTTGAGCCAAGCGTGAGTATTAGCCATGATTGACTGAAATTTGTCAGTTATGGAGAAATTTTCTTTTAATGACCATTGGATTGAAGGGAGGTCCTGAGATGCAACCTTTGCTACCTGGTATTCTGGATCTAATATGTCTCCATCATCTTCCATTCCTTCTGGAATGTCAGCAAGATCCATATCAATGATTTGTTCTAAGGATAACCTGCTATAGTCCATCCTTCTGATATCCTTATTTGTACGAAGATCTATCCAAACATCTTCAATGCGATGAACATGAGTAAAAGATCTTCTGATTTTATCCCTCATGCCCCGATAATCAAAATCAGCTCTGATTTTGAACCTTTTCAGTTTGATCTCCTGTAATTCAATTTCCATTGCTTTAGCTTTTACTGTGGAAGTAAGTGAATACCTACCAATTACCAAGGGATGCTGAGTAGAAATTGCAAATCCGGCTTTATGAGATGCAGATTGTTTAGCATGTACATACATCAGCTGTCTTCCCAACTCCATTAGAACAATCTTATCAGTCGGATACCTTGGCAACATATAAAGATGATCATCAAAACATCCGATTCTCATGTAGGTGAAAGTCGAAAATTGTAAGAACATACATCCATATTCATTGAGTTTCCTCCATGCTGCCTCTAAAACCCTTCTATTTTCAAGTGTTTTATCAAACAAACACATAAAATTTCCGAAGAAGGCATCCTAAAGTCTACGATAATGATGTCTACCTATAACCATGGGCAATTGACTGTAGTACCCCCATACTGGCAACCTGCTTCTGTCTCCCTCATAAGATAACCCTAGTAATGCTCGGAAGGATGCAGCAATGTACACAAGATATGAACTCATATAGAATGAATGAGTGGTAGGTACCTCTGTCAATTGCTCACACAATGAATCACTGATCAATTCTGCCCAGAAAATCTTTTGCTTTCCTTTTTTGACGATGGCAATATACTGAAACATCCAAGGCTCGACAACATTGGACTTCTTCAACCCTCGCATTTTGCCAAGAAGAGTAATCATATCATTGATATCTTCTTTGAACTCAGTTCTGTACAAAGTTGCAGGCCATCGGGTTGAGATTGATTGCCTCGGTTTAATGAACCAAACACTATTGATCTCTCTTTTGCAGTCATCTTCCATTTTATTGTAGTACTATAAGGCTTTCTCATGAGTAATATCTGCATATACCATAGCGGAAGGAACATGGAAAACTTTGTCAATGGCTTCTGCATCTAACTTGATAACAATCTGACCTTTAGAATCCTTGATTGTCCGGGTTTCTTTATCAAAATGTGCTGCACATGCCATTATGAACTCAGGTTCTAGTACTGCCATAGGAAAAGTTGAGAGTAGGTGAATATGGCTTTTGAGAATTTTCTGCATTTCATCCTTTGGATTTGCAACCTCTGTTCTTTTAACAAATTCAGTCATATCCACATGCCCAACTTCTGTATCTTTGATCTCATCCAGATTTGAGACCACTGAGGTAGGAACAACAGAAGTCAGATATTTATGAAATTTGAATTTCATTATTTTTCCTGGTGTAGTGGTTAACTCTTTTGTCATCTGATGAACACCTGTTTTATGAAGATGAAAAGATCAAAATAATGCAACATCAGAAAGTATTGACGTTAAGGCTCACTCCGATTTTGAAACTGGATAAAGCAAAAAAGTGGAACATATTGTATTTCGGGGATTTTTGGGCACATTGCAGATTTGACTGCATGTAGTTCAACTTGTAATATTTTATGCAGTAGGTCCAAAAAGTTCCTACTACAAGGGAAAAACATAAGTCTTTAAGTGAAATCAGGGTTTTAGGACCCAACTGCACTTAGGATTGCATGTGTAGTTGCATATGTAGTTCGTTTTGCAATCGGGTTAAAAATCCCCGATTTGCACTTGGAATTGCTTTTTCAACTTGGGTATTGTAGGAGATTTCAGATGCGATTACACATTTGACTGCATGTAACAGTACATGCAGTTGGTGTAAAAATCTCCGATTTGGGAAAACTTAAGGTGGAGATTTCCAGGGTAGTTTCATTTTTAATTACGTGTAAGAGTACATGTAATGGGTTTTAAAAATCCCGATTTTGGAGACAAAATGGATTTGGGCAAGGATGTAATCGGGGATTTTTGAAATGATTACATATTGCATTACATGTGAAAAGACATGCAATAAAATATGCAATGGGCAATAAAAATTCCGAAAAGCAATGGAATTTTTCAAAGGAGTTACATTTTGAATTTCGAGAAACGTTGCATATTAAATATGAAAGTATACTGATTTTGGCAAGGCATTAGTATGCAATTTTATCAAATAGTGATATTTCAGGGAAACGAAAGGGAATTTCATTTTTCTCAAGGTAATGATAAAAAATGTGAAATTTCTGGATATGGCTGCGAATGAGTGAAGGAATTTTGAAATAATGGCATATGCATTGGAAGTATTTGCAATCATTCTGAATGCAATGTATGCTGGAAAAGATTCATTCGTTTGTGTTTTAACCGGATTTGATCAATCCTTTGCCATGATCATAAATATATTGTAAAAATTGAAATCTTCTTCTCTTGAAAAAATTCTGATAAGTATTTATAAAAAAGAAACCCCCAAAAATGACTACCAAATAACCAAAAAAGAATACCAATCCCGTTTTTGACAATAATCAATTAATAAAACCCTGGCTGTAGCTTAAAAAATGATATCTAACTCAAAAAATCTCCTGTATTAGATATCTAAAACTCATGGGAAGGCAAAAACGACCAACAAAATACAAAAACTAACAATAAAAAAGAAATCTACAGCCATGTTTTAATAAAAACGACCATTAAAAACTTACATTTGCAAAACGTTTTGGACTTAAAACATTCATAAAATGAAGAATAAAAACATCCATACCTGTTTCGAAAAGCTAAGAGATCCCTGATTTCAAAACTCAAAATAAAAACTTGGAACTTGCGCAAGGAAAAAATGACTGGTATCAAAGCTTTTCGAAATAACAATGGAGCGGATTGAAGACGTTTTAAAGGCTCATGAACAAACCGTTCTTTATCAATGCAATGACGAAGACTAAGAGTCCTCTTACGGCACTCTCTACAACTCATAGTTGCAAGCGGAAGGCTCGGAAAAACTAAGTTTGGCGCGCCTTGCAACAGCAAAATGAGAACCCGATAACTCTCGAAAAACAATGACTCACACTTTTCCGCAATATGCAATATCAATTTAAAAGTCCGATAACTTTTGGAAGGTTTCAGGATTTTATATGTTTGAAACAATTAATTTAACATATTGCGTGACAATGCAAGGATGAGTTAAAAGTCCAAAAACTTTAAAAGTTTCGGATATTTTAATATTAAAAACAATACTCTTAACATGCTTCGAAACATGTAAAAGCATGAAAAAAGTCCGATATCATTAATAATATTATCGGGACTTCTTAAAACCTTTGCATGTATTTAAAACATTGACATTTATATGCAACGCAAAACGTAACACTAGTAAAAATGTCCGCTTTGGTAAATGCAATCGGGAATTTTGAAGACATTCGCACTTTTGAATATTACATGCCATGAATCATGTAACATTTAATAAAAATTTGACAATCTCTTTAAAAACAAACTAAGAAACATTTAGAAAAAATATATACAATATTATATAAACGTCTATTAAAGATTTTTATTTTAATATTTCAAGATTTATATAATATCTAAAAATTAAGAATTTTAATAATATACTATCAATATATTATTAAAATAAAAATAAAAATAAAAACTAAAGTCTAAGAAAAATAATAAATTAAACGACTTAAAATTTTAAATAAATAAATAAATAAATTTATTTATTTATTTAATTAAAATACTTAGAGTTTAAACCCAAATTTAAATTAATCGAAAATACGATTAAAATTTTGTATGGTTGCCATAAATTTTACGAAAACAAAATTTACGACAACAAAATGGATGTGAAGACTGCATTCCTTAATGGAAAATAGAGGAAGAAGTCTACTTAGAGAAACCAAAAGGATTTGAGATTCACACTGCAGAATCTAATGGGTGCAGATTGAAGAAAGCTCTCTATGGAGTTAAACAGGCCCCCAAGGCATGGTATGAGAATCGATAGCTATCTCATGGAATTGGGTTTTTCTAAGAATGATGCAGATCCAAATCTATACTTCAAGCAAAGAAAAGGTGATATGTTAATATTAATCTTGTATGTTGATGATTTGTTGATTACAGGACAAGATCACCTTATTGATCTATGTAAAAAGACCTTGCTAAAGAGTTTGAAATGAAGGATTTAGGCCTTCTACATTACTTCCTTGGATTGGAAGTTTGGGAGAACTTAGACAACATTGTGCTTAATCAAGGAAAGTACACCTTGGACATATTGAAGAGATTTGGTATGATGAATTGTAGGCCGATGTCTTCTCCCATGGAAACAAACCTTCATAAACTAAAGGAGGCAGCAACAGATTCTCGGTTTGCAGATCCTACCCTCTACAGGCAAATAATTGGATCCTTGATGTACCTGGTTAATACTAGACTAGATATTTGTTATGCAGTAAATGCCTTGAGTTAGTTTATGTGTGAGTCTAAGGAGATACATCTTATGGTTGTAAAGCATATTATGAGATACCTTGAAGGTACTCTAAATTATGGACTCAATTATGAGAAAGCTGACTTGAATCTACATGGATTCATAGATTCTGATCGGGCTGGAAGTGTAACTGATAGAAAAAGTACCTCTGGTTGCTGCTTTAGTTTGGGATCCGCCATGATATCTTGGATGTGTAGGAAACAGTCCTCAGTGGCTCAGAGTTCTATAGAGGCCGAATACATTGCAGCCTCTATGGAAGCAAGAGAAGTAGTATGGCTAAGAAAACTGCTTGTGAGATTATTCGGTAAGCCCCAAAAACCTACAATCATCCATTGTGATAATCAGACTTGCATAAAACTTTCTGTGAATCCGGTATTTCAGGATATATCCAAGCATATAGAGATTCCTTATCATTATGTGAGAGACATGGTGGATAGGAATGTGATTTAGTTGGAATATAGCAATACAGGAGATCAGACAGCAAATATACTCACCAAGCCACTTGCCAGAGTAAAAGTTGAATAGTTCAGGAAAGGTCTTGGTATGATTGAATTGTAATTTGCATTTTAATCTTTACTGATATATATAAATATATAAGATGTTTAATGTGTAAACTTCTTTTGTCATGTGTTGATATATGACTTTATGGGCTCTAGATACCCCCCGTGTTCATCTCTAAAAGGTGACGATCTTTTGGAAATGAGCACTTGTATTCAAACATTATAAGATGACGATTTTGTAATGTTGATATCATGCTTACTTGATATCATTCATGGATGTGCCATGATCTGTTATAGTAGACATTATGTGACGTAATGTCAGTGCACATACCATAGCTAGGATGTATAAGGAGAATGTGATATTCTCAAATATCAAATATCATATCATTCTTTAAGTGTCACGAGTTATGTGATACTTATCATCACGTGTTATGTGATGTTTGTCTTCACGAGATATGTGAGACTTCTTATCATGAGTTATGTGACACCTCAGAAGTTATGTGATACTTATCATCATGTGTTATGTGATGCTTGTCTTCATGAGATATGTGCTCGACTTCTTATCACAAGAAATGCGATATATATGATTTTATCTTCCCTAGCTAAGAGGGAGTGTTGTTGCATATAGCCACGAGCAGATAAATTCATATTACTAATGCATATATCAATTAGAGAAATTCACAATACTGAAGCATATATCATCAATCAGATTAAAGAGACGCATGTATACATATATATATATATATATATATATATATATATATATATATATATATATATATATATATATATATAATTATTATTATGATCATATATATATATTAATATATACGATTTTTATCATGCTCTATATTCTCGTTATGATCGAATATGAAACAAACCCGATTGCTAATTGGAATTGGTATCAACCCGATAACTAATGAATTGTAATTGGCATTGAATCGGTGTCAAACCGATAATGAGTTTCAATGCTTTGTATTACTAAAGGGTGTAATGATTAGTCATGCCTATGATATGCGTGACTCCTCAAGGATTCACGTCTATCATAGACGTGACTGATCACATTACCATGCACATATTTATATTGCTCAGACTGTTCAATACAACTACATAAATTGATAAGTACGAAGTATATTGAACAGCTACACATATATATATTTCTTCATTACAATTTGATCATAGTCGAATTACAAGTTCATTTCAATTACATACATTCAGTTCTTCTACTCCAAATAAACATTGACATTGTTAGAATCAAGATTTATATATATAATCAGCATTGCATATATATATGAAAGATTAAATTGAAATCTGAATAAGAAGTTTGCCTTGAATTAACACTTCCATTAATCCTTCCTTGATTCCTATGCTCCCTTTATGTAGATCCGAACTGTTTTATATCTTAGAACAAAACTTACTTTGATTGCCTTCCTTATGATGATCCTTTCTTCATGCCTTCAACAAATGACTTTACCTCCTATTTATATCTTCTTGATGGGAGAGTCACAACATTCATTATTAAAACCTTGAAGAGAGTCACAACCCTTCTTCCTTTGTGCCCTTCGAAAGAGTCAACCTTTTATAACTACCACCTTTTGAAAGAGTCACAACACTTCATCAATTCTTCCCATTCCAATCGTCTCCCATTACCCTTAGTTCC
Source organism: Chamaecyparis obtusa (assembly GCA_027943335.1). NCBI lineage: Eukaryota > Viridiplantae > Streptophyta > Pinopsida > Cupressales > Cupressaceae > Chamaecyparis > Chamaecyparis obtusa. The sequence goes on along the minus strand of BSBK01001313.1, from coordinate 62,212 downwards.
ACGTTCCCTTCTTTCTTATTTTCGCCTTCTCTCCTTCCAAATGAAATTCTCTTCTCCCTTTTATATCTCATGTTTTAGGGAGTCACATCTTTTCATTTCATGTCTTTTGACCATTCATTAAAGTTAATTAAATTTTAATTTAATTCTTTTATATTTTAACTTAAATTCTTTTTATATTTTAATATTATTATTATTTATTATTAACTCCTATTTCTAAAATGAAACATCACAAATGTTACGTATTTAGTAGGAATGTGAAACAACAAACTTCACTTGTTAAGTTCATACAAAAAAAGTCAATAATGCTCATGTTTCAGCTCTATTAAACTTATCTGAACAATTTCAGATCGATATCAATGCACAAGGGCATGCAATGGGAGTATCAACTCTAAAATGGGATCAACAATTCTACAAGTTGGAAAATAAGCTTGCTATATATATGCATTGGTACATGTTTTTAATTGTGAGATGTTTACTATGAAAACGTTGAATTATTGTATATCGCCCATTGGTTTGTATGCATTGGTACAAGTTTTACAAAAATGCAAGCATTATTCAAAAGGGAAGAAAATGGTTATAATTGCGTCATAATACTCCTTTTGGGCTTAATAATTGCATCAATTTTAGTACCCAAGGTAAGATATACCTTGAATGCCCTTTTGTAGAAACCACAACATGTAGAGCGGGTGATGAGGTAATCCATTGCCTGATGAAGAACAAAGTCAACATCATGTACTTTCTTTATAGATAATTTATTGGTAAGATTGCCAACTGATGAAGCCTAATCAGTTTGGTCTGTTGATAGTTATTCATCTGTCCTATTGAGACTATATAGATGAGGGGCTTGTCTCTCTTTCCATCGGTTGATGTCAAAGCAGTGTTAATCGGTTGGCTATATTTGTAGTTCAGGTGTTGGTCCATGTTGAATGAGCAGTGGCATTGAAAATAAAACAAGTTCAAATGACAGGATTGTTTAATCCTTCCTTGCATGAGACATCTAACATGTGTGTTGAGTAGACTAACTGTAGTGCATTGAGTGATCAAGCATGCGTAGTCCAGGGAATGATAGGGCAAATTTGAGCAAATAGACTGATCCCACTGGGAGGTATTGAACCAAAAATAACTTCAACTGGACGACTGGTTTATTATTACAAAATAAATAGATATTTGTTGACAAACTAGAAATGTTTCACAAAGTATAGAAAACGTTAACGAGGGTACAACATTGCTATGTATAGAGAGTGCTAGTTTTCAATCATCATCTAAATCATAATGCTTGCAACCTCTCTAGACTGCCACGGACAAGGCATAAAAATATCCCACAAAAATCTATATGGTGTTGTATATGGTGAACCAAAGACTTGTTTATCATTTTCAAGGATTGAAGAAGTGTGTACCTTAGGAAGTATGGGAAACATGTGGCATTTTTTGACAAGCCCTACACGAGACATATCTTGAAACTAGTAGTAAATCTTGCAATTAATTGTTGTGCCACCAGACAACTAAAAATGGAGACCGAGTGATTTGAACTATGAAATCAAATTACAATACCCGGTGTGATACTTGCAATATTGTTAAATTCAACATAAAAACTGAGACGAGTAACAACAAGATTGCAAGCCAAAAAGTGATCCATTCTATTCGAAATTGGAGTTTATACAAATATGATGGATCCCAAGGGTCACAAGAATCCCTTGGAAATGAAATGAAGATTCATCATAATGTTTATTACAAATAAACTATTAAAACTATCAAAATTAATCAAAAAACTATATGTAAAAAATAGGTCCACTTGGAGAAGGCAGAACTTTCTAGTCCTAGCTCCAAATTGCAAACCGTTTAAATTGTTGGAAAGGTATTCAATAAATCTCGAATCAAATTTTGAGGGTAGCACTACGTTGATATCTTCGGGCAACATCCAAGCCCATAAATACTCCGAAGACCTTCAAAAATGCAGTTTACTGAAACATAGAAAAATTGGATTTCAGTATTTTCCTAATTTAATCCTGATCATTCCTCCCCCCTTGAGAGGCAATGGGCCCCATTGCACTAATCTGCTGCAACAGATGAGGAAATTGTTCTTCAATTTGTTCCTTAGTAAACCACTTGCCTTGATGAGAATGCTAACCAGCTCGAACCACCCGATACAGAGGAATGTTCTGATTTCTCAAAGTCTTTAAAATGACTTCAGTAACATGGTCACATTGGACTGGAGCAGTAGTAGATGGATTTAACTCTGCAACTTGAATGTGTTCAGTAGCTTGGGAAATGTCCAACAAAGGAGGAAAGTAGGGTCTCAACAATTCCACATTGAAAATTGGATGCAGTCCCAAAAAGGATGGAAAATTAAGTTCAAAAGCATTCTCACCAACTTGTTTCACAATAGTATATGGGCCATAATGAAGAGGACGGAGCTTCCTATTTGGTCCATGCAGGCACTCTTTTTGAAGATGTAACCATACCTTGTCACCAATTTGAAACTGATGAGGAGTTCTATGTTTATCATGCCTTTCCTTATACTTCTGATTACTCTGCTCCAACATCTTGTAAACTTGTTGTTGTAGGTGTCTAATGTTATCAATGAATTTTTATGCTTTATCTACCTCCTTGTCACCATTCAATGGACTAATAGATTGTAGAGTTGGTATTGCTACATCCATAGGTGCCAATGGTTGGTACCCAAGAGAAACCTCAAATGGACTGTGCCCTGTAGTACTATGGAGTGCACGGTTGTAGCTGTGTTGCACATAGGGTAAGCATCCATCCCATGTGCGAGGATGTTTTGAATGATACATCCATAAAATATAAATAATCATTCAATTCACCACTTCTGTCTGCCCATCTGTTTGGGGATGGAATGCTGTGGACTTTATCAACTTGGTGTCCATTTTAGCCGATAGTGCAGACCAAAATTTGCTGATGAACCTGCTATCCCTATCTTAAATAATGGTTTTTGGCAGACTAAAATGAACCCAAACATGTTCAAAAAATAGTTTGGCAGTCTCTTTTGCAGAAATCATCTTTTTACGTGCCACCATGATAGCCATTTAAGAAAACCTATCTACCACAACATATACACAATCATGCCCCCGCCTGATAGTTAGAAGTCCAGACATAAAATCCATTGAAATAGACTGCCATGGCTTATTAGGAATAGGTAATGGTAAGTATAGACCCAACTTACGGTTTGTTGGCTTTGCAATTGCACAGGCTGCACAAGCTTGTATATGTGAAATGATATCTTGCTTCATTTTTGGCCAATAGAAATACTTTTGAAGGATATCAGTAGTCTTACCAATATCAAAATGTCCTGCACCACGACTGTTGTGAGCTTCCCATATCAATTTCTTCTGTTCCTCGATGGGTACACATATATGACCAATATGGCAAAGCAACCCATCCTGCAAGTGAAAATCAGGGAAAAACTTTCCCTCTACGAAATTACTATAGATGTTAGCAAAATCAGGGTCAGTACCATATAGTTGTTCCCAAGTGGATGATTGATGACCACATGAATCCAACAATATTGTCAAACCTGCAATTGGAGGCCTACTCAAACAATCTGCCACTTTGTTACTACTTCCTTTTTTATGACGAATGTTGAGGGGAAATTGTTGTAGATAAGCTCACCACCTTTGATGTCTATCATTTTGCAGCTTCCCTTGTGTTTGCAAGAATTGAAGTGGTTTATGGTCTGTATGTATAACAATTTCCTTTCCCGGTATATAATGTTTCCATTGTTTGCAGGCTTGAACAATGGCATACAACTCCTTGTCATAGGTGGGGGGTACCTACAAACTGTATTAGAAAAAGTTTCACTGTGATAGGCAACAGGATGCCCATGTTGCATGAGTACCACACCAAGAGCATAATCAGATGCATCTGTTTCTATCTCAAATGATTGTTGTAGATCTGGGAGGACCAATATTGGTGCTGAACATAATCTTTTCTTTAATTCCTCAAACACTCGTTTCTTTGCCTCTGTCAATTGAAATTTTGCTTGTGCTCCACTACTTAGTGATTGATTAAGAGGCCATGATATATGTGAGAAACCAAACACAAATTTGCAATAGAAGTTGGCTAAGCCCAAGAAGCTGCGAAGCTCTGTAAAATTTTTAGGGGATGGCCAATCTCTAATTATTTGAATCTTTGCTGGGTCAACATGAACACCTTTAGTATCAATGATATACCCTAAGTATTGAATACTCTGCATACCAAAAGAGCACTTCTCAATGTTGGCATAAAGTCTGTGTTTTTGTAGAGTTGAAAGCACTTGTTCAACATTCTGCAAATGCTTAGACCAAGTTCTGCTAAAGATGAGTATGTCATCCAAATAAACAACCACAACAGAATCAATGAATAGTCTAAGCACATCATTCATCAACCTCATAAATGTGGTTGGGGCATTTGTCAGGCCAAAAGGCATGACCAACCATTCAAACAAACCTTCCTTAGATTTAAATGCAGTCTTCCACACATCTGCTGGATCAATTGGTACTTGGTGGTATCTAGACTTCAAGTCAATTTTTGTAAAGAAATTAGCCCCCCTAAGTTGGTCCAGCAAATCATCAATTCGAGGGATTGGATATCTATTCTTAACAGAGATTTTGTTCAATGCCCTATAATCAATAGAGAGTCTCCATGTCCCATCTTTCTTTTTAGCAAGGACAATTGGATTGCCACAAGGTGAAGCACTTGGACGAATGTGTCCTTTCTGAATCAACTCTTGAATTTGTCTCTTTATCTCATCATTTTCCAAAACTGACCTCTTATATATTGGCTCATGTGGTAGTGGTGTGTCTGGGATTAAATCAATAGAGTGCTTGACTTGACAGTGTGTTGGTACTCCCACTAGTGGTTTAAACACACTATGATATTCTTTCAAAATTTCATCCATCAGATTTTGTTGATTTTCTATTATGGTTACCTTAGCATGTGTATTAAGAACAACTGACTTTGTTTGTTCAGGGTGAATCATGAGTAGAACAAAAGCTCCAGTTTAAGCAATCAAGCGTTTACATTGTTGAGCACTAATTAAAGAAGCAGTTTGTGTTGGACATACCTCTAGTATTCGATACCTCTTTCCACCAAGCTTGATTGTAACACTACGTGGCCTGGACTCATACACCCCATGCCTCTGATACATGTATGGTTTCCCCAACAAGACATCACATACATCCAATGGTGCTACATCACATATCACTTCATCCTTGAAAGGCTTGATTGAATATGGCAGACGACACTGTTGATTTATTTGAATATCTTGTCCCTCATTTACCCATCCCATAGAGTATGGTTGTGGGTGTCTTGTCACTTTCAAATTTAATCTTTTGACTGTCTCCCTAGAGATCAATTTTTTTTTTACTCCCACTGTCAACAATAAAATGCAAAGGCTTTGCATCAACCCACATCTGTGAATGAAAAAGTCTCTCTTCATCTTCAAGGGGCAATACTTTAGCAGTTCCAACTATGACATATGGGTTTGCTTCTATGATGGAATCATTCTCCTCTTTCTCAAAGTTATCTATTGGTGACGATTTAGGTTCAACTTCCTCTCGTATTTTTGTCATCAAATTTTTAATACTTCGACAATCCTTTGTATTATGGGTTGGGGACTTATGCATTTCACACCACATGCCTGTATCTGTTTGTGTCTTTTTAGCAGCCCACCATGTGTTCTTGGGTGAATTTGAATGAGGTTCCTTGGTCACCTGTTTTCCCACAAATTTATTGCCACCTTCAACCCTTGGCTTATTATTGGCAAAGTAGTCCCTCTTCCCTTTCTGCTTGAATTTCTCTTCCATTTTTGTAGCATATTTATAGGTAGTTTCCAATGTGTCAATATTAAAAAATTCCATCTCTGTTTGAATATACTTGTCAAGTCCACTCTGATATTTCAAAATTCGATGCTTCTCTGAGTCCTCAATACCAAGTTTTGTTGAAAGTGAATGAAATGTACTGGTGTAATCTTGCACAGACTGATCCCTCTTTTGTCGAAGCAGCTGTCATTCTATGTATTTTTGTTCATATACATCCTCAGGAAAGTAAGCTTCTTTTATGTATTTCACAAATTCTCCCCATGTGGGCTTCTTATCAAGAGATATTTCAAAATCGTCTTCAGCAGGTAATTCTCGTTCTTTGTTTGCTACTTTGGTTTCCCATGCTAATTTCACATGGGTTACAACATTGAGGAGAGCAAATGTTATTTTTTCTGTATTTGAGAAATTATTTACAGAAAAGTATCTATCCAACTTTGACAACCAGTTATCAACAGCTTCAGAATCGACTTTTCCTTCAAAATTCGGGATGTCAAAATTGACCTGCACTTTGAAAGGAGTATTTCCATGAAATGATGTTCCTGATCCAGAGGGTTTTTTATTCTGTAGGTGTGAAAATTGACTCATCATCTCCTCTCGTTGCTTATTTAAAGCTTTCTCCACCAATTGCTTAATAACATCGTCTGATATCTTCGATCGTGTGCATCTCAAAGGTGGAAATTTTGACAAATCTTGTGTATCCAATCCTAATCTTTGGTAGGAAGACCTTGTGTAAATTGGTATAAAGGAGCATTCCCGCTCTGATACCACTGATTTGAATTATGCAATCAGATTACAATACTTGGTGTGATACTTGCAGTATTGTTAAATTCAACATAAAAACTGAGATGAGTAACAACAAGATTGCAAGCCAAAAAGTGATCCATTCTATTTGAAATTGGAGTTTTTACAAATCTGATGGATCCTAAGGGTCACAAGAATCCCTTGGAAATGAAATGAAGAGTCATCATAATGTTTATTACAAATAAACTATTTAAACTATCAAAATTTATCAAAAAAACTATATATAAAAAATAGGTCCACTTGGAGAAGGCATAACTTTCTAGTCCTAGCTCCGAATTGCAAACCGTTTAATTCGTTGGAAAGGTATTCAATAAATCTCAAATCAAATTTCGGAGGTAACACTGCGTTGATACCTCCAGGCACCATCCAAGCCCATAAATGCTCCGAAGAGCTTAAAAAATACAGTTTACTGTCACAGAAAAATTGGATTTCATTATTTTCCCAATTTAATCCTGATCACCAAGTGTCAGTAAACTCTTTTTATGACACATATATTGTCGCAAACCTTGAGTATCTGTGTCTTACATTTATAGGAAAAACAATAAAATCAAATAGGCTATAGGAAACCAATAGCAACAATGCCTGCAAAGGATGGGCTGCCACATGCAAACATATGTCAAATCAGAGGAGTGAATGAGGAAGATGGTCCTTATTTGAAGGAAATCCTTCGAAGAGTGCTTGCTCCTCCCTTCATATAAATCTCAACTGCGTCTGATTCCCGTGCTCTAAATGATAAACCATTAAATGCATGATATCCATGCTAATAGTTAAAAGGAATTTTATTACTGTGTGCTTCTAAGAGAAGAATTTGTTTCGCTCGCAGCAATACTTGCTTAAGAAATACTCTTTATAATTTCTCATTGACCTTTATTGTGTTTGTAATTTGCTAGAATTTAGACAGGATTGACAATCTACCATTTTGTCCTTTCTCCAATTTTATGTTTAAAAGTTGCATAAAAAAATAATGCTGGCGCATTGTATTTCTTTGTTGTATTGCAAGTTCTAATCTATTAATTAATCATTACTATTATAAAAATATTGATGCTTATAGGCCTCCATTTTCACTGCACAGATATAATTTGATGCAAAGCAATGGGCCGATTTAGTTCAGCTATTCAAGCAGGAGTTCTGCAAACTATAAGGCAAAACATACTACTCTTCAACCACTACTGAATATTTACTTACAAGATGGGTTAACTGCCCTTAAGACTGTATTTCTTAACCATCTTTTTAAAATTTTGTGTCATTATTTAATCAATTTTGCAGGTAGAAATATGTTGCAAATGTAGATAGGCTACTCTAAAATTTTTTTAGACTATTGGGATCATTTCTTTAACTTGCTAAAGTTTTTTTCTAAGGAGAATTGCACAAAAGAAGACCCATTGTCACAGGAGAACTTCAACAGTCAGTTACATTTCAAAAGAATTATGGATGAACATGATCCACCACTGGTTTTACCAAATGGATATGCGTAGAACACTAAGGCATTCTTCTCAACCAATTATAATATTTGACGAAAGAAGTGATCAAAGTATAATTCAACTTGAATTCTAAAACATGAAATAGTTGTCTATCTATTCAACATTTGTTTGTCTGCATAGCAGAAAGGATATATATATAGGACTACAAGCATTGTGTAAATTAGATATGAAATTTTTTATTCCATAGCTTAACCCATATGTATTCTAGTATTCTTTTCGTAGTTCTATGAATGGATTGTTTTCTTACACTTGTTATTCGCATTTCAACAGGCTTTGGAAGAAAGGGCCAAGAAAAACAATCGAAAAGTGACCTGTCTAAGGATTGGCTTAGTTTGTAATTTGACAGACGTTGCCAAAGCCTTCATTTTCATTAAATTGATAATTGGAATGTAACATTATGAAAGTTGATAAAAATTCTAATTATTAAATTTATCCAATTTAAATAGATTTAATATAATAATTAAATAATAAAGTCTATTATATAAATAATAAATTTACTTTAATAAACTTATTTGGTCTAATTATACACTTAATTAAATAAGTTATTAATTCCAATTGGTTAATTAACCCCTCTTCACAATAAAATGAAAGACAGATATTCATGAAATAAAGACAATTAATGAGGAACAAAGGTCATATGAAAATATCTTTTTTTGAAAATAATAATATTAAATTAATGAGAATTCAAATTTCCCTCAAAAAGTCAATAAAGACAATTTTAACTAAAATTGATAACTTTGTAGAATCTAAATTTTTTTAAAAAAATCTATAAATATCAAATTTTCAATTTTATAAACTTGCTAATTTACTTCTCTATTTGTTTATTTCATCTCCATTTTTATTGCAAGTATGAAGCTTTTTCATAATAGAGTAAGATCTAATATAATATAGAATATTCTTCTAAGATCTCTTATAGGATTTAGGTAAGATTTTTACTTTTATTTGAAAAGAATATTTTCTCATACTAATATTTTCATAGTAAAAAATAAACTTATTCTTTTCATAAGAAAACATATTAATTCATTTTCCTTTCTATATAAGTAATGAAATAACTTCAATGAAACTACACTTCTTATTTTAAAAACAAGGAAACAAGGAATATGACAAACATCATTTTTGCAAGAAATAGAATAAAACTTTCATTCATATATTTACTTAATAAAAACTTCGTACAAGCTTACAACTTCCTTATTACATCGAAATACTATTCTCCAGTTTTAGAAGATGGTCATGAAATAACATAATAGCCATATGGCTAAGAACACAAAACTACACAAAAATGGTGAACTCTATATATCTCCATCCAAAGCTTTTTTATGATACCCAAAGTAGAAACTTAAATAACAATAGATTGACCATGGACGCTCACCTCCCAACTTAGGCCTTTACAAGGCCACCCTTAAGCTTGGAGAAAAAGAGTGAATAGATAACACACAAGCATTTTTACAAGAAGTTTTTAAGCAAGAAAACACATAAACTTCTCATAACCAAGGCATACACAAAGCCCTTCAAAAGACCCTTAACAATTTTAATGTCTTTCCCAAAATCCTCCTCATAACAAAACCATGGCTTCAAGCTAACAAAACTCTTTATGGCCCCCAAATGCCCATAGACAAAGCTTGGCATCATGGTGTTTATCCCTCCCACACATGGAGAAACTCTACACTAACAAGGGCTGTCACTATCCTCTTCACCCCTCAAGGTTATTCTACCCTTCCAAGACTAAGTGTGCCTTGCAAACACCCTTAACAAAATCTCAATACAAAGATAAATACATAACTTAAAAAAATAACAAAACTCCCATGAACATCAATGGGGTTCTTCAACAAGAACAAATAGAATTCTGTGAAAGAACATACAAGCTCCCAACATATTTTGTACCTTACACAAAAATATAAGAGTATGAGTACCAACCTAATATCCAAAGCTTAATGCAATGGGCAATTTTGAGAAGAGCTTTTCCACTTTATCCTATTCTCTGTCTCCAAATCATTTCTCAATTCTAGTAAGTCTCTAATAGTAGAGAGTGGGTGAACAATTAAAATGTCTACCAAAACCCCTCTGAAAGGTTTCCTACTCAACCACTATCTTACAATCATAAATGGAGTACTCTAATATTAACTTCTTCAAATATCTTCTCCCCTCATAAATGAAGTTTGAAGACTAAATGGATTTGAAAAGATTGCTTGCCCAAATTCTTGAAACTCTAAACTCATAATTTAACTTTGGGGATATTTTAGAGGTGCCATAAATGAGTTTTGGGCCTTATAATGATTTAAATTTAACTCTTAACCCTTAGTATACCAAGTGGGGTAGTTAAATTTGACCTTAACTACCCTCTAGAAGCTTATTTGACCCTCCAAAACCTCAGTTGAAGTAAACATATGAGTTCAACTAACTTTGACCCGTCTAGAGGTTTCCTAACCTTGGGGTAAACATGAGAACTCTATAGGTTAATCCTCTAGTTGGTGTCATTACTAATCCTATTTAAAATGACAAGTCATGCCAACACATATTACACACATATGTCAAGTGACATTGTTTAAACTACAACATCTTACACACATAGTATGACTAAATCATAAATTCACATTTTCTTAATTTAGAAACAACCATGCAACGATACATTTACGAATCAAATACATGACAACAAGGTTCCTGTCTCTTAACTTGATAGAACCTTGGTTTCACTGATAAAACATAGATCCACTCTTTATTCCCTGTATTTATAACCATGGTCAATCTCTTGCACACATTGCAAACTTCAGTAGTCCAAAAAATAACCATGATGAGATAGCAAGGTAAATGATATAAATGAAACACATATCAACTAGCACTTGCATTTTAATAATCCATTATAACATAATACAACATCTACAATTGATTTTAATATACATAAACATGAATTACTAAATTAATTTTGCATCATATTAACATCCAAATATATTTGTCATTTTGAATCATCAAAACATAACATATCCTAATCATAGAAGTTATCTGGATTAACTATCAAAAAGCATCAAATAAGCGTACTAATCAACAAAATCAAGGTGTTGAATAAACATAGCATAGGATTTATCAAATCCTCAAATAATAACATATGTCTAATAAGTCTAAGTATCTCAAAATAAAACATCAACTGTATAGTCTAGTCTAGAAAATCAGTGTTGAGCTATGACAGGTTGAATAAACATATAGCATAGGATTTATCAAATCCTCAAATAATAACATATGCCCAATAAGTCTAAGTATCTCAAAATAAAATATCAATTGTAGAGTCTAGTCTATAAAATCAGTGTTGAGCTATGACGGGCTGAGGTAGGCCTCACAATCATACCGATGCAACCCATCGTAGTATAAATGTGTACTCATCAATTGGTGTTAGAGTTTATTCCTTCAAATTGACCTAACAAACTAGTAGTTAGATCTAAAGAGCACATGGGTGGACAAGACAGGTTATCTTCAAACAACACTCCATTGTTTGATTGAACAAATTAAATATTGTCATATTGATGCACCCCTCTTAGCATAACTATGTGCTCGTCAATTGGTATAAGAGCCAACTCCTTGAAATTGGTCAAACAAACTAGAAAATAGATCTAAAGAGCACACATGCGTGGACAAGACAAATTTTCTTCAAACAAAGCTCCATTGTTTGATGGAACAAATTATGCTTTTTGGAGCTTGGTGGAAACCTATATATGTGCCATAGGATTTGACATTTGGCAATCAATGGTAAATTGATATGGAGATATAATGTCCCCAATAAACATGAAGTGATTTAATCAAATTAATTAATTAAATTGCTCCGAAATTTAATAATATCATATGGACCCTTTTGTTAATTATTTTAATTAAAAAATAAAAAGTAATAAATTCTAATGTCGGCATGCTAGTAACCTTTCGGGAAACTTTTTGGAGCCCTTTATAAGGTCATGTTTGGCATTGTACGTAGTAATAATGGAGTTTCTATTTCTTGTTTATTTGTGATTCTAGTTGGAATTGAGTTATTGTTTGCAATTTTGGAGGTGCAAGACCCTCCCTATTCTATATTCATAGTTTCAACGGGAGTCATTCCTCACACTAGTTTGTCATTGGAGATATCGCTTTAGATATTTCACCTTGTACTTCATTGTCGAATTTGTATAATCAAAGATCTATCCATTTATCAAGATTGGTGTATGATCTGTATGAATTCATTTTGTATATCCACAATATTCATGTGTGGTATTGAAGAACAAAATTACCTATAGATTATGAAGGTTGGAAGATATATAATCTTAATTTCAATACATTGTTGTCAAGCATTTTCCCTTGGGTACATTGTTGTCAGGTAGTTGCCCTCAGGTACACTGTTGTTGGGTATTTTCCCTTGGGTACATTATCGTTAGGTACTTGTCCTCGGGTACACTGTTGTTTGGTACTTTCCTTCAGGTACATTATTGTCAAGTATATTATCATCAGGTACTTCTTGTCAGGTACATTGTCACCGGGTATTGGTCCTCGAGTACATTATCGTCCACCTCAATTGAAAACTCCATCCTCTTGAAACTTTGTGTATACTTGTTAAGAGTCTCCACTCAATGAATGCTCAATGAACTCCTCCAATAGATTCAATATGAAAGTAGGCACCTAAAAATAATTTCAGAAAAAATGTAATCCTAAGTAGATTGACTAAATCAAATTTAGTAAAAGTGGTGCATTATAGATCTACTAAAGACATCGAGTAATTTAAAAAAACATCTATGAAGGAGACACAAAGTAAAGAAAGCAAAGCTTTAAACCCATTAAGGGTAATTTGAAAGTCTCAAGATGTTCAATGAGGAAAATATTGCTACCTATTTACTTTGAGTTGATGAGATAGTTATTAACATAAAGGGTCTTGGTCTTGGTGAACAAATAGAAGGATCAACAATAATACAAAAGATATTGAGATCTCTACTAATAAGTTTTGATACTAAAGTCTCTGCTATAGAAAAGGCGAGGGACTTGGATAAAGTAAGTATGGGTGAGTTACATGGAATCCTTATAGCCTAGGATATGAGAAATGAAAAGGACAATACATAAAAAAAAGGGGGGGAGTAGTCTTCAAAGCCACAAGAAGATCAAAGGAGAAAGAACCCATGCAAAGTAAAAGTTCCAAGGAAGATGTTGACAAAGAGGAAATACATTATAGGTGTTGTCATCAATGACAAAGGGAGGTTGTCATTAATGTCAACCTAATGGACTTATGCAAATAAAGATGAAGATGGGAGATTGTTATAGTATATTGTTGTGATTACCTTTGATGTCAACCTTTGATATACTTGCCCAATAATGGATGGATTGATGCTAATAAACGTGCGGTGTCTACTTGATATTCATAATGTCAAACTAATATGAATTTTGATTACATGAAGATGATTGTTGAAGACATAAAGTAGAGAATTGCAATATGAATGAGTTAGTTGTTGAAGAAAAATAAGTTTTATATTTGACAGAGAAACATGCCACAATATATATGCTATTATTGATAAGATGGATTGATGCGGTTTCTTATAGTGTAGTATGGTGGCATTGGTATCAACTAATAACATGTGAGACAATGACAATTATGGAGCACATTATCATTTGTGATAACATTTGATGCATCTTGTTGCAAATGACATCAACCTATATTTTCATGGATAGTATTCATGGTTGGATGTTAAATGGTTGTCGATCTAAAGTTCATGATTGGATGTCAAAATGGTTGATGGTTAGAAGTTCATGGTTAGATGTCAAACGTGGCATCCAATATTCACAAAAAATGTATGTTGATCAAGTGAGTTAGTCTACAGTTCATGGTTGGATGTTAAGTTGTATGTTTGTGTTGATATCTATGTTTCAAGTATTTACTCTACATTTTTCCATTCTTGATGATATGATATGTTGTTTGGAAGTTAAGTTCATAAAGTTTAGGAGATGATGTATCCAAAGTTTCATGATGTTATTCATTCTACTAAGAAATTTAGAGATGACTGAGTATTAGACTATATTTTTTACAAACTAATTGGTTTCAAGAAGAAATTAGAACGCTTTGCATTTTATTCTTTCCTCTTGTGGTTTGGGGAATGTGTTCATATTATCCATATCTTACTTTCGTTCAAGATTTAAATACTTAGTTGTACTACAAGTATGATTATAATTGTTATATCTTAGGACTTGTTGCATATGGTGCTAGGTTTTTCAAGCTTGATATGTTCGGGCCAACTTAACTAAACCTAAATTGCATGTCTGGGTGGTGTTTGATTGTTTTTGAATGTCATATGATGTTCCTTTGTGTTCCGCATGATGCCTCTAGACCATTCCTATGTTATTTGGTGTCTGAATTAATAACTATCAAAAGAAGTTATTGTGTGGATGACCTAGATTGATTGTGATATTACTTTGTGGTCTGTGCTAGCTTGGAGAGAAGCATTTGAGGGCCCTTTTTTTAATCTCTTAGCTTGGTCCTCTTATACTTTCCTTCCAATGTTGAGGTGTTTGGGGCTGATCCATTTGGCTATTGCACAATTCATGTTCATATGTTTCATCATGGCCAACTTGATGAATTTATTTGAGCTTGTGAAGGATATAAATGAGAAATCAAATTATTTGGAATATGTGGAAGTTGTGGAAATGTGTTGTGTTGTAAAGTGTCCGAGCAAAATGGCTAATGATCACCATAAGTAGTGATACAAAGGTATCTATATTAGAAGTGTGTAAAGTATTTTGGAAGTAGTATGTTGATGGTATAATTGTGTCATGGTGGATGTTCTTCTATTCTTTATGATATTTTGAGGTTGTAGTCTCTTTTATAAATGTTGTCATAGTTGAGAAGTGAACTTCCTTTGGTGCAACAATAAAACAATATTTTCAAGTATTTTCTTCTTTGGGTTGCATCCCTAAAACAAAGTTGTGTACTTTTTCTATATTGTGATATTTTTTATTGTGGTTTTTCCCTCATTGTGTCTTCCACATAAATCTAGTGTTCTCTTTTGTAATTGTGTGGAATGTTTTGATTCTTCCAATATTATATTGATGCATAAAGTAAAGGTTTTAACATAAAAAGCAATAAAAGGTTTAAATTATTTACCTCTTCGTTGTCTTATGTGTTTAAAAATTGGTATTGGACCAAGGTTCCTTAGAAGAAAACCTAACAACTTGACACATGAAACTTCTAACTCATACAAGGCATCTAGGTTTGATGGAAAAAAGCTACAACTTCTAGCAATTGAGGATAAAATGAGCTACTTAGTAGGTTTATCTACCACCACCAAAATTGTGTTATGCTTATTTCTAGACATTAGTAGTCCTTGAACAAAGTACATGCTTATGATCTACCATTTTCAATATGGAATGATATAAGGTAGTAATGATCATGATATGTGTTGGTGTTCTACCTTCACCCACTGATATTAGAATCAAATTATTACATATCTTGCAGTATCACTTTTCATTCCTTTCTAGAAATATAGTAAGTAGGAAGAACCTTTGCACAAAAATACTCTTACTAGAGAAGGATGTTTCAATAGGATATTATTGCCTTGCATATACTTATGGTACAAGTTTGTATCCATGAGTGGGTACACGTAGGTCCTCTTGTCCCTCCATTACAACTCTCCCAAAATGGGATCTCTTGAGTTTACTCAAGGTTCATGTTTGTATTAGAAGAAGATGATTTAGATAAGTTCTTGTTTTTTGTAGGCCATTTTTGGCTTTATAAAGTTGTATAATAGCTTTGACCATTGTTTCAATGTCAGAAGGAAAAGTGCAATAGGAGTAGTCATATTTAGTTTTGTTTCTCTAATGAGAATTCAGTCGTAGAGTTTAGACATTTTTTGCTAGGTGTATGGTGGATCTACATCATGTAACACCAACATATTCAATGTTTTAGTTTATTGCTTTATGTTTCAAGTGGTGAGATCCTAGGTCCAGTGTTGAACTTGGTAGCTCTGATACCATATGCAACCTTTCATTCCTATGAACATAAAATAAATACTAGAATAATGTTCCACATGCAAATAAATGCAAAAAAGCACACATTACAATTTTCTCTATCTTTACAGTGACTTCTAACTCATATAGAAAAGGTGCAACATGATATAAAATAAAACTTCTGAAGCTAGAAAGTAATCATTTTAGTTCCTATCTTTTCAATTCACGTTAGTACATCCATATTACTAAAGCATTTTAAAAACAAAGCTTAGGAAAGAGAGAAAATGTTTAAAGTCTTCTTAATAATCTAGAAGAGTGAACTATATCACAAGTCTTGATGTGAATTTGTAGGAGGGAGAGAATCACTCTAGCGCTTTACCTCCAACCATATACTTGGAATTCCCTCACACACTGTGAGGTCCTACCCCAAACCATCCTAGCTTGATATTGTTTTGACTTTTGGCTTACCTTGTTGATACATTGTTTAGAGACACTAGACCTATTTTAGATTATGATTTTTCTATCATTAGACCTTATGAAATGGTTACAATAGAATTATATGTTGATATTAGTCGTACTCTTTATATGCTTGTAATGGTTTCATGCTTACCTTATGATATATGCATTCTGAATTCTGCATTTGTTATGTTATCTTATGTTAGTAAATGCTGATGGTGCAATGGTTCAATGGTTAACTTAGGAATATGTTTATGATTCACGATATGCAGTTTCTTTATGTATTGAGTATAGATGCTGTTATTGTACCTATTTCATGTTCGATATGATTATATATGCATTAGATTTATGCGATATTGATATCTGAATTGAGTGTGCAGGTTTTGACCATGGTTGTTAAAATGGGGAAACAAGGATGGGTCTATGTGAAACAGTTTAAAACCAATGTCGGCTCTAAGAAGAGTATGACCTCATTGTTACATGATTTTATTCGTAAAAGTGATGCATGTAAGTATGTGGATGGTAAATGTTTGTAAATGTATTATTAGATGTAAATTTTTTTTTTTGTGAAAATGTTAATGTTAAATGTCCACTAGGCATGCCAAGTGTGTAATATGATGTGTACTTTTGTGAGGTGTCAGTTGACACTATTGTGAGATGGCATGCTTTAGTAGAATGTGGACCCCACCTTTTTCCCTTAGGCTATCTTGAGAATCCCTAGGCTTAGATAGTGGTTTAGAAAACCAAGGTTTACGTCATCATTATGTCATTTTCGGATGCAAACTTAACTAGGGTTTTTGAGGGGTTATGTGGAGTTCCAGGGTGTAGTTTAGGATGAATTTTAGTGCCCCAAGTCTAGTACATGGGTTAGAGGGCCTATTTCTACCATTTCCACTTGCCTAGGCCTCCATTTTGTCTCTCTAAATGAGTCATCTTTGGTAGTGACGAAAATGGTAATGTTCTCTAGGTTGCCTCATTTTCCCATGTGTAGAATTGCATCCCTTTTCCATAACAAGGGCAAGTGTCATGGGAACTAGAATGTAGAAACCTAAATTATTTTGGGAAGAGGGAATGAGAGAGGAATGTTTTGAGTGTCTTAAGGAGATAGAGGCTTGGGAATTGGTAGACATCTTGATCTAGTCTATGCTAGTTTTGGGGAGTGAGAGGAAGGAGGACTTAAGAGATTTGCTAGTAGATTGGAGAAGGAAAGCAAGCTAGGAATCAAGAGAAGCTCTTCTACAAACCTTCAATTTGCCATTGATTAGGAGAAAGGTTGGTGGCTCTATCATGTAATTATTTTGTAGTTGCATTGAGAAGATGAACTTGTGTGAATTTTGTAAATTGTAGTATCTTGTGTGTGAATCTTGTATTGAGTAGTTTCATTGTGAGTTTATGACTTTAATCTTGTTTTGTCATCTTGTTTTGCTTGATGTTTATGGGTGTGCAAGTTTACTCCTCATCCTTGGGAGGATTTAAGGAGGACTTGGGGTGAAGGGCCTAGTTTGGAATTTTTTATGTATGAGAATTTGGATGTATGGGCATTCTTGAGGGCCTTATTATGTTTGTTTGGGGGTCATAAGGGATGTGTTGATGCTCATGGAGTTGAGTTGTATGTTTGGAGGGGCCTTGTGAAGGCATGTGAGTAATATTGAAATTCTTGTTTTGGTATAAGAAAGGTGTTTCCGTATGAGAAGTTTCCACCTTCACCCATCTATGGATCCAATTTTGGAATCCTTTGTGCAAGGCTGGGAAGGGAGTCATTTGTGCATGATTTGTTCCAATTTGTGGTTGAATGTTTATGTATGTGATGTTTGTTTGTAACCCATCCAATTCTTGTTTCCCTTAGCTCGGGGGTGGCCATAAAATGGCCTAGGCTGGGAGGTGAGCCTCCATGGTCATGTGGTAGAAAATTTTGTGTTACAGGTATTGGCATGGTGTGAAGATGAGGTTCAATTTTAAGGTTTCAAGATAAAGTTGAAAGAAAGAATTTTAAAGAAATGTTACTACTGTATTGAGTTTAAATAACCTTGTTCTACTCAAAATGTACTCTAAGATATTGTAATTGTAAAAGTGAAAAGGCTGAAATTAAGGCTTATATGTTATCCTCTTGGAAGAAGGATTTACTACCAATTGTATTTCAAAGTTATTTCTTAGTAAAAATTAATGCTTCTTTAAAAGTTAAATTATTGTATCTATAAATAAATTTTAATTCAATTTCATACATTATGTACATGAAATTTTTATGGTTTGAAAATGTTCAGTTTGATATTTGATTCAAGGATCCTGTATACTCTATAATTCTATTACATAAATTACATTCCTTGCAAATGCATATGATGATAAAATTACATCTCATTTTGTGTAAATTCTGTAATGAAATTAAAGTTTTAATGTTCAATTGTCATTTAAAGATTTTCTGTTTTACTGAATTAAACTAGACATTAGGACATGATTAAGAGTTAATTAAGCTATGTAATGCCAGTGGATTTTGGGCATTACACACACCTTCCTTTTGAAAACATAGTCATATGATGACCCACCCCTACTTGAATTGGGTACTTAGATTATCTTTAGTTTTAGAATTTAAATATAAATAATTTAAACAAGTAGAGACAAGGAAACATTATAGATGTGCTCTCACATTTTGACTAGCGTTACCACTGTGATTCTGAGTACCTAACTGGTCAAACCAATTTCCAGTTGCTCTAATGATTACAAAAAAAGTTTTTCATCCATCATATACTTGTGATAGGGTGAACCTTATCCAAGCATAAACAATTGACTACTCTTTGGGAATATTGTCTCAGATGTTTTAATGCTTACTAGTTGACCACCAAATTATCATGACATAAAAAGAAACTAAGTCGACATGTTTTCCCCAACAATGAACTTCAATTTCCACAAATTACTCTCTAATGCACATTAAGAACATTTGTAGGGTTCCATACACAAGGATGTAAATAATCAATACTTCCTTGTACCTAATCATTAAAATGCTCGCTTATAAAATCATACGTTACTCCTATGTTACAACTAATGCAATTTGTTTGTATCACACACTCATGCTTTCAACTATCTAATAAGCAATTTGTTGTTCCTATACAAAGATAGACATATTTAGACTTATTTTTCTTTCATTTAGTTTTCAAGAAAACTAGAAACATTATTTTCTCCATTGTTGAATTAACATTCTAATGTTTCTAAGCAAAGATAGACTTATTTTACTTAATTCTTCTTTCATTTTCTTTTCTTGAAAGACAAACATTATTTCATTGAGGGATGTTCAAGCTATTGTTTTAAACCTTGTATTCAGAAAGGAACTCTCGACTTCTAGATTTCCGTAAGGAAACTCAACTAAAGCTCCATTAATAGAGTTTAGTTTTCTTGACCTTTCTTCTTTAAAACTAGAAATTTTATCTTTACATGCAAATCATATTTAAATAATAAAAGAACATAAAACAACTATATGCCGGAAGCAAAAGTAAATTTCAATAAAAGAACTCCACAAAATTTACCTTCAATTTTTAAGTTACAATGCAATTGTTATGTTCTTTTTCCTCGTTTGAATAAGAGAGAACACGCGTATATCAAGCTCTATTAATGCAATCAAGGTTCTAAAAGACAACAATACTTCAAATTTTACTCTTGCACAGAAGAGTAGACATGGGCTTCTCAAGATATTCTACACTTAAAGAACTCACTCTTTTACTAATTAACGTCTCTTCCATTTTCATCAGACTGCACATAGTGATGATACTTTGAAGCAATTATAAGCTTTTATTCCTAAGATGAAACCTTCTTATATCACAATGCAAGTTAGTTTCCAATCAAGGAAATCTTGGAGTCCCATTTCAACCTTCGAGCTTCCCATTAATCTTCGCAAAACAAAATTTTCCATAACTTCATACCGCCACGACAACGTAGGAATTGGTTTGTTTCATTTTATGAATCCTATTTCTTTCCAAAGTGTTGTGAATAAATATTTGGTGTGGTAAAAGAGTCTAAGCCTGACATAAACCTTTTCCATATGCCAAATGAACATTATTTCTTTTAATTTTTCCAAACATAGTCGTTTGTGGCTTAAGACCACTTCTTAAGAAGTATACTCGCAATTTCTTTTATTAAAATTTTATAAAAATAAATAAAGTCCAAAATATTTGCTAACAAGGCTTTGTGGTGTTTGCACCATCTCAAAGAGATGTGATGTCATAACCCTGCCTTCAACGCCAGACATCATGCGGTCAAACAAGTACGAAATGGAGAAGACATTCATATTAATGCAGCATGGGGGGGACAATAAGAAGTTGTTCGTGACAAAAGAGAGAACAAATTGCGTAGCTATAGGAGATGCCACCGGCTATGGTGCAACTTATTTGCAACTTTAGTATATTATTTAATATTCTTATATTTCAATTGTAAAAGAACTTAAGTTTATGTGAAAACATATATTATTTTTTTATTTTTTGAAATTTAAACTAATTCTAATTATATGCTACAATCTATAAGCTATTAAATAAATATTTAATATAATATTATACTAATTATATGTTAAAATTTAGTATATTAATTTTTATTAAATAATTCACCTAGGAAAGGAAGTTGATATAAAGAAAATTAAGTTTATGCAAAAAAAATTTAAATTATTTAAAAAAAATAAATTGAGATTATCATAGATCTTTAAAAATATTTATTTATTTTTAAAAAATATTAATTATAAATTATATTATATTAATTTTTAAAAATGGAATGGGAACAACTATGGAATAAAATTGAAGCAGCAATCATAGAGAAAATGAATAGTAATGCACTCAAAATTCTGAAAATAGATCTAAGGATGAGTTAGTGGGATGGAAGAATGAGGGGAAAATGGGAAGGTTTAGTCTTACCACCTTTTATAGGAGCAAATCCTCATAATTCATCATAAAAAAGAAAGGAATGCATGTGGAAACCTCCAAAGAATGATTGGTACAAGCTTAACTTTGATGGGGCATCTAGAGGTAATCTGGGAATTGCATGCATTGGATGCAGTATTCACAACCATGAAGGTAAGGAAATTGCAGCACTTGCAGCTCCTATAGGAGAAGAAACAAATAATTGGGCAAAACTTTACGCGTTAATAAAGGGTTTTAAAAAATGTGTTTTCTTGGGATTAAAGCACTTAGAAATTGAAGGCGATTGTGCAATAATTATTAATGTACTTAGGAAAAAAGCAACTCCAAATTGGAGATTAAACTCCCTCCTTTCCTAGGCTTTGACCCTATGTGATTCCTTTCTAGAAATATCAATTAATCACATTTATAGAGAAGGAAACAAGAGAGATGACGAGCTAGCTAACTTAGGAGCGGATGGGATCTCTTTGACATAATTGGCCATTGCAGAACAAAAAAGACAATATGAGTTATATTTAAAAATCTAGAATCCTATTTACTTTCAAAGTTAGAATATTAACCAACACTGGACTTCTCTCAAGTTTCTTTAAAAAGAATAGTGAAATATTGAGTTGATCTCTTTTAGAAGAGTTTGAGGAAAGCACCCGACAAACACCTAAGGCTGGTGGGATTAAACTTGACAGTGATTTGAATTCTTGGAGCAACTTGAGAATGGTCACTGGGACGTAGCATACAAGATCAAGATGGGAATGAATTAAAAGCAAATGTAGCCTCTATTGGAGTGGATACTGAGAATTTGGGCAGAGATGTATGTTTTATTCAAAGGATCTCAAAATGATGCTTCCCTGGGATTAGAGCAATTCAAATAGGAGCAGATTTAGAAATCATTAACAATAATCAAGCATCACTGGTAATAGAACTACCCATTTCAAGCAGCAGATCTATGTAGATCCTTTCCAGAAGGACCAATTAATCATAAACATTGGGAAGAAGAGTATGACTGTTCTAGCCAAATTAGAAGTAGATGGGCTTAATATCATAATTCAAACTTTTATCCCTAGACTAGAATCCTTTCCCAATCTAGTATTCAGAGCTTTATAATGATATCAATATTCTCTGATTAAAGTTCAATCCTTTTAGAGATTTCTTAAACATTTCACCCTTATGAAGTAATATATTCTCTTTAAAGCATACAATTTCCCCTCTAATACTTTGTTTTCAGGGAAAAAGATTAAAATAATATATTTAGATTAATTCCGCATAAATAAAGTATCCTACAACGACCATAGGTACTCTACCTCATGTCGTCATCTTAGGTAGGAACTCCCATGGATCAAATATTAATTAGAGGATGTCATCATCTTTCAGAGCTCGTAAAACCAAGCAAATTCATCGTAATAAGATTAAGTGGAGATACAACCGTCTCCCTGAAATAATGTACGTATTAATTATGAAATTTTATGGTTCGTATATTCACATACCTTCGGACTCACATCATAATTAAGCTAAATTCAGAGTATTTCTTGGCTTTGTTTAGCTTTAAGAAAGAAATTGAAGTTATATTCTCACAAAAAACTTGCCGAAATCAAGAAGACTCTGCTTGGAGTTTCTGCGCAAAAATGGAGTCCAGGATTATCACCTTTCACATTAAGGAAAATAGGCAAATGGCATTTTGAGGAGCGGTAAAGCTAGAAAGGTTGAATATAACCTTGAAGCCTCTATCGGACACAGTGCGAAGGGCTTTGATTAAAGGGCTAGGAGAGGAACACTTTGACTATGGCTTTACAGTTCGGGTAAATGGGCAAGTTATTGGACTGTTCATAGCCTTGGCAATTTTTAATGGAACTGAGAAAGAAAGAGTTATCAGGGCAACAAGAGAAATCTTTGAGGAAGAACTACTACTGGGCTTGGAGAAGGCGATTCACGGAATAGACAAAAATCTAACCATTTCTTTCCTGGAGCTATATATGAAGAAGGATTTGGAGGCCCTACCTGCCATACCCAGCTTCCAAAGGCTTCCAATTCTCTTTTCAAAGATGAAACTAAGTTTGATGAAGTATGGCCCTCAATGAGGAAGAATCTAGACTTCCTCATAGCCATGGTGCTTAAGGAGGAAGTAGACCTCGATGAAATTCTTTACTACTGGTGAGCGGAAGGATTCGAGGTCCCATTGGAAATGGACATGGTATCACCAAGTAATATTGGGGTCATAGTGCCGCCAGTTAAAAATCCTCAAGGGAATACAATGCAAAGTAGGAGAAAATTATCATCGTCCACAAGAAAGATGCTGATTGGAGCTACAACATCATCTATAAAGACTAGCAGGACATAGTAAAAATCTAGCTGTTATTATTTCTTTTTGATCTTTCAAACATAGCCCTTGTAAACATGTTAGTGGGTTCTCGGGTATAATACCGGTTTAAATTAGAAAAGACAATAGCAGGTATGGATAAGTCATGTTATATTTCAGACCTTTAATATATATATATATATATATATATATATATATATATATATATATATATATATATATATATATATATATATATATATATATATATATATATATATATATATATATATATATATATATATATAGCATAGTAATTATATATTCATGCAGATTGTTCCCTAGATTTTATTTTTCCATGAATTTAGTTTTATTCCTCTGTATACTACCGTTCGGGCCTTAGATTCAACTAAATTTTTCTGTTATATGGCATATTTCTTTCATAAATTATGATTTTCATCACTAAATAATACTTCAATTTTTTAGCTTTTCTTTTCAGGCTCTTTTAGGGTTGGATAAAAAATTGTCTTAATCCTCTTTTCGTTTTCCATAAGATAGTTTGTTTTTCCAGTTTTCTTAGGCCCTTTGGTTCCTTCTAATCTAGTATTAATTTTCACCTTAATATTCTTTAAATTTTTCTCTAGGTTCGGCAGCTGGTAAAACTGGAATTATTTACTCTTACTAAAGATCTTAGTCGAATCTTCTAATAGTTGTCACTTTAGTCTCATTCCACCTCCCCTTTTCCTTTTGATGTAGTGTCTTTTGTCTTATAAAGGGCATAGGTTATTAGGGTAATGAGAATTGGGTCCTTTAGGCAGGACATAAAATTTTAAGACTTTTCATCTTCCCTAAGAATAGTAAGCGCTTGAGATTCTTAATCCTTCTACTTCAGGGGGAAGCTGTAATGCCCAAAAGTTCGGGCCAAAACACAACCAACATTTTTTTTTTAAAAACAGGATATTAGCACCAAGTTTGTGATGCGGGTTAAAAGTTTTCTATGACCATGATCAAAAGAGTCAAAAAGACAAAACCTCTACAAAGTTGTTCTCCAAGGTTACGTGCTAAGAAGTTCTAGTGAGAAAACCAAACTAGGGTGAGAAGTTGTAACCGTGTTTTCAAAAGGGTTAGGATGATCAATCATGATAGATCACCCTACTAGTTACATCTAGAATTTATTCAGGAAAGGATGAATTAGCATAATTATTTTAATTAAGACACTAAGTGGAAATTCGATCTTAAAAGGTTTCGTTAATCAAGTTTACGAACAATTCGTCGAACGTTAATCTATTAATCATATAGATTATCAAGAGTAAAAGAAAATTCCTAGGGTATTCATTAAATGATATTCTTATATATATAGATTAATAATTTCTATATATATAAAATAATGTCAAATAGATTATTATAATTAGATTGCCAATATAAATATTGTATATAAAAAAATAAATAAATAATTCAATTAACCAATAACCATATTAAATAAACATATATTAATTCAATTAATGATTATAATATATTAATTAATTAATATATTTATTAATTAATTAATAAATTATAAAATATTAGTTAATGATATTTAATCAATGATTATAATTAAATATTATATATATATAATTAATTAATAATTATAATATATTAATTAATTAATTAATAAATTATAATATATTAATTAATAATATATACATACTATATAATTAATAATATTGAACAATTTGTAAATAACAAAGTAATAAATAAAAACATTGCTAAAATATTAACTACCCATAACACCTAACTCTATCCACCTACCCCTATCCTACCTATCTCCTCTATACTCTACCTTAATCCACGTGCCCGAAGGGAAAAGCAACCATCTCCCTCATGACTAAAGGTGCGCCATTTAAGGGAGAAGGAAGGAGCAGTTAATAAAGCATGGAATGGGGGCACACTAAACCCAATGCTAAGTTAAGGGCAAGGGGAAATGAATTAATTCCCCAAACAAAATAGTGCCTGCTTTGGGGAAAGATAAAGTCCACAAAAGGGTGGTGCTTAAAGAAGAGAGTATGGGTAGTGGGACCCAACCAAAACTCACGCTGCTCAAGGGTGAAGTTGACTATGACAGGAGCATTAAATCAAAAGTGCAAAACATAATTTAATGTAAGGGAAGAGCTACCATACCCTGTGCCATATATGGTGAAGTAAAGAGGGTGAATAATATATAATTAATATTTTATTGTTAGGAAAGACAGTGGGTAAATTATATTGTTTTATATTGACTGTGGTATGGATTTTGTATGGGATTTATTTCCCATACAAAATCCAGAGACCTGTAGGTCTATATTTCCCATTCATTTAAGTTTGATAGTGTAATTTTGATTCCTTCACACTTTTACATGGTTAGTATTTTTTTGATTGTTGGGTTTAGGTGCATAGTATATGTTAAAGATGAAATTTCAATCTATCAACTGAAACACATAATCATCTATTGCAATGAATTTAACGTTAAGATTAGATCAAAATCTCAACTAGATCTATTGCTCCTAAATCAATATGCATTAACAAGCTATCCAATTGGCTTGTTAAAATAGGGAGAGATAGAAATCTTAATCTTTGTTTGCAATTCATTTAACATATATATATACAATGATTTTCATGTAAATTCTACAATGCATTGATAACTCTCTTCTATTTGAAATAACCAAAAACACAATATAATTTATCTTTCATCTTCATAGGAGTAAAATAGCATTTCTCTTACCATTACACTTTACACATTTCAATCTTCAAAAGGAAATGAGTTTTTCATTTCAAGAGTAACATAACCTCTTTCAAATACACTTACACACTCAAATATACAATGAAGGATAGTATCAAAACAACATAATTTTATCTCTTTCCATACAAATCACAATTACATAGTGTTCCAATAATGAGAATGAAAGCAGTATCCAAAACCACAAGTATGCTCCTACTACAAGGAGTGGTTTCTTCATTCAAACACATTAAGGGAATGAGCTCCATCAAGCTTCATCCTGCATGAACCAAGGCTTCAATACTTGCAAGAAAAATGGGAAGGAGACCATGGGATGGTCACCTCCCATCCTAGGCCTCTCATGAGGCCACCCCCGAGCTTGGGGAAACCACATCAAATGGGATACATACACTCATATACAAACACTCACAAGAAAACATACAATTGTAAAACCCAAATTCCCTCAAAGGTAAAACTAAGAAATTCCAAGAACTTCTTTTGTGGGGTGTGGGTGGACAACCCATGGAGACAACCATTGCATAATCATAAACAAGGCCACACATGGACCCAAATATCACAATTTCATAACAAGGCTCACATGGCCAATCTTCCCTCCTTATACCCCCAATGCCTCATGGGCTAAATGCAAGGTTACTTGGGGAAAATCATTCACCCAAGCTTCATCCTTCCCCACACATGGAGGAGACTCTACACATGGAGTTGCCTCCATTTCCCACACCCCCTCTTGATTGCTCTTCCCTCCCAAGGGTGAGTGAATCCAAGAGTAAACAACCCAAATTCAATTACAAAGGAAATCACATGAAATGCTTGCTCTCACCATGACCAACCATGGGAAGCTAAAACATAACAAAGATACAAAAAAAACAAAAACAAAGCTTCCTCCATGACCAACCATGGAGAGCCAAAGAAAACACAACCTCATACATCTACTACAACATTAGTGAAAGCATATCCAACCTCAAGTCCAAATGCAAATTGTAGGAGAGATGAGCCCTTTTCCCAATTCCAAGTCGCCTTCTTTTTTTTCCACTAACTTTGGTGATCTCTAAGGATAGAGATTCGGTGAACCCCCCACAATCCTCTCCAAAATTCCCCTAAAAAGTCCTCTAAACCTACTCCCAAAATCCTAGGGGAAAAAGAAAGCCTACTCATTGGTTGACATCACCCCAAGCCTTACACACCCCTCTCCTCATAAAGGCAGTCTTTTGAGGTGGGTGACCAAGGACTTCTTCAAACAAGGAAAGTGGTCCTAAAAGTACTTCTGGGGCCATAAGACAAGTTGCAATTTCGTTCAAGGTTAAATAAGCACTATTGGAGGGGACAAAAAGTCAATATTAAGCTTCTCCCATGCTAAAAATACCCCCAACCCATGGGTACAAGGAATGGGCTACCTCAAAATGCATGAAACCACCCCCTAGGGTCCCATTTAACCCTCCAAAAACCATGGTTCAGTTTATGCACGAAAAAGTAAGATATGACTTCACTTTGGGGTCCTATGACAAGTGGATGCACTTTGAATTCCCCCTCAGGAAGCTTCTAGAACTTGCTCTCACATTCCAACCACATGACATACCTTAGTTAACATATAACTCTAGTGTCAAGTGACACTCACATAATTAATATCACAATTAAGGTATGTCCATAATATTACAACACTTAACATTCCTACACATACATTCACATTACGGTTATAAATAAAACACTTCACAACGAGGCCCTGGTCTCTTCAATAGACGGGGCCTTGGCTTTATTGTTAGCACATGCATTCAATGTGGTTTCCTCAAAAATTTCCATGGTCCTTCCACCTGCAAAACCTTAATGCAGCATCAGTAATTCAAGGAAGAAAACCATCACATATAAACATATAAGATGTAATATCCACACATTATTCATAACTCAATTGCATACATGAAATCACACAACAAATAATGATCTTACATAATTCAATTGAACATTCAATCACATAGAATGAAATTTCATAATTCAATTGTCTGCACGTAATCATATAGGATTCAATAATCACATCAAATAAATTCAATTTGCATAACTCAATTCATACTTCAATTGCATATATAATTCATAATTTAATTTGCATAATTCAATTCATAGTTGAATTGAAATCAAGATCATCAATAATCTATCATCATCATAAGATAATCATCAAGTTCTCAAAACATGAAGATAATAATAAAGTCTAACATGATCAAATCCAAATCCACTAATCATGGATCCACATAGAGAGTCAACAAAATGTATAGTCTAACATGTCCATCATAACATAAGAGTAAATCAAATGAGTCCAAGTATCTCAATAACATAATCAAAATGAAAAGCAAGGACTATAAATCGGGATCACTATGTGGGACTAAGGTGGGCCTCACAGAAGCTCTTTAAAAGAAAGCGAGGACTACATAGTTATTATCCTGCAGTCTCTAGAAAGCGAAGAAAGATGTCTTCCCCCATTAAGTTGAGAAGCTTTCATAAAAAAATCACCTTTGATGAGGCTATTTCCTCAAACAAGATCAGAAAGATATTAATGATCAAATTTAGTATTGTTGTCAGAGCAGTCTCTATGATTTTGGGTAGTGAATTTAAGGAAAATTTAGATAAGTACAGAGTCAATACTGATATCCCATCAATGTTCCTAGCCTTGGCCCTCCAAGTAGATCCTGACATTGAGACTATTGGGAACCTCTGCAGAAGAATTTTCAAGAGAAGATATCTAAGGGATCTGGATAAAGTCTTAAAAAGCATTAGAATGGATTTAACTATTCCAAAACCTAAAAAATACGAATGGGGTGCAGTGCCCACTTTTCCCATTCTTGAGGTAGAAGATTGGGATAGATACATTGAAGAAACTCCCTCCATCAAAAGGAATCTGGATTTTTTGTTCTTCTTTACTCATCTTCGTCCTCCTCCGGAAGAAAATTGGATGAATGGTTTTATTATGGAGGATGGTATAGGGCTTAAACTAGTAAGAGAGGATAAACACTCATCAACGTCATCTTGCTCATCTAGTTAGGACAAGAAAGATCAGTCCTCAGGGACATTTAAGTCACAATAAAAGGAATTAGCCCTATTTTTTTGTAAATGATCAATTAAGAAACAAAGTATTAACCATGTTTGTTGATCAACAAGGAATAAGGAATAAGGAATTAAATTTCAGTTATCTAGGGCTTTTTTGAACATGTAAGATCAGTATACAGGGCTTTTACTCTTACACAATGGAACAATATTTAAAAGATGCTTTAAATTTATGTTTGGTAGGTAAAGTATTTTAAGATGCGAAAAACCCAGATATAAGGAAGAATGGTTTTCCTTCATTCAAATTTTTAATATTTATCTCTCCCTTAAAGTAATTAATCTTAAATAGTTCTATGGATAAATGACTAGAAAGCTTAGCCATGATAAGCCACATTCGACAGAGTTTTTTCAAACTTGTTTTTGTTATGTTATAGTTCTATGGATAAAAGAGATGCCCCTAGTAGCCAATACAAAACTAGTAAGAGCTAATGAGGTATGTGGAATAGAAAGTGAGTGATTAAGATAGTTGCGGTCTCTCACTTTTGCACAACTAGGAGTTTGATTGGGTATTTATAAATATAGATTCACATATAAATGTGTGTACATATATATATATATATATATATATATATATATATATATATATATATATATATATATATATATATATATATATATATATATATATATATATATATATATATATATATATATATATATATATATATATATATATATATATATATATATACATTTGTACCGTTATCATCATATATATTCGTGTGAATATATTTTCATATGAATATATATATGAATTTGTATATACATATATGTTCTTATATTTATACATATCCATTCCATCAAGTTTTTTAGGTAGAGGTGCCTGGTCTTTTGCCTGGTAAGGGTGCTTGATGTGTTATACTTTAGTTTATCTTAGCCTTAAAATTTCCTTTATAAAATTTTCCGGACAAGTTTTTTCATTAGGACAAAAGGGCATCTTTTTGGGTTGGTTTGCTAAGGATAGAAATTCTTGGCAGAGACAGATAAGAGTTCTCTAAGATTTAGCAACAACCTTGTCACTATTTTTCAAAGTTTTAATAAAATCTGGCAGGTCTCTATTATAAGACTACATCGGTTCTTTTAAGTATTCTTAACCTTTGTTCTACTTTGGGTTCAACAAAGGTTTGACAGTACATTTGAGCATAAAGGACTTTTCTTATTGTCCCTTTATCAGTTTAAGTTAAGAATTACCTGGCAATCGCTAATTCTGAAGTCGACATATAGCGATATATGCATCGACTTCAGGAATACGATTACCAAGTCAACTTCGGTTTCCCTTCTGAGTTAAAGCAGGTGTCTCTCATTGAATACTGCTCAATATCTAAAGGTTGTTTGTAGGATTCAATACAGGTTTTGCACTTGTACTATGCTCACTATTGCTAATTTGCTTGGTATAAGTTGGGGACTTCATTTAAGATCTCAAGCTATCTTTTTCCCCTTTTTTCTCAAACAGTTAACATGATCATTTTGCTAACAAGGATTGTTCATGCAATATTCTCCACATTTTTATGGCGTAGTTACTATGAAGGATAAGATTCTCCTCTAATCCATATGCTTTGATTAGAAGAGCAAGTTAAGATTTGTAGACCTAGATAATCATTAATCTTGAAGTCAGTATAGAGAGGGCATATACTGACTTCAGACTAAGGTTTATCTAGGTAAACTAATGTCTGCAAAAGATAAGAAGATCAAGAACTGGGTAAGACATCCAGATATCTTTTACCTCTTTTCATATGGTGATAAAAGAGCCTCCTGTTTTCCTTAGGATATTTCTTTTCTTTAGATATTTCAAAAACTGCATAGTTTAGTCATTACTATAAATTTATATAGTTGAGTAATTTCAATTTTGTAGTCATTTTTCAATCAAGGTTTTGGATGATTTATAATTGTATATTTTCATATATATTTATTTTGTCTGGTATTCACTTTATTGACTGGTCATTATTATTGATATTCAGCTGCTCGGAACCGGTGTTTCCAAAAGAAAACACAGGTTAACCTCTTGGAACACCAATCTTTAAGACAAGAAATATGGCCCTCTGATTATCCCTGTATTCTAATTTCACTATTGTTAGCAAAGGTTTTTTCTATTAAAGATGATTCCCGCGGGGATATAGTACTAGTCTTCTCCATCTGCCTTTTTCGATAGAATGAGCTTACATAGATTTGTATTATCGTTAAAATTAGTAAGGAAAATCACTTCAGATTAAAGAACATTCAGGTAATTGGATGCCTGGAAGCAGGCGGGCTCAGGTCTGGAATAGACTTTTCAGACATCTTTATTTTTTCTTTCTAAATGCTAATGGGTATCCATGCTTTCTTCAGGAAATATCTTTGTTTAGACATTAATATTCAGTAGCCTTTTTATTTAGTCAAGGATATATCTTATAAAGCTCATCCACATCCACTGGGACGCCATAACTCAAACAAGGAGTAAGATGGTTTTCTAACCTCTAAATCAAGCTCGAGCCAGGATGAAGTCAGATAGGATGGGCTTCCATAAACATGCATATTCAGTAATCTTCTGATTAAACATTTTTGTGAAGTCCAAGTAGCCTTTTCTTTCTTTATATAAGGCATCCTCTTTATTTGAAAAGTTGGCTAGGGTATCTTTTAGTCTAAAAGAAAATATAATGTTGTTTTAGGAAATCACTTACCTCAACGACATGCTTAAGGGTCTCTATTTTATCTAATCTATACTAATGAGTAGTTTTCGTAGATAGGATTTTATTTATGATAAGGAGGGTTTTCATCTCATCTTTCCTCTTCTTTCCTCACCAATTATTTCTTATGGTGATATCATGTAATTTTACACTAACAAAGATTGCAGCCAGAGCAAAGAGGAACCTAGTATGGCAGGATATGCAGAGCATTTAATCTTAGCAAGTTGAAAGGAAATCCATCAGGAAGAGCTAGTAGATTCAAATCAAGACACGACACTACAGGGAAAGATTCTTAGTATAAGTAGACCTTGTAAATAAAGGAAGGGGATGCCCACCTATAATGTTATGTAAAGGCAGGAGATGCCCTCCTAAAATGATATGTAATAAAACCAGACTAAGGTCCCAAGCTAGGCTGGAGGGTTTCTCTACCCCACTCTTCCCTACCAAGCGCCTACACTGAGCAGGGTCCATGTATATATTTAATTGATTAATAAAATCTTGGCTTCGACCTTTTACCAAAAATAAAATAAAATTTAAAGCTAATTTTTCACTTCAAAATATTTTACAAGAATAGTTTTTTTTTTTTGGCAAAAGTAGTTTTTATAAGAATAGTTAGAAATCATATTCATGACATATTAAAATATAATTATGCATTTTCAAAATAAAATTAGCTAATTTGATTGGTAAACAATAAAAATAATTTAATTTTATTCATAATTTTTTTAAATATCAAATTTAATATATATATATATATATATATATATATATATATATATAATATTTATGAAAAAAGAAGCTAAATTTAGTACAACTATGGGTTGTCATTAGAGATTATTAGAAATATATAAGTTTGGTTAAGTTTACTTGAATTGAATTTATTTTCTTTGGTTAAGTTTACTTGAATTTAAGTTATTTTCTAGGTGCACCAAATAGGTCCAAACTTTATTCCAATTTCATTTTCAGGATTAATTAATCTGGGAATAGGTCCTTATTCTAGAATAGACCTATTCTGGATAAATTAATTCCATGCACCAAACGGACCCTAAGGGAAGTAAGTCGATAGTCAAAGTGTAGGTTCTCTTTTTAGATTATTTTTGAATTACATAAATTTGATAAGATTTAAATGATATTTTTTGTGTCACATTCATCATATCCATAATTAGTTATTTTAATTTTACTTAGTTCAAACTATTTTTTTAATTAATGGTACGATAAATTAAGATGAGTAATTTTTTATTTTTTTTATTTTGTGAATTTTTCTTTAGGATGGATATTAGAGTTTGATTGAAAAATGGAGAAAAAGCCACACTATTATTATGACATGAAAATCATATGTTTGCAATAAATTGAATTTTAAAAATAAATAAAAAATAAAAGATATTTTAATTTTTAACTAAAGAACCTTTATTTGATTAGTTTTATAATTTGTTTTCAATAAATATTTATTCCATTTTAATTTTAGTTTAGTTTTCTATATTAGCTTTTCAATAATTACATTAATTTCGTCATATTATTACACTTTTTCTACTATTATAGATATGTCTCTTGATACCACTATGCAATTAGATTTATTTTTCATTATATTTTATATAACATAAAATGTAAAGTATGAAATAAATATCTTAATTTAATACATTTATACTAACATAATAAAATATAATAAAACCTTCTAGAATTATTTTGAAGTAACGAATTCTAGCCTCAAAAGAATCTGCAACATCCTTTCTCCATAGAAGATGCCATCTTTGCAACCATCACCAATGAAAGAGGAAGCTTCGTACATGAAATAATAGGTTTAATAGACATATGTACCTTATTCTCTACCACATGCACCTTTCCTCTTATTTCTTGGATAGCAGACAATGACACAAGAGAGCTCCACAAATGTTGAGACACTTGTGTTACATGTGAAGGACTTATTGAAGAATAACTCTTACCCTTGCTATACCAAGTAGGGTGAGAGAAACATTAGGAATAATTGTAAGCTCAAATATATGGGACTTTCAATCCAGCATTATGTGTGCCTTTCCTTTTCCCATGCTAGTCAAATTATAGAATCACAACAAAGATAGTAGAGACAACCTTAGGTCCCATAACAAATGAAAAAGAAATACATCTCGTAGGAGGAAGAGATAGAGCATCATGTGTATGAATGGTGACCTTTAACTCATCAAATCTCGCCCTATGCAACCCATCGATGAAAAGGGTCTCTCCTATGTGATAACATTGACCTTACAGGTAAGATCAACCATAATGCCAGAAATGACATTATCATTAATTTATTAAAGAATGTACAAAGAGGAATGCTCTGCATGGAATGAAAAGTCATTTTGTATGTGAAAGATATATTAGGCATCTTAAGCATTTGACTCAAAGGAGAGATCAAAGTAATGTTCGCCACATTCACATGTAGAAAATCACTACATGGATGAGAATTAGTGATAAAATTGGAAGAATGAGGCGGAAATGAATTTGTGTATATCTACAACTCATTATTAGCCTTAACATATTTCTTAGAATTTTACTCACTAGTAAATTTTACCTTATTTTTCGATGAGAATTAGTCAAATTTTCTACACCAATTGGTCGAATAGATGACAAACTATGGTCGATATTTTTTTGTCGATTATTCTATAGGGAAAATCATCGTCAAAATTTTGACCCTAGAAGTGGTCAAATTTTTGACTGAATCAATCCCTTGGAACTAGAAGAATAGGACGTCAAATGCATAGCATTCTCGTCGATTCTACTGGTGTAAAGGTCAAAATTGAGACCATCGATTAGTCGAAATATCCACCAAAGTTCATCGAAGTGGCCATTGAATGCATAGCATTCTCGTCGAACATAGTAATGTGTAAAGGTCAAAAAAGAGACCAATACTAACTTTTGGTTAAAAAAAAATGTGACCAGAAATGTGACATTTAGAAGATGGCATTGCTGACAATTTTAATTGGCAGGTTTGGGAGAAAGGCCTTGAAGACTAGGAATCCTAGGCACATGATGGGGAGCTTGACTTAGATGCATTTTCTCAAAATAAGGGTCCCATGGAAGAGCAGGAACCACCTCTTGAGATGTCGATGCCATTATTACCTTTCCAAAAAGAGTGGCTAGCTTGGAGTCTAAAGTAAGAATAATATGAATTTAAAGGTGGCATGCTTGCAGATGAAATGGGAATGCGAAAAACAATTCAGGCAATATCCCTTTTCTATGTAATCATGACCTGCAACTGAAGGCATCTCTTACTGCGAACTCATCTAAGGTGTCAAACATTGAAGTGGGGTCTAGTAGAAAATCTAAGGTTCTACCTCAGATTAAAACCACACTTGTTGTTTGTCCAGTGGTAGCAGTTATCCAATGGAGAAATGAGATTGCAAGGTTCACAAGTGAAGGAAGCACTAAAGTTCTGGTTTATCACGGTGCTAATAGATGTAAAGATATTACAAAATTTTCTAATTATGATATTGTTTTGACAACATATAACATTATTGAGTCAGAGCATAGAAAAAAAATGATTCCTGGAAAGGAGAGGTGTCAATGGTGTTGTAGATTGTTTTATCCAGAATGATTGGGCATACACCAGTGTTACTTTTGTGGGCCTTTTGCTATGAAATCTGAAAAGCAATCCAAAAAAGTTGGAATGCAATTAAGAAATATGCACCCAAATAAATGTACCTGAAAGAGGACATTACTAGGTTTTGTTAGATTAGGTGAAATACTAATCTCCCAAGAACACCTGCATGCATAACCCTGTCATGTGGAAGAAGCAAAGAACAGAAGGCAAGAAAAATCTATGGAGGCCAAAAAGCCAGAGACATCATATGCACATTCAAAAAACAATCTATTATGAATAATGCATTGAGTTGCTGAAAAATACAAAGAGGGAATCCTTATAAAAGGATACCGAAACCCTAAAGGAGAAAACCCTAAAGAATAATAAGATGCCTAAGTCTAACTTAAGTGTAGAGAATAATAGACTAATAATTAAATAAATTAATTATTAGCTATAATATGACTACTCTAACACCGCCCCTTAAGTGTAACTTAGGGAGAAGCTAAACAACTAAGGACTAAAAGATGCATGAAAACAAAAATGCATGAAAGAGCTATGGGTCCCGGCAACAAGGCCTGATCAGGTACCCAAGTACAAGAAATAAACTAGATGAAGGAAACAAAGCCTCCAATCTAGGGAATGTCCCAAAGAAAGGAACAAGAAAGAGCATGAAGCATCTCCGAAGCATGAAACTGCAAACATTGTCAGAAGAATACTGCTGGAACCCCCACTGAAATAGTGCATGACCAGGTAGAGAAGACAAAGTCTGAAGAGCTGATCAATCGAAGAGGTGACCTCCAAAAAAGGAATGAACGAGTGTCTATATAGTAGATGATCCATCTCACTGAAATGCATAGGTGCCTAGCCACTGCATCCGCCTAGTACATAGGAACAAAAATTGTATACGTAGATCACTCAATCGAACCAAGGAAGCAATAGAGCCAACAGGTGAACCCCCCCATAATGCTGAACAGGGAGAGGGGTGACAGGAACACTGAAATGCAATGCCAAAAACATCTGCAAGAAGAAGAATCAGGAACACCACCAGTGCAACAGAAGTACATGCACAGGATAAAGGGCGGTGTCGAAGAAGAAGAATAGATCTTCTGGACACACAGCATGGGCTAATGTCGTGGAAGGTACACTCACTTGACAAAGGTGGATGAGCACAAAAGGCAAAACATCATAACCCCCCCATGGCACTTTATAACTGAGTGCGTATACAAACAAACACATAGTGTTCAAGATCCCAAAATGCAAAAGCAGGCACTTTATCTCAGTGCGTTTACAGAAAAGAATGCAACAGTGGAGATAAATACAATACTCAAAAGAAGAAGGAAAGAAGAACAGTGAGAACAGAAGCAGAAGTCATCCCAAGAATGGAGATCCGTGGACCTGTAAAAGCCAAGTAGTCCATCTGAGTGCAGAAAAGCAAAACTCAATGGAGGAAGAACCTGGTATAGAATCTGGAAATAAGACCTCTGAAACTGAAAAGTAAACTGAACAAGCTTTCCGAAAATACCAAGTTTGCTGAAAACTGAGCCCGAATGTGAGAGATATAGTGTCCGGAATGCAAAAAGTACCCGTGACTTTGACTGGCAGAAAACCCCTGCAAATGGAAAAATCAAACAACCAAACTGAAAAAAACAGAACGGTCTCGGAACCAGCTTTCCGTCGATATCTCGTTTGGCAAAAAATGCCATCGTATGCTCAAGTTACAGCAAAAACAGTGACAGGTGCTCTCGCAGGCACCTAAAAAAGAAAACCTCTGAATTTAACAGCCTGGTGCGAAAAATGGAAGAAGAATCTGGAAAAAAGATATTCGTATAAAATGACCATCTCAAAATCATCTTTCCGATGATGTCTCGTTCGCCCACTAACTCCTCCGTATGAGCAAGTTATGCCAAAAAAAGCATCAGGTGCTCCAGGAAGGCAAAAAAGTAGTCCTGCCTTCGAAAGCATGGTACGAAAAACGAGGCAAAAAAATCAAAAAAAAACCTCCATAATTGCGTTTGTCTCGGAAAGAGCTTTCCGATGATATAAAAAACTCCCAAATACGCCTCCAGATGAAAAAGTTATGGCCCTGGAAGCCGAGCTTGCACAGACGGGCTTAAAAAACAAGCCATGCAAAAAAAATTGCCAACATCATCAATTAGCAAGCCTAAAGTTGACGGCCAAATGGCCGTCACGGCTCAAAATGCACCAGGGGCTTGGGTCCAGTCGCCCATGTGACCGCGGGCTGGCGGAGTTGGGCGGTGGGGGCTAGCGGAGTGGCCAGAGGGCGGCGATCTCGGCGGGCGGCGGGCCGCAGACTGGGCGGCGCTGTCAGCACCGCTGAGGGCGGCGGACTGGGCGGTGGCCGCTATCAGGGGCTGGCGGTGGGCGGTGGCCGGGGGTGGGTGGTGCCTGGGTGGCCGCTCGGCGGCCAAAATATATATATATATTTTTTAAAATCGTTGACTGTACCCGCCTCGGAGTGCGTGCCAAAGCCGTACGACCCTGGTATGCATGAATTTTTTGCCTCAGATGGCAAAGATGTCCAAAATGGACAAATTTTATATGGATTTAGGGGTTCTTGGGCCTTCCGGACACAATGGTGGTGTCCGTTTTTGCCCAAGGTGAGCCAAATTTTGGCTCCCCCCTAGATCCATAAAAAAAACTTCTGAAACCCTTGAAAACCTCCTGCTTCTGAAACACTTCAACAAAACACGAACAACGAGCAGCAAGATGGCTCTGATACCATGTTAGATTAGGTGAAATACTAATCTCCCAAGAACACCTGCATGCATAACCCTGTCACGTGGAAGAAGCAAAGCACAGAAGGCAAGAAAAATCTATGGAGGCCAAAAAGCCAGAGACATCATATGCACATTCAAAAAACAATCTATTATGAATAATGCATTGAGTTGCTGAAAAATACAAAGAGGGAATCCTTATAAAAGGATACCGAAACCCTAAAGGAGAAAACCCTAAAGAATAATAAGATGCCTAAGTCTAACTTAAGTGTAGAGAATAATAGACTAATAATTAAATAAATTAATTATTAGCTATAATATGACTACTCTAACAGGTTCCACTCCTTAAAAATGGATGCACATCGAAAATCAAAGAGAGTCTAATAGGGACAAATGAACCTCCAAAACCTATGAAATGAACTAGGCAGTAAGAATTTTGTTGCTTCCCTTCCAATTTCAACAAATATGGAACATATTTTTATCCCTCGCCACTTAAGCATATAAAAATGATCTTATTTTCATCAATATTCATTGCTATAATAGGCATATATTTTATACTTGATTTACTAAACCATGGAGAGGCCCCTTAAGCCATTCATACCAGCTGCAAATGCAAGATATGGATCTGCCAGTGGACTCCCAACCTAGAAACCAATTCATCAAGAAGAATGTCAATAATAAATAGATACAAATAAGACAAACATTAATCAGCAATGCACAAATAATGTTTGAAGGAATATCACTTCACTATCACCAACACACTACATATGAAATGATATCCCCTTATTTTTGCAAGGAACCTGCTTTCACAAATTGTACCTTCTTATCTTGGTGCATTGTTCTTACTATAAAATAAGTTGCCAAAAGAACTGTTATAGACCTACAAGTTATGACCTTGATCCTTGAAACTTACCCATTAGTCAACATTCCAGCTTGAGTGCTAGGATATCACATTGGACTCAATTATTCTTATATAATTGTTTTGAAACTTTATTTGGCTTACCTATTAGTCAATATCCAAGTGTAATGAGCTCTAATTCTTGGGGAAAGCCTCACTTTGATCATTAGACTTACCTCTATGTTACAAAACTACCCTCAATTGCAATATTGTAGGCCATTTCCAGATCACTCTTGTAGTTGAAGTTGTTGAAAGTATGTGAATTGGAGACTATTAACCACATTTTCACTCTTAGTGCTATCATCGAAAGGGCTAATTATTGGTCTTCTAAAGTCTTTTGTTATCATTGGCCCCATCCCACAACAACTATTGCTCCATGAATATGGAGCATTGGTATTTCTGACACCCTAATTATGGCCATTATTAGAATCCATGAGATAGTTGTTGGACAATTCAAGAGTCCTAATGGCCTCTCAAACATTTCCCAAAGAACTACTGAACTTAAGCAAGGTTGATTACATGCAAAATGAAAAAGACTAAGATCACAAAGTTCAAGTAAGGGCTAAAAGAGGTGAAAATACACAATGTAAACATGATAAATCCTACTCACTAAATATTCCTATAGAGGAGAGAAAAAAGAGAAATGAAGAATTAAGGCTTTACAAGACTATAAGCATAATAAGGGCTACAAAAGAATGCAACCATGTCAAGTGCAAAGGTACCTCATAAGAGACATTTCTCTAAAGAAATTTAGCATTATCAAAGGAAAATCCTAAAGGAAATTATAGCAGAGAAAATTCTCATAAAAAATTATACTCTGCTAGAAATAGCCTCCAAATTGGGGGGAAACAACATTCACGTTTCCACCAAGGTCTTGCGAGTGGATGTTAGAATTGTGGGAAAGATCATTATGTTAGAAATTGCCCTGAGCCAAAAAACATCAATCTCCTCAAAAAAGTTCTATGCTGTTAAAGATAACCAATGTTCTGATATACAAACATTGTTGTTTGATGTTCAAGGTAAGTTCAATGGAAAAAAAATGTTTCTTTTTTAGTTCATTTGGGAGGAACTCGATGTTATTAATTTTTTAATAGAATTCCACAAGGTATTCAACCATTTGAACAACTGAGCTATTGACCATGTCTAGATCATTGAAGGCTAATCAAAAAGCATAAAAATTGTTTTATTACTTCCATGAGCTCTCCTTGCTCAATGGCCCTCAATACAAAACAATTTAAGTCCCTTATTTAGTGGCATTTGTTGTCCAAATGATAAAAGACACTAGAAGATGGTGATAACATATCAGCCTTTGAAAATCTACCTTGGAAACAAGAAAGAGCAATTCATGGTTTATGACTGCTACTCTCAACTGCACCTCCACAACAATGGTGACTTCAGAATTGCTAATGATGTATTTGCCATGTGCAATGTAAGGCTATTGCAAGGGAATCCACTAAGAAGGTTGTGAAAAGAAGTAGAGGATCTGGTGAAGAAGCATGGTTCATGGTATCTAAGGGCTTTAATATTTATATGGTTAGGGGTTTAGTGTATAGGCTTTTGGGCTTAAGGTTAATGGATAGATTTAATATTTATCATATAGGGTTGAAGGTTGACTATACAAGTAACAAGATTGAAGGTTTATCCTATATGATTTAGGGGATAAGGTTGAGGGATAGGGTAAGGGTTTAGACTTACAAGTTGATTCAAACATCACAGGAACATTTAAAACATCAAAATATGATTCACTTAAGGTCAAATCAAAAGACTCAAAATTGGCATTGGGGGTCATACATAGATACAAGACAACTTGGGAAGGTTTAAATATGGAGATAGGTAAAAATCATAAATGTAGGAAAACTTACCTCCAAGTCTTTGGTTCATGAACTGATGGTAGTGGATTAAATTTTTATCCTATTTACAAGGACACTTTTTTCATTCTTAGTGTATTTATGATGATTATAAGGGAGGTCAAGAAGAGCTTTTACAACATATTTTGTAAGATATGAATCATATTTGAAACTTAGAGCTTGTTGTAGTCTTTTGGCTTCAAGACATCATAATTTTTTCTTCATTGTGTGAATACTATCTTAACTTCATGTTTTTCCTATGGTCTATCAACTCTTGTTTCGTTTATGTAATTATTGATTTACAATATTGATATTGATTTTGTAATAATTTCATTATTAATTGTTGATCTATTCTATTAAAAATCTAAAATCTAATTGCATCACTCTAAAAAAATTTAATCATTGCCAAAAACCTGCCTTTATTTTTCATTTAAAATCTAACTCATTTTAAATTTTAGTATTACAAAATTAAAACCTTCGAACTTATCAATATAACAATTTTTTTTTATAATAACTATAAATAAAACACAAATATACTATTGAATAAACTTCATGTAATGTAAAAATCTCATCATATACAAATAATTCATAATAGAATTGAAAAACTAGATCCACTAACCTATGAATCTTCATGAAAATCTCATGAATGCTTACAAAAATAGATCCTCCTTTGCCCTCATATGAGTAGGGAAACAATTGAAATGACTCTACTTGTTCTCCAAATGAAACTGCAAACCTTCCTAAAACTATGTTTGAATCCACAACATTAATAGAATTAAAACCTAAAAAAAAGCAAGAGCCTCCACATGAATACACTTCAGACAAAGCACATCAATTCATGTGTTGTTTGTACATCATTGGAACGTGATGATGCATATGTTACCTTAGTATTAGGACAAATCCTCTGGAGACCATTTACTAACTCTCTCTTTGGCTTGAACAACCTGCAATTAATACAGAACAACAATAAATTATAAATGTATTTAACACTTCAAAAACATTCATTGCCACTTAGACAATTATATGTTTTATAGACAAAGAAGTGCAAATGAAATTTAGTACTTACTACTCAGTCCCAGTCACATCGATACACAATAATAGCCAGAACAATTGTCTGGACTATTGTCCCACATATCATTCCAATCCATATCCCCTGTCATACAAAATATGGGATATCATGCTTTTAAATTTGAGAAAGGCAAGGTTGAGAAACACAATCAAGCACAAGGAGGTGATCAATTAATAAAATCTTTGTTTCTAGTTCTTATTCCTAGCTCTAAATAGCCTTCCATTCTTTTGTTGAGTTTGTTCACAGGGTCTACTTGGAAGCAGAGTTATTCAAGGATGCGTAGTCAGGATTCAAGTCCATTTGATCCATCTTCGAAATGGGGATTTTCTAGGGATGCGATCACATTTTTCTGATTGTTTTATAGTATTAATGTTTCAGTTTTGATAATTTATTTGACTTAAATTCTCATTTGAACTTCAAGATTCTATAATGTATATATACATGCTTTAATTATATTTTCATATGAATATTCCCTATATACATTAATCCCTTTCATGCTAGCCAATTCTGATAGAACTCAAACTCACTGAAATGCCCTGTTTAAACACCCAACCAAGCATCATTCCAAAGGGTACACCAATGACATAGTAACACCCAATATTGATGTAAGCAACGTAAGATTTCCACCTTGATCCCACCGCTACCCCTGAAACACAATAAGGAAGAAGAATGCCCAGTCAATATCATAAATGATCAAAAATTAAATGTGATTTGTTCAGTGCTGATAACTCTTATTATAATTGCAATTTTTTAATTCCTTTTGAAATACCTTGTTTCCAACATTGTCAGAAACATGTTTGATTCGAATAAGTTGGAGGAGCAAATAGAGGGGTGCTTTACCTGAAAGTACTAGTTGAACACTGTTGAGGAGCACAGAAAAGCCTAGCAAAATTGACAGTTTAGAAAATGCTTCTATAACTATGGTACTAGTTGTGAAGACCAGAGAAAATTCCCGGTGAAGCAGAATAATGAGCAAACAAAAAACAAGGCCCATCATGGATGAAGTAATTGCAGAAACAATAACTGCAAATTTGGCTCCTTTGTCATTTCCTGCACCTAGCTCATTGGCCACCCTCACACTGCATTCACAAGAAAACATATTAATTAACAATAAATACAAGGTAGATTTGAAGACATACAAGTTATTTGACAGCTTGATCTTATCTCAATCGGAGCATTATTTGATATTACTCAACATCAACATTTTATCGTACATAAGGCAAACCTAATGGTTAAATTTTGATTCAATGGTTGAATGAAATGGAAAGGTTCTATTTTGAACTCCATTCTAGTTATGACTAGAAGTCACCCATTGAAAAGTGGGTTATGCTAGAATTCAGCTATAGAAAGAAAAGATAAAGTTTATTTATAAGTCAAAAGCTTGAGATGTAGCTATCTAGATCATTGGTTCAGTTAGTCATTGTATTTAGTTTCCCTTTGTGGAACAAGGCCTTACAAAGAAAAACCCTAAACTACTTGAAATTGTACACGAATTTATGATAAAAATTGGAAGTAAAAGATAAACATTGCCACAAGAAAGACGAAAATAAGTAGACTAAGATAAGCATTTCATGCTTGGAACTTCTGCAAAAGAGTGACACAAACAGAGGCTGCAGTAGATTTTAGAAAAAAGTATTTGAGTTTGATTTGTAAATTACATATGAAAAATGAATCAATGAGTTTGAATCATAAATTATACAGTTGAATCGTAATAGAAATATTAAAAATTGAATTTTTATGAAAATTATTTC
Organism: Chamaecyparis obtusa; assembly: GCA_027943335.1. Classification (NCBI taxonomy): domain Eukaryota; kingdom Viridiplantae; phylum Streptophyta; class Pinopsida; order Cupressales; family Cupressaceae; genus Chamaecyparis; species Chamaecyparis obtusa. Next base: position 18,189 of record BSBK01001313.1, on the reverse strand, counting down.
TTACATGTCAATTGATAAGCTAAAGGGGCTCTATAATAAATCGTTCATAAGACACAACACTAACTGGAAGTTTTGCAAATGGGATAGCAAGTTAAGTGGGCTTAATCTTAGGGAAACTCCATGGTTAAGCATGCTTGTTTTGGAGCAATAGTAGGATGGGTAACCTCCCGGGAAAGCCCAATGTTTCACCTCTAAGAGTATCACCTAGATGCAATGAGTGTTAAGTGTACCAATCATTCCCATGAAAAAGATAGGTTCTTGTGAACTACTACTCATGAAATATGAGTGAATGAATTTAATTCAAAAATTACATAATTCATTTCTGATAGTATATCATAAATAACTATGTTCAAACATTAAGAATACAAATTAATTATCATGTTAGCATTATGCATTTCATTATCATTTCAACATTATGCATTTCATTATCTTTTCAGCATTATGCATTTCATATGTCGAGAACATTTATAAATTTTGCATTTCATTTCAATACATGGAATATTTAGTACAAGAAATATTCAGTACATACCTAGTAGCAATTAAAAAACCAAGTGGTATCATCAGCTCCCACCCATTGATGCTCATGTTGCAAAACACATATCAACATTTTAAAAACATATTGTTTGCACCATTATATGAACTCCTGCCATTAATGAACATTAAAGAAATAGTTCTTTATATGCATTTTTACCAGATAGAAAGAGAATCAATGGCGACAACCAAATCTGACAAATAGCCTATCAAGAGGACCAGTATTTTGTAATACCAATTCTCTAAACTGTCCACAAGATGAAAGTATGTTAGCACCATCTAAACATTTTATAAATTCGAGACTCAAGATACCTACATACATTTATATCTTCCATAAAAGAACTAGCAGCTAACCATATCATGACACCGGATGCAACAGAGAGCTTGAAAAAAGGCCACAAGTTTGAGAAGCCATCTCTGGACAGACCTATCCATGTCAGCCGACAACCCCCACATGTGGCATACAAAATTAGGCCAATTGTGGGCATCCACCATGCTAAATTCAATGTAATTGCCACACCAATTAACCCCATCTCAAATTTACTAACAAATAACCAGCTTAGAAAAATGTGGAGCACCAAAGAGGCTGCAGAAGTCCACCCAATCACTATGCTTTTCAATTGGGACTGCAAAAATATCTGAACGGGAAAGAGGAAAACAAATGAGAAATGTTGGGGAATGAACTAGATTGAAAGTGTTCTTGTTAATTTAGTAATGTCATCTGGTTGCCCAAAAATCTTCAGGATAGGGGTTGCAAATATATACATTGGTAAGAGAAGAATTGCAACTCCAAAGATTACAATCCATGCTCATTGCAAATACAATCCTAACATATGATATTGTCGAGCCCCAAAAAGCTTGGCCCCAAAACCAAGGCACCTACATGAAATAGTCATATATCAAGTGCAATAACATGATGAAGAGATGGTTTAATCATTAAGAGTCACAACTACCAAGAAATAGAGCATCATGATTACATATGGAAAAAAGAGGTGTTACAGGTTTGCATCACACATGCTTAAGGCAAAAGTTTCTAATACAATTGAAGAGAGCTGTAATTAATATGGAAAACTAATCAAATGTAAGAAACATATGGCATTAATTTTGATATTTTGATCAAAGGCCACTTTTGCAGGCACCACCCACCAATCCTGGAAAGGAAATAGAGCCTGTATAACCATATTTGTTTGTCATACCCTTTTTGCAAGGAACTCAAAAATTATTCAAGTTAAACAAGTATGAACTGTAAGAGACTAAGAAAGAAGGAAAAGGTGTTACCTCACTAGGATGATAGTAATAATGAGACAAAGAACCATGAAGACTAGAACCAAGGAGACCAGATTTGAACATCTGGGTTCGATCAAATTCAAAAATTGGTTTGCCTTCATAGCACTGTCAAGTCAACAACATGAGCATTATTTTGTGTCTAGAGTGTCATCAATGTTTTTAAATGTAGAATGAAATGGTTGTAAGTATGCATTTTTGCCACATGCAAATGATTTTGAGATATAGACCTGTGCAATCCAATCTCCCAAGGAAAGGATAGCATCACTTATCGTCATCTTTGCCAAAATAGGATTCGTCATAAAACAATGTTAGAATAGTTACTAAAATGGTCATAAATTATGTTCTTATAGTAAAATAATACTTTGACATAAGAAAAAAAATATAGAATATTAAAACAAGACATTGTGCTTTAAAAACTAAAAAGGTACCTGTAACGAAGAACTTCATTTCGACTTGCTAATTGGTTGTCACTATTAACTCTAAGTTTATCTTTAAAGTTTGAGCTTCACTTGGTTTTGAGAATAGTTTAATATTCTTTACTAAACAAGGCCAACCACGTGAAGGTGGAAGCTCATTTGGCCCCTCCCCCCCCCTAACATCACTCTAAATTCCCCATTAACATTTAATAACATTCACTCATTCATCTATTTTTGAAATATAACATTCAATCATTATAATCATATGATAACATTCATTAACACATAAAATTCATTAACACACAACATTCATAAATAATTCATTAACACACAACATTCATGAAGAATTCATTAACACATCATTCATCAACATTACTAGTACAAAATTACATCCATTAAGACAATGTTCTTTCATTAGCAAAAAATGTTAATTACAATCATTTCTTTTTGGGTTTCTTGCTATTTTTTTTAATCATGTAATTTCTAAGAGGAAGATCAATGTCCTCATCATTCCCCTCCTCTAGTGATTCTAATTCCAATGCATGTCTCCTCCTCATCTGTTTAGGAACACAAGGCCGTTGTGCCAAAGGGGGGTCCGCTGCAATAACAACTACTTCATGAGTTAAATTCACACCATTTTATATTAGTGAATTACAAGTATTTATTTAAGTAAAAGAACTATAAATCAAAAAATTAATTTAAAAGAACAAAACATAGATTTTCTTTACCTGAATGTGCCACATGATCTACATGGTGATTAGTCTGAACATCCTTCGGCACTTGTTCAGCATGACATGATTCTGTATCCTCTAAAATATACACAAAAAAGTTACACCAAGTTCAATTTAAAATGTTAAATTGTATTAATAATTACATAATTAGTTTTAAATAGAAAATGAGCACCTCCATCGACAGTACGATGCACATCAAGGGCTTCATGATGTGGCGCATGATCTGTGTCACGATTAAGAGGCTGCATTGCAATGTCATGCACATTATTATCAAATAGATTGTTGCTCAAGTATTCAATTTCTAATATATTTTTTGGCATATTTACCTGTGCACATGATGCAGGAGGCTCTTTGGTTGGGCCATTGGAAGCTTGCCGTAGGCATTCAACCACGGCTTGATAGCCTTCCTTGAAGGCAATTTTTTTGTGTTCTTCTGTGGCCTATAAATTAAATTCAGAGCCCTGCATTTTTTGATTAAACAAAATTATTTGCATTTTATAAATAATTTTTCTCTACAATTCATTTACTGCTACTTACAATTCGTGCTTAATTTTTGAATATCCACTAGAGCCAAGTCTGTGATGCCCAATCTTTTGCAGCCTAGCCTTTGTTGCCTTTGATGTGTCTTGCAACCTATGAAAAATTTGAAATATGTTAGATGATATAGATATAAAGATCACTAATTAGTGCATTATTACATTGTACTAGTAGTTAATACTATTGCATACCTTCTTCTCTCATTTCTAGTGTAATTCCTCTTTGAGCATCCCCTTTCTCCTTTGCATCCAAAATGAACTCATTCCAATCCCTCACTGGAATAAAGGGAGGATGCTCGTACTTTGGGTTCTGGACAAGACTCTTTCTATATGAGTCCCTCACAGTCTTAAGATGTTTGCAAGCTCTTTCTAAAATTTTCTTCTCGTCAAAAATATTATTACCAAACTCATGCTCTAAATCTTTAATGAACTAATCTTTTAATTTTTTTTCTTGCAAGTTCCACCTTTTAAGAAAAAACACAAAATTGTTAGATATAGCTAGTAAAAGAAAAGACCCGAATGAAAGGAAAAATACTGTACCAATTAATGATATGAAAAAAAAAAAGTTGGATAAAGTTAGTTCACTTATGATGTTCCACCTTGTACGTATGGTGGGCCCGAATATATGCAGTGCGAGGTCATAAAGCGTCTTATAAAATGAATCGTTTCCTTCAAAAAATGTCATGGGATAATCAATCCAAAACTTGTTATGAATAGGTAAATGCATATTACAATATAAAAAATAATTATTTAAAGTACTTGGAAGCTTAGGACATTTTAAAGGCATCGATTCATTATCGTCAATCAACAATGACGTCTGCATAACTCCCATGCTAGAAACATAGGTAGATCTAAGAAATGATGGTGAATTATCACCAATACATGTACTCTGATCTGTATCTGGCGTACCAGACGGTGCCGCTGGTGTATCTCCTACTCCAAAAAAAAATCTACTATGTGATGCACCCAAGATTAAATTACAAATTATCAAATCATAATTAACACAAAAGCAAATATAGAAAAACAAGGATTTACTAGCTGACATAGACCGTGAAGGAATCAATGTTTGCATGCCCCTTGTTTTTGACATTGCACTCGGCAATCTCGAATGGACGTCCGTCGACCTCCTAGGAGGAGTCTCCTACACTTGATGACCTGAACAATAGATTGTTAGCAAAGACATTTTGAAATAATAAAAGTAAGAGTTAACGTAAGAAGTTTTGAATGTTTCAAATAAAAAATTTCTTGTAACTTGTCAACTAAAGGATTATTTTACCTGAGGTAGCTGGAGCTCTGCTAGTACCGGCCTCACCGTGTTGTCCTTGACTAGGTTCTAGATCAGTTGCCAAAAATTCCTGTAACAAGAACACATATTACATATTTTACTTCACAACATAAAAGAGTATAAAATATAAACCTTTCTTGAACTTTTGTTATAACTAAAGATTCATTACTGCTTACTTCATAACGACGTGCTTGCGCTTTCAATTCAGATAGCTTCTTCATCATCTCCTCGGTTGGAATATTTGCTTCATCAAAAATTCTCATTATTTCTAAATTGATTTTTTAAAATTTTTTCCTCAACACAATTGTTACATTAGGCATTTCTGTGATATCATCATCAGAAGGGGTAGCTATTGCCTTTATACTTACTACAGGTGCTTTTCCCCTATCTTGAACATCAAATTGTGACAGGAATATTAGTAAAACTATCATAAAAACTCTAAAATGGTAAATAAAATAACATAATAATATAACATTTTTCAACTATCTAATTTGTACAATTTCAATAAGGTTTACCCTTGCTGAAGAATGGGTGGGAGGAGCATCCTCATGACCTCTATCATGTGCGGGATCCATATCGTCCTGTGACAAAGATTAAATATAAAAACTTCAGTGAACTGAAAGCAATAGACTTAGCAAAAAAAATTTATTAATAAAATGTTATATAGTACTTACCACCCTCATGATAATAACTTTGTTTGTATCTATGCAATTTAAATGGTAATCTATTAGTAGTTCTTCCCCTGCACTTATTGATTTTATTGCACATACAAAAACTTGATTCCCTTCACGCGCCTCAAATATGCAATTGGGTTGCTTATTAGTTGAGGAAGGTCACATACTATTTATAAAACCCACAATATTACTTGTTGCTTTTGGTCTCCCATCAATGTACATTGCAAATCTTTTACTTTGATCATTTTCTTTCCATTGCATATAATTAGCTGATAGTGCATACCTACGCATACTTTTTTTTATATTGAACAATCCGCATCCAATCATTGTAATTGTAACACAGACCGACATACTTGAACAATTCAACAACTTTGTTGTAACATACCTTTATCCCATCCATGGAAAATAGGTCCAAACCATGTAATGAGGATGGAGCAATGCGATATATCCTTTCATTAACACAAAAATTAGTGTTAATTGGAGGTAGCTCATTGGGTACCCATTCTTTCTCAATGTGTGTGTACCGAAAGGGCACCTTGATGTCGCCTTTGGTCTCATCATCATAAGAACATGACCCCCCATTAGTAAGGAAAAATTGCATGCGTTTATCAAATTTTTTTCTAATATTTTGACCTCTAGTTGATCTCCCTATTTTAGCCGTACTACATGTAGAACTTTCATCTAGCATTCCCTCTTTTCCCTCATTCGATGTAGATAGATCTGACAAGTACCTATTTGGTGGGTCTTGCAATCCATCAAATGAGATATTGTCATGTCCCCGCTTCAAATAAAAATTTGATAATATTTAAATAATATATATAGAATAATCAAGTCATGACCCATGTGTACAGTTCTTCTTTGTCTATACGTGAGAGATATAAAATGTACTAAGTTGAAAGTGATTATATAATTATATTTCTATACGGTTCTTCTTTGTCTATATATACATTATATGATTATATAATATGTCTATTTATAACATATGTTCTCAGTGATAAACAAGAAGAATATAAGAAAATTATGTCTATTTGTTGACTTATACCTGCTGATCCATGTCATTGTGCACGATCCACACCAAAGGGGTTAAATTTTCAGCATATGTTAATCATTTATCTTAAGTTAGCTAAAAATTACATGATATGTATGCTACAAATAACTTAGAAGACAACATGAACAATATGCAACATCGTAAACATGAACAAATTTACCTTATATATGGAATGCAAGATTGTCAACATAATGGGTGACGATGTCTATAGTCAATTGCCTGTTTGCAAAAAAGGTGATAATCAAACATAATATATACATGTATCAGCAGCAATTAATTGAGCATCGTAAGCAAAACATTGGTAATTATAAATCACATATGTTGTAATCATTAGAATTGAACACAATAAATATGTAATCATTACAATTGAAAATAATAAATCATGTCAATCATTTCATTGATCATTTCAATCATGTCATTGATCATCATCATCATCATCATCATCACCACCACTATCATCATCACAATCATCACCATCATCATCGCTATCATCACCATCACCATCATCATCATCGCCATCATCACCATCACCATCATCATCATCATCATCATCATCATCATCATCATCACCATCATCATCATCATCATCGTCACCATCATCTTGATCTTCATTATCTACTTCTTCATCATCTTCAATATCTTCTTCTTCCATAACATTATACTTTATCGACATTTCTCTTGGATCATGTCTAGCAACAAATGACCAACCCTGTTTATGTAGAACCTCTGAGTAAAATACTTGCTCACATTGGCTTGAAAAAACATAGGGCTCATCTCCAACTGGCTCAAATGACCTTGTATTAATCATTGTAAATTCATTATCATGTTGAATAACAATTCTATCTGGATAATTTTTATTCAGTCGTAACTTGTACCATTTGACGATGAATAGAACTACTTTGAAGGAGTTAAAGTCACACTTAATTATATCATCCAAGATGCCATAGTATCGATTTTGAGATTGTTGAGGATGTATGTCATTTCTAGATGATATATTGGTTACCTTGAAAACTGCAGTTATCCCAGAATCACAAATTTTCTTTGTGTCATCCAACTTTTTTATACGAAATTTGTGGCCATGATAGTACATAGCTTTGTGGTGCTTGACCTGCAATTTTTCAAGCATGTGTAAATTATTTGCATCGTGAGTTGATATGAAACATACAAGTCATGATCATTAATAAATTTGTATGTAGCTCTCTACCTCTTAAACCATGTGCTAGATCAATTACCATTGGCGTAACATTGGAATCTCCATTACAATGAGCTTCTCTAACCAATGAAGCAACAATTTCCGATGTTAATGAGCAACCATTTTGTTGACATTGTTCAATCCATACCATCATCCAATCAAGATTGTTCGCAATATACAAATGTATTGCATCCCACTCTCGACCAATTGTATAAAAAAAATATACCAATTATAAATAACTTATATTGAAGATTTATAAGAATTAATTAACTACAATAACATCTTAGATTTACCTCACTTTCCTCAATCTACCTTTTCCCATCAAGTACTCCCCTTCAAATTTGTTAATTGAGTTGAGATCTCAAATACGATCTACATGGATCTTTGCTGCAAACTTAAGAATATATTCACTAATGTACACCATGGTCTGGTATACCATATATCCCTCCACCATAGAACCCTCAGGATGTGCTTTGTGTCGAACCAAGCCTTTCAAAAATTTCAAGTGCCTCTCAACCATCCACATTGACCTAGTTGGTATAGGTCCACACAATTCAATCTCCTCAACTTGATGTATGAGGTAGTGTTCTTGTGCATTGAAAAAAGTTGAAGGTAGACACTTTTGCATTTCACACGTAAGAAGAGGAATTTTTCTCTTCCAATATTTTATATCTTCTTTATTGATTTCTTTAGATGACAACCACCTCATGTATTTTTCAAGATCATATATAACTTGTTTGACACTGTTGGCGAAGTGGTGCGGGAGAGATAGACGTAAAATATATTACAATATTTGTAAAATGATCTTGTCAATATTTTATAAAAGAATGCAATGAAACTACATGTAGTATACAAATATATAGTGAATACAAAATAACATGAATTACCTTAATAAATGTATGTCAATCATGTGTTTTCATCCTTGGCCCAAATTCACTTTTCTTTGATATGAGATCGTTTATGTTTGCAGCAAATCTTATGGGAAATCGTATTTTTTTTATGACTTCTTTTATAGCATTTCTCTGTTGCTCCGACAATAACCAACTAAGAGCACTTGTATCAATCTGGTCTCCATTGTTATTTGATCGAATGATATTTTTCATTGCATGGTTGGATTCTTCAATGTCACTACAAAGTTTGACAATTTGGTCTTTGTCACGCCTTCCATCCAAAATTTTTCATAATGTCTTTGTTACATTATTTTCAATATGCATAGGATCAAACAAATGCATGATTGAGAGTTGCTCATAGTATGACAACCTACTAAATTGCGTAGGATAAATTTTTAGTCCTTTTGGAAGTTGGTCATTGATGCCTTGACGACCTTCACAAGCATCAATTACATCATCAGTAAACAAAACACAATATCAAATTATAAATTTGAAATAAAAACCATTAGATGAAATGACATTACTTCGACAATTTATTTTATTGTATGCCGACTTTCATAGGTGAGGTGTCATTCTCCGTGGCTTTGATGTAGTCTCTTCTTTCCCATTGAAAAGATGTTTTTCGATAATTCGGTACTTATGATTTCTGTGGAGAAAGTGTCTATTCTCATTGAACACCTACTTTTTAAAACTTTTTGAATGATGAGATTTCATCTTTGGACCACAAACTGGACATGCAAATTTTCCCTTTGTCTGAAGACCTACAAGATCATGTATAATTGGATTAAATATGTTAACTTTGTGTTAGCACTATAACATACCAAAAAAGAGGTGTTAAGAAGAGAAATACCACAAAAATGTGTTAGCCCAGGGGCATCATGTATTGTCCATACAAGCATTGCATGGAATTGAAATTGTCTTTGTCCTATTGGTCTAGAGATGTCATACATAGTGACCCCATTCCATAACACCATCAACTCATCGATAAGGGGCTCAATATATACATTGATATCTTTAACTTGGTACTTAACTAGTTGAATGAACAAAATCATTACATAATTATTATGACCATTTTGATGGATTATTTATAATAAATTAATTTAGATGACTATTAAATCAAAAAATACCTAGAACAATCAGTGCCAACATTATGTGCTCCCTCTTTATGGACAACCAAGGAGGAATGTTATTGTTGATAACAAAAATAGGCCACATCGAGTAAGTAGATCTCATCTCTCCAAACAAATTGACACCGTCCGCTGCCAATGAAAGCTTGAGATTATGAGGTTCTTCTTTAAAGTGTGGTCATTTTTCATCTATTTCCTTAAATGCCCAACCATCCACAGGCATTCACATAATGTCATCTTGACTTCTATTGCATGCATGGTAATCCATAAATTGTGCCAAGTTATTGCACCTGAATAATCATTGCAGACGTGGAATAATGGGAATAAATCAAAGAACCTTGCGAGGCACCTTTTTTGTTATTCGATCTGATTGATATCTACTAATATGACAAATAGGGCATTCTATTGCAAATTCATGTTGTTTATGATATATAATATGATTGTTCAGACATGCATGTATTGTTTGATACTCCATTCCAATATATTTCATAATGGCAAATAATTCTCGGTACGAGCGAGGTAGATTGTTTGATGGTGGTAACAAACACTCACCTATCAACCTACGACCAAAAATATAATTTGTTAATTTAAAGAATATTAATTGCTACACGATTCACCCAATATTAATTTTAAGGGAATTATGACTAAAATAATGAAAAAAGATGACATACCTTAACATACGTGTCATTGCTACATTGGATAAACCATTCATAACCTTCAAGTTCACCAACAATACAACGGAAAGAAGAGTTGTTTGGGAGCCTTCATATAGGGGCTTGTGTGCCTTCTCAAGTATAGGTACATCAAGGTTTGCGTCAACATCATCATCATCATCATTATCATCATCTTGATCTTCTTCATCATCATGGTCTTCTTCCATGGGATCATTACCTTCTACTTCTATATTCATACCTCCATGTTCCCTCATTTGGAAATCCACATTCTCCAGATTGTCATGGTCCATAACATTAAACCTAGGGAGGTTGACCTATATGAATATGATGATCTTATATTAACCATGACCGTGATGTCATCATCAAATCATGTCTTATGTATTTTATAAATTATTAAAATACATACCAATGGACGAAATTCGTTTCCCCCTTCAATGTGACCATGTTGCCTACAATGTTCCTTAGTTGTTTTGATTAGATATCTTCGAGTTTTTAAGCCCTTACAAATTTTGCAAGGACAATAAAATTTTCCATCACCTTTTCTTTTTAAGATAGACCACAGTCTAGCAATTGTCTCCCTTATTTTTTTGTGTGTTGATATCGTCAGACATGGTCTTTCTTGAATGGAATGACTCATTGGTGGAAGAAGGATGATTTGTTTGCAACCTGCATATACAAATTGTTACCGAACAACCATTTTCTCAACTATAATTTTCTCAACACAAAGGGACATTTATCATACCAAATCAAAGTTTAGAAATGGACGGTTCTGATGCTTTTCCATTACAATAGCAATAGAGGGTGTATAGATAGAAAAATAGTTGTAAAGAGTAGATTTAAATAAATAAAATCAGGTAAATAACTAGGGAAACTGAATAACATTGTAGGACTCCTTACCTCCATATATAGGCTGCTCTTAAGCAATGAAAACACAAAGAAACCTCTCCTAATCATATGAATACAAGCATGGATTTTTTTATTTCATTGTTAACTTGAGCACCCTATTTCAAATAGAATATTATCATAAAATCTCGTAGGCCTTAATTTTTTGTATTTTTTTAATGACATTAACATGGTAACTTTCCAAAGTTAAGCACCTCCAATAATACTCCCAAGACCATTCTTGTGGCTTACCATAATGACAACTCATTCTTAGTTTCCTGAACTGTTAAATTGTCTCTACAAGTCCATAGTACTTCCAATATTAGTAATCTATCTACAGAAAGGATCATCTCAACTAAATTCAACCTTCATTATGTATATGAATATAGCATCCAATACATTTAAGGTCTCAAGTGTTGGACTGGTTAAAAATTCATGACCCGATTGACCAACAACAATGAATAGTGTGCTGATCTCTACTTCACTATGGTGAGGCGGTGAGATACACTAGTGAAATAGGAAGAAGAAGAAGATGATTAAGAATCATTTTTATAAGTAGAAGATATCTCCTACTTATCAATTGATGAGCTAAAAGGGATTTATAATGAATGGTTCATAAGGCATGACAATTGTTAAAGGTTTTGTAAATGGGGTAGCAAGCTAATTGGACTTAACATTGGCAGAAGCTCCATGGTTAAGTGTGCTTGAGTAGGAGAAATACTGGGATAGTTGAAGTCTTGATGCTTCGCCCATGTGAGCTTCACCTAGATGCAATAAGTACTAAGTGTTCCATTCATTCTCATGAGAGATGCGTTCATGTGAACCACTACTCATGAAACATGGGTCAATGAGTTTGACTTGAAAGCTACATGGTTGAATCATGATAGCAGTGTCACAATCAATTTTATGTTTATTATAATATTAATAAATAAATAAAATAATGCAGGCCTTGACACCAAAAATTACATTAATAATTAATTGTTTTGACAGTAGTTCAAAATACAAAACATTGAATTAAATTCCCTGAAAAATAAAGAAGACACATTTCACAATACTTTGATTTATTTGTGCATTTTTCAGGGTTTTGGATGCAACTTTTAAGTATTTTTCTCCATCACTCAGTACTGATGACAAGTATACAGTAGAGACTGGGACTAACCTGCCTAACCATTGAGGTGAAATTTTCTTGTACTTTGTGAGTTTAGTAACTAGGCTATGACTTTCATGACATGCATCATTACACAATTGCTTTCCATGATGTGTAGTGTGCCTATGCTTGGATAGAAACACTTGTATTATAAGTTTTTCACAAACTAATTATAGTTTAAATTTTCATAGTGCATAGAATTGAAACTAAGCATCTCTTAATTCCACCTAACCAAGAGTTAGATTAGAATTATAATTAAAAAGAATCAAGTTTTTATGTAGGCATTTCATTGATCAATTTCCTTCCATTCTTTCTTCATCCTTCATGTTGTTTCCTTCCAAAACTTGGTTGAGTTGGATTAATAGCAGTAGGTTTAGTTTAAAGTCTTTGTTATATCAGCAGGGGCAACTATCTTTAAATAGGGTTATCCATCAATATTTGGTAGGGTTCCTGATTTCATCATGTCTTTCATGTTTTCCTATAATCCTCTTTGATTTTCAATCATTATCTCTACGTTCACCTAGGTTTCCATGTTTGGTAGAAACACTTTCAACACAAAAATATTTAGAAGAGGTCCATTCACTGTCATGGATAGATGAATTTATTGATTCTCGGAGTATGCAATCACTATTACCGAGTAGTCATATTGCTACAAAGATTGATTGTCTCAAAACAATCGTGGTCTGCAATGGAAAAGTAGTGAGAATATTATGAACAATACTATTATTGACAAGAGAAAGAAAGGGAATTTCTTATGTCAATACAATGATTGAAAATATGGAATGTAGTTTCCAAGAGTAAAGGAGAAGATAGTATGAAATGTGGTGCAGAGCACCAAAAGGACATGAAGGTACACAAGGGTCACTAGTAAGACCTAAGGTCGAAACCATGAAGTGAAGAAGATATATGGGACCTATAAGGTCATTCAAAGATGTAATATGGCTATTTAAGATATTTGGTTGTAATTGAAAACTCTATATGAATGTAATTGCCCAAGTTGGCAAAGTAGGACTAAGGGTCACTAGAAGGTCTAAATGACCTAAGGGTTAGTATTTTAGGTGTGGGTTATAGTTTTAAGGCTTCTAAAAGTGTTTTAACACTAATGGGGCTTTTAGTTGTCTATTTGTCAACTTGACAACATTTACAACTTTTTGTAATAAGTCTATTTAGTAGACAGTCAGTTTTAGACTGTTAGAATCAGTTTTGGGGGAGTTTGAAAGTAGCTTCAAAGCTGGTTGGTCAAAATTTGTTCTTTAAGAGACCTATTCACATTGAAAAATGGAGAGAGAACATGGGTTGGTCAAGGAGACAAGCATATATAAAGTTTGAAGTAGTAAAATGATGTTTTAATTCTGTAATTTTCTGATTTTCCATAAATACAGTCACTTTCATTGCATTGTATGCCACCTTAATGCATCTGTCTTGAACTATTATCAATTGGAGGTGTTAGAAGAATTAATTAAATTTATTTTTGTGGTGGAATCATCCCATTTTGAGTTTTATAGAAGGAGAAATCAATTTTTTGGTAAAAATAGTCAAAACCTTCTCCTAGGGTAACCCAAGAGGGTAGAATGTAATTTCTTGAATGTTGCATGTTGAATAAGGACTCTTCATGAGGGGGCATGATAGAGGACACTTTTTAGACTACCCCTATTGGTTTGAAGAGAACCATGCATTGAATTCATATGCTATGAAGCCGGAAGACTGACTGGACTGTCACAAAGGAAGGGGGGCCTGACTATCACAGTCAAAAGTTTGAGTGCTTTATCCATACTTAAAGTGTGTTTGGGCCATGGAGGCTTGAGGGGGATGAAGATATGTGTGTCTACCACAAGTAGGATTCTTGGAGGGGCCATAGAATCCCATCTTGAGGGTGAAGCAATCAAATTTGCAGGGTTTGGTATGACTGTCCCGGAATGACAACATTTTGGTGAGTTAATTTGTTTGTGTAGAAGTATGAATGGATTGGATCAATGGATTGGAATGGATATGGGAAGAGTATAGAAGAGTTTAGAATGATGTTAGAGTTTCTTATGGATGAGAAGGAAAATCCATAGTGCTTAGGGGAATAGTGTGAAGACTGTCCCAACTAGAGAATCACAACTTGCAGAGTCACTATCTTTAGGACAGTCAATGGTATTGGTTGTGTAGACCAGAGGGGTCAAGGGTGTGGTCCATTTGAACAAGGGGGTAAGGGTTTTTTGATGAACTAATTGGAACATTCAATCCCTTTATTAAAACATTTATATCTTCTCTTGAGGGAAGTGAAAGGACCGCAAAAGGCAGTCATACTTAAAAGACCTATTTTCACTTTAGACCATACATTGTAATTGGTCACTGTCATATATCTTATTGATCATGGTTTGATTATTCATAGCCCCACTCTTTTGATAGTGCTTAAATTAGTGTACTTTTGACCAAGAAATGAATGTCATTGTGCTTACAAGACTGCTCTTCAACCATTGCATTACATGACACTTTGGCTGCTCCATTCATATCTATATTGATTGAATAAATTCTCCACTCCATACCTGGACTTGTTATTTGAATGAACTATAGTTTGTTCATTCATTCGTTATTCTTTTTACCATACACAACCCCCTTTCTTTGCATATTGCTTCTCTCTTATGGATGACTGATTCACTAAGAATATCTCTTTCGTTGAGCCTCAGTCACACTACTTGTCCTCCGCATATCATTGATTATATAATGGACATCCTGACCATCTTATACTCATATTGATTATGCATTCTTTACCTCTAATGAATGCATTTTTGGACCTTGTAATAGAAGTGATTATTGTGATAGAATTCATGATTGTGCTTCATCTTTGTATGAACCTCTCCTCTGTTCCATGTTTAAGCATTTCCATTACACCAACAATACAGTAAAACAACTCGCAATATAGTCAAAGAAAGACCTGAACTAGTAACCTATCTTCTAATGGATGCTTAGGACTACTATTATCATGACTCTATTTGAAAACACTCTTATGACTATACCCTATCTTCGATTGTTCATCTTATTCATCATGCTTTTGTTGTTTTTTGTGACTTCTCCAGATTATGATTGTTTTACCATTCATAGACATGCCTTGACCACTATTTAGACATTCATGTTATTTGAAATTGGACATTATTGTCACCACTCTGCAATGGCACTGGCATAGCATGGCATATTACTACATTTGAGGTATTTAACAATTATTTCTAATCGTGATGCTTAATCATTGTTTGGTACTTAATTGACTATTATTTGGTGCTTTTTCTACTGCCTTTACTTTGTTTTGTGACTGTAATTTGATAGTCATACTTCTGTCACTACTGTCTAAATTTATCCATTCTTTATGATGCTTTTGACTTTGACTGTCGGGGTTGTATTTTTCGCATTACTCCATTGGCACTATTCCAGCAATATTTACTCTCTATTATCATGTTAGTCAATCATTGTTCCCTCATGTATCACTATCTTGATCTTATCATTGTGCTTTGATATTTTTATAATATATCTATTGCTCTTGTGATCTGTCAATGATTGATGTTCATTATATCTACCCTTTTCACCTGTGTGTGTTACCTTGTAGAATCTAGATATTATAAATAACTAATCAAAATTGGAAGTACAATGAGGGACATCAAAACTTAACTGATGAATATGAGAATCTCTTGAAAGTCAAACACTACACCAGTCTATTAAAATAGGAAGGTAAAGAAAACCCTCGAATATAAGAACAATGAAATGAAACCCACGACTAGAGCATTTAAAACTTTGGAGAACAATGAATAAAGACCTCTAAATAAAGAATTAAATCTCTAAAAAAGAGGAATTCAAGAATAGAAAATAAGCATTGGATTTTTCGGTCGTTAACTCCAAAGTACCCTACCTTTGGATCTTGGAGTTTCCCTTTGAATCTGTATTTTTTATTATATTTGATGATTTCCTATTAAAACTCTGTCATTGGCTCTTCACGATCTGGAATAAGCTCCGTTCCTGGTAGCTTAGAAGATGGAAATCCTAATTCACGCACTATCGTAAAAATGAAATGAGAATTGAAATGTTTTTTTTAAAGTTATATGCCCGTGTTGGTCAAAATTTTGACCAACATGGTATTGGTTGAAATTTCGACCAACATGGGCATGGATTTAAAAAAAATTAAAATTTCCTTCTATAACCCAACCAATCTAAACCTTTTTAATTAATGGTCGATAATTTTCGTAGAAAAATGATGTCAAATGTACTAGTGACTATCTATGATATCTTGGAATACATGTCTTAGACGTACATACCATTTTACTTCATGCCTAAGTACCCAATGATCTTGATAAAATTTTGATGCATCATAAGAAGTTGGGTATGACTTCTTATCTTGGGAGGAGTTGAATCTCTAGAAGGGTAATCAAATTATCATTTATTATTGTTTTTTAAGTACACTTGAATAAGAATTAGACAGCTTCATAAAGACTTATTGCATTGTGATCTAAGTGTACTCTTCTCAATTTCCTAAGGAATTTTAATTACATTAGCTACTTCCTTATTCTTCTTTAACCCTCCAAAAGAATTAAAAACTCCAAAATTATCAATATATGACGATGAGAACAAAGACCCAAATTCAATTAGTGTGTTTTGATAATCCCATAGTGTATTACACAAAATTCACAAAAGAGGGGTATTTCACAAAGAAACTCGTTCCCTTGACACCAAATGAAAACTTTCCATGAAAATAATTTGACTTTGTTGGTAAGGAAGAGCATGGAGGAATATGTGAAGATATAGATTTATAATGAGAAATAGAATTAGTTGGCTTCTTATTAAGTTGCTACTTGCAATGGACAAGATCAACAATGATGATCTTGAAGCATATGTTCACTTGAAACCATGCGAGAACTGGTTGATGAGATAATTAAAGAGAATATCAAGTTATCATGAAATAAGAACCATTCTAATGTGGTCTACTTAAGGGAGCATGGGAATACTTAAGATCCCTAAAGTTATCTTGTCCAAATTTCCACTTTTCTTTCTTAGTTATTTTGTCAAATAGTTTACATGTGTACCAACCTTGAATGCAAATATTGTAGAATATATTGGTTGAAATGATTTATCTCATAAAATAATCAATATATTGTCATATTAATAGTACTCTAAGTGCATATCATTAAACTCAGTGATGAGATGAATGATGGTTTATTTTGTGATGACATTTTGTTATATTTTGCTAAGTCCTAGTCTTAGGATGTCCTAATTTCGGTCATGAAGCCTTTCTTTACTTACTTTCAGTTAGTTATTTGCATCATGCAACAAAAGACTTAAGTTTTATTATATGGGCTGAACATATTCCTTTTTATAAATATTATGCAATGTGTGTGTGTGTGTGTGTATATATATATTTGTGTGTGTGTACACACACACACATACACCACACACACACACACACACACACACACACACATATCTATATCTATATCTATATATATATGTATATATGTATGTATGTATGTATGTATGTATGTATATAGATACATATATATATATATATATATATATATATATATATATATATATATATATATATATATAATATATATATATATATATATATATATATATATATATAGTATATTATATATATATATATATATATATATATATATATATATGTATGTATGTATGTATGTATGTATGTATGTATGTATGTATGTATGTATGTATATACATACATACATATTTATACATATACTTACATATACATATATACATATGTATGTATGTATG